>CM042253.1:50607354-51207354 GCA_023566225.1 Romanogobio albipinnatus
TTGTCAGGGCGGGCTTTAGACGATGATGGACAGATGATAAACAGTAACGTAATCATCCACGTCATCAAAGGCGCTTGGGTTGAGTTTGTTCTAATCCTAAACGGAGAACTTGTTCGTATAAGCATTCACCTTTACTATTTCTCTCAGAAATGATGATCCTGTTGGTAAGTACTCTGTGTATCCTTAAATTCTTTTTTACAACACCAGCAAAGATCGTTTACACTCATCTTCTTCTTCTAACGTGACTTATTCCAGCGTGCACAGACAGGGTTGCCAAGTTTTTACAGCAAAACTCGCCCAACTGCTACTCAAAACTAGCCAAAAACAAGCCCAATAGCTTTCCGGGTGGGGGGGTTCTCCGGGAAAAATGGCATTTGGGGGATAAAATATGTGTTATTTTGGCACGGCTGCTAAAATTCGCATTCCTGGGTCTGTATATCACATAATCGGGGTCACTCGCTTCAACCCGCGGACTTGGCAACACAGTGCAGTTGAGTTCTGTTGACGACTAACGTTATGCGTCGCTCTGTTGCTCTGATTGGTTGTAGGTCTATCCAATTGAGGTCTTTCCCGGTTCGGTTGAAACACGCCCCATAATCACAGCCCAACGGAGCAGTATCAGACTCATATTCTGACTAGAATTGAGTATGACGACGTCAGGCTAGTTTTTACTGTATTTTGATTACAAAAATAAGCACAGCCTTGGTAAGCATAAGAAATGTAATGTAAAAGCATAAAAAACATCAAAAGCAACCTAATCCTAATTCGCAATGTTGCAATAATCCGGCTTGTTTACATTTGTCTTACATGTATTTTATACTTATGTTCATTAACATAATCGAATAAACAAACACGTTTGCACCGTGACCTTTACCTCTAGAATGGAGCGACGTCTCTGTGTGCTGTTGCTCAGGCTGGCAGGAGAGGGCGGCACTCCCACTAGCGTGGTGTAGCAGTCTATACACACACGGTTGGCTCGGTTGTTATCGTACAACAGACGGGCGCGGAACTCCGAACACTTTCCACACACCACCTGAAATCAAGGCCCACGTCAGCCCACTGCATCAGGAGCGTGTCGAGTAACAGAGTTATGGTGCAACTTACGTGTCCGCAGGCTTTGCAGTGATGCCGTCTTTTGGTAATCGAGTTAAAAGGCTCCTGACACTTCATGCACAGTGTGACCTCTTTCTCCCGGATCGGAGTGGGCGCTCGCTTTCCAAGCTCTGTGCAATTCTGAAAACAAATCAAGGTCAGAGAATACTGCAGCGGCCACATAAAGTATTCACAGACCTAACACACACCTAAATGTCACTGCCTTAGAGCAAGTGTCTCCTTTAAAGGGGAAGTTTTGCCACTTGATTTGATATTTAACTAATGCAATGGCATTCATGCATATTTAAGTGTGACTTGCGCATCAAAAGGCTATCTGGGGGCACTATATTCACATAGATCTGGGACTTTTAAAGCAGCACTAGGTAGGTTTTGCTCTCGGGGTCCCCCTACAGTTGGGAAACAGTATTGTCCTCTACTACTGTCGTAAACTCTGTCATCCTGCATCAGGGGATGCATCGCACGTGCATTTGTTGACATGACAGCTATGATAGCCCTGAACACTGCAGGAGGAGTTCACATGCAGGTGTTCTGCTTGCGTCGCGTGTGAAATGTCTTCATCCCAGGTACAGTGGCATATGTTTCAGCATGTCATATGAATATCATTTCATGGGTTTTATTTTTTTTTTTAAACGCCAAATGATCGCGATGCTCACGTTTACAAGCCAGCGTCATTATAGTAGTCTAGTCTATTGGTTACCGTTTTACAGAATCTATATGAGACTTCAATTCAATGTTTGAGTGCTAGGTAATAACCATATATCGTCAATATAATATCAAGCTACCAAAGATGAATCTTCAAATTTGAAAAATCGATTTGCATTATAGCTTGAGGCAAGACAAATAAACAAATATAATACTTTAATACGATCACTTTCTCGTTTCCTCTTTTTGCATTCCTCCGACAAAACCTTTGCTTTCTTCTTTTTCTGTGCTGCCTCGGCCATGACTATAACATCCGGCAAACAAAGGATAGTTGGGCTCGCACGTCCGAATTTAAGGAAGTGGGGGTGATGGTGGAAGTGACGTATATGCCGTAAAGCAGTCGAATTTTGTAGTTCTTTTTTTTCTCGGGTTACTACCCGAAACCCAAAGTTTAAAAGTCCGATTAAAAACGATACAGACCCCGTCAGGCTATGGCAGATGTGCCATTCAACCTATTGTAAGTCGATGTATCATCACAAGAGTCTTGAAAATATATTATGAAGGTTGAAAAGTTACCTAGTGCTGCTTTATTGCCACAGATATAGGGATCCCCTTCCTAAAATATAAACGCAGCTATGTATTTTCATATAAAAGACCCATTTATACTGTGGAACATATTATAAATATGCGTGAACTATTATCAGGGAAATATTTTATTATTATATAGTAGTATATACAGTAATAGTATAAAGAGTAACACTTAAGTTTGGTGTCCAATTCTCACTATTAACTTGTTGCTTACTAGCATGCATTTTACTAGGACATTAGCTGTTTATTAGCACTTATAAAGCGCATATTAAAGGGATAGTTCACCCAAAAATTAACATTAGCCCATGATTTACTCTCCCTCAAGTCATCCGAGGTGTATCTGACATTCTTCTTTCAGATGAACACAATCAGAGTTATATTAAAAATGTCCTGGCTCTTCCAAGCTTTATAATGGCAGTGATTGGTTGTGTCGTTTATGAAGTCCATAAAAGTGCATCTATCCATCATATAATGGCATATACTGTATATGCTCAGACTCTCGTGCACTTTTCAGAACGTTCACTTCGCTCCTTTGTCCTCCTCCCCCCCCTCCTTCAACAACTCTTACAGCTGACGACTTTGCATCATTTTTCACACAAAAAACCTCCTCCATCAGCAGCCAATTCTCCACACCACAAACCGACACGCACATCTCAACAACCATCACACATACGCTCCCCTCTTTTTCGCTGCTCTCTGAAGCTGAAGTCTCCAAACTCATCCTTTCCAACCACCCCACTACCTGTCCGCTTGACCCTATCCCCACTCACCTCCTTCAGGCCATTTCTTCTTCTGTTACTCCTGCACTCACTCACATTGTCAACACCTCTCTTCACACCGGGACCTTCCCCACAGCATTTAGGCAGGCTCGGGTAACCCCACTGCTTAAGAAACCCTCTCTGAACCCAGCACTTTTAGAAAACTACAGACCGGTATCCCTTCTGCCTTTCATTGCAAAGACACTCGAGCGAGTTGTTTTTAACCAGCTCTCTACGTTTCTTGAACAGAACGACCTCCTGGATATCAACCAATCAGGCTTCAAAAGCGGCCACTCAACTGAGACTGCCCTGCTCTCGGTTACGGAGGCACTGAGACAGGCAAGAGCGGCTTCCAAATCCACAGTACTTATCTTACTGGATTTGTCTGCTGCTTTTGACACAGTTAACCACCAGATCCTCCTGTCAACTCTCATGAAGATGGGCATCTCAGGAACTGCTCTCCAGTGGCTCAAGTCTTACCTCTCAGGTAGGTCCTTCAGGGTGTCATGGAGAGGTGAAGTGTCTAAGTCACATCATCTAGCCACTGGAGTTCCACAAGGCTCAGTGCTTGGACCACTTCTCTTCTCCATCTACATGTCATCACTGGGATCTGTCATTCAGAAACATGGCTTTTCCTATCACTGCTATGCCGACGACACTCAACTCTACTTCTCATTTCAACCAGATGATCCCACGGTTGGTGTTCGTACCGCTGCCTGCCTAACAGACATTTCTGCCTGGATGAAGGAGCATCACCTGCAACTCAACCTTGCAAAGACAGAACTGCTTGTGGTCTCAGCCAACCCAGCACTTCATCATAATCTCTCCATTCAGCTAGGATCATCAACCATAACTCCGTCCGGGACAGCCAGGAACCTTGGAGTTGTGATTGATGATCAGCTAAAATTCACTGACCACATTACTGCAACAACCCGGTCCTGCAGATTTGCATTATATAACATCAGGAAGATTAGACCCTTCCTATCAGAGCAGGCCACTCAACTCTTGGTCCAAGCTCTTGTTCTCTCCAGACTGGACTACTGTAATGCTCTTCTAGCGGGCCTTCCGGCATGTACTATCAAACCCTTGCAGCTGATCCAGAATGCAGCGGCGAGAGTGATCTTTAACAAGCCGAAGAGAGCGCACGTCACACCTCTCTTCATCAATCTCCACTGGCTGCCAATAGCCACTCGCATCAAATTCAAGACACTGGTGCTCGCCTACAAAGCAACCATTGGCTCTGCACCAATATACCTAAACTCGCTTGTTCAGACTTACACACCCTCCAGGAGTTTACGTTCTGCCAGTGAACGACGCCTTGTAGTGCCATCCCAAAGAGGCATGAAATCAATTTCACGGACCTTTTCCTGGACTGCCCCCACCTGGTGGAATGACCTCCCTATCTCAATTCGAGCAGCCGAGTCTGTAGCCATTTTCAAAAAACAGCTAAAGACACGTCTTTTCCAGCAGCACCTGACCAATCAAGAATAGCACTTAACATTCTATTAATTTTTTTGTCTGTCTAATTTATTTAAAAAAAAAAAAAAAAAAAAAAAAAAAAAAATTTGTCCTGGGTGTTCTGTGTTAGATTAACTGAGATTTGTTACAGCACTTGCATACTGTAGCCTTTGACTGTTCTAGTTGCTTCTATTGCTCTCATTTGTAAGTCGCTTTGGATAAAAGCGTCTGCTAAATGACTAAATGTAAATGTAAATAACTGCTCCACACGGCTCCGGGGGTTAATAAAGGCCTTCTGAAGCCAAGTGGCACGTTTGTGTAAGAAAAATATCCGTATTTAAAACTTTACAGACTAAAATAACAAACTTCCTGCGGTCAGCGGTATGCGAGTCGACTTGCGCTGAAAGAGTGACCCCTGACCTAGGGTTGCCAACCGTCCCGTATAATACGGAATCGTCCCGTATTTGACACATAAAAGTCTTGTTCCATATTGAACTGATACGGAACGCACTTTGTTCCGTTTTTTTTGAGAATCAATTCAGTGCAAATCTATGACAGACATTTTCACATTTTCGGTAAATAGGCCTACTAATTTCTCCCCGTTTGTCTATGATCAGCCAAGCGTTTTTAACATGTTGGAACATCATTAGAGAGAATGCCCTTTTAATTGGTCGTTTCAGTCATTGTGAGTCACGTATATCGTAGCAGCGATGACGACAAGTGACAACAGCGGGAAATGTAAAAATGACTACCTACGAGCAGCCGGCGAAAAAGAGAAGAGCACAAAAATATAGAATTGCGATGATCACAAGAGGAGCGAGAGGCTGCGGGCACAGGAGGGAGCGATGTCAAGTTTCGTCAGACGACTCCAGAGGCTGATATGGTAGGCTATGTAATCATGTGGATTTTTAAGACTCAAATATAGTTGATAAGAAAGTACAGGTTTAGCCTAACATTCCATATAGGGGTTACACATGGTTTAAAACTTTCCACACATGCCAGCATGACGAAACTTAGTGTATTTACTAGTTGCCATATCAACATTATTTAGAGAAAAATATCGTTAAAATTAAAAAAATCACTGAACATGTATTTAACAATAGCAAAAGTAAATTTCTTACTTAAGTTTAGTTCTCATCTCTGTTTTTTGTGTTTATTTAAAATAAGTTTGTATCAAATATGTCAACACCCATCCTAATCACCCCGTTCCTTATTTCCATTTCAGAAAGTTGGCAACCCTACCCTGACCCTTGAACTTAAGAAGCGCAGAGGATAGAGCAAAACAAAACACTGGTCATGAATTAGAGTCTAAAACGAGAATTTTTAAAGAGAAATGGCGGAGGATTTTTATATAAGAGAAGAGGGGCTTGAGTTTGTTGCCCAGCTCTATCCACGACAAAGCTTGAGATGCTCCTGTATCAGGGGTCACTCTTTTAGTCGATTCGCGTACCGCTGACCGTCAGAAGCTAGTTATTTTAGTCTATAAAGATTTAAATATGGATATTTTTCTTACACAAAAGCGCCACTTGGCTTCAGAAGGCCTTTATTAACCCCCAGAGCCGTGTGGAGCAGTTATATGATGGATAGATGCACTTTCATGGACTTCAAAAACGACACAACCATTCACTGCCATTATAAAGCTTGGAAGAGCCAGGACATTTTTAATATAACTCTGATTGTGTTCGTCTGAAAGAAGAATGTCATACACACCTAGGATGACTTGAGGATGAGGAAATCATGGGCTAATTTTAATTTTTGGGTGAACTAACCCTTTAAACATATCTAATGCCTTATTCTGCTTGATCATATTCTACATCTCTAATCCTACCCAATACCTTAACTTAACAACTACCTTACTAACTATTAATAAGCAGTAATTATGAGTTTATTGAGGCAAAAGCCATAACTAATAGTTAGTTAATCTAAAGTGTGACCGTATATAGTAATATACTTGCTATAATGTTTGTTTATTATCTGTCAACAGAATAAAAACATTTGATTAATCTCATGATTTACAACCAGAAAGCAGAATAAATAGTTAAATTGTATTATATTTTAAAATTGTGATATTTTATTTTAGCACCCCCCAAAATATATAGTATTATTCATATACTATTATAGTATGTATTCATATTTTGAAACAACTTTTAGTTTTAGTCATTTTGTTTTTGTTGTCACTTATAATTGTAATATTTCCAGTTAGCTTTAATACATTTTTTTACGTTTCAGAAACTGTAGTACTTCATACATGTATATATAAATAATTCATTCATTTAGGTTAAGTTTTAATCCAGTATTTATACATTATTTCAGCTTAATTTCAATGAACACACTTTTTAGTTGTTGTCATTTTAGCTCTAGTGATAAAATAAAACTGCGAGTGATAAAAATAAAAACTAACTGGAGAGTTGGGAGGAGTGAAGTCCTCCTCCCGAAACGAGCAGTTGAGCATACGGAAGGTCTCCAGCGTCTGTTCATGTCTCTGTATAGTGGCCTGGATTGCCTGTGAGAAAGTGAAAAAGAAAAGATGGAAAAAATGAGAAACATGTAAGCGTGAGAGTTATGGTTCGAGAGATACGAGAGCCTGCGATGTGATATGCAGGAAGAGGAAATGTTACCTGAATCCAATCTCTCTTCTCTTCTTCCGTCCTGGTGAAAATAAAAACGACAAACGTTTTAAACTGCCAAAAGCCGCACATATTTCTCTTGTTTTTCACTGACTGATATGCTTTTCTTGGGTATTTTCTCCTAATGCCCAAAAGCTCAACATTTCTGTGGTTGTCAATCAACCTCAGCTTTGCTGTTTTAAGCAGATGAAGCACATTCCCTCAGCCATACCTTGCTTGCAGTTCTAGCGAACGTTGTTTTCCGGATACCAGAAAGGTTCGTGGCACGTTCATGCTGCTGGCCTCCTTCAGCTGTGAAACAGTGCAGAGTGAATCCACCATTCGATAACAGCACATTTATTTTTGAATATGACGCTATGAACATGTCAAACCTCCATGCCGTCTACATCAATCCGCGCTCTCACTCCAAATTTCTGTCCTATCAGCCTCAGTTTAGGGACGCAGTACAACAGCCGGTCATTGAACTTCAGAGAGAGGAGAACAAAGTTAAACATGCATGATTTACCAACAGACATTAAAGGGACAGTTCACCCAAAAATGAAAATTCTGTCATTAATTACTCACCCTCATGCCGTTTCGTTCATCTTCTCAGATCTTTTGATGAAATCTGAGAGATTTCTGTCCCTCCATTGACAGCTGCGCAACTGACACTTCAAAGAGTTCATAAAGAGTTCGTAAAACTATTGGTTTAGTCCGAATTATCTGAAGAGACTCGATCGCTTTATATGACGAACATATGCATCACGTTTGAGCTTCAGCGAGAGCCAATGAGGTTCACTCTCATGTTACGCATCACGTTTGAGCTTCAGCAAGAACCAATGAGGTTCATTCTCGTGTTACGCGTCACGTTTGAGCTTCAGCAAGAACCAATGAGGTTCATTCTCGTGTTACGCATCACGTTTGAGCTTCTGCGAGAACCAATGAGGTTCATTCTCGTGTTACGCATCACGTTTGAGCTTCTGCGAGAACCAATGAGGTTCATTCTCGTGTTACGCATCACGTTTGAGCTTCAGCAAGAACCAATGAGGTTCACTCTCGTGTTACGCATCACGTTTGAGCTTCTGCGAGAACCAATGAGGTTCACTCTCATGTTACGCATCACGTTTGAGCTTCTGCAAGAACCAATGAGGTTCACTCTCATGTTACGTATCACGTTTGAGCTTCAGCGAGAACCAATGAGGTTCACTCTCATGTTACGCATCACGTTTGAGCTTCTGCAAGAACCAATGAGGTTCACTCTCATGTTACGTATCACGTTTGAGCTTCAGCGAGAACCAATGAGGTTCACTCTCATGTTACGCATCACGTTTGAGCTTCCTCAAGAACCAATGAGGTTCATTCTCGTGTTACGCATCACGTTTGAGCTTCAGCGAGAACCAATGAGGTTCATTCTTGTGTTACGCATCACGTTTGAGCTTCAGCGAGAACCAATGAGGTTCATTCTCGTGTTACGCAGCACGTTTGAGCTTCAGCAAGAACCAATGAGGTTCATTCTCGTGTTACGCATCACGTTTGAGCTTCCTCAAGAACCAATGAGGTTCATTCTCGTGTTACGCAGCACGTTTGAGCTTCAGCGAGAACCAATGAGGTTCACTCTCATGTTACGCATCACGTTTGAGCTTCCTCAAGAACCAATGAGGTTCATTCTCGTGTTACGCAGCACATTTGAGCTTCCTCAAGAACCAATGAGGTTCATTCTCGTGTTACGCATCACGTTTGAGCTTCAGCGAGAACCAATGAGGTTCATTCTCGTGTTACGCATCACGTTTGAGCTTCAGCGAGAACCAATGAGGTTCATTCTCGTGTTATGCATCACGTTTGAGCTTCCTCAAGAACCAATGAGGTTCATTCTCGTGTTATGCATCACGTTTGAGGTTCAGCAAGAACCAATGAGGTTTGTTCTCGCGCGTCAAGCAGGTTCGGTTGAGCTTCTGTTTATGTTTGCTGAACATGTGAATAACAGACTAAATTCAGTCTTACGGGTTTGGAACGACATGAGGGCGAGTAAATGATGACAGAATTTTCAATTTTGGGTGAACTATCCCTTTAAAAGAACTACATTTGTTTTAAGAAATACAGCTTACAGTCTGACTCACCAGAATGAGGTATCTATCCTGTGATGTCCCATTTTTAGCTGACAGTTTCAGGATGTGCCCCTCTTTAATGAGCTCATTAGTCGGGTTAACGATGTCCTCTTCTCCACCGAGCAACTCGTACACCTTCAACAGCTTTCTCATGCGCTCCTGGGAGACAAAAACATTTAAACGTTTGTAGAGACATTTATCATTCATTCATTCATTTTCAGCAAGCATCCAAACAAGAGAGTTTCAAGCTGATCAAATGATAAGTCAAATTTGACAGTAGCTACACTTCCATCCAAAGTTGTGAATTTAACACAATATTGAAAGATCGCTTTGTGAATAAAGCACCGTTTCCATCCCATGTGATTCAAGAGAACAAAATCAACACTTTCTGTAAAATTGGTGCAAAGTAGTAGTAATAAAAATGGAAGTTGCTGCTATCAGGATTCACATTTTTATATATTATAAATTACTTTGGTCTCAGTGCGTGCAGATGAAACACAATAAACACAGACTGTGTCCGAAATCGCCCCCTAAACCATTAAATAGGGCATTATTTGAAGGGACAGCCATTTGTAGTGGTGTCCGTAACCATAGTGGATATTATCGAGTGCACTCATTCAATCCCACAATGCACCGCAATAACGAGTGTACAACCAATGTACACTCAACAGCTGGAGAATACCCATAATGCACTGTAAGAGTCACGCCGAATGAATTCCAGTGTTTCGCCAGAAGATGGCGCTCGCAGCTGAATCATCCATCCATCTGTTTTCCAAACTGCTGGTCCAATCTGGCTACAGCGTATCATACAAGTATAAATTCCTTTTTAATTGATTATTAAATAGTTTAATTAAGGTTTAAGCATGCTAGTGTCCATGGCAGATCTTTTCATTACTACTGGAGCTGCTAGATTGCTAAGTTTCAAATGATTATTAAACGGCAAGCACAAAAGCGGCAACCCTTCCGGTGCACTCAGTGTCAGAATTCACTCACGCTAGTTTTCATTCACTCCTTCATGTGGACTATATAGTGGAGCAATGTAGGGAATAGCGAATGAGGGTATAGGGCTCGGCAGAAGTGCGCATCAAGGGCGCATATCGACCTCAAAGGGGGCTTCTGAGACGTAAAAATGACAAATGGGACACCCTGCGGTCTCGTGGACTTAACGGACACGCACACACAGCGGCCATTGTAAGTCCACAAGACTGAAAGGGCACATGAAGTGTGCCATTTGGGACAGGGCCATAGAGACAGAGCGCATTTAGGCCACGCCCACACCTTGGGGGGCAATACAACGCTTTCCATTGACTTTGTATTGCATGAAGCGGTCGCCTTGTCATTTCTGACTTATAACAAAAAACAGAACACTGTCTAAAAGCTGCTATGTGACAAAGTGTACAGCTGTCGTTTTTTTTAGGGGGGGGTTCAGCGTCCCGTCTTTTAATCAGCGCGTTCTTCAATCCGCAGCGGCGTCGAACAGAGCACATGTCAGAAGCAGAGGTGTGTGTGTTGATCTGAGCCTCATTGGTCTGTCACCGCTCGCCAGTGTCAAAATATTTGAGAAAACCAATCAAATCAGAGTCTTTATGTTTACAGAAGCTGCTGAGGCTGAGCATGAATTTTAGCAGCACGACTCGACTCAAGTCATGACTCAAGTGCGAGATATGCAAGTTCATATTTGACAGCTGCTTCTTTAAGTCAGAAATGTTAAACAAATGACAAAAATATTCAGGCAAATTAATAAACTTGTGTCTAATTTTGCCATTTTGATTTGAAATAGGCCTATGTAATTAGGGCTGGGCGATAAAACGATAACGATAATTATCACAAAATAATTTTCCTCGATAAAACGATAACAACAGTTCGATAAATGCTCGATATAATGCTTACGCGCTATGTGTAATGCTGCACATGAGTTTTGCAGATCGGGCTTCTGGGTGCTGCACGCGGTGTTGTTGACAGTCACAGTGGCCGACCAGGATTGGAGGAGTGTGGAGCGAGAAAAATGAGCGATAGTGAAGAAAATTCAGCGCTCACGACCAGCTCGAAGGACACAGATATAATTGACAAGAAAGGTCACTCAACTTCAGTGGTTTGGAGATATTTTGGCTATTTGCAATCGGACATAAAACAGAGCGACGTGCACTGCTTATCATAGGTTTACCACACGGTAATAGGCATGTGCCGGTCTCAAATTTTCATGTTGCGATTAATTGCCGAAGCTTTTATCACGGTATACGGTATTATCACGATATTGAAATAAGTTGCAAAAAAAGTTGTCATACTATAACAGGTTTAATAACTTTCTTATAACAAAAGAACCAAACATTTAAATACAATAAAGCAATACACAAAAATGTATAAAGTAAACAAATATTTAAAACAGATTAAGTGCAGAAGAATTATAAAGAACAATAGGTAACACTTTACAATAATGTCTCACTAGTTAATGCATTAACATTGACAAAGAATGAATAGCTAAATTTTTACAGAAGTTATTCTTCTTTGATAATGTTAGTTTAAAAAAGCAACTGTTAGTCAGTGTAAGCTCAGGTCCATTAAATAATACAGTTACAACTTTTGATTTTAATAATATGTTATTAAATGCTGAAATGTACATTTAACTAAGATTAATACATGCTTTAGAAGTATTTTCATTGTCAGTTTGTTAATGAATGAACTAATGTTAAATAATGGAGCCTTATTGTAAAGTGTGTGACTGAACAACAGTCAGAACATATTCAAACAATATCTAGGGCATGTAATTTAGTCCAGATTAAAATATAAAATGTTTAAGTTTGAAAATGAATAGCCTTAAGTCTTTTCACCGTATCGTTTGTTCATTTTTAACGGTTGATGGGTAAAGTATTCTTAAAATGCATTCTAAAAATCGGAATAATTCGTAATAAATAATTATTCACGGTATTTTGAAGTGCCCACGATAACAATATTGTGCATGTTCATTATTGCGGTATATCGTATTACCGTTTACCGGCACATGTCTACACGGTAATATAATTATCTTACTTCTTCGAAGTTCTTCCATATAGCATTGAGCCCAACACAGCGGTAAATCTATTAGCCTAATAACAGCTCACACATGGGCTTATCGGCGTGTTAGTTGTTAGGGTGACTTACAACAAGCTAACGTTACCAAACTATAATCACTAAAACATCGTACTTATGGAAAAATACATCGGTATCATCATTTTTTGTCTTTGGTGATTTATTAATAACTCAGCATCGCCTGTATTAAAAGAGAAATAAAATAATTTCATTTTTAAAGTGAATAAAATAGACTTGACAGCCCTTACTGGAGTTCATCAACTACTGATCTTTGTGCTCTCTCCCAGCCCACCGTGTGTGTGTGTGTGTGTGTGTGTGTGTGTGTGTGTGTGTGGGGGGGGGGGGGGGGGGTGCGCGGTGGACCAATCCACTGTAAGGCAAGAGAGGGGGGACTCAAAATGTTTCTAAACGTAAAACAAATTTTTTGCCCGTTTGCGTGCTTTACTACTTACACAATTATATGTATATAATATGTATATAAGTATATGTAATTATATTATTGATATAAAGAGTGTAGAGTAAAAAAAATGATTTTTCTTTTATTAATTGTATTTATATTGTCAATGTCATTTATTTAAAAGGTTTGGCATGCTGACCAGAAAGATTTCTTTGTTTATTGACAAACATTATGTTTAAAGCACTTTAACTTTGCATTTGCAGTCAGCAGAGCCAAATGTTATCATTACAGTTCTAGATTTTACTATAGATATTTATTTTATATATTCTATTTATATTCTAATATTGACCTGTTTGGGAAGTGTTTGTCATGTTTTGACAATAAAGGATCATTTAAAACCACAATTAACTGTCTGTTTTCTACATCTTTCACTCAGGAGCAAAAATATGCCTTTAAACTTTACAGAAATAAAGATTTGACATTATTGTGATAATTATCGTTATCAACTGATATGGAAAATTATATTGTGATCATTTTTTTGGGCCATATCGCCCAGCCCTATATGTAATGTCATTTATAATATAACTAACAAACAAGAAATATTAACAAATTCGTTTTCTTCAGATTAGGCATAAGATTAATAGTAATGAATGTGTGCATACTGTAAATTAATAATTCCATATGTAGCTCCCAGTAAATAATAAAGCTCAGCTTTTTTCAGCTTGTATTGGGCATGAGATTAGTAATGAATGTGTGCATATTGTGAATTAATTTAATACATTTAGTTACCTAGCTTTCCTGTTAGCCTTCAGTAAATTAACATGTCTATGAAAATGATTCATAAAACATATAAATATCAGTTAAACATATGTTTACTGTCTTCACTGACGAAAATGGAAAAACTTTATCAGTTATATCTGCCCACTGACATGGTTTTCAAGCTATTGTTATCTAATTTTTTGGCGTTCAGAACATCTTAAAATGCACATCTGTAGATCATAGAAATCAACATTTTCTCGAGGGGCCACGCCCCCGAACCCCCCTAGCCTCACATTTGGGATCTCAGTGATTATAAACCTGCCTACATTGTATGTGTAACGGTCACCAGCTGGAGTGCCCTTGAGAGCCACCAGAGGGCACTCTACACTTAAGACTATTATCACTCTCAAACTACATTTCCCATAACTCACTGCCCGGACTCATCATCAATTATCACTGATCACATTCACCTGTACCTCATTCACTGATTGCATTCACCTGTGTCTCAGTCTATTTATACCATGTTCATTCATTCACTCACCACGAAGTCTTGTTAAAGTGTTACACTGCATTTCTGAGCATTCTCCTGGTTTTCTTGTCTTTTGGTTTTGGATATCTTGCCCTGTTCCCTGGATTACTCTCTTGCCTGTGGTCCCTGCCTGTTTTGTTTGTTTCTTTGTTTTGACTGCCTGCCTGTGCATGACACTTGCCTGTATTTTGGATTACGCCTCTGGATTGTCCTCAAATAAAGCTGCAATTGGATCCACCTTCGAGTCTCGGAGCAGTTCGTGACAGAATGATTAAGGGATGTACAATATGGTCAATCAGAATAAGGCATTAATATTTGCTTTATAAGTAATAATAAACAGCCAATATCCTAATATGCATACTAATAAGCTACCAGTTAATAGTGAGAATTGGACCCTAAACTACTGGCTGAGCCCCCCTAAAATGAAAATCCTAGAATCGCCCCTGGCTGTCGACCCAAAAAAACATCAATTTGGGGATCCTGACACACATTATGCCTACGTGTGAAATAAACATGTTGTCACTGTTAAGTCAAATATCCAAATGTCAGTTTTATATATTATATTTCCTGTCTCTGATCACGTTCCCCTCCAGTGGGTGTAGTTATCAGTGTAATATAACATGTCACGCTCTGTCTCAATTGCCTGTATCCACTTTTGTTTCCTTAAATGCTCGTTTTTTGGGTCGACAGCTTATAAAAACTTGTGTTTTTGGTTCTGTGTTTTCTAGCTTGTTTGCTGTACACTTTGTCACATAGCAGCTTTTAGACATCGTTCTGTGTTTTTGTTATAAGTCAGAAATGACAAGGAGGCGCTTCACGCAATACAAAGTCAATGGAGACGGTTTGATTGCTCGCCTTCAGATTATTGGGGGATATATTCTGTAAATGTGTTTCCATTGTAGTTTATAATTATCCACCTCATTTGAGTGAATACGGTTATTATGCACATTTTTGGAATTTATTCCCAAAATTCACAGGTGGATGGAAACATGGCTATTGTTCGTTTGGGTCAGTTTCACAGGGAGGGAGGTTCTCTCGTGTCTCAAAATAAAGAAAATAAACACATATGCAATTAACAGCTTCAAATGAGAGACTTTCAGAACAGGCTACACATTAAAGAGGCAACCATGCTTAATTACAAAGGGATGTTAAGTGGCAGTGTTGGTTTTCACCCCAGATGGAGTGTGGCGTTGATCTGTGGTACTGTGGTTCATCTGAAATCCACTCACCATTTTCCTGATGGCAGCGTTTGAATGCTCTGCCGCTGTGGCGATCAGCTCCAGAGATTCTACAAAGAATAAAGCATGAAGTTCTTGATATTCACAAGGTGTAATTTTTCCATTTTGCCTTTTATCTTGGCCTGTTAACCTTGCATGAATCTTTTCACTGAAATATTTCCAGGCACATGCACGAATAGTTGAAATGAAACAGAAAGTGGGCCGCTGCGGTCAGTGGAGGAGATAAGGCCCATTGGAGCGTTCTGCACTCACTCTGAGCGTCTTTGAAGTCGTCCGCGTCCTCTGGCAGGCGGTGCAGATAGTCTTTGAGCAGGAGCTCGTAACGAGGGATCCTCTGCACAGGCTCCAACATGTGGTGCTGTAGGGTAAGATTCCCACACATCTCCTCTTTCTGCAATACACACCCAAAATAATATGATGACTAAAAAGAAAACACGCACAGATCCATTCCCACAAACGAATGCGGAATATTTGCAAAGACTGAGACCTTAAAGGCAACATGAAATCAAGACTGACTCCATTTACTTACACACTTATTGATATATTATTCATATTAGTGTTGTGTATATATAAAATATAAAAGAAAACTTGTTTTAACTTTAATTAAAATATATATTAAAATACATAATGTATTACACATGTTACTAAAGTATGTATTATATTATATCAATACACAAACACGCACATATATATATTGTTTTTATATCATATTTTAAAATATACTTTAATATAAAAAAGTAAAAATGCTTGTTTCCATAAGCTTTTATTAAAATATAAAAAATATTATTTTATTAAAGTATTATGCATATTACTAAAGTATTATTAAAGTATTATATATATTTAATTTTATTTGAATATACATATATATATATATATAATGTGTGTGTGTATATATTAAATAATAATATGTATACCATGTTACTATGTGGTTACTAGACTGTAATATATATATATATACACACACACACATTAATATTTTAATAAAAAAAACATATATATTATATGTTTTATATAAAAATTTTAGTAATATATTAACAGAAATGTTAATTACATAATTAAATGAAATTAACATGGTATAACATTTCTCAATGTTAAGTGGTCTCAATTTTTTCCAGAGCTGTATATAGCTTTTGTTAAATTATATTACTAAAATATTATTATATATTATATTATAATATTTTCTTTTCTTTTTTTAAATTAAAATATTAATGTGTATAGCATGTTACTTTGTGGTAACTAGACTGTAATATTGCTTATAATATAAAAAATATAAAAAAATAAAGAATATTATTTATATATATATATATATATATATATATATATATATATATATATATATATATATATATATATATATATATATATATATATATATAAATAATATTCTTTATTTTTTTATATGAATTATATATTTTTATAATATATACACACACTATATATACACATTAATATATAACGTGTATATATATATATACATATATATATATACATACATATACATATATATACATATATATATATATACATATATATATAAGAAAAAACATATATATTATAATCTAATATAATATATAATAATATTTTAGTAATATATTTTAACAGAAATGTTATACCATGTTAATTACATAATTAAATTGAATTAAATTAACATGGTATAACATTTCTCAATGTTAAGTGGTCCCAGAGCTGTATATAGCATTTGATAAAATATATTACTAAAATATTATATATATATATATATTATATATATATATATACACATATATATATACATACATATACACACTATTTTTTATTTTTTTTAATGAAAATATGAATGTGTATAGCATGTTGTATGTAGTTACTAGACAGTAATATTGCTTTTCTCAATACTTTTTTCCAACTACTGTTTAATACTTAAAATTAGAGGTTTGCTCAAATTTCTGAGCAATAATGGTACTTTTCACAATGCAAGTCTCTGCCTAGATTATTTCCCAATGAGTATTTAGTTTCACTCTGAGATACATCATATTGTACAAGTCAAATGTTGTCTTTAACAATTAGGCAAACTCCCAAAGAATTGCCAAGCAATCCACTGGTAGCGTAACCCTTGCGTGATGGAGCCCATGACATGCCTGATCTCCTTACAGCAGTCCTGTGATCTCAGGCACTGGGCCTCGCGCACCCTTGATACTCTTCACACAGTGGCAACCAGAGACGTTTGAAGTGCAGCACCAGGCCTGATTGGAGCGCCATTAGTATTCACCATAGCCTACAACTCCCCAAAAACACTCCCACACCCACAGCGATTCACTCTTTCATCTGACACACTCGATCACCGCTGAGCCATGGGAGCGCTCTCGTTATTTTTAACACGAACGCTCTTGTCTCAGACTGTGAAGGTGGATTTGGTGGAGTGCACCTGGCGTATGAGATTACTGTATGACTAACACATGCTCTGTTCATTCAGTCGACGGGTGTGAATTATGCAGGGTTGCGTGCAATTAACACTCATTATAACATTGAGGGGGTTTTCACACATTTCAGCCGAGAGTGTGATGCTCAACCACATCTGACTGTTCACACCATCTCTGCCTTGACATTATCACAATTTGAATTTAAGAGAACTTTTATTGTAACTCGTTTCACACGTCTACACTTGACATCAGCGCTCTGTTCTAAACTCTACAGTAGTAGCATTTTAGATGCTCTACTCAAAATCAATTACACAAGTTAAAGGGTTAGTTCACCCAAAAATGAAAATGTAGAGCTTAGATAATAAAAAAATAAAACCTGACCCTACCCGAGCCTGTGCACATTGTGTCCGAGCCCGGCCCGGCCCGACTCATTAACTGTAATTATGAGCCCGTGCCCGATTTAAACCCGACCATTGTTTAATACGTGTGTGTTCTGTCGAGAACGAGCCTGTAATGAGCGAAGCGGAGCGGTGTGACACTCAGCTCAATAATCCGCTCTATGCCAGCGCTCCACTCATGAACCCTCACCGGTAAAACAACGCTCGCTCAAATCCCACTCAGACGTGACATTTATCTGTACTGTAGCCTTTACTATACCTGTTGTAGCCATTAAACAATGCATTTTGTTTCATATTTATGTTTACATATTATAAATGTTATTTAAAAATTTCACCTGATTATGAAAAGTGCAAAGATGCAAGAGGGTCAGAAATGAGTTTGACCACTTCATTAAGTTTTGTTTTGTAGAAAGCATTTCTTTAAAGTTAATTTCGTTTTGTATCAATTTTATCTTAATTTTAATCAATGTTTCATCAGTCAATTGCCTGGATTTAATAAATAATAAGCAAATAGACTATAGCAGACAATAATCGTGACATGGAGTCGCCGGAGTGATCACTTTCATTGCTCTTGAACTAGAGCGCGTCTCATAATTAAACCGAAACTCAGCCTCACAGACATGAGGAATATGTGTATAGAAAGCTTGAAATGTCTACTTTTAAATGAAACGATAGTTAACGAAAATAAATAGTCAAGCAATGCGCAGTGTTCACGCGAGCAGCGTCTCAGAGCGGTTCTGTTCTGCTTCATCACTGCGTGTGCGGTGAGTTTAACACACATCTTTAGACTAATCCTGACTTGCGCAACTTTGTACACATTTGTTTCTTAATTGTAGTATTAGTTCTTACTTTGTTAAATATATATATATATTATTTCTGATTATGGCATAGCTTTCTGCCCAGCCAATTAAGCGAATAATGTAATGATTAAAAAAACACAAATGCTTGATCAAGGGCCCGGCCCGAGGATAGTGCCGGGAAATATCGGCCCAAGTTCGGGCTCGGGCTGAGAATCTAAACTCTGTTCCATAGTAGGAAAAAAAATACTATGGAAGTCAATGGGTGCCATCAACTCTCTGGTTACCAACATTCTTCAAAATACCTTTGTGTTCAACAGAAGAGAGAAACTCATACAGATATTACACATCAACTATTTATGCATGATTTGAATATTTTATTTCAAACATTTGTTCGATAACTCACTATGGGAAACGCCTCGGGCGTGACCAATCCAGGAAGCACCAATTACACCACGTCTATCAGTTGACAGACCAATCACGACAGTGATGTGGGAGCAAGCCTGCAGCACTCCTGTTAAAAACCGGCCGTTCCTCAATATGCGTTCTTGTCTTTACTTGTGTTCTCATGGACTTGTGAATCGTCATCAGTCACTGCCCAAGTACTGTTCCAATTCAAAGTTCACATCTAGCCAAGTACAGTTCTAATCAGGGCTGTAACCACCGTAGACATTGAGGGGGACAAGTCCCCCCAATAATTAGAAATGGCAAAATTGTACCCCCAATATTTGAAATTCTTGCACTGCTCTGCTGCCCTTCATTATACAGCGCTCTGTTTGTTAGGATGACAAAAAGGTTTAAAAGTTACATTTTAGTCTGTCTTGCCTCAGTGGTCTAACGGCGCTCGTCAATGTCAAAATGATTGAGATGGCCAATCAAATCAAAGTAGGCACCATTTTGCACTTTGAGAGCCCGTTTGAGATATAGGCAGTATTTGAGTATTGTGTGTATCAGATAGTTTACAAAATCAAATGATTCAGAACATGTTTGCCATTTAAATGACTGGGAAATAAAGTGTCTCAATTCATCCCATACTCTTTGAAATGATAATTACATTGCATTATGTTGCTTGAAACCCCAAATATTATAACATTCTTCATTAACAATTATTCAGATATTTGTAACAATCTCATTGTAAAACATAGTTTCAATGTAGCTAGCCACTGTTTGATAGTAACTTGTAGTGTAGGGTAGCTTGAATGTAACTTAACTACTTTAACTTACAAGCAACAGTTTCAGAGTAGCTGTGTTTTTTTTTTACTGAAAGATCAGCCGCAGCAAAAAAGAGCCGCACAACAGACAGAAGAGCAACAGACAAAACAGGAACAGACTGTTTTTTTCCCTTTTTCTTCTATGTAAAAGTATGCTGTAGGTTGATAGATGTATAATCAATTTGTTCTATTTAGACAAAACCATATAGTGCTTTAAAATTGTGTGTGTGTGTGTGTGTGTGTGTGTGTGTGTGTGTGTGTGTGTGTCTATAGGATATACTGTATATACAAAGCGTCATAGATGCATTCATTTTGTCTTAATAGACAGAATCAATTATGTATCATCAACCTATACTTATCTATCAAAGGCAACAAAAAAAACAAGAGCTTATTTCCACTGTGTTCTTGGCTCATTTTTCACAGGTGTTCCAGAGGCTTTCTACCCTATTCAAATGTATATATATATATATATATATATATATATATATATATATATATATATATATATATATATATATATATATATATATATATAAATAAAAAATGTATTTTTTTGTGTGCACGTTAATGATGCTGAATTACTTTGTAGGCGGCAAAATTTTGGGTGGCCCCACCAAATTAATGCAAATATTGTTTGCAAATAGTCCCAAAAGGATTATTTCCCAACTAGAATTAGACCTAGAATTTCGTTCACTTTTCTGTTTCTTTATGCTTTATAAAAATAAAATAAAAAAAATTGGTCCCCCGCCCCCCCAGGCTTTTGATACCGTGGCTCTACTTCCTGCTCTCGACTGCACAGACTCTGTCCCAAATCTGCGCAAGATGTCAGCGCCATATTCGGACCTCCGGAGGCTTCACTAACTTCAGCGGAAAAGAATGAAATTGCGTCGTCCATATTGTTTTACGGTCTATGTGTGGGAGTCCCGCCTCTCTAATACAAAGAATATCGCTGCTTTTTCTAATTACAGAGCATTCCTTAGCTTAGCACAAAGCATTTAAAGCACCCCCTCTGGTACCTGGATGTTGTGGATGATGCCTTTGAACTGAGAGGAGCGCTGCATCCAGGTGTTCACTAGCTCCATGGCCCTGTCAAAGTTTTTCACATACTCGCCGTACATCTTCAGGAAAGGCGCCAGTTTCTGCAGGATGTCCCCGATGCGGGGGTTCAGATCCCTGAGGGGACACGGCAGGAATTTCGTAAACGTATGTGACCTCTATTTGCTTAAATTCTGAATTCAAAACACCCAAACATTTCTAGTTATGTCCAAAAGAAAAATGATTGCATGAGCCACTTTAAAAACCAGTTTAATACTCTATTAATGTTCCAGATCTAAAATATCATCATATAATTAGGCTAATAATACTTGGCAGATGATTTTACTGGGCTTATTAATAATGTACATAATCATGAATTGAGCATTAACATCTTTTTTATCACCCAGCTCTTTATAGCCTCATACTTGCAGTATACTCATAATACTCATACTATATATATTAAATCTCAACTGCTTGACTATTTATTGTCACTAAATGTAACTCTATTATTGCAAAGCTTTTTATATAAAGTTGTATGTGTAGCTTTATTATCTAGCTTTTATAGTACATACAGTGTACTCATGTAGGATGATATATAATATATAGCAAATCTTAACTGCATTATCTCTCAGCTCTAATCTGCTAAATGCAACTATTAGTCATTAAGATATTAAAGGGGCACGCCACTATTTTTGAAAATAGGCTCATTTTCCAACTCCCCTAGAGTTAAACACGTTGAGTTTTACCGTTTTTGAATCCATCCTAACGGTCTAATCAGATTCAATGATCGATGCTAAGCTATGCTAAAATTGCTACAGCCAGACCCGGAGATCGGCTGAATGGATTCGAAAACGGTAAAACTCAACTGTTTAACTCTAGGGGAGACGGAAAATGAGCCTATTTTCAAAAATAGTGGCGTGTTCCTTAAATATATTATAAACATTAACATCATAATTTTCTGTAAAGTTGCTTTGAAACAATGTGTACAAAAATAAATTAGTCTCGACTTGACAGCAACCATTAGCACTTAACCATATTCAAATCACTCTCACAGATCATTTCCGTCTTTCTCACCATTCCTCCATGCGTTTCTCCAGCGCGGGCAGCAGGAACTGCTGGTGGAAGCAGTAGATGGAGCAGATGTTGGAGAAGATACCCATGACCACCTCACAGGGGAAGGAGCTGCGAGCTCGGGCTTCCTCCATCAGCTGGGCGCAGAACACCTGGTCCAGGAGGTGTAGTCTGGACACGTAGGCCTTCTCGGTGTGCAGCAGCTCATTCGCAATGTTAAACACACGCTGCTGGACTGACAGCTGTAAAACGAGATAATGTTGGCAGAATAATGACAGTTTGAACACACCTTTCTTCAGTTGAACACAAAAGAAGATTTTTTGAAGAATGTTGGTAAACGGACAGTTGACGGCACCCATTGACTTCCATAGTATTATTTTCCTACTTTGGAAGTCGATGGGGTCCATCAAGTGTCTGGTTACCAATATTATTCATAATATCTTCTTTTGTGTTCAACTGAAGAAAGAAACTTCTGGTTAAGGGTTAGTAATGGCAAACTTTTGGGTGAAATATTCATTTAACAGTAAGAACTTTAAAATGAAGTGTGTGTGTGTGTGTGTGTGTGTGTGTGTGTGTGTGTGTGTGTGTGTGTGTGTGTGTGTGTGTGTGTGTGTGTGTGTGTGTGTATATATATATATATATATATATATATATACACACACACACACACTCAAATAAAGGATTATTAGGAACACCATACTAATACTGTTTGACCCCCTTTCACCTTCAGAACTGCCTTAATTCTACGTGGCATTGATTCAAGGGTACATGGTGGTCATAAAGGGATGGACATGGTCAGAAACAATGCTCAGGTAGGCCGTGGCATTTAAACGATGCCCAATTGGCACTAAGGGGCCTAAAGTGTGACAAGAAAACATCCCCCACACCATTACACCACCACCACCAGCCTGCACAGTGGTAACAAGACATGATGGATCCATGTTCTCATTCTGTTTACGCCAAATTCTGACTCTACCATCTGAATGTCTCAACAGAAATCCAGACTCATCAGACCAGGCAACATTTTTCCAGTCTTCAACTGTCCAATTTTGGTGAGCTCGTGCAAATTGTAGCCTCTTTTTCCTATTTGTAGTGGAGATGAGTGGTACCCGGTGGGGTCTTCTGCTGTTGTAGCCCATCCGCCTCAAGGTTGTGCGTGTTGTGGCTTCACAAATGCTTTGCTGCAGACCTCGGTTGTAACGAGTGGTTATTTCAGTCAAAGTTGCTCTTCTATCAGCTTGAATCAGTCGGCCCATTCTCCTCTGACCTCTAGCATCAACAAGGCATTTTGGCCCACAGGACTGCCGCATACTGGATGTTTTTTCCTTTTCACAGCATTCTTTGTAAACCCTAGAAATGGTTGTGCGTGAAAATCCCAGTAACTGAGCAGATTGTGAAATACTCAGACCGGCCTGTCTGGCACCAACAACCATGCCACGCTCAAAATTGCTTAAATCCCCTTTCTTTCCCATTCTGACATTCAGTTTGGAGTTCAGGAGATTGTCTTGACCAGGACCACACCCCTAAATGCATTGAAGCAACTGCCATGTGATTGGTTGAAATTCAACAGGTGTTCCTAATAATCCTTTAGCTGAGTGTGTATATATATATATATATATATATATATATATATATATATATATATATATATATATATATATATATATATATATATATATATATAAAAATAATAGTCTCACCAAGGCTGCATTTATTTGATACAGTAATATTGTGAAATTGTTATACAATTAAAATAACTTTCGTATTTGATTTTTTTTTTAATGTAATTTATTCCTGTGGTCAAAGCTGAATTTATCATCATTACTCCAGTCTTCAGTGTCACATGATCCTTCAGTAATAATTCTGATTTGCTGCTCAAGAATTTTTCATTATTATTATCAGTGTGGAAAACTGCTTAATATTTTGTGGATACCGTGATACAATTTTCCTAGTATTTTTTAATGAATAAAAGTTAAAAAGAACAGCATTTATTTTGAAATATGATTTTTTTGCATATATATATATATATATATATATTGATCAGTTTTGATCAATATAATGCATCCTTACTGAATAAAAATATGAATTTCTTTAAAAAATATATATTATAAGATATAAATAAAACTATATTATATAACAATAATAGTACTATATAATACTTATATATATATATACAGCAGTACAAAATTTCTTTTTATTTCTTTTTATTAAACAGTGTTTTACTGAACAAATTGTGTTTGTCCTTAAATGAATTCAATTATAACTCAAAGTTTGTTAAAGATATTGCTGTAAACTATAGGGACCCTTACTCACACATTACTATAATATTAAAGGACAGAGCACGAGCTATGAGCCTAAATTCAGCTGCTGTTTATGTTTAGATATAATAATCAACACTCAGATAACACATTGTGTGCAAACATGGAAACTTCACATAAGGCAGTTAACTTCTAAATCTAATTATAAAAAAAAAAAAATCTCCAATTCGTTGTTGGAATATAATCTTTTATACACAGTGTGTGTCATTTTCATGACAGGTTTATTTAAACACACATTAATAATCCAGACATCAGTCACAGGTTCAGTAGAATATGATGAATATAACGGCTAATATAGGTCATATATTCAGTGAAAGAGTTGATTTCTCTCGTGAACTCTCAGCTGAGACACTGAATGACGTCTGAGGTCATGTGATGCTGCGTGACATTGTTCTCAAGCTGTTTTATTGACGGCTTTCCGCCGTTGAAACACTGATTGAGTGATTACACCACATGTGATGCGCTTCAGTAAGTTGTAATGTATCCTCAACATACCGTGAGATATTAATTCATGTTTATTCTTTAGGAAGAGATGATCGCGTCCACATGCGGTTACACCCTTAATTTATACACACATATACACACACATATATATATACATATAAATATATATATATATATACATATATATACATATATATACATATATATACATATATATACATACATATACATATATATACATACATATACATATATATACATACATATACATATATATACATACATATATATATATATATATATATAAAATAAATATAATTTTTGTCAGGGTTTCTTGCACCAAATGTATGTATCCCTTAGAATTAATTAAGCTGCTTATGTATACTGCATATACGTGTTTATGTAAATTATATGTAAACTGTATGTAAATAAGTCTTTGGCAGAGGTAAATCAATCCAAGACAAATGATTGAATCACTTTCCCACCTTATGAATTAATTAATTGATGGTAGGCATGGTCTCTGAAGAACACACTCTACTCACCTCAGAGGAGTCTTGTCGTTCAGCTTTAGGCAGAGGTTGTAGGGCCATTGGGTTCATCTCACTCTCGTCACCGCTGCCCTCTTCCATATCACTGTCTCCCTCCGAGTCTCTGCCGCCCTCCACACCACTGGCCCCCTCTCCTCCGGGCCCCTCGGCATAGCTGCAAGGAAGCCCGGGCCCTGGGCTACACGGGCAAATCTCCCTCTCGTGACCGACCCGATCCTCATCCCCAACAAAGCACAGCTCCTCACTGTGTGAGGGCGAGCTGATACTGTCAATCCCGCTGTCTCTATTAGCCAGCTTCCCATCCATCTGCGACGGTGGGAGGGACAAGCGTTCCGAGGGGATTTCTGATTGGTTGGCTGTGAGGTCCCTCATCTCCATGTTGTCCAGCAGTTTATCAGAGGCACCATAGCCTGATTCCATAGAGAGACGCTTTTCTGAGCAGGACGCCCCAAGTTCACTGTCATCCTCCTCGGTTTCGTCCACCTCTTCTTCCTCCTCCTTTTCTACTTTCTCGACCTCGTCCTCAGCCAGCGGAGCCTCTAGTGGTTCCTGAAGGGACGTGCAGGGCAGGATGAACTCCGAGGGTGGAGGGCTAATCGACCCAGGAGCGGCTTGCTGTTCCGGGACCCGTGGGGTACACATCACTCCTCCGGTGATATCTGGAACCACGATGATCTGCTCCCTGGAAAAAGACACAAAAATATTATTTATTTATATATATATACACACACACACACACATACATATACACTCACCTAAAGGATTATTAGGAACAGCATACTAATACTGTGTTTGACCCCCTTTCGCCTTCAGAACTGCCTTAATTCTACGTGGCATTGATTCAACAAGGTGCTGAAAGCATTCTTTAGAAATGTTGGCCCATATTGATAGGATAGCATCTTGCAGTTGATGGAGATTTGTGGGATGCACATCCAGGGCACGAAGCTCCCGTTCCACCACATCCCAAAGATGCTCTATTGGGTTGAGATCTGGTGACTGTGGGGGCCATTTTAGTACAGTGAACTCATTGTCATGTTCAAGAAACCAATTTGAAATGATTCCAGCTTTGTGACATGGAGCATTATCCTGCTGGAAGTAGCCATCAGAGGATCGGCACATGGTGGTCATAAAGGGATGGACATGGTCAGAAACAATGCTCAGGTAGGCCATGGCATTTAAACGATGCCCAATTGGCACTAAGGGGCCTAAAGTGTGCCAAGAAAACATCCCCCACACCATTACACCACCACCACCAGCCTGCACAGTGGTAACAAGGCATGATGGATCCATGTTCTCATTCTGTTTACGCCAAATTCTGACTCTACCATCTGAATGTCTCAACAGAAATCGAGACTCATCAGACCAGGCAACATTTTTCCAGTCTTCAACTGTCCGATTTTGGTGAGCTCGTGCAAATTGTAGCCTCTTTTTCCTATTTGTAGTGGAGATGAGTGGTACCCGGTGGGGTCTTCTGCTGTTGTAGCCCATCCGCCTCAAGGTTGTGCGTGTTGTGGCTTCACAAATGCTTTGCTGCATACCTCGGTTGTAACGAGTGGTTATTTCAGTCAAAGTTGCTCTTCTATCAGCTTGAATCAGTCGGCCCATTCTCCTCTGACCTCTAGCATCAACAAGGCATTTTGGCCCACAGGACTGCCGCATACTGGATGTTTTTCCCTTTTCACACCATTCTTTGTAAACCCTAGAAATGGTTGTGCGTGAAAATCCCAGTAACTGAGCAGATTGTGAAATACTCAGACCGGCCCGTCTGGCACCAACAACCATGCCACGCTCAAAATTGCTTAAATCACCTTTCTTTCCCATTCTGACATTCAGTTTGGAGTTCAGGAGATTGTCTTGACCAGGACCACACCCCTAAATGCATTGAAGCAACTGCCATGTGATTGTTTGAAATTGAACAGGTGTACCTAATAATCCTTTAGGTGAGTGTATATATATATATACACACACACACACACACACACACACGTCTGGTTCACTATCTTTGTGGGGATTTTCCATAGACGTAATGGTTTTTATACCGTACATACTGTACATTCAATCCGCCTACACTGCCCCTAAACCTACCCATCATAGGAGACATTCTGCATTTTTGCATTTAA
Source organism: Romanogobio albipinnatus (assembly GCA_023566225.1). Classification (NCBI taxonomy): domain Eukaryota; kingdom Metazoa; phylum Chordata; class Actinopteri; order Cypriniformes; family Gobionidae; genus Romanogobio; species Romanogobio albipinnatus. Next base: position 50,634,952 of record CM042253.1, read on the forward strand.
AAAAAAACACAATTTAGTCTGATTTATAAGATGTTTTCCTCATGGGGACCAAAAAATGTCCCCACAATGTAAGTGATCTCAGGTTTTACTATCCTTGTGGGGTCCCCACAATGTAATATAAACAAAGGCGTGCACACACACACACACACACACATATATATATATATCACATAAAACACATCACATTGTGAGTACTACATAAAAAATAAAATAACATTTACTTTGAGTATTTTATCTTGTATAATATCCTTACGGCAAAATACATTTACTTGAGAAGCCAAATTGCACAATATATTAAGAATTGTTTTTCCGTGAACATATCTTGAATGAATCCTTACTTATCATATTGGCAATTTAAATTAAATGATAACTAAAGTAAATCAATTATAAACTAAATTCAATAAGATTCATGCTTCAAAATAAGAACCTATAGCTTTATACTCAGAAAAATTATTAATATCAAATGCAATTCTGCTTCTCAAGTTCATCTTGTTTAATATTTACTGGAAACCAAGACAAAAATACTAATACTAATACTAAATAATTTGCAGTGATAAGAAAGATTTAACTTCTTGTTTACCTGTGATCAACAAATGGAGATATCATTACTCAAGAGCACCAAGTAAAATCTGACTGTAGTTATGAATATAATAAAATCTACCATAATCTAAAAACAGGCTTCAGCGACAACCGCTTGTGTTCTCTCACCTCTCAAACTTCTCAATGAGCGAGAGGACACAAGTGGGGGAGGAGCTTCCCTCTGCTCTTGGTAAGGTGGCGCGTGATTGGCGAGGGTCAGCGGGGAGTGGGCGAGAGGGCGGTGGAGGGAGGGGCTTGTCCGGGGGGCGTGGCCGTCGAGCGCTCTGCTGCTGTAGATGAGGGGGTTTCGGGGGCACTGAACGAGACAAAATCAATACAGAAATCAATACAGTGAGACTGTACGGTCACATGACTGCACCACAGAGACAGATATTAAATTAGAACAACAGGGTAGAATAGCAAGTACCTTTATTAGATTGCCTCATTATTGTATATCACAATACATCATAAATTAACCATGAGGTCATACAGTAAGCATTAAATTACAGTGACCGAGTTTAGTATGTATATATATATATACACACAAAATCTACACTACCCTTTTTTTTTAAATGAGCACTTTTATTAATTTATTAATAAATGCATTAACTTAATAGTGACAGTAAAGACTTATATTATTGCAATTAAATTAAATTAAACTCTATTTATCAAAGAATCGTGACAAAATGTATCACAGTTTCCACTAAAATATTAAGCAGCTCAATTGTTTTCATAATAATAATCAAATCATCATATTATAATGATTTCTGAAGGATCATGTGACACTGAGGACTGGAGTAATGATGCTGAGAATTCATCTTTGAATCACAGGAATAATATTTCAGTGTTTTACTGTGTCTTGGATCAAATGAACGCAGTCTTGGTGAGCATAAGAGGATTCTTTCAACAATTTTTGAAAATCCTTCCGACCGCAAACTTTTTATATCTCTCAAATCTCATTAGCAAATGTGCCAATTTCAATCAATAACAACAAATGTACCTTTATACTTCACACACACTTATTTTAAGGCTTTAGAAGACTTGATATAAACAGTCAAACCAAAATGTATTCAGACACCTTCAACATTATCACAGTTTATTCTAGCCTAGAAATCTAGACGCACCCTAGCGGCAGCAAATATAATTTGGGGTCGTCTAGCAACTCTCCGTTGGCTTGCGAGCTGGAAAAACCAAACTCTGGTCAGGCCAATCCCATCGTGTATAGAGTCGGTGGGCGGGGTTAACATAATGACGGCAGAGTTGCGGCGGTTCCACGTGATACTCGTAAACAAAGAAGCTGGCGAACAGCGGTCTTTCGAATCGACTCTGGAAGACGAAGCTTTTCTTTGAGGAAAGAACAAAGAACAGCACTGAAGTCATTCTTAAGAAAGGAAGATGTGTTCAGAGTTTTGTCGACCGGATTCGGCGAAAGTGTAATCTATCAACTAGCTCCGCTTCACCTTTTTCGCTGCTCTGGTTGGTTGTAGCACTATCCTATTGCGTGCAGAGGGAATCTGAAAGACAACCGTTTGTCCCGCCCCTCGGATTGAGCCCTGCCAATGGTGTGTTCCCAGACCCAACATCTTGATGTTAGCTTGTCAGGCTAAGTTTATTCGCTATAGTTTAGAAAATTGTAATAAAACATGACAAGAACTCAGAGTTAAACTGTCAGAACAAATTCATCTTGATAATGTCATAACTCTGATAGAAAGGGATGTAATGGATTAGAATCAACCAATCAGCTGTTCAATTTAACTACACAATTAGATAATACCAATTTAGGTCAACCAAGCAAGCAATGCTTCATTTTGTTCAATCTGGTGTCAAAGGTCGCATTAGCAATTAAAGACAAAACACTGAAGCAAAACATGCTCAGGTCAAAGTGTCTGAATCATTTTGGTCCCAAATTATCAATTTTACTGGTAGTCACTGTATGAAGAATTGCTGGGTATAATATGTCCCAGTCCACTTTATTTTGCTATCCTCACTTACATTAATGAACTATTGTGTCCTTCACACACTAGTAAAACATTATGTCTGCTGTCTGAATCATTTTTGGTTTGATTGTAAGCTTAAAAGTTGACATTTTGTCATTTTTAGAGCCTAGCGACCCTTGTTCACTGTATGTTCGAACTGCAAGCAAGCAGTGTTGGGGAAAGTTACTTTGATAAGTAATTAGAGCCCGACTGATATATCGGCGGGCCGATATTAGGCTTTTTCCAAGCTATTGGTATCTGCATTTATAATGGCCGATAAATGAATATTTAAAAAATAATAAAAACGGACGAAACACTGCTCAACCACATTATGAGTGTTGGCGTTTTATAGTTTGTCCACCAGAGGGCACTCTACAACGTGCCGGTTGGCAACACGTTTGGCATTTATGAAGCTTACCACGTCTATTAATACTGGTAACTTTTGTTTTTTTGTTATTGTGTTTTCGTCCAAAGGACTTAAGTTTCATATCTTAAGTTTGTATTTTTATACATTTTATTTATCAGAACTTTAATATATTTTTATGTTCCTCTGTTCTACTGTGACAATAAAACAAACAAGTTTATTTTAAACTGCATTATATTATTTTAGAGAGGCTGGGGGCTCATGAATAACTACAATTAACTAATGTAAGGGAATTCTGTTTAAGTTTGTTTACGCGTTTCTGGAATATCGGATTTTTAAATCACCAAATATTTGTATCGGTATCGGCCTTAAAAATCCTTTAATCGGTCGGGCTCTATAAGTAATGCATTACAATATTGCATTACTCCCTTAAAAAGTAACTAATTGAGTTACTTTTTAAGAAAAGTAATGTGTTACGTTACTTTTTCTCACCTGGGCTGGGCTTGATTTTTTGTTTATAACAAAATAATTCTATTTTTGTGCAAAAGACCTATTCATACCAAAATGTAAATAATAAGCCTCAGGTTGAGGTAAAAATGCAAATTCACGCATGAACAGTAGAGGGCGCAGCTCAAACAAGCCTTTCAGATGTGCTGCCATTCTGGATAATGAAAGGTTTTACCAATAAAGTAATTTTTGCTCATGGTTTAACTGAATCAGCGAAGGTTAGCAGCAATACATTGGTCAATAAAGGTAGATTAAATACATACAAATATTTGTTTTATTAAATTATTGGAGGTTTGCATAGTACTCTGATTTAGCATTTGACTGATTTTATTCATTTTCAGGAATACTGAATCGTTATTGTGCAAGTGAGATGAATAAATGCTCACATTTAGTCTAGAACTACAATAACCCTCATGTTTACACACAACGCCTCTGCACTTACTCTCCATTCTTCTCAACATGGGGACAGGAGAGCTGTCAGTCAAATAAATGTGGAAAAATAACTTGTACATTTGAAAAGTAATGCGTTACTTTACTAGTTACTTGAAAAAGTAATCTGATTACATAACTCAAGTTACTTGTAATGCGTTACCCCCAACACTGGCAATAAGTAGCTTGGACATTCTTCAAAATGTATTACTCTGTCCCTGCGGAAAAATCCAGCATTGCTAGTCACCAGCATAAAGTATGTTTTGCATGCTGGGACTAGCATGAGAAGTGGGAGTGCTGGTGGACCAGCTACACCAGTTCAGTTTTGCTTGAGAACAGCATGATCCACCAGCTCTAACCAAAAATCCAAATGATCCCAGAAGTTTTATTTTTGACCTTTAAACGTACAGAACATACCTTGAGGCTTTGGCCCAGGTAAAGGTGGGCGTGTCTTAGGGGGTGGAGGCGGGACATCCTGAGGTCCGTTCTCACTTGTGCCGTTGCAGTGCTGTGGTTCCAGGGGTCCGGGGTCAGAGCAGAGGCGCTGTGGGGTCTCGTGGGCTCCGAGGCAGGGGCCTGGCTCAAGGGACAGACTCTTGGTTAGGAGCCGCGGACTGGATGTGGACAGGCCTGACAGAAAGAGAGAGTGCAGACTCGCTTTTTACCAGTTACAACCAATAACTGAAGTTAAGGACTTGTTATTGGTTTCATTTGAGTAGGTTTTGGCCAAAATGAGTCTTGTTTTGCAACTCAGATTAGTTTGAGTTAAAATACACCACTCTCTCTTTCATAGCCAGAGCTTTGTGATATGAAAGCAGTGTTTGTAGACAGTACAGTGGGTTGAAAATGAGAATTGGCTTTGACATGTAAATAAAACAACAGTTATATGTACGTGACATGAGTAATTCAAAGACAAAAACAGTCTATCGGTCACGAGTCATGCATCTCCTAACAATATTTACCATTAGACCACTTTCTAGGATGAATTTCTAGTTTCCCCCCCCCCCCAGAACAACATGAAAATGCCAGCAAAACAACGAAAGGAACAAAATCATAATGTTTTTATGATCAGTTTTACAGAGAGACAGACTGATTCCTATTATTTGCCATAATGACCTGTATTGTTTATCACTAATATGCGGCAAACACAGATACAGTCGGGTTTATTACTCCAGTCTTCAGTGTCACATGCTCCTTCAGAAATCATTCTGATGTGCTGGTTTGATGCTCAAAAAATATTTTGTATTATAATTAATGTTTAAAACAGTTGCGCTGCTTGATATTTTCAGGATTCTTAGATGGATAGAAAGTTCAAAATAATAGCATTTATTTGAAATAGAAATCTTTTGTAACATTATTAATGTTTTTAATTAGCCTTACAAGCCAGACCCACATCAAGATGTTGGGTCTGGGAACACACCATTGGCAGGGCTCAATCTGAGGGGCGGGATAAACGGTTGTCTTTCAAATTCCCTCTGCACGCAATAGGATAGTGCTACAACCAACCAGAGCGAAGAAGAAGGTGAAGCGGAGCTAATGTTAGTTGATAGACTTTCGCCGTATCCGGTAGGCAAAACTCCGAACACATCTTCTTTTCTTAAGAATGACTTCAGTGCTGTTCTTTGTTCTTTTCTCAAAGAAAAGCTTAACTCCAAGTCTTCTAGAGTCGCGGCCAAAGCAGATTCAAAAGACCGCTGTTCGCCAGCTTTGTTTACGAGTAGCACACAGAACCTCCGCAACTCTACCGCAACTCTGCCGTCATTATGTTAAGCCCGCCCACCGACTCTACACACACTGTGATTGGCCTGACCAGAGTTTGGTTTTTCCAGCTCTCAGGTCTACCAAGAGTTGCTAGACTACACTCGCGGCAAAATACATTTTCTGCCGCTAGGGTGCGTCTAGATTTCTAGGCTAGTCTTTAATGCCCACACCACCACACCTGTCCCTAACTTTACCCTTAAACTTACCCATACCACCACACCTGTCCCTAACTTTACCCTTAAACTTACCCATACCACCACACCTGTCCCTAACTTTACCCTTAAACTTACCCATACCACCACACCTGTCCCTAACTTTACCCTTAAACTTACCCATACCACCACACCTGTCCCTAACCCTACCCTTAAACTTACCCATACCACCACACCTGTCCATAACTTTACCCTTAAACTTACCCACACCACCACACCTGTCCCTAACACTACCCTTAAACTTACCCACACCACCACACCTGTCCCTAACCCTACCCTTAAACTTACCCATACCACCACACCTGTCCATAACTTTACCCTTAAACTTACCCACACCACCACACCTGTCCCTAACCCTACCCTTAAACTTACCCACACCACCACACCTGTCCCTAACTTTACCCTTAAACTTACCCATACCACCACACCTGTCCCTAACTTTACCCTTAAACTTACCCACACCACCACACCTGTCCCTAACACTACCCTTAAACTTACCCACACCACCACACCTGTCCCCAACTTTACCCTCAAACTTACCCACACCACCACACCTGTCCCTAACCCTACCCTTAAACTTACCCACACCACCAAACCTGTCCCTAACTTTACCCTTAAACTTATCCACACCACCACACCTGTCCCTAACCCTACCCTTAAACTTACCCACACCACCACACCTGTCCCTAACTTTACCCTTAAACTTACTCACACCACCACACCTGTCCCTAACCCTACCCTTAAACTTACCCACACCACCACACCTGTCCCTAACTTTACCCTTAAACTTACCCACACCACCACACCTGTCCCTAACTTTACCCTTAAATTTACCCATACCACCACACCTGTCCCTAACTTTACCCTTAAACTTACCCATACCACCACACCTGTCCCTAACTTTACCCTTAAACTTACCCATACCACCACACCTGTCCCTAACCCTACCCTTAAACTTACCCACACCACCACACCTGTCCCTAACTTTACCCTTAAACTTACCCATACCACCACACCTGTCCATAACCCTACCCTTAAACTTACCCATACAACCACACCTGTCCCTAAATTTACCCTTAAACTAACCCACACACCACACCTGTCCCTAAATTTACCCTTAAACTAACCCACACCACCACACCTGTCCCTAACCCTACCCTTAAACTTACCCATACCACCACACCTGTCCCTAACCCTACCCTTAAACCTACCCACACCCCCACACCTGTCCCTAACCCTACCCTTAAACTTACCCACACCACCACACCTGTCCCTAACTTTACCCGTATTCCACCTCAATATCAGCAAAAGTGTTTTGCAATACAATATGGACACAGTAAGTACATTGTATTTATTTTCTGATGTAAGTACATAGTAATTAAGGCCACCTAATATAAAGTGTGACCAAAACAATTACATTTTCAGTAATTGTTCAATAATGCAAAAAGTTAAATACAAGGCTAGTAGATCCGTTCAAAAAGCATAACTGGTTAGTGGTTACTCATGTCTTAAGGCTCATCATTGCTAGCATGATCATCTCCGACAGCAAACGCTTTAAGAACCAACAAGAGAGAAGAAAACAAGACAGGCAAATTCAATTCAGCTTAATTTAATGGAGCCGGCTGGGCGTAATGGATTACAGTTGGGCTGAGTGATGTGTCTGAATGCCAGAAAGCATAAATGTACAACACGTTTTCACACAAATCACCTCTGGGTCAATAAACTGTGAGCCTGGATCCTGTGATAAGTCCAAGTAAATACTCCACATCAATCTTAGACTTAAATTACACACTGGTTTGTGCTGACAATGTGAACATGACATCAAACTGTGTAAAAAGACTTCTGGGTAAGCAGTTGAGCACTCTGCGCCCTCGTTGGGCCATCATGTGTTAAGTAGGTCAGTGTGTTAAAGTGCCAGTCTCGTGTATATTTGCCTTTTCAGCTCAATCGGTGAGATGGATCAAGTGACACAACAAAATTAAGATCCAAAACATGTAAAAACGTGGCACACAAATACAATATGAACATAAAAGTGGGCTTTGATATTAAAATGAGCGTGGACAGGAAAAAATCTAGTAGGAATTTCTTAAAGTGGCACGGACGGGTCAGATGTTGGGCAGACCCGCCGTCTAGATGACGTTTCCATTTTTAAAAAAAGCTTGTCTGTCCCCCTACAAAGAGCTAATTGCTTCCATATGGTGACACTCATACCAGCTAGTGCAGGCAGGGGGCTGAAATGACTTCCACATGCTCCAGCAAAATTACTTAAAGGTGAAGAAAGGCTAGCGAAGGAGAAACCAGAGTTATCCTCGACGCAGATTTAGATTTGCAGCGCATGTTGTTTTTCCCATGTGCTCTGGAACGGTCCTGTATGGGAAAGGGATGTGTGGTGTGACCTACAAGCCTATATGAGTCGGGACGGATTAAATATGTATCAAAAGAACAGACCCATTCAAAATACGTCAGCTTGAAGGGCAGATAAGGACGATATCTGCCTTTGAAAAAAAAATACTGTTGCAAATAGCAGGACTATATGCTATCATGGTTGTTAAAGTGTTCTTTTAAGTATAATTGAGTACTATTACATATTTCATTAATTCTATATATATATATATATATATATATATATATATATATATATATATTATCGCTCAGCTCTAATCTGCTAAATACGACTATATATATAATACGACTATTATAAACATTAACATCATGAATTTCTGTAAAGCTGCTTTAAAGCAAATATGTATTGTGAAAAGCACTACACAAATAAATTTGACTTGACCATTAACAGCGAACGATTCAAAACGAAATTGTTGAATAAAGTCGTACTTTTTGTTTGTTTTTGCGCACAAAAAGTATTCTCGTCACTTCATAAAATTAAGGTTGAACCACTGGAGTCACATGGACTATTTTAACCATGTTTTTAATACCTTTCTGGACCTTGAAAGTGTTAAATTGCTGTCTATGGAGGGGTCAGAGCTCTCGGATTTCATCAGAAATATCTTCATTTGTGTTCAGAAGATGAACGAAGGTCTTACGGGTTTGGAACGACATGAGGGAGAGGAATTAATGACAGAATTAACATTTTCGGGTGAACTATCCCTTTAAGTATGATAAGCCTGCTGAGTGGTTTCTAGGGTGTTGCTTGGTGGATTATTACTGATGCATGTCAAAAAGTCTGCTTTCAAGTCTATATGATGAAAAACTAGATGATTTTCAAATCTTAACCGATTTTAAAACCGTAGGAGACCACGGAATTAAAGGGATATTTCACCCAAAAATGAAAATTAGCCCATGATTTACTCACCCTCAAGTCATCCGAGGTGTATATGACATTCTTCTTTCAAACTAATAAAATCTGAGTTATATTAAAAATGTTCTGGCTAATCCAAGCATCATTATAGCAGTGATAGTTGCTCTGTTTTTGAAGTCCATAAAAAATGCATCTGTCCATCATATAACTGCTCCAAGCGGCTCCGGGGTTTTAATAAAGGCCTTCTGAAGCGAATCGATGCGTTTGTGTAAGAAAAATGTATTTCATTTTTTTCTATGGCTCTGCATCAGCCGTCCCCACGCCATCACTTCCAGCGAATAAGGTCAAAATACATGCAAAATGCCGGCGTGATCATAGATATATACATAGATTCCTCATTAGTGCCTACGCGGATCGGTCGAATGAGGCATCTACGTATATACATCTTTGATCGCGCAAGTATTTTGACCTTATTCGTCGGAAGTTATGGCGCTGGGAAAACTAGATGACATTCGTCTGATAAGAGGTAAAAAAAATAACACAAATACTGTTGGGTTTCTCGCAAAAAGCGATCGCTTCGTGCCTTAAGACATCAATGTGTCGCCACGAGCCGCATGGTTTAATAAGGATTCGTATATCTATGTGTTTTTACTCTCATTGCTCTCATACTCTAAAATATCCCCATTGACATGCATTATACGACCATCACACTGCAACGGTTGGAGTTAAAAATCTTCATTTGTGCTCTACTGAAGAAACAAAGACACCTACATCTTGGATGCCCTGGGGGTCAGCAGATAAACATAAACATTTCGTTTTTGGGTGAACTATCCCTTTAAGTAACGCGTCTTCTCATAGGATAAAGACACGCAGACTCATGAATAATTATGAGACACGATGAGTCATCGCTGTACTAGAGTACAAGAAAACGTCACCGCCTATGACGTTGACATGAAGACGAAATTAAACCAGGAAGTTGAAAATAGAGCAAAAAGGTTTAAAATTAACTAGTTTTCTCCCACATTCAAAACTAACAGATGGTAACATTGTCTTCCATGATGTTCAGGCTCGATCGGGAGCAGTAAAACAATCATAATGACCCCACACAATTGAGGATTTTTTGGACAAAAAGTCGGTCGCGACAAGCCTTGATGGTAACATTGGTAACATAAAACATCTGTCCACGATCGTGTCCAAAATCTTCAAGTTTTTAGCTGTTTTATCATCTGCCAGTGGAAATCATACGTTTATATGCTTATGTAACCCCTCCTGTTCGAACCGCCCCACTCCAAGCGAGACTCGAACCCGGGTCCGCCAGCATGAGAGTCGGACACTCTAACAAGGAGGCTGCAACCCCTAGTGTCAGTCGCTAGAGCGTCTCTTGAGATCAGAGGAGTGAGGTTTACTCGCACAGCGACTACTAGCTGGCCTCCGTTACACTCACCCCCCTAAACCACACTCCCATCCGGGTCACGGCACCAATGTAACCCCTCCTGTTCACACCGCCCGCTCCAGGCGGGGCTCGAACCCGGGTCCGCCGGCATGAGAGTCGGGCGCTCTAACAAGGAGGCAAAAGGCTGCAACCCCTTGTGTCAGTCACTAGAACGTCTCTTGAAATCAGAGGAGTGAAGTTTACTAGCACAGCGACTACTAGCTGGCCTCCGTTACACTCACCCCCCTAAACCACACTCCCATCTGGGTCACGGCACCAATGTAACCCCTCCTGTTCGCACCGCCCGCTCCAAGCGGGACTCGAACCCGCCGGCATGAGAGTCGGGCGCTCTAACAAGGAGGCTAAAGGCTGCAACCCCTTGTGTCAGTCGCTAGAACGTCTCTTGAGATCAGAGGAGTGAGGTTTACTCGCACAGCGACTACTAGCTGGCCTCCGTTACACTTAGAAAAACAATAGCACACCTCTCCTCAGCAAAACACGTGAGGTATCATTCATATGAGCAATAGTAATGCCACTATAAATAATATAATAATATAAGCTCAGTCGTTCCCCAAAAGAACATTTAAAACTGGAATTTTATAGAGATGAACCCAGAAACCCACTCTTAAATTTCTAACTAGTTTTTCACATGGACTTTTTCCATAGCAGACAGAGAAAATAAATCTTTCCATTTACAGGCACAACGCCTAAACTAGATTAAGGCACAAAGTCATTGAGACATCTATAAACATCTAAACAGAAAATTCCTCCTGTACAGCCAAAAGCATGCATTTTAACGAATACTCGCAAATCATGCTCATACTACAAACTGAATGTCATCAAAAATAAAGCTCTGCTGAAATACGCTTCATACAGACGTCTTCTCTTTTGAGAAGTTTACTTCTGACTGACTGATATTTTCATGCTCCATTTCTCCCGAAGGCATAAAGTGCAGACAGGGGGCTTTTAGGGCCATGAGGATAAAGCAGAGACAGACATACAACTGGGGTAAAAATATGCTGTTCTGCTCTTCAATTCAGAGGCTTAGGATTAATCCATGAAATGCTTAGGCTGCAGATAGTTAAAGGAATAATTCACCTACAATTTTGTCGTCACCCTCATGTTATTCCTAATCCATATGAAGAACAAAGATGGCGTTAAGATGTTTAGGACTTTTTAGTCATTTTTGGAGCTTGTTGACAGGCTGCTGTCACAATATGCTTTCATTTTAGCAGCTTAGAGCTTCTTCAAAAATATCATATTTTGATTTGCACAAAAAAGAAAAAAAATATTCTCTGGCGCATCGCGATTCTGTCTTCAAATATTCTGATTCGACTTTGTCTTTGTTCCTCTTTATTACTTTATATTGTATGGTATGTTTGCTATATTAAAAAGTACTTATAATTATATAATAAAAATGCACAAATAACTTTGATATTCAAACTAGGGTTATTATTGTTAACTAAAACTATTAAAAACATTTCTGTTAATTAAAATAAAGCTGAAATTAAATATAAATATTAGTTGAAAATGAATTGCCTGGGCAATAAACTGAAGCAATACAATTATTAACTGGAAATAAATAAAAAACTAAAACTGAAATAAATTAAACCTAAATAGCAATATTTTCAAAAATAAACAAACATAAACTAATCAAATTAAAAAAGCACATAACTAAAACTTAAACTAAAATTAAATAAAAGCTTATTCAAACTAAAATAACACTGACAAAGTCAATAAACTCATTAATGAACAAGACAAAAAATGTAGATCAAGGCCCTGTCCACAGGAACATGGGTATTTTCAAAACCGCAGCAGTATCCGGACACTGAAACCTTTTTTGAAAACTCCTACATTTTTAGAAACTGCGGTTGCAGTGTTGTCGTGTGGACAGTGAAACCGGAGAATTTTGGCTTATTGCGTCAGAGCCGGAACCGGCAATAAAACATTTTCCAGGCTTCTGATTGGCCAACAGGGCTTTATGGTTAGGGTTATAAACACGCTCTTGACAACCCTTCATAGTAGGGCTGTACCTCCCAGTCGATTATTAGTCGATACGTTCTGGCTCGACCAAAATTCTGATTGGTCGATTTTTTTGCCGCGCTGATTTCATTAGTTTTGCCGCGTTCATTTGATCAGGTGGAAAGCACTAATTGCTAATGGGGGTGTTTTCAGAGCACCCCTGTTTCACAGGTAACAGTCTGTCTTCAGAACACCCCCTTGTTTCCACTTCTTTTGGATTAGCCCAACCCGCTGGAGAAGAGAGACAGATTGAAGTACCGGTCGGTTAGTTTGCTGTATATTATTTATTTAATTGTGAGAGTGTTTTTTCTGCTCTTGATCCGACTTGTTTAATAAATATTCCTTTTTTATTCAAGTGTACGTGCCTTTTGTGTTTAAGAGTAAAAGCTTTAAGTTAATAGTCTATTCGTGTCTCATCAGCGAAGCTGAGCTGATCCTGTTCGAGCTGCACAGAGCGGCTGAAATTATAGTGTCTGTGAGTTATTATAATACATATGACAAAAACAATTGTCTAAATTATGTTGCATATTCCTCAAAAGTTCTTGTGATGATATCACTAGTTGACAACATAGCCTATGATTTCCGAAAATATAGTACTATGATGGTGCACGTGATGCAACGCTGTCAGAGCCGACAGATTCGTGTGTCAGACTCATTTCAGTGCAAAATAATCAGGTCAAAAACGATTTAATATACTGCAAATAGCTACTAGTTTTTTAATGTTTATTTATACGAGATGGTGTTCCAGTGGGTTAAACCATGGAACTGATACGCAGAAGGTTGCTGGTTCGATCCCAGTGGTCACCACCAGTGTGTCCTTGAGCAAGGCACTTTACTCCATGTTGCTCCAGGGGGATTGTCCCTGTAATAAGGGCACTGTAAGTCGCTTTGGATAAAAGCGTCTGCCAAATGCATAAATGTAAATGTAAATGTAATTCATTTAGGCAGACAACAAGTACTGCGCACAGTGTGCAGCTAATTCATTTAATGTTTTTTTTTCCTAACGTCATTTTTAGTCGATTTTTAGTCTAAAATTTCAGGACTTCAGTCGACCAAGATTTTCTTTGGTTGATTACAGCCCTACAAATGGGAAGGGGGTCTGTAAACATAATCTGAATTACCCATAATTCAATACAACATCTGCCTCACCAGCCTCCCTAACAAAACCACTTTGAAGACATTCAGAGCCAGATTGATCCTATTGACTGCAGTCGTTTGCATTTCAATAACAAGACCCGTGGGTTTGGGTCGACTTGAAAGATTTCCAATCAAAAATCAAAGTCCCCAGTAAGTGTATACACCTATTTATCAATATGTTAATGAGCTGTTAATTGGCGTTACAATCCCAGCTGAGCCTGAAAGAAAGTGCCAATATGGCTTAAACCAAACGGAAACTTTCTAAGGTCCAACTTTGAGTGTGAAATCAGGACGAACCTGCACCTGCACTGTAAGGAAGTGACTGTTACAGATATTCACACATTAGGACGAAGGTCAGATTCTTCTCCTAAATGGTACCAAGAGGCCCATAAAAAACGAGCTCTGGTACGGTGGCGATATTGCAGTCCAGGCACTGAGGCACAGCGGACTTGCTTTTGACAACCTCTGCAGAAATCTCCACCCCGTGGGTCTGATCTCAGGATGTCAGTAACACCTTCACAATTCAGATTGATGTCTACACTACAAACAACACAGAAACACTCTTATTTGAATGATGGTACACTTTCCAGCTTGTCAGACACACATTCACAGGCCTTCACACTGGTGAAAGAAACCGTAAATTCAAACCATGTGGCATCTTTCTCAGTTATTCAGTAAGATTTTGTATTATTATTATTATTTTGAAAGACATTGCTACTTTTATTCAGAAAGGATGCATTACATTAAAGACAGCAAAGACTTTTACATGGTTACACAAGATTTGTATTTCTATAAACTACACTGTAAAACTAGCCTGGATGCCAGACGAACTTAGCCCCGCCCACAAAAAAATTTGCACGGGCAGTTCGGTCTGGACTTGATCCATAGAGAAGTAATTATGCCCGAACAGAAACTGTTCAGACCAATGAAATTGTCAGGGCGGGCTTTAGACGATGATGGACAGATGATAAACAGTAGCGTAATCATCCACGTCATCAAAGGCGCTTGGGTTAAATTTGTTCTAATCCTAAACGGAGAACTTGTTCGTATAAGCGTTCACCTTCACTATTTCTCTCAGAAATGATGATGGTGTTGGTAAGTACTCTGTGTATCCTTAAATTCTTTTTTACAACACCGGCAAAGATCGTTTACACTCATCTTCTTCTTCTAACGTAACTTATTCCAGCTTGCGTGCGGACAGGGTTGCCAAGTTTTTACAGCAAAACTCGCCCAACTGCTACTCAAAACTAGCCAAAAACAAGCCCAATAGCTTTCCGGGTGGAGGGAGTTCTCCGGGAAAGATGGCATGTGGGGGGTAAAATACGTGTTATTTTGGCACGGCTGCTAAATTTCGCATTCCTGGGTCTGTATATCACAAAATTGGGGTCGCTTCAACCCGCGGACTTGGCAACACAGTGCAGTTGAGTTCTGTTGACGTTTGACAACTAACGTTATGCGTCGCTCCGTTGCTCTGATTGGTTGTAGGTCTATCCAATTGAGGTCTTTCCTGGTTCGGTTAAAACACGCCCCATAATCACGGCCCAACGGAGCAGATCAGACTCATATTCTGACTAGAATTGAGTATGACGACGTCAGGCTACTGTAAAACTGAACTAACTGGCAAAACTAAAAGAAATGGAGGCAATCAGTTGCCTTTTTACTTTGTAATCATACATGTATCTTAAAAATATTATTTTTTTAGTAGTGGAAACTTGACTAGCTTTAACTAGCCAATTCAATAATTATCACCTTGCTAATTGGTTACACCATTTAACATACTGTACATCTGTTCTCAAACTAATCACCATGACGGAAACCCAATAAAACATAACAGAAACTCTTCTAAACTAGCATAACAAAACACTACTAAATCTCCCACTTAACATTAATCTTGGACAAAAAAACCTAACACTTAATTTTGGCATTTTCTGTCCCTTTTGAATGGCATGTCAAAGCACGCTGGGAAATAGAAATCCCAGCCCAGTTTCAGTTAAATTTAAGCTAGTCTAAATGAAAAGAACCAAGTTCTTAAAACTCAAAACAATGAAACAATTCAGATTACTTGAAATCAGTCAGTTTTGAGAACTCAAACGAAGAAGAAAGTTCTAAATAATCATAAAAGTTCATTTGTTTGAACTAATTTGTTTAATTTGAGTTGGCTCTACTCAAACCAATTAATTATTTTGAGCGTTAGGGTTTACAGGGTAGGCATACACGATATATCGGCCACCATATCGATATCAGCCGATAAGAAAATTGTCCGATATAATAAAGCCGATAAATAATGTATTATTTCCTACAGCTGAGACACTTCAGATGTGCACTGTTCACTATGATGGTTTTGAATTGCTTGAAAAATCACTTCCAAAAAAGAAAAATATAGTTAAGTGTAATGTGTGCAGCGCTAGTCTGTCATATAGGCTACATCAAATTATAATTGTGTGCTTGAGACATGGCTTTTAATGGTGAGACTTTTGTTTTTGTAATCAGGCTCTCAAAAATGATATACAAATTTGGATTCAGATTTATTGGCCAATATATCGGTTATTGGCTTTCAAATATAAAGTCATATCGGAACTATAAACGTTGAAAATGCATCACAGTTTCCCCCAAAATATTAAGCAGCACAACTGTACAATAATAATAAATGTTTCTTGAGCAGCAAATCGTCATATCAGAATGATTTCTGAAGGATCATGTGACACTGAAGACTGGAGTAATGATGCTGAAAATTCAGCTTTGCCTTCACATAATAATATATATACAAAATATTACTGTTTTTACTGTATTTAAACATTAAAGACCCCAAAACTTTGAAAAATATGAATGATAACGTCACAAATACTGGGTGAAATAGTCAAATTAATCTATATCTTTCAGTATTTAATTACATTTATAATCAGAATGTCTCTCACTGTATTCACCATCTTGTTTTTTTCTGAGGAAGATCTTACTCAACGATTTGTCCAAAAGAAGAAGGAAAAAGATTATTCCAGAGCATTTTACAAGAACAGACTATTTCAGTCTTTCTACGTTTAATTCGATGTGTGTTCTTTGTAATTATTTGTGAAATTTACTAGCAATTTCTGAGTGAATGTAAAGTTAATTGTTTTGTTTCAGGCAGGAATCATGTGGCCTACCTTAGACTTAGCATCAGACGATGCCTTAAAATGCTGCCTATGTTTGGGAACAAAAGATAAAATCGGATGCTTGTGGTTAGATTAGGGCTTCCTCGTGTTAAAACATGACCAGTCAGAATCCCTGCCTGCCATTCAACTCAGGATCAATAAGACATTTAGATCCACACCACTTTGCTGATTCATCTATCTTATGCGAGTTTCCATGAATATTTCATGAACTCTGGTATGGAATGGGAACGGGCTCCTCTAGATTTTGTACCTGCTCATCTCAACATGCAGGGAATAGAAAGCATAACAGCAAACATCAGGCTGTCAATGCTACGAAAACAAACTTTCTCTTTGATAATATCTATTCCACCGCGAGCCGAGGGACGTGTTGAAACAGTAGGACTATTTTTATCGTGATCAGGAGCTTGTGCACTGACAGGACAGTCAACACGCCAGCGCTGTACACAAGCTGAGCAAAGGCTCTCATCTCAACACAGCTAAAACGCAAGCACGGATGACACTGCATAACAATGCACAGCCTGTGAAGTGGAAAAACAAGTCTTCATTACAGCACCCGAAAGGCTTTCCAAAAATCTGCAGGGAAACATTACAGGAATCTT
This sequence comes from Romanogobio albipinnatus, assembly GCA_023566225.1. Classification (NCBI taxonomy): domain Eukaryota; kingdom Metazoa; phylum Chordata; class Actinopteri; order Cypriniformes; family Gobionidae; genus Romanogobio; species Romanogobio albipinnatus. The sequence continues at coordinate 50,652,375 of CM042253.1, forward strand.
TGGACGGTTTAATAATACTGCAGTCAGAACTACAGATGCTTGAATACTCTAGGTGACCCACTGAAGGTGGTCAATAATGCAGATTAAACCAGGTGTCGACATCTGTGTCTCCGCTAATGGGTCAGACATCAGCAAAACACCACAGCACACATCTGTCCATCATTCACACACAAGATTTGAATAATTAAGCTTTTTTTGTGTTTTAGAAACAAAGTGGAGTCTCTTCTGCTAACCAAGGCTGCATTTAATTGATCAAAATACAGTAAAAACAGTAATATTGTTCAATATTATTGCAATTTAAATACAATGTTTTTTATTTTAATATATTTTAATGCTATTTATTCCTGTGATGACAAAGCTGGATATTCAGCATCATTACTCCAGTCTTTGGTGTCACATGGTCCTTCAGAAATCATTCTGATATGATTATTTGATTTGATTAAACATTTCTTACACTCTAAAAAAAAAAAGGTTCTATATGGCACCAAAAATGGTTCTTGGCTCGTAATCATAGGGGAACCTTTTTAAGTGCTATATAGCACCAATTTTGGTGCTTCAGTGGTTCTTCAGAGGTTCTTCACCGGTTCTTTGACTAAGGTGCTATATAGCACCGCTAACTATGGTGCTATACAGCACCACTACCATATACAGAACATGTTAAGATGTGGTGCTATATAGCACCGCTACCATATACAGAACATGCTAAGATATGGTGCTATACAGCACCTCTACCATATACAGAACATGTTAAGATATGGTGCTATACAGCACCGCTACCATATACAGAACATGCTAAGATATGGTGCTATATAGCACTGCTACCATATACAGAACATGTTAAGATATGGTGCTATATAGCACCGCTACCATATACAGAACATGCTAAGATATGGTGCTATATAGCACTGCTACCATATACAGAACATGTTAAGATATGGTGCTATATAGCACCGCTACCATATACAGAACATGTTAAGATATGGTGCTATATAGCACTGCTACCATATACAGAACATGCTAAGATATGGTGCTATACAGCACCGCTACCATATACAGAACATCTTAAGATATGGTGCTATACAGCACCGCTACCATATACAGAACATGCTAAGGTATGGTGCTATATAGCACCGCTACCATATACAGAACATGCTAAGATATGGTGCTATATAGCACTGCTACCATATACAGAACATGTTAAGATATGGTGCTATATAGCACCGCTACCATATACAGAACATGTTAAGATATGGTGCTATATAGCACTGCTACCATATACAGAACATGCTAAGATATGGTGCTATACAGCACCGCTACCATATACAGAACATGTTAAGATATGGTGCTATACAGCACCGCTACCATATACAGAACATGTTAAGATGTGGTGCTATACAGCACCGCTACCATATACAGAACATGCTAAGATATGGTGCTATATAGCACTGCTACCATATACAGAACATGCTAAGATATGGTGCTATATAGCACTGCTACCATATACAGAACATGTTAAGATATGGTGCTATATAGCACCGCTACCATATACAGAACATGCTAAGATATGGTGCTATACAGCACCGCTACCATATACAGAACATGCTAAGATATGGTGCTATATAGCACCGCTACCATATACAGAACATGCTAAGATATGGTGCTATACAGCACCGCTACCATATACAGAACATGATAAGATATGGTGCTATACAGCACCGCTACCATATACAGAACATGCTAAGATATGGTGCTATATAGCACCGCTACCATATACAGAACATGCTAAGATATGGTGCTATATAGCACCGCTACCATATACAGAACATGCTAAGATATGGTGCTATATAGCACCGCTTCCATATACAGAACATGCTAAGATATGGTGCTATATAGCACCGCTACCATATACAGAACATGTTAAGATATGGTGCTATATAGCACCGCTACCATATACAGAACATGCTAAGATATGGTGCTATACAGCACCGCTTCCATATACAGAACATGCTAAGATATGGTGCTATATAGCACCGCTACCATATACAGAACATGTTAAGATATGGTGCTATATAGCACCGCTACCATATACAGAACATGCTAAGATATGGTGCTATATAGCACCGCTACCATATACAGAACATGTTAAGATATGGTGCTATATAGCACCGCTACCATATACAGAACATGCTAAGATATGGTGCTATATAGCACCGCTACCATATACAGAACATGTTAAGATGTGGTGCTATATAGCACCGCTACCATATACAGAACATGCTAAGATATGGTGCTATATAGCACCGCTACCATATTCAGAACATGCTAAGATATGGTGCTATATAGCACCGCTACCATATACAGAACATGCTAAGATATGGTGCTATATAGCACCGCTACCATATACAGAACATGCTAAGATATGGTGATATATAGCACCGCTACCATATACAGAACATGCTAAGATATGGTGCTATATAGCACCGCTACCATATACAGAACATGTTAAGATATGGTGCTATACAGCACCAAAAATGGTTCCCCTATGATTACGACGAAGAACCATTTTTGCTGCCATATAGAACCTTTTTTTTTTAGAGTGTATTGTTAGCAATTTTGAAGGCCCACTGAACTGCCTTGAAACTTCGTAGTTTTCAGTCTTGAGCCTTGGAGGGCAAAACCACCATAGACCTCCATACAAGCCTGTCAAATTTCCATCTTAAAACACAAATATGTGAACAAGACACATGTTTTGGGCACTTATGATCCATATACGGCTCCTGCTGCAGTATTTCAGTCACTAAAAACAGCGGGACTTTAAAACGCTTAACGTGAAAAACACTATAGGGTTTGTTGCACCAATAAGGATTGAATTAAGCAAAGTTTAACGCTAATCTAGGATTTGTTGATCTGGGTTTTATTTTAAATCGAGTTGTTGCACCTCTTCATTTTAAACACAGATGAAACCAGCAGACGGAGGGTGAACTGACCACAGGCTAAAGAATCAGTGCAACCCACCCTTAACGTGCCGTAATGGACTAAAACGGTGATATTATAACAGTTTACACCTTTATTATTATGCACACTATATACAGGCGAGCAGATGAGCCAGGGTTATAATGGGTTTCGATGGGAAAAACACTCAACGAGAAACCTCATGTTGCATTAATATTCTGTGTTCATCTGCTGTCCTGTATAAAGTATGCATCATCAATGAGGTGTATATTGAATTTGGTCTTTTAATATCACTGTCTTACTGCATTAATACTGACGACAATCCTGGTAAAAATGGCTGGCGGGCAATGGAGGAAAGCCTTGTTTTGCCTCCCGGTGGACGTTAATAATAATAAAGATTGAGAAGATTGGATCAGTTGTGCTACTTTTTTTTTGAATACTTGAAACACTTTTTATGTGGAATACTTGATGCGGCCCAGCCTGACCCAGAGTCTACCTCCAGCGGCCCCCAGGTAAAATGAGTTTGAGACCCCTGATATAGACCCACAGACTGTGATGACGTGTTTTAACGGTCATCAATTTCGTAAATCCTGCAACGTTTTTTGTATTTTCATTGTTTTTTTAATATATGTACATTTATAACACTAATACTTTGTATTTTATTACTTTTGCATCAAATTACAAAAAAACAAGTTACCGCTGCTGCGAGGGGGTTTCTACAGCGTCTATGGGAGTGATGGTAAAAATTAACATATTTCTCTCTTTTCACTGCCGTTATTAATCCAACTCTATTTTTTCCCTCTTTTTGAAAGTTGTGAAATCACTATTGTGGCGTTTTTCTTTTGTTATTTGAGCAAATGGGCACACAAAACAAATATTTAATGTATTCTCTCATTCACAACTACAATAGTTTACCCAACTATGACGACTTCCGCTCTGAGAAACCCAGAAATGTGAAAAGGGTCTATTGGTGGAAGTGACTAAGAACGCTACAATATCTTCTAAATGCGAATTTTGCCATTGTTTTGGATAGTACTAGCTTATAGACAACAGTAAGGCTAACATTGTCATACTAAAAAGCCCCAAAAAACTCACAGGGACTTTAAAAACAGTTGTGCACCAAGTCAGCATTTTAGAATTTACTGTATTTTTGATTAAATAAATGTAGCCTTGGTGAGCATAAGAAACTTTTGTATATAAATCTAAACAAACATAAATCAATGCATCGCATGAAGAAGCTCAGTCAGTACAAAGCCAGGCAATGCATAAGATAACAGTGTTTTTAGGGGAATGCATAAAAGTTGCATGCTTTTCGGAAGAATGCAGTTCATTCATTTCCGAAATGCAGCAGTCTAAAAGGAACGCATTGCTGAAATGGATACTGTAGTCAGGCACACCCACTCTGTCTGTGGTACACTGACAGCAAGAAGGCATTGTTTTGAAGTATCAGTCCCTCTTGACTTTTAAAATAACAGATTGTCAGCTCATCAGACATGGAATGATGAAACCAACATTGCATTTCACATAGTCATACCCTGACAACAACATGGAAACACAAACAAACACCTACAGCTCACATTCCCTAATGATAGCAGGTGTACGCTGTCTTTGCATCATCAAATAACCTTCAAAAGGCATGCGTACTGCAAGCGCAGGGGCCGGCGACAGCAGTAGTAGACCCCTGTAGACTCAACCGCACACACACACACACATCTACATGTCAGGCTGCACTGCATGTCTCCCTGCATCCGTGTGCAGCAGGCAGTGATGCACCATCCTGCAAAATAGGTGAAGCACCAGCAGCAAGGCACAGACCATTGAAAATGTGCATGTTGGTGTGATTTATCATATGCACTGGCGTGCATATCTATCACAGGTATGTCATTAATTTTACCCTATTGCATGTAAGCCCATCCCCCTCCACCAACAGAAAAAAAAATCAGAATAAAAGGCATTAAAATTTCATCCAAACCCAAAATACACATCTTATGACAATGCATGCTAAAAAATAATCCAATGTCAATGCAAATTATTAATGAAAAGACGGCAGATGGTGAATACACCCACTTTACATACTGACACACTGAACTATTGGACATGCATGCATGATATTCCGGCCATGATGGTGTATGTGATGTTGCAGATACATTCAGTGAGCAAACATACAACATTGCATATTTCCATACTATTAATACGATTCGTTTACGTCTAATATGTCGAAATGGGATATGAGAAGCAAAAAAGGTTCTTACCCCGAAGCACACTGGTTTTATCCATGTACATCGCGCAGCAAAATACGAAACCAGTCATTAAAATACAGAACGGGGAGACAAAATCCCCCCCAATCACTCAAGGACGAAATAAAAATCTAATTAATAGGATTAACGCTAAATAAAACGCAATTCCGGTTGCTCCTCCGGTCCACCGGCGAACGATCTAAGGCGCGAGGAGGATCTGCGCTCTCACGCGCATCTCCAGCGCCTCAAAACCAACGCGTTTACTACACAAACCCACCGTACAGCAGGTTAATGACACCGACACGACACTAAAACGAATATTTTAGAGGTTTTAGCAGCGGTGGCCATGATGACACCGAAAATGCGGGTATAATAAGGAAATAAAATGCACCCTCGCGCCCCCCACCCCTCGCCGACTGCCCTGACACACACACCGAGAGAGAGACAGCAGCAGGACCGGGTCCCTCCTCCCCTCACCATCATCTTTACCATCCTCAGTTTCCTTGACAACAGTTTAGAGGGTTTAATTTGGACTGTGTATATATTGTGATACAGCTAATATTATCATTCAAAGCAAAAATGCTACAATTATTGTGTCCGTGTTTGCTGTAGCCTATTCAAAATCCTGCATAATGCACTTATACAAAAAAAGTGCCATGGCAATACTAATGTATTTTGACATACCGTACTGTATACCATATTACATGTGCATCATGTTTATTCATTTCACAAATTATATTACCCACAGTTCATTCAAGGCACAGTTTAATATACAGTGAGGAAAATAAGTATTTGAACACCCTGCTATTTTGCAAGTTCTCCCACTTAGAAATCATGGAGGGGTCTGAAATTGTCATCGTAGGTGCATGTCCACTGTGAGAGACATAATCTAAAAAAAAAAATCCAGAAATCACAATGTATGATTTTTTAACTATTTATTTGTATGATACAGCTGCAAATAAGTATTTGAACACCTGTCTATCAGCTAGAATTCTGACCCTCAAAGACCTGTTAGTCTGCCTTTAAAATGTCCACCTCCACTCCATTTATTATCCTAAATTAGATGCACCTGTTTGAGGTCGTTAGCTGCATAAAGACACCTGTCCACTCCATACAATCAGTAAGAATCCAACTACTAACATGGCCAAGACCAAAGAGCTGTCCAAAGACACTAGAGACAAAATTGTACACCTCCACAAGGCTGGAAAGGGCTACGGGGAAATTGCCAAGCAGCTTGGTGAAAAAAGTTCCACTGTTGGAGCAATCACTAGAAAATGGAGGAAGCTAAACATGACTGTCAATCTCCCTCGGACTGGGGCTCCATGCAAGATCTCACCTCGTGGGGTCTCAATGATCCTAAGAAAGGTGAGAAATCAGCCCAGAACTACACGGGAGGAGCTGGTCAATGACCTGAAAAGAGCTGGGACCACCGTTTCCAAGGTTACTGTTGGTAATACACTAAGACGTCATGGTTTGAAATCATGCATGGCACGGAAGGTTCCCCTGCTTAAACCAGCACATGTCAAGGCCCGTCTTAAGTTTGCCAATGACCATTCGGATGATCCAGAGGATTCATGGGAGAAAGTCATGTGGTCAGATGAGACCAAAATATAACTTTTTGGTCTTAATTCCACTAAACGTGTTTGGAGGAAGAAGAATGATGAGTACCATTCCAAGAACACCATCCCTACTGTGAAGCATGGGGGGGGTAGCATCATGCTTTGGGGGTGTTTTTCTGCACATGGGACAGGACGACTGCACTGTATTAAGGAGAGGATGACCGGGGCCATGTATTGCGAGATTTTGGGGAACAACCTCCTTCCCTCAGTTAGAGCATTGAAGATGGGTCGAGGCTGGGTCTTCCAACATGACAATGACCCGAAGCACACACCCAGGATAACCAAGGAGTGGCTCTGTAAGAAGCATATCAAGGTTCTGGCGTGGCCTAGCCAGTCTCCAGACCTAAACCCAATAGAGAATCTTTGGAGGAGCTCAAACTCTGTGTTTCTCAGCGACAGGCCAGAAACCTGACTGATCTAGAGAAGATCTGTGTGGAGGAGTGGGCCAAAATCCCTCCTGCAGTGTGTGCAAACCTGCTGAAAAACTACAGGAAACGTTTGACCTCTGTAATTGCAAACAAAGGCTACTGTACCAAATATCATGTCTCTCACAGTGGACATGCACCTACGATGACAATTTCAGACCCCTCCATGATTTCCAAGTGGGAGAACTTGCAAAATAGCAGGGTGTTCAAATACTTATTTTCCTCACTGTATATCGGGATGCATAATGTATACGAATCAACTAATGACCTTGGCACCAGACTTACAAAAAAATAACAGTATGCAATACAATGATGATATCAGATAGTAATAATATGGTACTTTGGTATACACCACAGGCCTAACTAAGGTGTAGGGGAGAGCGGGGCACAACCTAACGCTTTTTGACTTTCTCAGTTTGTGTAAATCTACTTGGGGTTCAGAGTATTTATTTTATCCCACATTAATGTCACACATGTCTAGTACAATTATGTGGTTTTGTTTCATTAATACAGTGTGTACTTTTTTCTTGATTTACCCCGAAAGAATGGAAGTGAGACGTGACAACATGCCCCATAGGTGGGGTACATTGTAACATGAGCAAATGACCGCTTAAAATGTTATCTGATATAATCAAAAAAATATCCAAGACAAACTAAAATATTTTGTCAACAAAATACAATTATTAACTTAAAATAAAATAATGGCATTTTTTAATCAATAAAAATATACTAATTTTTGAGTTTGACAACAAACACATCACTAAATACAGCTAAACAGCATAGCTCAAAACATAATAATAATTAATCATTTCTGAACATTGACTCGCAGTCATTATTCACCCTTTTCTCATGGTTTCTCAAAAGAATTCATAAAAGTATAGAATATAATGGCATATTTCTAATAGGGGCTCATTGTAACGCAGTGTTACAGCTCACCCCATCTGCACAACTGGGATTTAAACCGCGGCTCGTGTCTTCTGCTGTTAGATCAGCATTAAAGAACGATCTCAACTGTTAAATAACAGATATAAGATTAAAATAATATCAGATATATCTTATTTTATATAAACACAAAAAACAGAGATGAAAACTAAACTTAAGTAAGAAATGTACTTTTGCTATGGTTAAATACATGTTCAGTAATATCTTCCAGAGATTTTTTAATTTGGCGCTATTTTTTAGTTAGTAAATACACTAAGTTTCATCATTCTGGCACGTGTGGAAAGGGTTAACACATGCGCGTTACAACTAACCCCGAGATAGGTTGTGCCCCGCGCTCCCCTACTACAAGGTATTTCTAAGAAACATATAGTAGTACCATGGTATGTCAATAAAAGTAATACAATAATAATAAAAAAACATGGAAGTGCTACTTTGTGGATACTTTGCAAGTGCATGCTTTACCAGTAAAGCTGGACACTTACAAATAAATAGAAGTACAAAAATAAAATATCTCAAATCACAAAAATAATAATATATGAATATAATATAAAATATATTCAATATGGAGATGGTGGTCCAGTGGGTTAAACCATGGAACTGATATGCAGAAGGTTGCTGGTTCGATCCCAGCGGTCACCACCAGTGTGTCCTTGAGCAAGACACTTTACTCCATGTTGCTCCAGGGGGATTGTCCCTGTAATAAGGGCACTGTAAGTCGCTTTGGATAAAAGCGTCTGCCAAATGCATAAATGTAAATGTAATGTAAATATACACTGAACAAAATTATAAACCCAACACTTGAACAGCTGAACACAAAGATCTAAGACTTTTTCTATGTACACAAAAGGCCTATTTCTCTCAAATATTGTTCACAAATCTGTCTAAATCTGTGTTAGTGAGCACTTCTCCTTTGCGAGGTAATCCATCCACCGTGTGGCATATCAAGATGCTGATTAGACAGCATGATTATCGCACAGGTGTGCCTTAGGCTGGACACAATAAAAGGCCACTCTAAAATGTGCAGTTTTACTGTATTGGGGGGTCCGAAAACCAGTCAGTACCTGGTGTGACCACCATTTGCCTCACAAAGTGCAACACATCTCCTTCGCATAATATAACAATACATAAATATATAATAAGAAAAACTTCTGGAGCTGTAATTGCAGTTTCACTCAACATTATAAAATAATCAGTAGCATATATATATATATATATATATATATATATATATATATATATATATATATATATATATATATATATATATATTTTGATGTGATAAATTGAACTGATCCATTTGAAATGTACTCAATTAAAAAGGTTTGGACAGATCCGAGGGCCTGTGACTCATGGAATAACCATCTTATAATTAAACCGCATGCGTGGCGGTGTGTAATTAAGTTCTCTTAAAAATAGGCATCACAAATGATCATGCACGTGACCCTGTCTGTCATCATCTACATTTACTGACTTTAACCAGAGACTGTATGAGGGGGAGGAGACCGGCCACTCGTAGGAAAATGAATAAAAGAAACCATGACACTTAATGGGAGCTGAAGGAAAGGAAGTCCTTTCAGTCTAAAGAGCCAGTCATCTTTCTCAAAGAGGAATTGCCCTTTTTACTGTAGATCCTGCATGTGTATAACCTGACCCAACCAAATCATGTGATTTGAAGCTAAATTTATGATACCACTGTTGTCAAGATTTTATTGCTGATTCAAAATGTAAATAAAACGATCTTTAAAAAAAAAAGGGTACAAGAGATTTCAGTCGTTCACCATGCAAGTGGAAATGAGCTCATTACCGACATAAACAACATTTCTAAGATGTGAAAGGGAAATATGAAAAAATACAGCAGTTTTTGGGGTAAAAACTATAAATCAGCCACATTTTATTCACATTTTGATATCTTTAAATGACTTGTCAATCTACACCCCATACTCCACATGACAAAGCAAAAAACTGATGTGACAACTTTGCAAATTTAGTAAAAAGGAAAAATTTAAATAAGCATTTGCACCCTTAACTCAGCACTTAAAGCACCTTTACAGCCTCAAGTCTTTTTAGTTATGCTGCGACAAGCTTTGCACATTTGGCAATTTTCAGCTACTCTTCTCCTCAGATCCTCTCGAGCTCTGTCAGGTTGGATTGGGACCATCGGTGGACAGACATTTTCAGGTTGTGTTTCGTGCCTAGTGTCTCACTAGCGTTGCTGAGAAAGATGAGACATATACAGTGACGTAAGACCTGGCTCTGTGGTGAATCTCTAGCCTGTGGAAAGGCAAACCGGTTCATAGAAGGCTCATCAGTCGAACCAACTCCGAACTGGCACTAGCACTGGCTCTGAACTAGCACTCAGTTCATTCTGGTGGAAAAGGGGTAACAGTTGTCCATTAGCCACTCTTGCATTGTCTTAGCTGTGTGCTTATGGTCATTGGAAGCTGAACTTTCTGCCCAGTTTTCATTAAGGCTATCTCTATATTTAAGGCTATGACGAGTCCACCAGTCCCTGCCGTTGAGAAACACCCCCACAGCATGATGCTGCCACTGTTGGGATGGTATTATGCAGGTGAAGAGCAGTGCCTTGTTTCCTCCTTACATGATTCTTGGAACTGAGGTTCATCAGACCAGAGGAATCTTGTTTCTCTTCCAACTGGGTTTTCAAGTGTCTTCAGTCACTGAGGAGAGGCTTGAGTCTGGCCACTCTGCCATAAAGCCCAGATAAGTGGAGTGTTGCAGTGATGTTTGTCCTTCTGTAAGTTTGTCCCAACTCCATATTTGATCATGGAGCTCAACCAGAGTGACCATCAGCTTCATGGTCAGCACTCTAACCAAGGCCCTTCTCCATTGATTGCTAAGTGTGGCCAGTTCATCTCTAGGAAGAGTCCTAGCTGTTCCAAACGTCTTCCATAACGGATTATTGATGCTACATGCTTTTGTGAAGCTTCAAATGCAGCTGATTTTTTTTTTAGTCTTCCCAAGATCTGTCTTGACACAATCCTGTCTCTGAGCTGTGTCCCATAAAAGGGTAATAATACAGTTTATTATTTATCATGAATCAGTTTTTTGCTTTGTCATTATGGTTGAGTGTAGATTGATGTGAAAAAAGTCATTTAAAGCAGTTTTTATGTCTGTAAATACTCTTATAAGCAACTAGGGAATAACCAAGGCTCATTGATGCACGTGGGGAGCGAAGGCTGGCCCGTGTGGTCCGATCAAACAGACGAGTTACTGGAGCTCAAGCTGCTCAAGAAGTTAATGCTGGTTCTGATAGAAAGCTGTCAGAATACACAGAGCATCTCAGTTTGTTGCGTATGGGGCGGCACAGCCGCTGACCAGTCAGGGTGCCCATGCTGACCCCTGTCCACCGCCCAAAGCACCAACAGTGGCACGAGAGCATCAGAACTGGACCACGGAGCAATGGAAGAAGGTGGCCTGGTCTGATGATCACGTGTTCTTCTACATCTCGTGGACGGCCGGGTGCGTGTGCGTGGCTTATGGGGAACACATGGCACAGGTGCACTATGGGAAGAAGGCGAGCCGGCGGAGGCAGTGATGCTTTGGGCAATGTTCTGCTGGGAAACCTTGGGTCCTCCTTCCATGTGGATGTTTCTTCGTGTTTTTTCAAGTCGACATTTGTGTGATGAAAGTCGAGTCGACTAGTCGCTGATGACGTCATTAATAAACAAATAACCCTGAACCTTGAGCTGAGACGCGAACACAAGTTTTCTTATGCACAGGACAGCTATGGCATATGTCACAGCGCTGCCCATAAGGTTATTGCTCCTACTACAACAGCTTTTGTATCAGTTCTTTTGTCTTTGGGTCGTTATATTTCTCACAGATTTCTGCTCGTTCTGAATCAGATACAGATAAAATAGCACAATAAAGATTATGTAGGCTATATGAATGCATTAGTGGAGAGAGCGATTGCGTGTGAATTAATTATACTTGCCAGCGTCTCTCTACTAATAAGCTGTGAGTTTTAGTTACTAAGAAATATATGTTATAACTTTTCAGTTTCGAAGCTATTTTAGTGATACATCACAGAACAGTGTTGATACATTTCTGTGCTACTGAATAGTTTTGTGTAAAGCCTTGTTTATACTCGACACATCCGCAAGAGCGCGAGGGTGCGCGCGGCAAAAATGACGTCAACGCGGACTGGGCGGTTGTGTGCGTTGGGTGCGCAAGACCCCATTTCGCCTGGTGGTGTGCAGCTCATTTTTTGTAACAACGCGCGCGACTCCGAAGATGAACGAGTTCTAGGCGAAGAAATCACAATATATGTGATGATACAGCTGCAAATAAGTATTTGAACACCTGAGAAAATCAATGTTAATATTTGGTACAGTAGCCTTTGTTTGCAATTACAGAGGTCAAACGTTTCCTGTAGTTTTTCAGCAGGTTTGCACTGCAGGAGGGATTTTGGCCCACTCCTCCACACAGATCTTCTCTAGATCAGTCAGGTTTCTGGCCTGTCGCTGAGAAACACGGAGTTTGAGCTCCTCCAAAGATTCTCTATTGGGTTTAGGTCTGGAGACTGGCTAGGCCACGCCAGAACCTTGATATGCTTCTTACAGAGCCACTCCTTGGTTATCCTGGCTGTGTGCTTTGGGTCATTGTCATGTTGGAAGACCCAGCCTCGAACCATCTTCAATGCTCTAACTGAGGGAAGGAGGTTGTTCCCCAAAATCTCGCAATACATGGCCCCGGTCATCCTCTCCTTAATACAGTGCAGTCGCCCTGTCCCATGTGCAGAAAAACACCCCCAAAGCATGATGCTACCACCCCCATGCTTTACAGTAGGGATGGTACTCGTCATTCTTCTTCCTCCAAACACGTTTAGTGGAATTATGACCAAAAAGTTCTATTTTGGTCTCATCTGACCACATGACTTTCTCCCATGAATCCTCTGGATCATCCGAATGGTCATTGGCAAACTTAAGACGGGCCTTGACATGTGCTGGTTTAAGCAGGGGAACCTTCCGTGCCATGCATGATTTCAAACCATGACGTCTTAGTGTATTACCAACAGTAACCTTGGAAACGGTGGTCCCAGCTCTTTTCAGGTCATTGACCAGCTCCTCCTGTGTAGTTCTGGGCTGATTTCTCACCTTTCTTAGGATCATTGAGACCCCACGAGGTGAGATCTTGCATGGAGCCCCAGTCCGAGGGAGATTGACAGTCATGTTTAGCTTCTTCCATTTTCTAATGATTGCTCCAACAGTGGACCTTTTTTCACCAAGCTGCTTGGCAATTTCCCTGTAGCCCTTTCCAGCCTTGTGGAGGTGCACAATTTTGTCTCTAGTGTCTTTGGACAGCTCTTTGGTCTTGGCCATGTTAGTAGTTGGATTCTTACTGATTGTATGGGGTGGACAGATGTATGTATGTATGTATGTATGTATGTATGTATGTATGTATGTATGTATGTATGTATGTATATACATATATATACACATACATATATACACATATACATATATATATACAAACACATATATATACACATACATATATATGTGTATGTGTGTGTGTGTGTGTGTGTACACACACATATACACATACATATATATATGTGTGTGTGTGTGTGTGTGTGTGTGTGTGTGTGTGTGTGTGTGTGTGTGTGTGTGTGTGTGTGTGTGTGTGTGTGTGTGTATGCATGCATGTATGTATGCATGCATGCATGCATGCATGCAATACATATAATACATACATGCATACATACATACATACATACATACATACATACATACATACATACATACAGCTCTGGAAAAAATTAAGATACCACTTAACATAGATTTCTCATTGTTATTACAATAAGAATGAATAAATACATACAAATAAAAAAATGCTAAAAATCTAAGCACATGAGTAGGCCTATATAAGGGAACTCGAGTTGTGTGTTTCTTTGACGGCAGACCTCCAGTAATGTAAATAAGCACAGTGACTTAGCAAATGCTTCTGGTGTCGACATAAACCACTGCAAAATCATCCATCCAGATGGGTTTCCATCCGGATTAACGTCCAGTTCAGGACATCGAGTAGAGGCTGAGAGCACAATAATGACGCCTGACACAATATAAAAGTGTGTCACACCAATTTCTCCGACATCGGGGAGAGAAGCTAACCGGCTGATCTCTGAGGTCACACAATTTACACACAGCTTCCCTCCAGACACTCCAGACAAGACACTTCATGCTATAGCGTGCATCTAGGCTGATCTGGGATGGGTGTATTTCCCTGTTGTCAAAGGTCTGAATAATTCTCACGCACAGAGAATGAATTGAGATTACGTGGCACGGGGTTTGCCCTTTCTCTCACTCTCTGTTTCGTTTTCCTCACTCATGCTGGGTCCACAGTGCTGTTGCTCTCTCAGAACCTGGCACAGGTTGTAGGCTTTAAATGGAGAGATTTACCCCCCCTTATTTCCCTAGAGAGAAGGCCATCTGCCTACTGTCACCCGGCCCATTATTATGACTTCTGCACAGTGCGCATGCTCACTGATGCATCATCACTAGTCTAAATGCCACAGGCCAATGTCTCACGTGCACATGCATATTTAGTTTAATAAGAGCATGTTTTTAAAAGTAATCATCTGCAGTAAAATATAAAACTAGATTTAGAAAAATTAATTAAAATAAATAAATAAACATGAGAGGCTGAAAAAAAAATAAAAAATGCACAAATAAATAAATAATTAAACGGTAAATACATACATACATATATACCAAGACTATAAAAATAAAATCAAGAAAAACAAGTTGAAGGTATGATTTGCAGATGTAGGGGAAACACATTAGGACAAGTTAAACCAAATTAGATTTGATATTTTCTGAAAATAAATAAATGTGGCTAAAAAATGCCCACACAATAAAAATATAAAAGCTAAGCAAATAGATAAATAAATAAAAATACAACTCTAAGACATAAAAAATAACATGTGGCAGAAACACGAGTTACCAGAGACAATGTTTAATACTTTAATATCCAGGGGCTTGTCTAAATCACAAATAATAATAATAATAATAATAGTGATGCTTGCCTTAGAAAACAGCACTAATAGCACAATAACACTGAGTGTGTGACTGAGTGAGACATTCATAAATTCCCAGTCTTAAATTATTAAAATCTTCTCCAGAGGTGTATTCATCCTCTAGTGTTTATCTCAAGGCCATAATACACCAACAACAGGGTGAATATAAGAATCTCAATAGAAGAGTTCATTGTTTTTTGTTGGTAACAGGAGGGATGAACTAAAGGTTAATGGGGTTGACCTTCACTCCTTGCATTCGTTGCACTTTTATCGGCCTCTAGACAAATACACACATCACCTTATTGTAATTAACACACTAAACACATGGGGCTCGTGCAGAATGAATTTCAAGTACTACACTTCATTATATACACACACACACACAAAATACTCTAGGAGATTTTACATGATTTATTCAGGTCAATTTCATTAAAGAAACCAAACCTTGTAATGTGTAATATTTGTATGTGTAATATTGTTACCATATGTCTTTAAGTAAATAGCACATACATTTTTTTTAACAGTGTACTAACCCCAAACTTTTGAACGCTAGTGTATGCAACATTGTCGTCACATGGTCTCATGAATTTGAATGTTTAATCTGAGAAAAAAAAATCACATTTTTAATCAAATTTTCTGTACAAATGTCTAAATTCTTCTTTTTTTTTTTTTTGCTTTTATTTTGTTCAGTTTAGGATTGACAAATAATAGTTACAATGGTAAAATAATATATACACATATATAGTGATATATACACACATACATATGCATACATACACACAATGAAATTTACCAATAAAATAAAATATATATTAAAAAATATCAGGCATACATAAAAAATACACTAGATGCACTACAGAAGGATAAACAAAACAGAACGAAAGGAAAATAATAATAATAATAATAATAATTAAAGCTACACTGTGTAACTTTTTTAGTTTATTCTTAGCTAAAAACACTTAGTTCTTTCAAAAATATATGTGCTCATTAATGTATATTTACTTCTTTCAAGTAATAAGGTATTCTCGTAAGTTTATAATATGCCATTGAAAATACATACGGGTAAGGGGTTCGAATGGGGGTCGCCATGTTGCCCCTCCATCTTGAAAGTACATTAGCCAAAGAGGGACATACCCGTAAATTCAAGCTTCGCCTTTCGCGTTTTAACACTCTGTAACGAGTAGGAAAATAGTGTGGCCCCTTTAAGAGCGTTCGCCCCGGTTGGAGCGCCTGCGTTCTGTGTGTGTGTGTGTGCACTGCGCCTCGAGCTCCCATGTGTGCGGATTATTTTCTGTCTTCTGTTGCTAACATTCATTTATTTTTGTTTTGTTGGGTAATGCTGTGGACGGAAGTGGAGTTTGTGCCGGACTCTTGTGGGGGGGTTCTGCGGGGAATAAAGTGCGGGCTGTTTGACGTCAATCGCCTCCGTGTTTGCATCGACTCCAGTTGCGTTGAGTGAGCTATCCGTATTTTTCACCCGGGCACACGCGTTACAACTCGATGGCGAATGTGAAGAGGGGGAATGCTGGATCGAACTGGAAGCCATGTTAATCTTGGACTAAATTGGCCACCGTAGAAGTTAAAACGAAATCGGAATTGGGAGGAAAAGAAACTAATATTTACTGGATGGTCATATACCCTTTCACCGCTAGATGGGGGAAAATATCACACAGTGTAGCTTTAAAAAGAACTGATTTCCAGTTCATTAGAATTAGTCGTCTAGCCAGTAAAGTTGCAAAGGCTACACTATCGGCCTGTAATGAGTTTAATTTAACAGACTGTGGCAAAATACCAAACAGTGCTGTTATGGGATTGGGGTCTACTGGTGAAGAGAAAATGACAGAAAATCTATTGAAGACTTTCCCCCAGAAATCAGACAGTTTGGGACAGGACCAGAAAGAGTACAGTACAAATGTCTAAATTCGATAATGTTTCTAGTTCAACAATCACACTAGAAATTGATCAGATATAGTGCGATATAGAAGGCCATTCAGATGCATTTCATGCATGCACACATGCTACATACCGCACTAAGAGAAGTATGCAGCACAGCCATAGTGAAGGACAGGAAGTGTATCAGTGGATTATGGTCGGCTGTTGTTGTTCTGGCGGGTCTAGTGTCAGTAATGGAGCTGGTGTGAGTGCAGTACTGTAGGGCCGAATGAGGCCTTGAGAGTCTCAGCTGTTTGCTTGCTGACATGTCGAACTCACTCCCAGAGGGCTGGATTTGTTACGCCCCCTTTACCAGATGTCTAACACCACTCTCAGATAGAGGGGGCTGGTCGTCTGCTCACTTGAGAGAACGCATGATTCTTAAAACATGATTAATAACATCCGGTCTGTTTTAAAACAAGCCTCAGCTGACTTTCAAGTGACTGTGAATACAATAAGAGGTTAGCATTTACAACTCAGTTTTGAGCATCCTATGAGCCAGAATTGTGTTATCAAAGCAGGGTTAAATAAGCAGATTCCTGATCAACTTCAAAAGGACACTGCAGTCCAAACAGAAGGTTTTATCAGTTTCCTCCAAAAGCGGTTTCTTAAGATAACGGAGATTACGCTACACCTCTGCACTAGTCTTCCCCAAACCAAACCTGCTCACAGCATCTCTCTGAGGGATTGAACCGGGTTTTTCCGATATTCAAGAAAGACCTTCAGAATAGTGCATGAGGAGTAAAAGATTTATGACGCCATTGATTTTTACTGCGAGTATCTTTGCTTATCTCGAGCAAAGAAAATCCATCTTGCTTCGGTTCCAAGTGTCCCAGGCTTCCGTTTCAGTTCTGATACTATTGTACGTATAGCTGAGCGCTTCTCTGAGCGGTCAGGAATGCAATGCTTTGTTCAGCTCAGACGGGGCTGGAATGTGGGTTCAGTGATCTTTGACTTTGGTATTTGAGTCTGAGTCTTATAATGGAAGTCTTGGAGTCATGGAGCTGAATGTAGTGCACTACCGATCAAAAGTTTGGGGTCGGAAACCAAGCGTCCATTATCAGAATTTCAGCTTTGGAGGTTTCCTCAGCATTTGTATACACAGTTATATGAACAGTAATGATGGCGCCGGTATTACCGTATCAAATCGGTGAGTCCTCATCCTTGGAAGTAGACTTGCTCTCTCAGCGCCAAAAATGGCGTCTTCTCGACATGTTGACAACACAAATCAAACTCATCCAGGCCTCAGCTACAACTACAGTGTTTGAGGATCAGAGATGTTGACCATAGGCTGCCATTATGCAAATGTGTTACATTGTTACAAAGTAGGGGTGCGCACGAATAGTCGATTTGTAATACTTGAAAAACTTTTACTACGTTGCTTTGCAACTGAGCAATCGGTGCAGTTGTTATTTATATGGCCAATGAGATATTTAACAGTATAGCAGACTACTTACATAAAATGCATATAAATATAATTTTTTCACTCTATATCTCCTAGTAATATGTCTTAGAAAGATGATATTGAAAGCTCTATAACTTTTATTGTGAGGTGCAAAACACATATACGGTCCTCAAAAGTATCATATTTGTTACATAATATATACAAAATTGATTGATACCTTTCAAATAAGCAATATTTTCTAAAGGGGGAGCATGATCCCAGACCCCCCTAAAGGACCCAACAGTCATGCCTCCATAGTTTCATAAAATCCTGTGGGAAACACTGCAATATATGTTTATTGATTTTTTGTTTTGTTCTAGTTTTATTTGATGTTGTAACATTTGAACTAAAATGTTATTAGTGTTCTAATTTGAGATTACAGAGCCCAGAAAAAGGAAAAGTAATAAAAATGTTAGAGGAGTGTTGACTGTGGTGTATTTTCACTGAAAAAACTGCATAAGAAATGCCGCAAATATTGCAGCAAAATTTGAGAAAAACATGGCAAAATCAATTATTTTAGGCTGCAAAAAAAAAGAAAAAAAGACCAGCGAAATCCTGGCGGGATTGAGGTATGTAACAGGAAGTGAGAAAATAATTTCTGACGGCGGTTCAGAATAGATTTTTCCTTTTAGGAGACAACAACATTTATTGTGCACTTTAAAGGTGCACTGTGTAAATTTCAGTGGCATCTAGTGGTGAGGTTGTGAATTGCAACCGTCCACCGCTCACCCCTCCCTTTCGAAGCACAGAACATCTACGGTGGCCGATACAGGACAAAGATGTCGTCTGAGACAGCAGAGAGTAGCTAGCAGTTTGTCCCTTTAGGGCTTCTATAGAAACATGGGCGATTCTAGGATTTTCATTTTAGGGCGGCTCAGCCCTCAGTGAGGGTACACTCTAAAAAAAGCAATTGGGTTGTTTTAACCCAGCGATTGGGTTGTTTTAACCCAGCGATTGGGTTGTTTTAAGCAAACATTTAACCCAACCGCTGGGTTAAAACAACCCATTCACTGGGTTAAAACAACCAAATTGCTGGGTTAGTCCATTTTCAACCCAACTTGGGTTGTTTTTAACCCAGCAATTTTTAGAGTGTATGAAACAAATTGTAACACTTTAGTTTAGGGTCCAATTCTCAATATTAACTAATAGCTTGTTAGCATGCATATTACTAGGATATTGGCTGTTTATTATTACTTATACAAGCAAATATTAATGCCTTATTCTGCATGACCATATCGTACATCCCTTAATCGTACCCAGGAATTTAGGATCTCAAATGTTGGTAGTTTGGGGGGTTCGGGGGCATGCTCCCACGAGACAAATTTGATTTCTATGATCTACATATGTGCATTTTAAGATGTTCTGAAGGCCAAAAAATTGGATAACAATAGCTTGAAAACCATCTCAGTGGGCAGTAGATTATTTGTCTCTCCCCGCATCTCTCTTTTTCTCTGCTTTTATCTTGCCCTGTCTCTTCCCAGACGAAGAGTATCACGACACGCATGCGCAGAAAAGCAACGAGAATAAAAAAAATAAAAATAATAAAAAACTTGAATCAAAGTGTTTACTTAATCGACATACCCTGCATTTCTTATTGTCATTTTTATTTTAAAAAGTAAAAATGTCGCTTTCAATACATTTTGATAACAGTTGTAGGGGGTCTAGAACTGCCCGTGTAGAAACATGGCGGCACAAAATGGCGACTTCACTGTAAGGGACCCACGGTGTGTGTAGATAGAAACGGCTCATTCTAACGTAATAAAAACATAATGGCTCATTATACAGTCCCTCCAGAAAAACACGATTATGCGATCGCGTGATTTAACGCATAATCAGCCAAAGTCTGCATATTTATGCGGGGGCCGCATTTTTTCAAATACGCCGCACTTTCGCAGCATAAATTGCCTATTTCCGCGTGCAAAATATGCGGGGCTAGCATGATTTCATAATCCCCGCATTTTTGTTGCAAAAAAAGTCATATATATATATATATATATATATATATATATATACATATATACATATATACATATATACATATATACATATATACATATATACATATATACATATATACATATACATATACATATACATACATATACATATACATACATACATATATACATATACATATATATATATATATATTAGCAGAAAGTTGAAAAATGTTCGTTTACTTCACACAAGAGCCGCCATTTCCGCCTATTGCCATGGGAACGTTTTGAAGTGACGTAATTACCCGACGTGAACGTCATCGAAAAGCTACAAACCCCGTGGAGAAACCATAGATATCAGTGAAACCATGATGAAGCGCAAACTCCCATTTGCCAACAAAAATAACAGCAAAAGAGCAAAGCAGTTTCCCGGTGTGTTGACCGATTTCAAAACACAGCATCATGAAGCTTTGAAGCGTTATGAATCAGTGAGTCGATTCAGCGGTTTGGAGCGTTATGAATCAGTGAGTCGATTCAGCGGTTCGGATCGCCAAAGTCACGTATTTCAGCAGTTTGACACGCGATCCGAATCATGAATCGACTCGCTGATTCATAGCATCATGATGCTGTGTTTTGAAATCGGTCATCACTATATAAGTCGTTATTTACAGATGAACGGAGGTCTGACGGGTGTCCAACGACACGAGGGGACGTCATTAATGACGGAATTTAAATTTTTGGATGAACTAACCCTTTAAGAGATTGCACTTTGTGCATTGGAAGCACTCAAATGTCTGTTTTGTAAAGCTACCTCTGTAAAACAGGAAGTTATTTATTCATTTTTCAGAAGTTGTAGCATATTCCTTTTGTAAAGCTACAGAACTTGTTTGACTCAATGTTTTGTAAATTTGAGCCGTGTGTTTATTAAGGTCTTCAATAAAACAAGATGGGAACTTAAATATTCCCAGCACTTTCTGTGATGTAGTGCTTTTTTCTCTTTTTCATTAAACCGCAGTTTTTGGAAGTTCCCACAATTTGATCGCATAAAATTGCATAAATATCCCGCATTTTTCATCGCATTTTTTAAGAAAACATGCCGCATAATCAAGGATTTTTGCCCGCAACAATCACAAAAAAAGCCGCATTTTTCAGGAAGGACTGACTATATAAGGTCTTTATACACTACTGAAAACAGTTATGTATATTATATTGCATTTCTGTCAATAGATCCTCATAAATACTACACACTGCACCTTTAATCTTTGAATCTTTACAGACCTTGTACATTCACAAACAGCTATATTACACACCACATAAACATAATATCCAAAAAAAGCACTTTAAAGTATTAGGTCTCATTCATGAAACAAGCACAATGACTTCATAAATAATGTAAGTGTTCCCACAGCTCAAACACTAAAGCATGCAATTCCCAGAGAATGGATCAAAGCATCTCCCAAATGCATAATTTCAACCGCTGCATTGAATTGAATGAGACCATTTACATATGAACTTAATGTTGCTCTTATGAAGAATAAGACCTATGGATCAGTGAGCACAATGAATATGATTCATCGGTCTACCATATCATATGGTATTGTCATTTACACATCGACACCAGTGCACACGTGGACTTGGACGCAGACCATGCTGAAAAAATGCATAAAATGCTACACGTATAGGAAAATCCATGGAGCACTGCATGCATTTCTCTCATCCCTTCACTGTGCTGGAAAATAAAAAAAACGTGGTTAAGAGGTCACATGTTGTATTTTGTCTGCCTCTCTCATTACATTTTCTGCTGTGGAGAAGCAGAGACCGAAGACGCCCCCCTCCTCCGCCTCCTCGACGCAGACACACATTCGTCTCTCTCGTGAGCCGTCTAATCAGCTTGTGATTTTGAGACCCATCTCTGTACTTATCAACCCCTCCCCGTTTACTTGAGCAGATTAAAGCGTCCAGGATTTGAGCGAGTGGGTTAAAGCTCCCTCTTCCGCTCTCTTTCTCCTGAGTCCTGCCACGTTGTCCATGGCTTCAAACGTCAGCACGGCATTCCCACACAGACACAGTGACACACTCTTCACTTTCCCTTGGTTTTCCCTCGTTTCATCCTCTGCGTACAGCTGCAGTCGCAGATAACATTTTAGCTTATGCCCACAAACACCATCACACACACACACACACACAATCGATATGCAGCCTTATTCACTCAAGAGTCTTTCTTTAACTATGGGCATTTGTAGAAAATAACCTCTTAACCCCCGCGATCGGCTGGCTTTTTTTCTTATCAGTGCCAAAGAGACTCAAATAACTGTCGTTTTTTATCATTCAGGCAAGTGTTATACATCATTATAATCTGTTAAAGCAGCACTAGGTAACTTTTCAACCTTCATAATATATTTTCAAGACTCTTGTGATGATACATCACTTACAATAGGTTGAATGGCACGTCTGCCATAGCCTGACGGGGTCTGTATCGTTTTTAATCGTACTTTTAAACTTCGGGTTTCGGGTAGTAACCCGAGAAAAAAAAGAACTACAAAATTCGACTGCTTTACGGCATATACGTCACTTCCACCATCACCCCCACTTCCTTAAATTCGGACGTGCGAGCCCAACTATCCTTTGTTTGCCGGATGTTATAGTCATGGCCGAGGCAGCACAGAAAAAGAAGAAAGCAAAGGTTTTGTCGGAGGAATGCAAAAAGAGGAAACGAGAAAGTGATCGTATTAAAGTATTATATTTGTTTATTTGTCTTGCCTCAAGCTATAATGCAAATCGATTTTTCACATTTGAAGATTCATCTATGGTAGCTTGATATTATATTGACGATATATGGTTATTACCTAGCACTCAAACATTGAATTGAAGTATCATATAGATTCTGTAAAACGGTAACCAATAGACTAGACTACTATAATGACGCTGGCTTGTAAACGTGAGCATCGCGATCATTTGGCGTTTGGAAAAAAAAATAAAACTCATGAAATTATGTTCATATGACATGCTGAAACATATGCCACTGTACCTGGGATGAAGACATTTCACACGAGCAGAACACCTGCATGTGAACTCCTCCTGCAGTGTTCAGGGCTATCATAGTTGTCATGTCAACAAATGCACGTGCGATGCATCCCCTGATGCAGGATGACAGGGTTTACGACAGTAGTAGAGGACAATACTGTTTCCCAACTGTAGGGGGACCCGAGAGCAAAACCTACCTAGTGCTGCTTCTATTTTTTTTGTGTACAGTCACAATAAAAACAAATTGTTGTGCTCTTTGCAAAATTAGGAAAAACAAACATGATTCGCGATCTTCAGCCTCTCTGAAAATGATGTCTAATCTGATTCTCTTCGGTAAATGACCTGTAGCTTAGTGAAAACTTAACACACAAATATAAGACATATGTCTAAAGAAATCACTTTTCTCACTAGTTCATTTAGTCCACTAACAATGTCCACCAGTATCGACATACAGTATTAGTGTAACCAGCTAGTAGTCGCTGTGCGAGTAAACCTCACTCCTCTGATCTCAAGAGACGCTCTAGCGACTGACACTAGGGGTTGTAGCCTTTAGCCTCCTTGTTAAAACGTCCGACTCTCATGCGGCGGACCCGGGTTCAAGTCCCGCTTGGAGCGGGCGGTGCAAACAGGAGGGGTTACATATCGTCGCTGTCCGATGAAAACCACGTATGTCCATTTTGCAGATTGAGATTTTTCGACGGATTGAATGTCCAGGTTAATTTCCGTATACAGTATGCGTCACATATCTAAATGGCCAATGAAAAGTTGTGAAAACATGTCATCTGATTTTCATGTATATCCATTTGGTGTCAAAGCTGTCAATCACGCCGCGTATCTCCCGCCCTGTGGAAGCATCTCGCTGGTCTCGCCGGTCTCGTGAAATTGTTTCATCGAAGCTCAGCACTGGATAGCCGATAGTACGACATTGAAGCTCTCCACAGTTTAGTTCTAATCTAGTTCTTCACAGATTAGTTTGCTTGCTAGTATGTAAATAAACTCGTCTCTTTGATAAGATTCAGCCTTTTTTTTCTCAGTCAAACTGATCAAATTATAGCCTGTAATGCTACTGTCATGATTGTCACTAGAACATGCCTCACTCATACTGCTATCACCGCTTGCCAGAGGCTGAGAATATCCAGCATGTATTCCTCTGTATTCCTCACGTATTCCTCTGCTGAAACGCGACTTTGCCATTCTAATTAATGATCGGAAGAACGCGTATCGACCACCGTTACTGTAAAATATGCACGTATGTCCATTTAAACTCAATTTTGGTCAAATGTGGATTATATCATTACACTGTCAAGAATATGGTTACATGTAAAGATGCTGTACCAAGTATGACAACGCTACATTCAACTGCTTTTGAAATACAGTGTTTTTTTCACTTCCTGAAAAGTAAGCGTTTTGGACATACGTGAGTTTCATCGGGCAGCGACGATATGCATCAGAAGAAAATTGTGATTTTCTATGATTGAATATACACTCACCTAAAGGATCATTAGGAACAGCATACTAATACTGTGTTTGACCCCCTTTCGCCTTCAGAACTGCCTTAATTCTACGTGGCATTGATTCAACAAGGAGCTGAAAGCATTCTTTAGAAATGTTGGCCCATATTGATAGGATAGCATCTTGCAGTTGATGGAGATTTGTGGGATGCACATCCAGGGCACGAAGCTCCCGTTCCACCACATCCCAAAGATGCTCTATTGGGTTGAGATCTGGTGACTGTGG
Source organism: Romanogobio albipinnatus (assembly GCA_023566225.1). Lineage (NCBI taxonomy): Eukaryota > Metazoa > Chordata > Actinopteri > Cypriniformes > Gobionidae > Romanogobio > Romanogobio albipinnatus. Next base: position 50,677,663 of record CM042253.1, read on the forward strand.
GGGCCATTTTAGTCCAGTGAACTCATCGTCATGTTCAAGAAACCAATTTGAAATGATTGGAGCTTTGTGACATGGGGCATTATCCTGCTGGAAGTAGCCATCAGAGGATGGGCACATGGTGGTCATAAAGGGATGGACATGGTCAGAAACAATGCTCAGGTAGGCCGTGGCATTTAAACTATGCCCAATTGGCACTAAGGGGCCTAAAGTGTGCCAAGAAAACATCCCCCACACCATTACACCACCACCACCAGCCTGCACAGTGGTAACAAGGCATGATGGATCCATGTTCTCATTCTGTTTACGCCAAATTCTGACTCTACCATCTGAATGTCTCAACAGAAATCGAGACTCATCAGACCAGGCAACATTTTTCCAGTCTTCAACTGTCCAATTTTGGTGAGCTTGTGTAAATTGTAGCCTCTTTTTCCTATTTGTAGGGAGATGAGTGGTACCCGGTGGGGTCTTCTGCTGTTGTAGCCTCAAGGTTGTGCGTGTTGTGGCTTCACAAATGCTTTGCTGCATACCTCGGCTGTAACAAGTGGTTATTTCAGTCAAAGTTGCTCTTCTATCAGCTTGAATCAGTCGGCCCATTCTCCTCTGACCTCTAGCATCAACAAGGCATTTTGGCCCACAGGACTGCCGCATACTGGATGTTTTTCCCTTTTCACAGCATTCTTTGTAAACCCTAGAAATGGTTGTGCGTGAAAATCCCAGTAACTGAGCAGATTGTGAAATACTCAGACCGGCCCGTCTGGCACCAACAACCATGCCACGCTCAAAATTGCTTAAATCACCTTTCTTTCCCATTCTGACATTCAGTTTGGAGTTCAGGAGATTGTCTTGACCAGGACCACACCCCTAAATGCATTGAAGCAACTGCCATGTGATTGGTTGATTAGATAATTGCATTAATGAGAAATTGAACAGGTGTTCCTAATAATCCTTTAGGTGAGTGTATATGTATATAAGATTGAACCAAGAAATGTAATTTCCATCACATTTCTTATTCTAAATTTGAATTGAATTGAATTATTCTGTGTTTTACTTGACAATATTCTGTGGTGCAAATTTCAAATCATTTTTGCAATAAAATGGCCAATTCCTTTGTCATCCTAACACCGTGTCCTAACTACACGCGACGCGATAAGATTCCAGTGACAAGCAACTTGTCTGTCCACACCAGACGCGACGTGACTATGAGATGCAACAAATCAATCAAAAACCACAGCCAATCAGAACAGCGTGTGGGCGGGCTTTTGCGGCAAGTGTACGCGCCAGAAATTAATCTTGACTGCACTCGCAAGGAAATGGATAAGTACATAATCAAATTCACAAATATTACACCATTTAAACATTAATAAAAAATACATACTGAAAACAATCATTGTCATAGAATATTCTTGTTTGTTCACAGTTTGAATATTCTGGTTTCAATTTGTTTAATTTCAAGGTCTGAGGTGAATCTATTGTTGCTTTTAGAACGACTAACAAAGCTGGGAGCACTAAATGATATTTAAAGTCATATTACATGCATTTAACATTAAATAAAGTACATAAACATTACCTGAGATTATGTTTTGTGTTGTTGTTCCAGCCACGACGTAGCAGAAATAGAAACGTCGCGCCTGGTTAGGACAAAAACTCTAGTTAACATGGAAAAGACGCCTTTTAGCGTGTCGCATTGCGTCGCGTTGTGTGTAGTTAGGACATGGTGTAAGGTTAATTTGATAAGCTTCATTTACATAAGTATATTACAATTTTAAAAAATATATGTTTTGGTTGCAGCAGTGTTAATTTCGTTGACGAATAATTTGTCATAATTTTCGTCAACAACCTTTTTTCACTGACGAAAACGAGACGATAACTAAATAAAAACTAGTGTTGGATGACAAAAACTATGACGAAAATGAGACGATAACTAAATAAAAACTAGTGTTGGATGACAAAAACTATAACGAAAATCAACTGTCATTTTCGTCAACAAATAAAAACGAGACGAAAATGTTAGGGAGGGTCGATTAGGGAAGAGATCCAGTCAGAACTGATGTCCTGTGTAACAGATGCGCACATTTGATCTGAACGCGCTGATCAAACCGCTGGAGAACACGGCCTCACGCATCCCCAATCCAGCGCTCCAGAGCGGCTCAATCAATGAACAGCGCACATTTATGCAAGGCAATTGTTTATGAACTAATGCTGATGAATAATGACAATGTTTACTTTACGATGTTTATATAGTAATATGTTTTAGACGGTTGTAACAATGCATACCGTATTTTATCTCCTGATCTGAACTTGAATGAGCTCCTGCAACTGCAACAGAGGCGCAGACATTTCAAAATAAGAGTCAATGTGTATTTCCAGCTTGTTTATCATTAAAAGTCACACATTATATATTCGTATTTGGTTACACAATAAACTGTATTTCCTTTCATTCCCATTTAATTTATAGTCAGGAGGAAAGACCAGTATTTGACACATATTCAATAAAGTATCAGGGTTATAATAGTTCACTAAAACCATTTAAAAAAATCATTACTTGAATAAATGTTAACTGAAATAAAATAAATAAATAAACAAACTTATTTGAAGCTTCAGCTTTACCTGATAGGGCCTACTAACTAAAACAGAAATACAAAGTTATAAAAACTATATAGATGTTTTTAAAAAACAAACAAAAAAGTGAATTGTGCTCTCTTTTGTGTATTTTTAATGTCAAAATTAAATGGAGCTTAAATGCTTAATGTATTACAATTTAACTAAACTCATTAGATTTTAGGAGACTAAATCTACTGTAGATACTGTAAAATCTTATGATATTTAGTCGACTAAAACTAGACTAAAACTAAAAACAATTCAGGTGACTAAAATATGACAAACTAAATGGCATTTTAGTCAAAAGACTATGACTAAAACTAAATCAAAATTTGCTGTCAAAATTAACCCTGGGTTGCAGTGAAAAACTGATTTTAAAACTATTTATTTTACATTATTATACATATATACAAAAAGTTTGAATGTTTGGCACATAAATGGCACTTGAAAAACAGCAAAAAATAAATTAACGTGTGGGAATATATTTGTGATGTGACCTTCGTAAACAATTAAAATAAAATAAACAGCAATAAAATTAAATAAAAAAAAGAAATAAAACAAATGAAAAACATTTTTAAAAGCAATAAAATGCATTAAATAAATATATATATACCAAGAAAATGTATCTAAAAAAGGCAAGGAAAATATTCTTTACATTTTTTTTTTTTTTTTAATTAAATACATTTATTTCTTCATTTTCTTAAATATAAAAAAACTACATTAACAAAATAAAATAAATAAAGTAAAATAATAATAATAAAATATATTAAAATAATAAAATATAATACAATAAATAAAGTAAAATATTACAATACAATAAAGCCTGATTTTAAATCTTTAAAATCAAAAAATTGTTTGCATTTCTCTCCAGAACTACACAGGTCCTGTTTTATTAAATGTGCCTTTGCATTTAAACAAATACGAAGCAGCCACATAGTGCAAGTGTTGGGAGGAAAGAGAAGTGGAGGTGAGAGAACAGTAATAGCATGTCTCTCTGACTGTCACGCTGTCACTTTGTTCACAGCTAGCTAACACTTACACAGTACCTGCTAAAGACGGTTCGCTCAGTCGACACTGCGATTAATCACATCCGCTTCAGGCTCTCTCACGCATTACTAACACAGGGTTTACATAATATACAACTCTTATGATAACCTCCATTTCACTGGGGAAATATAAAAAAAAGCGCCCTTAGGGGACTAAGCGTAGGACATGTGGTTTAGGAGGACCATGAAGGGCAAAGGTCAAGGGTCTTGCTCAAGGGCAAAATCTCATTCTTGGGGTTGGGGGTTGACTAGTAAACGCATTTTAGCTTGAGCAGGATTTGGTGAAACCGCCGACCATTGCTTTCTCTGTAGCATCATGGCTGTGTCCCTTCGGGTTCTCGTCCATGAACCCCGGCCAAACCTCTGAGGTTTCTATTTATACCCGTGAGTGGTGCATGTGTGACCGAAATGCCTGTCAGTGCTCTTTGATAGCTATATATCCTCATCATTTAACTCTTTCGTACCACTGTGCTGTTTTTATGGACCTTTTGGAAGCTCAACAGAAGTGGAAACCATATTGACATTATTATTAAAAGTGTTTGCTAAGACAAGCATCACCATTACAAACCCTAACTTTAAAGGGATATTTACTCACCCTCATACCGTCCCTGATGTATATGACGTACTTTCTTCAGCTAAACACAAATTAAGGTTTTTAGGAGAATAATCCATCTCTGCGAGTCCATATAATGCCAGTGAATGGCTATCGCTCGGCAGAAATTGTGACGGTAATCCATACGACCCCAGCGGATGAATCAATGTCTTCCCTCTCGGGATTGTTCGTATGACAGTAGACCAAGAAGCATTGATTTATGGTTTAAAAAGGTAAAAATAGTAGCATTACACATCTCATTTTCATAGAGGGAAAAAAGTCGCAATTCCATATAGTTGCAATTGCGACTTCATATCACGCTATTCTGATTTTTGTGAGAAAAATAGTCCGAATTCTGTGGCGGAAACAACCGTCCATAATTTCTTAACATGAGACATGAATATGAAAGTTGCCAGTTTTACCATGTTTTAGTGCAAGTCTGAGGAATTCGAAAAGGTCAGAAGTTTGAATTCCTGGAAATTAAGGTCCATTGTTTAACTTTTTATCAGATCAGTCGGCAAATATCTCCGTATTGTCTCGTCATGATCAGCTGCTTATCTTACCTCGGCTCGCATTCTTCAAGCAAGGAAATCTCAAACATTTTGACATTGATGAGCGATTTTAGACCACAGAGTCTGCACGCTAAATAGAAACTACATTTTGCGGGCCAAAAGTCTGGACTGACGGAAGGATATGGGCTACGTAAATTTACTACAATATTGTCAAAAGTTTTGGGACGCCTGCCTTTACACGCACACTAACTTTAATGCCATCCTATTCTTAATCCGTAGGGTTTAATAAGGAGTTGGTCCACCCTTTGCAGCTGTAACAGCTTCAACTCGTCTGGGAAGGCTTTCCACAAGGTTTAGGTGTGTTTATGGGAATTTTCAACCATTCTTCTAGAAGCGCATTTGTGAGGTCAGGCACTGATGTTGGACGAGAAGGCCTGGCTCTCAGTCTCAGGGTTGAGGTCAGGCCAGTCAAGTTCCTCCACACCAAACTCGCTCATCCATGTCTTTATGGAGCGGCGCTTTGTGCACTGGTCAGTCATGTTGGGACCGGAAGTGGCCGTCTCCAAACTGTTCCCGCAAAGTTGGGAGCATGAAATTGTCCAAAATGTCTTGAAGCATTAAGAGTTCCTTTCACTGGAACTTAGGAGCCATGCTCAACCCCTCAAAAACAACCCCACCCCATAATCCCCCCTCCATCAAACTTTACACTTGGCACAATGCAGTTAGGTAAGTCCTGTTCCCCTGGCAACAGTCAAACCCAGACTCGTCCATGGGATTGCCAGACAGAGAAGCGTGATTGGTCACTCCAGAGAACACGTCTCCACTGCTCTAGAGTCCAGTGGCGGCTTGCTTTACCCCACTGCATCCCACGCTTCGCATTGCACTCCTCGGCCATGGAAACCCATTCCATGAAGCTCTCTACGCACTGTTCTTGAGCTTATCTAAAGGCCACACAAAGTTTAGATATCTGTAGCTATTGACCTGCAGAAAGTTGGCGACTTCTACGCACTGTGACCCTCAGCATGCGCTGACCCCGCTCTGTGATTTTACGTGGCTGAGTTGCGGTTGTTCCCAATTGCTTCCACTTTGTTATAACACCACTAACAGTTGAGCGTGGAATATTTAGTAGTGAGGAAGTTTCCCGAATGCACTTATTGCACAGGTGGCCACCGATTACGTTACCACGCTTGAGTTCACTGAGCCATGAATTCAGTGATTTGGAGAGGCGGCCCAATACCTTTGGCAATATAGTGTATATATATATATATCATATATATTTACGTTTATAGCAATGGGCCGGCCAGTCGGTGTGTGTGATTTTTCAAGCGTCCGCCAAGCAGCAGCCATTCACTTGCATTATATGGACTCACAGAGATGGATTATTCTCCTAGAAATCTTTGTTTGTGTTTATCTGAAGAAAGTCATATACATCAGTGACGGTATGAGGATGAGTAAATGAGATCATTTTCATTTTGGGGTGAAATATCCCTTTAAATATTAAACTGTTGCACCCATTTTGCTTTGTGGAGACGTCTGCTCTGAAACCCACCTTGATCCTAAAGCAACTTTTCCTACTCCGTTTGTGTTCATTTCATATCCTGCACAGCACGAAATATGGATGCAATTATGAAACAAAAATGAAAATATGCAAAAACCAATAGAGGCAGACTTTTATGGGATCCTAACAAGAAACAGAACAGTGAAGCTTCATCAACACAGCTCCCAGTTGCTCCATTCACTCCACTGTTTATTTCCCCAAAGGCTCCAAATCACATTACCCTACAACAATAAAGAAAGTGTAGACCATGTCTAAATATTACACAGGGCTGATAAATCAACATGCTAAAGTGAAACTGTAATCAGATGAACTCTCAGCTGCACAGCCTTTCCCTTTGTATTTGCAATTTCAGTCCATTTAATAAAAAGTAACTACTTGAGGAGGAGGAAACTGTGAACTAAATAGATTCTTTTGGGGGGGAAAAACAATGAGGCATTAGCATTACAATTATGCTTAACCCAACAGCTTGTTAGGCTGTGTCAACACCTCAAACTGTGGCCTTTTATCGGTTAAAGGTCATAAACCCAATTTAAAATAACACACACGTGGATATTCATTATGCCAACGTCAGTTTTTCTAAAGGCTTAAAACTAAAAAATGTACACTATCGTTCAAAGGTTTGGGGTCAGAAATAATACCTACATTCAGCAAGGATGCATTCAATTAATCAAGTGGCAGGAAATACTTTTATAAAATCACAAAAGATTTCTATGTCAAAATAAATTCTATTCTTTTGAAAATGGGGACCACAAAAATATTAAAAGGTTTTCAATAATAATCAGAAATGTTTCTTGAGCAGCATATTAGAATCATGCGACTCTGAAGACTGGAGTAACGATGCTGAAAATTCACATGAATAAATTATATTTTATAATATATTAAAATAGAAACCAGTTATTTTAAATTGTAATAATATTTCATAATATGACCGTTTTTACTGGATGTTTGATTAAATAAATGCAGCCTTGGTGAGCATAAGAGACTTCTTTAAAAAACATTTTTAACAACCTTATCGACCTAAAAATGTTTGAACAGTAATTTAAAAGAAAAAAAAACTTAAAGTAGTCTGTTTTTGGATGACTAGATGACCCATAATTTCAATGTGCTTATGGAAATTATAGACTTAATAAAAGTATGCGAGGCTTCTTTAGGCTCTTGAGGTCTTGGACATGATTCATTTCCTAATCCATAATGAGACCAATACATTTAGACAGTTTCTTATGCTCATTTGAGGCATCATTCATATCCTCCTGATATAAAACAATACAACAACTGTTCACACACCAAAGTTAATGGGTTTGTTAAATACTCTAACCCTGAAAACGAATCACTGTGATGCTTAAATGTGTGGGTTTGAAGGTCATCTGTCATTTCGTGCAATGCAAAGTTTGCAAACATACAATTTTCACAATTCATAATATTGGAAATGAAGACACACATCCAGAATGGAAACAACCACCTCAGAGTAATCTAATCTCTCCACCAGATGGCTTTTATATGAGCATGTGGGCGTTTATAAACGTCTTAAAGGGGTACGTCTGCCGAATTGAAGGCATAGTTCTGCTGCCATTGTTCCAGAGGCTGAGGTCAGCAAAGCCTTTATGAAGGCCAGGATTTAACATTTCACATTTCTATCTGATCAAATTTCTTTCTATCAATGATTCAGCCAAAACTAATCAACTTTTCTAGAGAACCTTGAGAAATGATATAAAGAGAAGGTTTATCCTTCAAGTTCTGCATGAAGACTTTCATTGTATAGGCTGCAATTATTAATAAAACTAAATGTTTGACTAGACGGCACACAGAATTTGTTACTCAGCAAAAATTATGATACCATGACTAGAGCACAACAGTTCAATTTCTCAATGACCCTGAGAGGGGATGTTTTTTCCCCATTCATTTTCTCCATTGGAATTTAAAAAATAAATAAACAATGAGCTCTAAACCATGAAACAAACCAACCAGCACCTTTACAAACTACAAACTTCTATTTGAGACATACATACATCAATACATATACATGCACACAGGGGAAGTGAATAACACTGATTATCTCATCACAACATTTTGTCCTCAAAGTTGATGTGTTAGAAGGGCAAGAGTAAGGATTTGAGTGAGTTTGACAGCTCTTGTGGGGTGTTCGCGGTCTGCAGTGGTCAGTCTCTATCAAAAGTGCTCCATGGAAGGAACAGTGGAGAACCGGCCACAGGGTCATGGGCGGCCGAGGCTCATTGATGCACGTGTGGAGCGAAGGCTGGCCCGTGTGGTCGGATCAAACAGACGAGCTACTGGAGCTCAAACTGCTCAAGAAGTTAATGCTGGTTCTGATAGAAAGCCGTCAGAATACACAGAGCATCTCAGTTTTTGCGTATGGGGCGGCACAGCCGCTGACCAGTCAGGGTGCCCATGCTGACCCCTGTCCACCGCCCAAAGCACCAACAGTGGCACGAGAGCATCAGAACTGGACAACGGAGCAATGGAAGAAGGTGGCCTGGTCTGATGATCACGTGTTCTTCTACATCTCGTGAATGGCCGGGTGCGTGGCTTATGGGGAACACATGGCACCAGGTGCACTATGGGTAGAAGGCGAGCCGGCGGAGGCAGTGATGCTTTGGGCAATGTTCTGCTGGGAAACCTTGGGTCCTCCATCCATGTGGATGTTACTTTGACACGTCCCACCTACCTAAGCATTGCTGAGACCATGTCCAGCCTTTCATGGAGACGGTATTCCCTGGTGGCTGTGGCTCTTTCAGCAGATAATGCGCCGCCACAAAGCACAAATGCTTCAGGAATGGTTTGAGGAGCACAACGACGAGTTTAAGGTGTTGACCTGGCCTCCAAATCCCCCAGATCTCAATCCAATCGAGCATCTGTGGGATGTGCTGAACAAACAAGTCCGATCCATGGAGGCCTCGACTCGCAACTTACAGGACTTAAAGTGCCCCTATTATGGCATTTGAAAGGTTCCTATTTTTGTTTTGGGAGTCCTCAACAACAGGTTTGCATGCATGCAAGGTCAAAAAAACACTTTCATTGTCTTATGATATGCATTTATTTGCTCAACGACTCCCAAATGATTCGCATAACGATTCATTTTTCCTTTGCGTGACACAAATGTGCAGCGATTGGTCAGATGACGATTGTGATTGGTCTACTGCGTGCAGCGCATGACGGAAACTGAACAGCTATCACCATTACTGGATTACAGCTTGTCAAGTGTTGAAAATTTTACACAGTGTATGAACAGACATGGCATCAATTTTGCCTTACAAAGTCCAACGGAGAGCAGAGAACAAAGCCTGTGTCACAGTAGCATGCCACTAGCGGTGTTTACAGACAAAATAACACAGCGTACAGTATACAGTGCATGCATCACTTACATTGTATTATAATAATGATGGTGCTCCGCTCTGTTCTAAATATAAAGACTCAGAGAGGAAATAAGTTGTTTTATGTTTATGTTGGCGAACCTAGCCCACAGCTCGGTGGTAAACACCCAAATAGTCATAGTATATGCATTAGCCCAACGCAGAAACGTATTGATAAAGAACTGCAGTTGTACATCAACGTATTGCTCTATTCTTTACCATAACTCCAAGTTATAACAACGACAAACATTTGACACACTTCTAGACAATTGCGACTGTTCGCTGGTTAGCCGGAAACCTACAAGCTGCGCAGAGTGTACACAACACACACACACACACACACACAGGTTGAGATTCAAAGGACGAAGAAGCTGGTCCAAATAAACTGGGTACTGACCCATCCTTCAATAACAACCCATTTAGGATGAACAAGCAATGTTTTACGATTGGGTATCATTCTCTTTAAATGCTATTGAAGTTAGAAATGTGTATGTTGTATGTCCCTAAATTTGCAAATATCGAACGTCCAACGTCAAGCCAACTTTATGCCAGTGAAGAAGCCGTCGTCTGACGGGGACACAGCACAAGGTTTGGGCTATACTGCGGTGGTATTGTTGTAAAGATGAACTTTAACCACTGATTCTTAAAAAAAAAAAAAACCGTATCCACAGATACTGTTCAAGTTTTCCCTGATGTCTGCTCGCACAATAAGAGGACGGACAATATGCTAATGTTTCGTTGTGACGTAACAACGAAGCGGCTTAAGAGTCGTTTGAAAAACGATTCATTTATTTGACTCAGAGTCGATTCTTACACTCTAAAAAAAAAGGTTCTATATGGCACCAAAAATGGTTCTTCGTCGTAATCATAGAGGAACCACTTTTGGTGCTATATAGCACCATATCTTAACATGTTCTGTATATGGTAGCGGTGCTGTATAGCACCATAGTCAAAGAACCGGTGAAGAACCGCTGAAGAACCACTGAAGCACCAAAATTGGTGCTATATAGCACTTAAAAAGGTTCCCCTATGATTACGAGCCAAGAACCATTTTGGTGCCATATAGAACCTTTTTTTTTTAGAGTGTACTTTTGAGGGATAATAACTTTATATACAGTGCACTTTCAGATTTAAAACTTGGCAGGATGTTTTCATTTACTTAGAGCTACACACTACATGAAAGGGGGTCTTTAAAGGATCTGATGCTAACATCTTGGTGCCAGATACCACAGCAGGGGTCTAGTGGAGTCCATGCCTTGATGGATCAGGGCCGTTTTGGGAGCAAAAGGGGGACCAACACAATATCAGATCATAATGTTATGCCCGATTGGTGTACATGCATACATATACACGCACACACAGTATATACACTGAATACATACATAAAATAAAACTTGATTCATGCTTGTTGGTTAGTATAAACAATATATTTTTAATTGATTGCATTTAGATATGTACAAACATGCAAGTAGTTTGGAAGATTGACTCGATTATGTCATTAGCAAGGCTTCATGGGAGTGGGCGGGTGCTTTCGCTGTAATTTATCACACTTGTGGCTTTCACAGAAACATACATCACTTAACAACCTCGGATTTCATCGCAGGTCTATCTTCAAAGTGTATATGTTAAAAATCATTTTTACTTCTGGGAACCTGCTGTTGTGCTCTATTGCACAGCACTCAAACTAAAGGTAAAGTAAATGTACTATATTGTGGCCAAGAGGGTCATGGGTCTGTTTTGCATACAGGACTTCCTAAAGCACAATCGGTGATGGAGAGCCAGTACAGACTTCTTCTTTCCCAACCTATATATGGATACATCTCGAGAACTGTTTCTTTAACGGCGCTCTGGAGATTTACAGGGAGTTTGGCTCATTCACACAAGTGTAATTCTCCACAGAGCGCCAGGCCGAGCAGCCAGACAGACTTCCTACTCATCTACCGAGTTGGCCGCTGACCAATGAGAACTGTTGCGCTTTCACACCGTCATAATAACAGCGATGCAGCCGCTCAGAATGATCAAAACTGGAGGAGCTGGAGCTTTCTCGCTCACAGCTATTCGTGATATCAGTCTGGGAGGAGATAAGATTGTCTTCCAACACTATGTGACAATGATCATGGGAGTTGTGGGGATGATCGTACTCGTGCGTTGCTCAGATACACGCCCTTTAAAGAATAGACGGATCCAAGTTTTTGCAACTTCCCTCACATTCCAACATTTTCTCTCCTTCATCCAAGGCAAACAGACTCAAGAGACATAGAAAGCATGGTGTGAAATATTGTTTCTGCAATTATTTCTACAACAGAATAATGTATTCTTAAAATGAACTTCCCACTGAGATCTTCCTGGTTTAAAAAGTACTGGTGATATTTAATGGTACATTAATGATAGCTATCAAAAATGATAATACCACCATCATGGTACTGAATGATTCACGATCATATTCATGATATTTACATGATGCTTTAACAATACCAATGCACCAAAACAAAACATGGTGATATCAGTTGGTATATACAAGTTAATACACTAAAATATTACAAAAGATTTCCATTTCAAATAAATGCTGTTCTAGTGGACTTTGTATTCATCAAAGAATATAAAGAAAATAAAAAATATGAAGCAGCACAACTGTTTTCAACATTAATAATAATAATCATAAATGTTTCTTGAGCTCAAATCATCATATTAGAATGATTTCTGAAGGATCATGTGACACTGAAGACTGGAGTTATGATGATAAATTCAGCTTTGATCACAGGAATAAATTATATTTTAAAATATATTCACTTATAAAACGGATTTTTTAAATTGTAATCATATTTCATTACGTTTTTTCTGTATTGGTGATCAAATAAATGCATCCTTGGTGAGCAGAAAAGACGAACCCCAAACTTCTGATAAATAAAATCAATGCTAAGAAAGCACATGAAATTAAACCCAATCTATGATCAATTGCTCTTCAAGGATTAGTTCACTTTAAAATTTAAATGTCCTGATATTTTACTCGCCCATCTCATCCAAGATGTTCATGTCTGTCTTTCTTCAGTCGAAAAGAAATTACGTTTTTTGAGGAAAACATTCCAGGATTTTTCTCCTCATCATAGACTTCAATGGCAACCAACGGTTGAAGGTCCAAATCAATGCAGTTTCAAAGGAAGGGCTTCAGAGGCTCTGACCGATCCCAGACGGGGGAATAGAGTCTGATCTAGCCAAACCAATGGCCATTTTCACAAAAAAAAATAAACATTTATATACTTTTTAACCTAAATTGCTCATCTTGTGCTGCGTAATCACGTCGGAAAGGTCACGCTAGACGTAGGCAGAAGTGTTGCCGAAAGCAAACGTGCGAGGACTAATACAATCGCCCTTTACCAAAAAACACTCCATCTTCAACTTCAAAATCATCCGACATTGTTGTTTTACCTTATTTTGTGCTATTATGCTGCGTTCCAGGCAGGTTTTTGAGCCTGTAAGTTACGACTTCAAACCACGACTCACAACTTTGTAGCGTTCCAGGCAAAGTCACGCCAAAACTGCCTGAGTGCAAGGAATTGTGGTAGCTAAATGTAAACAAAGCATGGCGGACCTTATGCTTATGCTTTATTAAAGTACGGGCTTATGCTCATTTATAATTATTCCTATCACCAAAGGTGTTTACTCCTTGCTTATTGAAATGGCGCATAAGGCAAGAGAAGCTGTTATACCTTTTATTTTACGTTATTTGTACAACTTCCATAAACATTGCATCCGTAGGGGTGCACTTTCACGAGTAGAAGGTAGAGCTTAGATCGGGCTAAAAAAAAATCAAGCCCGACCCTACCCGAGCCTGTGCACATTGTGTCCGAGCCCAGCCCGGCCCGACTCATTAACTGTAATTATGAGCCCGAGCCCGATTGAAACCCGACCATTGTTTAATACGTGTGCGTTCTGTCGAGAACGAGCCTGTAATGAGCGAAGCGGAGCGGTGTGACGCTCAGCTCAATAATCCGCTCTAGGCCAGCGCTCCACTCATGAACCCTCACCGGTAAAACAACGCTCACTCAAATCCCACTCAGACGTGACATTTATCTGTACTGTAGCCTATACTATACCTGTTGTAGCCATTAAACAATGCATTTTGTTTCATATTTATGTTTACATATTATATATTATTTTTAAATTTCATCTGATTATGAAAAGTGCAAAGATGCAAGAGGGTTAGAAATGAGTTTGACCACTTCATTAAGTTTTGTTTTTGTAGAAAGCCTTTCTTTAAAGCTAATTACGTTTTGTATAAATTGTATCTTAATTTTAATTAATGTTTCATCAGCCAATTGCCTGGATTTAATAAATAAGAAGCAAATAGACTATAGCAGACAATAATCGTGACATGGAGTCGCCGGAGTGATCACTTTCATTGCACATGAACTGGAGCGCGCCTCAAAAATAAACCCAAACTCAGCAGCTACTGCCTCACAGACATGAGAAATATGTGTATAGAAAGTTTGAAATGTCTACTTTTAAACGAAACAATAGTTAACGAAAAGAAATAGGCTAGTTAAGCAAAGCGCAGTGTTCACGCGAGCAGCGTCTCAGAGCGGTTCTGTTCTGCTTCATCACTGCGTGTGCGGTGAGTTTAAAGGTCCCGTTCTTCGTGTTTTTTTTGAAGCTTTGATTGTGTTTACAGTGTGCAATATAACGTGTTCATGTTTCGCGTGTAAAAAAAACTTGTTGAGTTCCTTGTTCTATGAAGTCCCTCCTTCAGAAATACGTAACGAGTTCTGATTGTGTCAGCGGTTCCCGTGTTGTGATTTGACCGCAGCTTAGCGCACGTTGCACGGAAAGGTCACGCCTCTTAACGGGAGATGTATGCGCTCAATGATCTCTACAGCGTCCCTGTGAAAGCCAAACAAAGGTGATTTGACTCCGGGATGAAAATAACAGCGTCTCGACGACATGGTGACAAACACACTCAAACGCAACACTTCCTCGTCTTCTCCATGCAACACTTCTTCTCCACGTGGGACAGCAACAAGACCACGCCCCCTTTTTCGCGTATTCTTGTGGGCGGAGGTTAGTCTGTTCTACTGTTCTACTGACGTCATTAATGAAGGAAGTACCAGGATGTAGTCCAAGCCGGCCGTTCGCTGTAGGCTTTGAAAGGGAACTTCTGTTAAATAAAATATCTCGCTTGGCATTGAACTTTGAGCTTTATAATTTTACAGGTATTATTTATGCTCTAACAGCAACATTACACACTAACTAAAGTTTGAACAGTGGGATCACGAAGAACGGGACCTTTAACACACATCTTTAGACTAATCCTGACTTGCGCAACTTTGTACAAATTTGTTTCTTAGTTGTAGTATTAGTTCTTACTTTGCTAAATATATATATATATATTATTTCTGATTATGGCATAGCTTTCTGCCCAGCCAATTAGGCGAATAAAGTAATGATTAAAAAAACACAAATGCTTGATCAAGAGCCCGGCCCGAGGATAGTGCCGGGAGATCAGGCAGAGAATCTAAACTCTAGTAGAAGGTTGGAAAAACACAGGTTACGGGTTGCCTGGAACGCAGCATTAGTCTTAGTCGCTTGGTAAACACGGGGGCGGTACTTCCGCCTACGTCTAGCGTGACCTATATGACGTAATTACGCAATCCATAGCACATCACAGAGCAGCGCAAGATTAGCAATTTAGGTTAAAAAGTATATACATTTTACATTTTTGGGGAAAATGACCCGATGGCTAGATCAGACTCTATTCCCCGTCTGGGATCGTGCAGAGCCTCTGAAGCCCTTCCTTTGAAACTGCATTGATTTCAACAATTTGGTTGCCATTGATGTCTAGCCTGGATGCCAGCCGAACTTAGCCCCGCCCACAACATTTGAGCTCGGGCAGTTCGGTCTGGACTTGATCCGTAGAGGGGTAATTATGCCTGAACAGAAACTATTCGGATCAATGAAATTGTCAGGGCGGGCTTTAGACGATGATGGACAGATGATAAACAGTAGCGTAATCATCCACGTCATCAAAGGCGCTTGGGTTAATTTGTTCTAATCCTAAACGGAGAACTTGTTCGTATAAGCGTTCACCTTTACTATTTCTCTCAGAAATGATGATCATGTTGGTAACTACTCTGTGTATCCTTAAATTTGTTTTTTTACAACACCAGCAAAGATTGTTTACACTCATCTTTTTCTTCTAACTTTACTTATTCTAGCGTGCGTGCAGACAGGGTTGCCAAGTTTTTACAACAAAACCCGCCCAATCCCGATTGCTACTCAAAACAAGCCCAATAGCTTTCCGGGGGGGTTCTTCGGAAAAAATGGCAATTGGGGGGTAAAATGTGTGTTATTTTGGCAGGGCTGCCTGCTAAAATTCGCATTCCTGGGTCTGTATATCATATAAATGGGGTCGCTTCAACCCGCGGACTTGGCAACACTGTGTGCTGTTGAGTTCTGTTGACAACTAACGTTATGCGTCGCTCTGTTGCTCTGATTGGTTGTAGGTCTATCCAATTGAGGTCTTTCCTGGTTTGGTTGAAACACGCCCCATAATCACAGCCCAACGGAGCAGTATCAGACTCATATTCTGACTAGAATTGAGTATGACGACGTCAGGCTAATTGAAGTCTATAATGTGGAGAAAAATCCTGGAATGTTTTCCTAAAAAAAACTTAATTTCAACTGAAGAAAGAAACACATGAAAACCTTGGATGTGATGGCGGTGAGTAAAATATCAGGAAATTTTCATTTTGAACTAATCCTTTAACGGAAAATCCACGATCAACCATCGGCCTATGATACAGTTGTTATATTGATTGCACATTCGAGTGCGTTTTAGAGTAATAACTTTAAATGCGTGAACAAAACCCCCACGAGTCACGACCCCATCTGTTACTGTCATATGCAATGAGGATAAAAATGCTTCAGAATAACAGCCTGCATGCTATTTTTATGAGTGATAATGGAAACGGTTCTCGTTCGAGCGCGCTCTATATCCAAGCTTCGTTTGATCCTCTTGTGTTCAATCAGCAACAGTGATATTTCTACTCCACATTTATTCTTCCTTCTTTAAGGTCAAAGTCAGATTATTCATTTTCATGTACAGACTGACTGCACAATTCAAAGCACCAGTCAAACAGTGCAGGACAAATCACCAATGTTTAAGGTCAAGGGTTTGTACAAACCCCCAACCCAAACTACGAGCAACAGTAAGGGATTGAGCGATCACCACTAGTTATTAAAGACGACCTTTACCAGGGACGGCTCTTCATGTGTTTGGCCTTCCAGTGCATCAGCCACATGCGAGCATGGTGGTCAGCACACATGCACTGAACTGAACTCCAGACAGATTTAATTGGATTTCACAGTGCAGTGCTTGAGTAAATATCCCAAACAGACAGACCCTCAAGTAACCACACAGTGGAGTACAACTACAAACATGGCAGCGCAGCACCAAAAAGAGACCGTCTTGCTTCAAGGTCTCTGCTGTCGCCTTATCAGCAAGAGAGCAGCGGAGCATGTGAATATCATTACATGCACAACGAACAGCATCACAAACACACAGACTACTGTGGCTGTATCATCAAGATACTCGTTGCATACTCACAGTGAATGGGAATCACATGAAAATGTCAGTCTGATCGTAGGGCATTGATTTAGCGGCCCGCTGTCCTCTGAGACAAACGTGCGCTGGCAGGATAATACATTATGCCACTTTGACTGATGACCTTGCCTTCGAGCACATTCATTCAGAGCACAATTGCTTCAGTGTTGTGCGGGGTAAATAAGACAAATGCTGATTTCTTTCCAGTAATCATTAAAACCAGCTTAATATAGTGTAAAGTTGATTTTTCTGGGACCGCACAAGCGCCCACACACTGCTAAACACAATAGTCTGAAAAGACATCCGGAGTCAAGAGCATTTCAACATCAAGCATTCCGGTTTACATCAACACAAATGCGTTACTATTTTCCCCTTTGGATGAAGTTTTTATCCAAGCTATAATGTTAAGCACAGTTTCTCTGTGAATATTACTTATGTCTATTGTAAACATCGTCATGCCGGGCTGTCGTGTGATTGATTGAAGTGTCATTTATTGTTCTGTAGTGCTGGGTAGGGCTGCACAATATATTGAAATTATCGCAAATGTACATATCAGGATATGCATATCGCAACGGCATGCAATATCTGAATGATTTTAATAGGTTACTTCAACATTGTGAAAATTGTACGTTTTAGGTCGACGCATACAGCAGAGAATAGACTGGGCACATGACTGTTACTTATGTGACTTGCTTTACGTTAAAGCCTGTGCACTTGGGCGCAGAGATATCACGCAACACATGAAATCCCCAAACTTTGATTTCATGTGTTGCGTGATATCTCTGCGCCCAAGCAGCAGTGCTTCCCCATAATATAGTCCCAAGTTAATATCTGCATCGCTATTTGTATTAGTTGTGAATGAATACGCAGGCCACAAGAAGTAATTAGGTGGGTTTTTTTATTTTTTAATCACTTTTACTTGGGACATGCTAGCTGGCAACATAGGATTCCTTTCATTATGCTAAGCTAAGATAGCTGAGACCCTACCAAACTAAAACAATGCATGCACTGAGACAAAAATGCATTTGCCCACATATCTAAATGTAGGAAAGAAGTTGAATAAGCCCCATTTCTAAAAACGGTGGAGTGTTCCTTTAAGTGAACGATATCAGTTTGGGAAAGAAACCAAATGCGTGGCAATAGGAACCGTGCATTAGGTCTTAAAGTGACAGCCTGCTAATATAGTAAAAATGCTAATACAGTAAACCTGCTAATACAGTAAACCTGCTAATACAGTAAACCTGCTAATACAGTAAACCTGCCGCTGTCTGTCAAACAAAAGAAAAAGAGAAAAAAGTGCTCTTGCCTGAATAACCTTTGTAGCTTTATTATGTATTCAGTGTATATTTAGTTAATGTGAAGACTAGCATTTTTAGTTCTTATTTCTAATAACAAAGATAAATTAAAATAAAAATAATCGTCCACCCGTTTGCCTGGATGTTCTTGATGTTAATTTTTAGGTTGATATAACTATATATTACCAAGTCAAAGAGTTTTTGGTATTTAAATATAGGCATTACATTCTTTGTTTGTTTACATTGATGTTAAAAGTATATTGTCAGATTTGTGACATTTATTTTTGCTAAAACACTGCTGGTCACTTTGAATTTAAAAAAATATATAATTTAAATAGATTTTACACACTTAAAGCAATATCGTATCGCATTTTTCTTCAATATCACACATCCCTAGTGTTGGGGTAACAATTGTGGTATATAGTACAAATGTAATATCCCCTACATTTACTACAGGTTCTGTCCTTCTGGAGTCAGTTAAGGATCTTCCTCAAGGACAAAACGGTCATAGTTTGTGTGGGGCTTGAACCTGCAAGCTTTTAGATTTTTATCTATGCATGGATCAATGATGTGAGGCTGGTTTTTGTTGTTTAAAATCCATCATATCATCCAAAAATACACAAAGAGCAATTGAGCTATACCACAAAAAAAAGAAAAATACAATTTAAAAATATATATATAGTAAAATAAATATATATATAAATAAAGCTTAAAAGTAAAAAATGTCAAGATGATGTAACCATCTACAGATTAATATTAAAAGGCTGATATTCTTGAAAATCCTTTCAGAGGTATGGCATAATATTGCATCATTGAAAAAATGTGCAAAAAATTATAATTTTGCATAATATTAACATTTAAAAAATAATAATTAAAATAAGTACTTGAAGCTAAATTAAAGTCAGTGTGGCACAACCAACCCACAGGAAGCCATTTTGTTGTCATGTGACAAGAAAACCATCAAAACAGACAGGACCTCATGACAGTGTGTGTCATTAAAATATATTTGTACCTTTTAAATTAAAAGTCTTATTTATGATTCAAAAGGTGAACACGTACATTTGAAAACGGTGGTTATATCACTTGACACTGAGTCAATAAATCACCTTTTATGGGTAGAAAATGGCATTAAAAAACAACACAAATATTGACGACAACAATGCATTATTTTTCCCAAGAGCTTGGCAAGTTAAGATGGATCTCATCCTTATTTGACACATCTACATTTGCATGCATCAGTGTCACCTCAGTTATGTGTAATGATGCTGCATGAGAAACCAAAAACACTCTGACACTGAGAGGAAATAAAATGGGCACCTGAGCATGTATAGTGTCATATAAGATCCAGACTGACCTGTTCTGCGCAGGGCAGGCTGTGGACTGGGCAAGCCGCTGCTGATGTGGTAGGAGAAGCGCATGCTTTTGAACTGGTTGGAATAGGAGGATGGATTGTGCGGACTGGAGCTGATGAGATGCGCGCTCTTGGGTCGATTCAACTGCATCCCTGCCTGCAAACCACTCACGCAGGCATAGATGCGGGCTATTTCCAGGGAACGGGCACTATATTCCAGGTCCAAAAGCTTCAAAATAGTCCCGGTGCAACCACTGTTGTGTCCCGACGGCGTCCTCCTCCTCCTGCTGTAAAGGGTGAACCAGGCGGATCGATCCCCCCTGATCAGCCGGTGGAGAGTGAACCCGATCCAAGTCGATTTGAGCAACAGAAACAGCCATCAACGATCATCTCAACCAGAACCACACACAAGTCCAAGCAAACGCGATAGAAAGAACTCCCAATGCGCAATGACCTTTATGAAAAGCAATCATCCTCTTATGCCATTTGCAGTGTTACGGTCATCCTCACGAGAGCCGAATGTACACACACACATTAAGAATCCACAACAGACGAGATTAACGTTATTACATGACGTTTCCAATACCCACGTTGGTTCTGTTAGTGACATTCGCGTTTTAAAACGAACTTTCCCGTTAAACTTCTTCTCTCGGAAGGTAAAAGGAGCCTCATATTGTCGTTACTATTCCAGCGGTTTTCCCCTCCGTTTCCTCCTGGAATAACCGTATCCAAAAATACGCACACTCAGCTGCTTTAAACACAATTCACACGGAACTCCTCCGGGCGCCGGCGGGATTACGCGGGAGTCGAACGCAAAACTAATGTTACAATGTCGCGACGTTCCATTGTTAGAATGTTGAGGTGTTACAATTGCGCGCGTGTCGCTCTCCACCGGTTGCTCGTCTGTTCTTTTGTGGGACTCGACAACGCCAAAGTGTGTTAAACTGAAAACCTCCTCCTCCTCCTTCTCCTCCTCCAGGACATATGAAACCGAGCTTCAACCCCCTCCATCTCTCTTTCCTCTTTTCCCAAAGTCTGTTTCTCATTTTTTTTCTTCTCCCTCCCTCTCTCTCTCTCTCTCTCTCTCTCTCTTTTCCTATGGGTTTTTGCTGGAAATCTGAGGCAGAGGGAAAACTTTCAAAGGATTCGCCCCTCCTTCCTGAAACCCCTGTGTGTCCTAACCGGGAAGATCGTTTATATTTCATAAATTAAACATTTACACCCCATAAAAATGTGGATTTTGGAGGAGAGCTGAAGTGGTTGTAAACATGGACTCGTCCCATTTGACCTACATTGCACCAGTAGCTCAATGGGAGGAGGAAGAAGAAGAAGAAGAAAAACTCTGATTCAACTTTTAGTCAGTTTTTGGGTGGATCTCATTGTCATATAATCTTGTATGGCGCATGATTCATCATTTTGACTGCATTTAAGATCTTACACTCTAAAAAAAAAGGTTCTATATGGCACCAAAAATGGTTCTTGGCTCGTAATCATAGGGGAACCTTTTTAAGTGCTATATAGCACCAATTTTGGTGCTTCAGTGGTTCTTCAGCGGTTCTTCACCGGTTCTTTGACTAAGGTGCTATATAGCACCGCTAACTAAGATGCTATATAGCACCGCTACCATATACAGAACATGCTAAGATGTGGTGCTATATAGCACCGCTACCATATACAGAACATGTTAAGATGTGGTGCTATATAGCACCGCTACCATATACAGAACATGTTAAGATATGGTGCTATATAGCACCGCTACCATATACAGAACATGTTAAGATGTGGTGCTATATAGCACCGCTACCATATACAGAACATGTTAAGATATGGTGCTATATAGCATCGCTACCATATACAGAACATGTTAAGATATGGTGCTATATAGCATCGCTACCATATACAGAACATGTTAAGATATGGTGCTATATAGCACCGCTACCATATACAGAACATGCTAAGATGTGGTGCTATATAGCACCGCTACCATATACAGAACATGTTAAGATGTGGTGCTATATAGCACCGCTACCATATACAGAACATGCTAAGATATGGTGCTATATAGCACCGCTACCATATACAGAACATGTTAAGATGTGGTGCTATATAGCACCGCTACCATATACAGAACATGTTAAGATATGGTGCTATATAGCACCGCTACCATATACAGAACATGTTAAGATGTGGTGCTATATAGCACCGCTACCATATACAGAACATGTTAAGATATGGTGCTATATAGCACCGCTACCATATACAGAACATGTTAAGATGTGGTGCTATATAGCACCGCTACAATATACAGAACATGTTAAGATATGGTGCTATATAGCACCGCTACCATATACAGAACATGTTAAGATATGGTGCTATATAGCACCGCTACCATATACAGAACATGTTAAGATGTGGTGCTATATAGCACCGCTACCATATACAGAACATGTTAAGATATGGTGCTATATAGCACCGCTACCATATACAGAACATGCTAAGATGTGGTGCTATATAGCACCGCTACCATATACAGAACATGCTAAGATGTGGTGCTATATAGCACCGCTACCATATACAGAACATGTTAAGATGTGGTGCTATATAGCACCGCTACCATATACAGAACATGTTAAGATATGGTGCTATATAGCATCGCTACCATATACAGAACATGTTAAGATGTGGTGCTATATAGCACCGCTACCATATACAGAACATGCTAAGATGTGGTGCTATATAGCACCGCTACCATATACAGAACATGTTAAGATGTGGTGCTATATAGCACCGCTACCATATACAGAACATGTTAAGATATGGTGCTATATAGCACCGCTACCATATACAGAACATGCTAAGATATGGTGCTATATAGCACCGCTACCATATACAGAACATGTTAAGATGTGGCGCTACCATATACAGAACATGTTAAGATGTGGTGCTATATAGCACCGCTACCATATACAGAACATGTTAAGATATGGTGCTATATAGCACCGCTACCATATACAGAACATGCTAAGATATGGTGCTATACAGCACCGCTACCATATACAGAACATGTTAAGATGTGGTGCTATATAGCACCGCTACCATATACAGAACATGTTAAGATATGGTGCTATATAGCACCGCTACCATATACAGAACATGCTAAGATATGGTGCTATATAGCACCGCTACCATATACAGAACATGTTAAGATGTGGCGCTACCATATACAGAACATGTTAAGATGTGGTGCTATATAGCACCGCTACCATATACAGAACATGTTAAGATATGGTGCTATATAGCACCGCTACCATATACAGAACATGCTAAGATATGGTGCTATACAGCACCGCTACCATATACAGAACATGTTAAGATGTGGTGCTATATAGCACCGCTACCATATGCAGAACATGCTAAGATATGGTGCTATATAGCACCGCTACCATATACAGAACATGTTAAGATGTGGTGCTATATAGCACCGCTACCATATACAGAACATGTTAAGATATGGTGCTATATAGCACCGCTACCATATACAGAACATGTTAAGATATGGTGCTATATAGCACCAAAAATGGTTCCTCTATAATTACGACGAAGAACCAATTTTTGTGCCATATAGAACCTTTTTTTTTAGAGTGTAATAATGATCGAATCTCACGTCCAATCACGTTTAAATATGTATAAAAATATAAAACAACATTAATTTAATAACGAGAAGGTAATTTATCATGAAAATAATGTGCAAACCTAACAATGGATGCCATTTTTCAATATGCAGTTTAATATCGTTCTCAATTGTTGTGATCTCAGCCTAAAAAAATAACTTTCCCTGACAGGTTGTGTGATATTCCCCCGACTTCTTGCCTTTCTGTCAGCAGTGTGAACCTTCTGAGGGTGTTTTCCCATAAATGAACATGTTATGGCTGGAAAGAGCACCATCAAGCTCTGCAATGTTTATACAAGTTGAGTTGAGCCGGTGGATTCTGTCCAGCTGCAGGACTGGATCTCTTCACACGTCTCTCTGACATGCAATACATTTTTTGGGATGTTTATCATCAGGGCTTAAATCATCAGAGGTATAATGATGTTCAGACTATTCCTGCATCTGTCATACAAGTACAGAATTTAATACTAACTACAGTATTTGATTAGGAAGGTGGTTTGAGCCTTGGCGACAATTACACAGTTTGGCCATTAGATGTCAGTCTCGCTTAGAAAGTCAGATAAACAATGTACCTGTCATACTTTCTGATGCAGTGGTTAAACCGACAGCTTCTAAAAATTTGAATGTATTTATTGGATGCGTAAAAATAAAACAAGAATAAAAGCAACATGCATTAAGAATGGATGAAACGTCCTTGATGTTTCCGACCTTTCCGAGGATGATCTGGCATCTCTGCTAATCACAGTCTCAGATCTTTGGATGTCAATCAAACCTTTTCTGCATCAGTCCTTCATCTGCTAACTTCTGATCCGCACAAAGATTTCCGACTTCTCAGGCTGTACCTCGGCTGCTGGGGAAAACAATGAAAATATATCAGCAAACAGACATTCGCAATCAAAATACAGCTGGGCAACTGCAAAAAATTTTCTTCTTTCTTTGTGTTTTTGTCTAGTTTCCAGACCAAATATCTAAAAATTCTTACATTAAGAAGCATTTACTAGACAAGCACAAGTTATTGTCTTGTTTTGGGGGGAAATAACTCAAAATTAAGTGAGTCTTTGCTTAAAATCCGCCAATGGGGTAAGCAAAATAATCTTGTTTTCTGTTTGAATTAAGATTATTTTGCTCATTTTAAGCAAAAACTCACTTAATTTTGAGTTGTTTCCCCCCAAAACAAGACGATAACTTTTGCTTGTCTAGTAAATGCTTCTTAATGTAAGAATTTTTAGATATTTGGTCTGGAAACTAGACAAAAACACTAAGTAAATAGAGCAGTGTTAATGGGAAAAGTCTTCAGAAATTACTGAATAAAATAATATTTTTTAAGTGACTGAAAATCTCCAATATTACAGTATTATTCATATGCTTTGAGTGAGGAACAAAGCCAGACTTAAAGGGTTAGCTCAAAAATGAAAAATATCCCATGATTCACTCGCCCTCGAGTCATCCTAGGTGTGTATGACATTCTTCTTTTAGACAAACACAATCAGAGTTATATTAAAAAATATCCTGGCTCTGCTGAGTGAATACAGCCTGAGATTTTGAAGCCCAAAAAGCGCATCTATCCATCATATAACTGCTCCACACGGCTCCAGGGGGTTAAAAAAGGCCTTCTGAAGCGAAGTCGTGCGAATATCCATATTTAAAACTTCATAGACTAAAATAACTCGCTTCAGGCGGTCAGCAAGTCGACTTGCGCTAAAAGAGTAACCCTTGACGCATGCGTATTGACGAACGCAGAAGCGCAGAGGATAGGGCAAAACAAAACACCGGTCATGAATTAGAGTCTAAAACGAGAATTTTTAAAGAGAAATGGAGGAGGATTTTGATATAAGAGAAGAGGGGTTTGAGTTTGTTGTCCAGCTCTATCCACGAGACACGTCAAAGCTTGAGATGCTCCTGTACATCACGTCACGGGTCACTCTTTTAGTCGACTCGTGTACCGCTGACCGCCAGAAGCTAGTTATTTTAGTCTATAAAGTTTTAAATATGGATATTTTTCTTACACAAACGTACCACTTGGCTTCAGAAGGCCTTTATTAACCCCCGGAGCCGTGTGGAGCAGTTATATGATGGATAGATGCACTTTTATGGACTTCAAAAACGACAAACAATCACTGCCATTATAAAGCTTGGAAGAGCCAGGACATTTTTAATATAACTCTGATTGTGTTCGTCTGAAAGAAGAATGTCATACACGCCTAGGATGACTTGAGGATGAGTAAATTCATTTTTATTTTTGGGTGAACTATCCCTTTAAAGGGGTCATTATCAAGTTCATTGTACTATGAAACACTCAAACTTCCTCCCAAATTATTGAAGTTATTTACTAATGAACTTCCTGGAATGAAACATTAGGGAGAGTAAATAATACCCCGGAAACATTAATACAAATGATGATGTGTATTGTTAGTTACAACAGTACCTCATTGTTATCCACCAGCACACTGTAGACTGTGGCGGAAGACGTCCGCGAACGAGACCCTGAAGTGCGCCGCTGACGTCTCTTCAAGGCTTCTGAGGTTCCCTGTGTCTCATGATGTCTGGCTGATGACAAGACCAATTTGCATTGCAATTAGGATTCATTCCTATAACCAGTCCTTCCAGAAAAATGCGGCTTTTTTTTGTGATTGTTGCGGGCAAAAATCCTTGATTATGCGGCATGTTTTCTTAAAAAATGCGATGGAAAATGCGGGATATTTATGCAATTTTATGCGATAAAACTTGCAAAAACTGCGGTTTGATGAAAAAGAGAAAAAAAGCGAATATTTAAGTTCTCATCTTGTTTTATTGAAGACCTTAATAAACACATGGCTGAATTTGGACCGATTTCAAAACAATGCATCATGAAGCTTCGAAGCGTTATGAATCAGTGAGTCGATTCATGATTCGGACTGTCAAACTGCTGAAATACGTGACTTTGGCGATCCGAACCGCTGAATCGACTCACTGATTCATAACGCTTAGAAGCTTCATGATGCTGTGTTTTAAAATCGGTCAACACACGGGGAAACTGCGTGTTCATCATGTTTGCGCTTCATCATGGTTTCACCGATATCTATGGTTTCTCCACGGGGTTTGCAGCTTTTCGATGACGTTCGCGTCGGGTAATTACGTCACTTCAAAACGTTCCCATGGCAACAGGGGGAAATAGCGGCTCTTGTGTGAAGTAAACGAACATTTTTCAACTTTTTCTGCTAATATATGTGACTTTTTTGCAACGAAAATGCGGGGATTATGAAATCATGCTAGCCCCGCATATTTTGCTCGCGGAAATAGGCAATTTACGCGGCAAAAGTGCGGCGTATTTGAAAAAATGTGGCCCCCGCATAAATATGCAGACTTTGGCTGATTATGCGTTAAATCATGCGATCGCATAATCGCGTTTTTCTGGAGGGACTGTATAATGCCCCTTTTTACAAGAGGTGAAATAAGTCTCTGATGTCCCCAGAGTGTGTATGTGAAGTTTTAGCTCAATACCCCGCAGATCCTTTTTTTTGGCATGTTAAATGTGTCACTTTTTGAGGGCGAGCAAAAACATCCTGTTTTTGTGTGTGTCACTTAAAATGCAAATGAGCTGCTGCTCCCGGCCCCCTCTCAAGAAGAGGGCGGAGCTCCAAGAGCTCATGTTAGCAGCTCCGATTACCTCACACAGACACGGATTGAAAATGTCTGAAACCGTTCAGCCTTTTATGTTCAAAACCGAGTCGGACAATAATGGAGAGACTCACTAAGAAGTGACAACATGTAGAATGAGACAGGAAGTTTCTGAATGGTTTGTTGATGAATTTATGTAGCGGATGTGGAGTTAACCATCTTCAAGTCCTCGATTAGCATGTTCTGTCATGATAATCTATAAATCGCTCGTGTGAAAAATGCCTTCAGTTCAGAGCCAGAGAATATATGCTGCATGGAGATTTGGAGAACAGTTTGTAGCAGGGGTCTCCAAACTCGGTCCTGAACATAAGTTATAACGTTATTAAACTAAACTATACTAATAAACCCAGGGTCTCCAAACTCAGTCCTCGAGGGCCGCTGTCCTGCGGAGTTCAGCTCCAACCCCAATTAAACACACCTGAACCAGCTAATCCGTGTCTAACTAGGGCCTTGTCAGACACTGATTAGCTGGTTCAGGTGTGTTTAATTGGGGTTGGAGCTGAACTCTGCAGGACAGCGGCCCTCCAGGACTGAGTTTGGAGACCCTGGGTTTATAGTATAATTTAGTTTAATTTAATTACGGTTATAACTTATGTTGTCATCTTGCTTTAATGACATGCTATTGCACTTGTGTTACGTCCTGTTTTGCAATAAATGTAAAAAGACGGATGCAACAGCTTGAGCAGACTCCTAAATGTGCTCTACTACAACAACTTCTCTTCCTAACATGCCATGGCCTCACCCCCTTTGTTGCGTGTTCCCGGGGGCGGGTTTATGTACATTTTAGGGTTAGTGATGCCACCAACCCGGGAATAAGCGTTTGTAGTCCCTACCAGCGGTTTGTTGTAGTCCTTGAAAAGCTATTTTTAGTGAACATCTCCCTTTGTTCTCTAAACATACAGTAAATGTCTAGGGAGAAACACAATGAGTTGTATTTGTTGGGTAACGAACTCTGTACTTTTAAGGACACAGACCGAATTACGTCGGAACTACCGAGTACCAATTCACATTAAATCAATCGGTACCAGATTTCGGTACCTGAGGACACATCTGGAGATATAGACTAGTGTCTGTGAACAGCAAAAAGACTATTTTAATACGAATCCTGCATGTCCTGCGTGTCTCTGTGTGAATGAATGGCGCTGACGCGCAGTTTAATTTACCTCACTCACACACGCACACGCACACAGAATCGCGTGTGACAGTCGCGTGTTTGCATCTCATACGAGGATATGAATGCATGTCCGTCATCTCCAGAGCCACTCTGAGTCACTTCATCAGCATTTTACCAAGAAAAACTACCATCATGTCACAAAGACACGGAAACTCAAGGTCATTGACAAATATATTACCGTTGTACAGTAGAATTTAGATACATCTCAGTGTAATAATAATACTAACACTAATATAATAATTCTAAATTATCAAAACTTTATTTTTTTAAGTAATAAATCACACTTTTGTTTGACATAAAAGTACACGACAGAATTTGTGGGAAATCTTTTCATAGAAATGGAATAAAAAATCAAAAGTAATATGGTTGTTTTTATGAATTCAATTAATTAAAGCAGCACTAGGTAACTTTTCAACCTTCATAATATATTTTCAAGACTCTTGTGATGATACATCGACTTACAATAGGTTGAATGGCACGTCTGCCATAGCCTGACGGGGTCTGTATCGTTTTTAATCGGACTTTTAAACTTCGAGTTTCGGGTAGTAACCCGAGAAAAAAAAAGAACTACAAAATTCGACTGCTTGACGGCATATACGTCACTTCCACCATCACCCCCACTCCCTTAAATTCGGACGTGCGAGCCCAACTATCCTTTGTTTGCCGGATGTTATAGTCATGGCCGAGGCAGCACAGAAAAAGAAGAAAGCAAAGGTTTTGTCGGAGGAATGCAAAAAGAGGAAACGAGAAAGTGATCGTATTAAAGGCAGGACGAGGTTCAACATTGGGCCAGCGTTTGCTCGTTGGCGTGAGCTGAAGGAGGTCAATATATTATATTGACGATATATGGTTATTACCTAGCACTCAAACATTGAATTGAAGTATCATATAGATTCTGTAAAACGGTAACCAATAGACTAGACTACTATAATGACGCTGGCTTGTAAACGTGAGCATCGCGATCATTTGGCGTTTGAAAAAAAAAATAAAACCCATGAAATTATGTTCATATGACATGCTGAAACATATGCCACTGTACCTGGGATGAAGACATTTCACACGCGACGCAAGCAGAACACCTGCATGTGAACTCCTCCTGCAGTGTTCAGGGCTATCATAGTTGTCATGTCAACAAATGCACGTGCGATGCAACCCCTGATGCAGGATGACAGAGTTTACGACAGTAGTAGAGGACAATACTGTTTCCCAACTGTAGGGGGACCCGAGAGCAAAACCTACCTAGTGCTGCTTTAAGTAGCTATAGCCTACAATAAAATATTATATTAAATATTAAAAACTGGTAAATATTACAGTAATCAAACATCACAGACAATGGCAGACAGAGACCAAGGCAGCTCTGGCATAATGTCACTTCTATAAATGACTTTCTTTACAGTTATTGATGTATCCAACCCTAGTCGTATTAGCAAAAGTTGGAAAACACCACTTCCGACAGATCTGCATTACTTTTTAATTCGTTTTACAAAAAAAAGTAGCTTGAATCGCTCTGCTCCCAACGACTGGAATAAAGAAAAAAGTGATATATTCACAGTATGCGTCTTGTTTTCCACTGCAACCGATTCTTAAATCAAGATACATTTACTTGATATGCAAAATGACCAAATATAAAGTTTGCTTTCTGTGAAATTAATCAAAACGAAGTAAGACCAAGGACCAGAACAAACATCTGTCAATGGGCTCAGAAGAATCCACTTCATTCAAAGGGATGTGTTCATAACTCACTGACAGATATTTGCTCTTGTTTTAAGCATAAACTCACTTGATTTTGTTCAGTTTGCCAAGACAATTCCTTTGACATTTGCAATAAATGTACCTTGATTTAAAGACGTTTAGATACTTGTATTGGAATCAGGAGAAAAAACACTGAGTAAGCAAAGCATGCAACATTTAATCCCATGAATTTATGCATGTGTATAGACTTTTTTTAGACCCTGTTTAAGGTT
The DNA here is from genome assembly GCA_023566225.1 of Romanogobio albipinnatus. Taxonomy (NCBI): domain Eukaryota; kingdom Metazoa; phylum Chordata; class Actinopteri; order Cypriniformes; family Gobionidae; genus Romanogobio; species Romanogobio albipinnatus. The sequence continues at coordinate 50,708,045 of CM042253.1, forward strand.
AGTTCAACGATTTAGAGCAATAACTGAAATATTATTTCCAAGTAAACCAAATTAGATAATGCTGAGCTGCCTCTCTTTCATGTGAAGCATGCAGATCGTCTCCTGCTCAGATTGAAATGTCAACACTTTGGGAAGCAGTGCTTACTGTCATGAGACGCAGAGAATGTCGACAGGGCCGCACTCACGACGCTGGAGGGATGCAGAATCACTAAACTGTCATCCCTCTCTTCCCACTTGCTCTCCCAGTGTTTTCGTCTGGACTTCTTCCATTCATCCACAGATGCCGAGAGACATTCTAGAAAGTGTCACATGATTGAAAGATCAAGAACAAGTTCTGGAACTAAAGCCTTTAAATGTCAAGGTACCTGCTCTCTTGGAGATACCTGCTTTCTGCAAGGCCTGCTGAAGATCAGAGCGGGTCTCTTTGAGCTCCTTCAGAATTTCAAGACTCTCTCGGCTGATATCCCGGTAGCGCAGAGAAAAGTACAGCAGAACAAGGCAGCCGACAAGAACCATGGTTTTTCTTAGAAGCCCAACTAAAAAAGTGATTTTCTCCTATGCACAAAAAAAAATAAAAAAATCCCCAATAAAACCATGATTTGAATGAATTTGTTTAATTTTAATTCCACACATTAATTAATTCCAGACAACTGTGGCGGTGTTAACTTTATTTATTTATTTATTTATTTAACATATTCAGGCTCCAGGGAGGGTAAAAGAAACAGAACCCACCACAGTTATGAAATGGAGGGGGAAAATGTATCTTTTTTGTTGTTTTAAGAAATCAAATCAAGCGCAACACTCTTGTTAATGCAAATAACATAACGCAAGGGACAGAGAATATGATGTATAGTCAGTATACATAGATATTACACAAGAAAACATTAACAATATGCAAAAATGTAAACCATAATCTACGCTCATTTAATTAACTTGTAAAACTGCATAAGACCAACAAAAAAAAAAGTGCACTATGTAACTTTTCCGTCCGCTGTTCGCATGTTGATGGATGTGATTATTAACGTTACTGTTTCAGTAGAGCAGGAGCGAGTGTTGTGGAGCTGAGGAACCGCTGGAGCGATTGTTAATAATATGAACACAACACACGCCTCGCGAGCAGCGGGACTTTTATTATGCCACAGTCGCCGGCGCTACTTCCGCTCCTCCGCTCATGAGTGTGAGATAACGCAGCTCTGTTGATCATATTGCACACATCTGAGTGTGTTGATGATGGGATGACGTTACTCTGTGCGTTCTCTCGGCCGCTGCTATGACACTTGTTCACACTGCAGTGAGAGTAAAGCGTTTCTGCAGAATAAAACCGGAAAACCGAGGCTAACGCAGATATGATGTCATCGACAGGCCACGCCCTCACACGTCCCGGTTCCTCAGGTAAAATAGCAATTTTCTCACGATTTTACAAATAGTTGGAAACATTTGGGATATTGTAAGTACTCAACTGAACAAAATATATAACACTGGCCTAGTGGTTTTTGGATATTTTACTGAAAACATTTTACATAGTGCACCTTTAAGAAGAGGGGAACATGTAGGGCCCTATCATACACCCGGCACAACGCAAGTGTTTTTGCTAGCTTGAACCCGACGCAGTTATCATTTTCACATCCAGTGCCACGTCATTTAAATAACAAATGCATTTACGCCCATGACGCTGGTGTGAAAACCAGGTGTGTTCAGGCACATTGTTGGCGTTGCTATTTTGAGGAACTGAAAACGACTGCAGCCAATGACAATATTTTTTTGTTATTTAAACACGCAACTTTTTGGGACTTTAGCTTATTCACCATACCCCCAGAGTTAGATAAGTCCATACACACCATTCTCATCTCTGTGCCATAACTCTGTCTGACGCACCCACCGCTAGCCTAGCTTAGCACAAAGACTGGAGGTAATCAGCTCCAGCTAGCCTACTGCTCAATAAGTGACAAAATAACGCCAACATTTTCCTATTTACATGTTATGATGTGTATAGTTACATCGTGTACTAAGACTGGCGGAAAATTAAAAGTTGCGATTGCGCTGTGTAATATCATTGCGCCGCTGCACTCATGAGACGGAACAAAGTTCCTTGATTATTACGCAGGAATGAGAGTATAGTTCCTAGCCATATCGGTCTAGAAAAATCACAACTTGGTCTTAATACACGATGTAACTATACACGTCACAACATGTAAATAGAAAAATGTTGTGCGTTATTTTGTCACTTATTTTGTGCTAAGCTAGGCTAGCGGTGGGTGTGTCAGACAGAGTTATGGCACACACGGAGATGAGAATGATGTGTATGGACTTATCTAACTCTGGTGGTACGGTAAATAAGCTAAAGTCCCAAAAAGTCGGCGTGTTAGTAATATGCGCTATAGGCAGGTGCACAATGTGCATTCACTGCTTATTACACGCAGCATCACACAAACATGCCAAATATTAAAAATAAAAGGATTACAATGTAATGATTATTATTGTGTACATAAAGATGAAATGCCTACATGCTTGTATCAGAATTACCCATTTGCAGTAATGACAAATGAAATTGCCTACTTATTTAATTAAACGTGGCAATACACACATGTATTCAAGCTGGCTCGTCGGGTTGAGCGTGTCTATATTCCGCCATGTAAATAGCGAATCCGCCATGGTGCGAGTGCAACTGGTTTTTAAAGGCAATGGGAGATGAGACTCTGATTGGTTTATTGCACGTTATGCCCAAAACACACCCATGACTCATTAAGAGACGAGGTACAACCCTTTTAGACCATGTGCCTGGCGCGCCAACCATTTTTCCTGTCATTAAACTAGCAAAAGTGGATTCGGACACGCCCTAAGTGCACTTGAGCACGCGCTTAGATCATTAAAATAGGGCCCTTAATGTTCAAGAGCAAGAAAGACAAACTTCAGCCTCTTTGTCACACTCACAGCACAAAAAAAGAAGAAAAATATAAAGTTGATCAAAACAATGGCCAAAAACCCCACCATAAATTAGGCATGTAAACTAGATAACACAATGTACATTACTGGACCAATTCTAGCACATTCATTATTATGCATTAGTCTTACCATCTGTTGAAAATCATGGACTTCATTTTCCAAAACCGTCTTACAGATCATCCGTTCAAGGTATATATTCAAAGCCACGAGCCCAAAGAGGAAAAATCTAAAATGAAACAATGTCAATGTCTGAGTATTTTTTATTAAAAAGGGTTAATATTAAGGTCATTGTACTGAGAAACACTCATACTTCAAAGCATCCTCCCAGTCCAAAGAGATGAATTATTGAAAATAAGCTTCTTAAATGGCTTTTTCCAAACTTGCACAAGATTCTGTGCCCAGTTGTTCAAAAGTAATCCGATCGGACTTCGGCTATCAGTTGGATCAAATCTTGAAAATGGGTTGTTCAAAAGAAGAAGAAAAAAAAAGGACACTGAAATTGATTAGATCACAAAATCTAGGCTTGGTTTCACAGACAGGGCTTAGATTGAGCCAGGAGTAGGCCTTAGGCAAATGAGTGCCTTGGAAAAAAAGATTACTGGTGTGTTTATTTAAAGATATGTCAGTGCACGTTGCTTTCAGTTCAACAGCTCAAACATGCAGTTAGTCTGGGACTAGACTTAAGCCTTGTCTGTGAAACCAGTCTCCAGTTTTGATCGGGATCAAATCATTAGTTTTTCCATTCAAAACATTTTAGCAGGATTAGGATACCTTCGATTATCCTGATCCCAGCAGAAGAGTGGCCAAAATTCAATGCAATGTATACACAGTTATATTCTTATTTTACGCTTGATTAGTTTAACTGTTAAAGTAATAAATTAGAAGTAGACATTAGGCTACCTATTAAACCGTTCAGTAAAGTAAAAATAATTTGCCGCCATAAAATAACTCCCCAAACAATTAATATATTTAATTTTATGTTTTTCACTGTATATAAACAACATTGGCACACCATCAGAGATTGAACTAGTCAAAACTTGAAAGTTTCTAACAGTTGCATCCCTTATTGCATGTATATTTGTTTGTTTTTGTTGTGGGTCACATGAGGGGCTAAAGAGACCCTAATGGGATATGAGATGGGAGGACATGTATTTTAATGTTTTCCCATTCTCTGATGAAACTGTGTTCACTCTCAAATCTTTGGAGTTCTTTGTGAATTTCTCTCCCATTGAATTTTTCCCCCATTACCATGTCCCATTAGTGCCTCCGTAAGGGTTTGACTGTTTAAAGAAAATGGAAAGGGATGTTTGTTCGTTTGTGTTGCTTTCCTTCTCTTCAAATAAAAACGCCCACACTGACTCTACCTGTTGGTCTTCACATGGCTAGCATACAGTGGATCAGGGTGAGCCAATCCCATTTAGCTTTTTAAAAAGATTGATCTTTTTGAATAACAGGGCCCTGATGTCAGACAGATGCATACATTTGAACATGTGTTTTTGGGCTCTACTAGAATAGGTTTTCATGCTTGAAATGCATTTTGGCAAAACTGGGAAAAAATGAAATAACACAAAAAAAAAATTATATGACCCTTTTGACCATTTCTACAGTATCAGTATAGTTTTATCTAATGCCATGTCAGCATCTGTGTCTATTTCCACAGCATTATCTACACAAGCACTGCACTGACTGACTGGTTTACACTGACCTGGCTCCAGCCGTACGTCGCACAGAGGTCAGCAGAAAAGATGCACCAACGGCCAGAGCGTTGTAGAAGAGGGAACTGAACGTGTGTGTCTCAGACATAATGAAGCTCTGGAGGAAAGCCACACGGTTGAAGATTTCCGCAAATGCCACCTGCTGCTCCTGTGCAGAATGCCTCATCTCCGCAAATACATCTCTCAGTCCTGAAACATTCAAGCATTTCAGCTCAGTTTGAATTATAGCACACACACACACACACACACACACACACACACACACGCAAAGAATGAGATAAAAGACCAGACATTTTGAGGTCAAGTACATAGGCTACTTCAGTTTTATTTGCATTGATTGCCTCATCTCTACAACATGCTCAAAATAGGCTGTCATGTTAAGTGGTTAAAAGCGAATTAATTGCAGAAACTTGCAAGAACTATGTATTATCCCGAGCATCACCACGTTTGCAAATGTCATTTTGATTTTATAGAACAGTTCAACAGTTTAAGAAGTTCATTTTAGGTGACTTATATTTTAGACTGTTTTCACTACTGAAAATAATTCAGATCCACAACAGAGCCATTGCGCGTCTCTGATCGGTGATGTTTCGTTACTGAATGAATCCGCGTTTTTGAACAAATCATTCTAATGAATGACAAAACAACTCACTCATAGGCCCCGTCCCAAATGACTCCCTAAACCCTCACGGTCTTCCTCTGAGTCCGCACTTTCACGACGTAATGCCGCTTTGACTGCTGGGAAGAAGTCCACTGTGTAACCCACACCAGTGCGGGCTCGGCAGAAGTGCGCATCGAGGGCGCATATCGACCTCAAAGGGGGCGCTCGTGTGCACCCTTCTGACGCTGCGTTCACACCAAACACGAATAGAAGGTCAAAATCGTGTCCCGCGTCTTGTTTTGTTGCATGAACATTTTGAATCCATTCGCGCGTCCACAGTGAATTGGACGCACGTATAAATTGAGTGTTTGAAGCTAGATAGACGCGCGTTCAAGGTGCTCCAGGAGAAATATGTCATAAAACACCTCTGCCTCTTTTCATTTTCATTAAAAATATATATTAAACATTAAAAGCCACACAAATGTGGTCCAGGCAACTCCTACATTATCTTCACTGCATGTATATTTAAATATCCTTAAAAAATAAAGTTATGAAACTTCTCTTTGCCCTCAGTCAAAACGATTTGGCAAACAACAAATTATAGATTCATTAGAGCAAAGATCGCCCATTAGATCTACACAAGACGAACCACTAAAGAGACATCCGAGCCAGCGGCAGACGTCAGCCGAGGAAAGGCTGCTCTCGCCGGGGTTAATGAGTGCTGATCGCCTGGATCTCACAACTCCACAAACACAAGATTGTTTTTTTAAATAGGCGCTCTCTTTATAAATAAACTACAGATTTGGATTTGAACTGGACGCGCGAATGAGGCGGAATGGCGTCCATCACGCCGCAGGACCTCCAGATGCGCGTCAACGCGCCTTTCCATTGACTTAACATGGAAATCACTCGCGCCAGACGCTCTATTCCCGTTCGGTGTGAACGCAACATGAGACCTAAAATGACAAATGGGACACCCTGCGGTCTCATGGACTTAACGAACACGCCCACACAGCGGCCATTGTAAGTCCACAAGACCGAAAGTGCACATGAAGTGTGCCATTTAGGACAGGGCCATACCTGAATCAGCCATTTTGAACAAATCCTTTGACTGAATGATTCAATGACTCACTAGTTAAGACAATGAGTTGCCGCGACCTACTGGCGGTTTAGTTTCATATTTAAAGGTGCACTATGTAACTTTTCCGTCCTCTAGAGGTCATCTATTCAAAACAAAGGCGTAGTTTGATGACGCCACGTTTGAGCGCAGAATCTTGGGACATGTGGTCTTCACTTCACAGCCGGTGGGAAAGAATCGGGATAGGACTCGGGCAGAAATCATGTTCATGGATGCGATTGTTAACTGCTTGTGGTACTATCACAGAGAGGCATGAAAACCCTTTCCAGAACATTTGCATTCACCGTTCCCGGCTGGTGGAACGATTTTCCCATCGCCATCTGAAACGCAGAATCACTGACAACACTCAAAAGACAACTAAAAACTCATCTCTTCCGTGAGCACTTAACCTCATTAAAAAAAAAATATATATATATATATATATTTATTTTCCTCTTTCTTCCCCTTTTCGTTCCCTACTCTAGCCTGTGCTACACTGAGTAATGTACACAAGCTTAGTATTTCAGGCACTTTTTGCATTTTCTCGACTCTTCATGACGGATCGCTTCCTGTACTCCTCAGTTGTAAGTCGCTTTGGATAAAAGCGTCTGCTAAATGCATAAATGTAAATGTAACGTTACTGTAGTCTGAAGCAGAGCAGGAGCAAGTGTTGTGGAGCTGAGGAACCGCTGGAGCGATTGTTAATAAGATGAACGCAACACACGCCTCGCGAGCAGCGGGACTTTTATTATGCCACTTCCGCTCCTCCGCTCATGAGTGTGAGGTAACGCAGCTCTGTTGATCATATTACACACATCTGAGTGTGTTGATGATGGGATGGCGTTACTCTGTGCGTTCTCTCGGCCGCTGCTATGACACTTGTTCACACTGCAGTGAGAGTAAAGCGTTTCTGCAGAATAAAACCGGAAACCGAGGGGAACGCAGATATGATGTCATCGACAGGCCACGCCCTCACACGTCCCGGTTCCTCATTTAAAATAGCAATTTCTCACGATTTACAAATAGTTGGAAACATTTGGGATATTGTAAGTACTCAACTGAACCAAATATATAACACTGGCCTAGTGGTTTTTGGATATTTTACTGAAAAATGTTACATAGTGCAGCTTTAAAGCCCCATTGAAGTGCCTTGAAACACACACCATTATTCAATGTGTTGACAATTTACACATTGTGCCATTCACCATGTAGAAATTACTAAATGTGTGAGGAAGTGATCCACAGTCTGTTTATAATGTAGGGGGCGGGGCTTCAGATTCTAGAGAGCATTTGATTGGCCATAAAATCTGATGAGAAGCTGAAGTGCAGAGTCATCAAAAATCGCTGATCCATATTGGCGGAAGTGAGAAACTGTAAGTATCTTCCAAATGCGAATTTTAATGTCACATTTCCATAAGCATATTCCCTTCTTATTTATAGAGTAACCAGCACCTTGAGTTGAGTCCTGCAGGGTGCTCTTGAGTTCCTCTCCATTGCGAAGGATGCTCTCCTGGGATTTGAGCGCGGCACTCTGAGCTACAACCAGATCTTCTGCCATCCGCTGGGTGGATGCCAACTGCTCCGCCACCCCTGCTGAACTCTCAGTCAACCTGAAACACAGACAAACATTGGCTCACATTAATATTTTATACACATAAATACCCTTCATCTTCGAAATATGCATCTGGGGACCTTTGTACCTGTGAATGGTGTTCTCAGCTCTTTGTTGCCAGCGCTCGCTCTGCAAATAATGACATATACTGTGTGCATGGGTAAAAAACTCAGTGTAGGTGTTGAAGGCCACAGGATCCATGTCTTGTGTGCAGGTTTTGACATCACTGCCTTCAGGACACTCGGGGAAACTACGACCTGACCTGCAATAAAGAATTAGACAGAGACAGAGCACAGTGAAAAAATGTAATGTTGAATAAAGTCACCTCACAACACTGTGGCTAAACTAGTGGTTCTCAACCGGTTTGGATCAGATACGGTCATAGACAGCAGGGAACAGACTCTGCTAAACACAATTCTTTCTTTTTTTTTTTATGTAAAAAAATAGATATTTGGCATGAGAAAAACAAAGCCATATCCACATAATAATTTGTACATATCCTTGCATTAGATAGACAGATGATAGATAGATACACAGACAGAAGGTGATAGACAGACAGACAGACAGACAGACGGATGAAAGATGAATAGATAGATAGATAGATAGATAGATAGATAGATAGATAGATAGATAGATAGATAGATAGATAGATAGATAGATAGATAGATAGATAGATAGATAGATAGATAGATAGATAGATAGATAGATAGATAGATAGATAGATAGATAGATAGATAGATAGATAGATAGAGACAGACAGACAGACAGACAGACAGACAGACGGATGAAAGATGAATGGATAGATAGATAGATAGATAGATAGATAGATAGATAGATAGATAGATAGATAGATAGATAGATAGATAGATAGATAGATAGATAGATAGATAGATAGATAGATAGATAGATAGATAGATAGATAGATAGATAGATAGATAGATAGATAGAGACAGACAGACAGACAGACAGACAGACAGACGGATGAAAGATGAATGGATAGATAGATAGATAGATAGATAGATAGATAGATAGATAGATAGATAGATAGATAGATAGATAGATAGATAGATAGATAGATAGATAGATAGATAGATAGATAGATAGAGACAGACAGACAGACAGACAGACAGACAGACAGACAGACAGACGGATGAAAGATGAATGGATAGATAGATAGATAGATAGATAGATAGATAGATAGATAGATAGATAGATAGATAGATAGATAGATAGATAGATAGAGACAGACAGACAGACAGACAGACAGACAGACAGACAGACGGATGAAAGATGAATGGATAGATAGATAGATAGATAGATAGATAGATAGATAGATAGATAGATAGATAGATAGATAGATAGATAGATAGATAGATAGATAGATAGATAGATAGATAGATAGATAGACAGATAGATAGAGACAGACAGATGATAGATAGATAGATACACAGACAGACGGTGATAGACAGACAGACAGACAGACAGACAGACAGACAGACAGACAGACAGACAGACAGACAGATAGATAGATAGATAGATAGATAGATAGATAGACAGACAGACAGACGGATGGATGAAAGATGAATGGATAGATAGATAGATAGATAGATAGATAGATAGATAGATAGATAGATAGATAGATAGATAGATAGATAGATAGATAGATAGATAGATAGATAGATAGATAGATAGATAGATAGATAGATAGATAGATAGATAGATGAATAGATAGATAGACAGACAGACAGACAGACAGACAGATGAAAGAGATGAATAGATAGATAGATAGATAGATAGATAGATAGATAGATAGATAGATAGATAGATAGATAGATAGATAGATAGATAGATAGATAGATAGATAGATAGATAGATAGATAGATAGATAGATAGATAGATAGATAGATAGATAGATATACGGATGAAAGAGATGGATAGATAGATAGATAGATAGATAGATAGATAGATAGATAGATAGATAGATAGATAGATAGATAGATAGATAGATAGATAGATAGATAGATATACGGATGAAAGAGATGGATAGATAGATAGATAGATAGATAGATAGATAGATAGATAGATAGATAGATAGATAGATAGATAGATATACGGATGAAAGAGATGGATAGATAGATAGATAGATAGATAGATAGATAGATAGATAGATAGATAGATAGATAGATAGATAGATAGATAGATAGATAGATAGATAGATAGATAGATAGATAGATAGATAGATAGATAGATAGAGTCTAAACTATATGGAGCTCAGACTAGGCTACACTGGTTTGCTGATCTCCCAGTCTGATCTTTATTTTGGGTGATCAGATGAAGACCAGTTTGGCCAGGCTATGAGATCATCTTAAACCACCAAACAACCACAGCTGGTTCAACGTGTTTCTGCTGATCCCGGTAAAACATGCCGCTGACCTTTGCAGGTGGCAGTGTGTGAAGGACAAGGCAATCTTGCTCTGCACATCATCACTGAAATCTTTACAGCTCGAGTGTGTTTCCTCCAGCGCTCGAGACCAACACGCGCCATAGCGCGGCTGCTGCGACAGCTCGCGTACTCGCAGGAACTCCACGCGGCCCGTGTCCTCTAGACTTCTATCCCCACAGACAACAGCGAGGCACACAAATGCCGTGGTCCACATTGCAGCCCGCGTGGAGTAGATGAACACACAACACACAACAGAAACCATATTGTATGACTAATAGGAAACCCCAAATAGCGTCACACCCCGCGCACACAGCCGTGTTCAGCTCATTAGTCTCATTAACCACCATAGAGGCGGTGGTTCCGCCTACAGGCTGGGGAATGAGAGCGCGTGGCACCTGTGGTTGCTGTAGTTTATGCGATGTTCTGAAGTATTTTTGATACACACACAATCCAAATCCATGCTTTAATTATGCTATATAATTTAAAAATACTTTGTTTGTTGAAAATACACACTACTGTTCAAAAGTTTGGGGTCAATACACTGAAAAAAATGAATTTACAAAAGTGGTCGCAATCAATTTAAACAAAAACACATGCAATTCCCATAAAACCAAGTCATTTTTTAAAATTAAAATAAAAAAACTAAATATAAATTATTTAAACGAGCATAAATTAATGCTTAATTTAATCGGGCCATCATCACTTTTATGTTTTTGAAGGAATATTGTGATTTATTGACATGTCATTTATTCCTGTGAATAGGCCTATATAAAATCAACAAATGCTTTAGGGAAGGTTGAACATATTGCCTATTATTACACTGTATAAACAGTCCTTCCAGAAAAATGCGGCTTTTTTTTGTGATTGTTGTGGGCAAAAATCCTTGATTATGCGGCACGTTTTCTAAAAAAATGCGATGGAAAATGCGGGATATTTATGCAATTTTATGAGATAAAATTGCAGGAACTTGCAAAAACTGCGGTTTGATGAAAAGGAGAAAAAAAACACTACATCACAGAAAGTGCTGGGAATATTTAAGTTCCCATCTTGTTTTATTGAAGACCTTAATAAACACACGGCTCAAATTTACAAAACATTGAGTCAAACAAGTTCTGTAGCTTTACAAAAGGAATATGCTACAACTTCTGAAAAATGAATAAATAACTTCCTGTTTTACAGACATTTGAGTGCTTCCAATGCACAAAGCGCAATCTCTTAAAGGGTTAAATTCTGTCATTAATGACGTCCCCTCATGTCGTTGGACACCCGTCAGATCTCCGTCCATCTTCAGACACAAATGAAGATATTTAAGTTGAAATCCGATGGCTCAGAAAGGCCTCCATTGGCACAATGCACTTTACACTCTCAAGACCCATAAAAGCACTAAAGACATCGTTACAAAGTCCATCTCACTACAGTGCAGGTTCTACAATAACTTTATGAAGCGATGAGAAAAGTTTTTGTGCTAAAACCTAAATAACGACTTATATAGTGATGACCGATTTCAAAACAGCATCATGAAGCTTCGAAGCGCTATGAATCAGTGAGTCGATTCATGATTCGGATCAGGTATCCAACTGCTGAAATACGTGACTTTGGCGATCTGAACCACTGAATCGACTCACTGATTCATAACGCTCCAAACCACTGAATCGACTCACTGATTCATAACGCTCCAAACCGCTGAATCGACTCACTGATTCATAATGCTTCAAACCGCTGAATCGACTCACTGATTCATAACGCTGGGGTTATGAATGGTACTGAGGTTCGCGTCGGGTAATTGCGTCACTTCAAAGCGTTCCCATGGCAACAGGGGGAAATGGCGGCTCTTGTGTGAAGTAAACGAACATTTTTCAACTTTCTGCTAATATTTATATATGACTTTTTTTGCAACAAAAATGCGGGGATTATGAAATCATAGCCCCACATATTTTGCACGTGGAAATAGGCAATTTATGCGGCGAAAGTGCGGCGTATTTGAAAAAATGCGGCCCCCGCATAAATATGCAGACTTTGGCTGATTATGCGTTAAATCACGCGATCGCATAATCACGTTTTTCTGGAGGGACTGAATAAAAATATTGAAAAACTTAAAAAAGTAAGTAACCTGGTTGCCTTAAAACTTTGAGTTAATTGAAATTAAAAATGTGAGTTAATACAATGAAGGAAATTGGTTTAATGAATAAAAACTCAAAATATTATTGTATCTGAACCACATAAATTAAAACAAATGTTGTGATAAATCATGAAAATAGCACAATTTGGCATGTTTCACTGCATTATTATAAATAAAACACACTATTACGCAATATGCTTACAAAATATTTGAATAATATTTTAATAAAGGGTGATGTCGATTCTCAAACGTCCATTGCATTAACTCAATTTTTTTATTTCAATGAACTCAACATTTTAACTTACTTTTAAATATTTTTTAGTGTATTAATACAATTCCATGACTGCGAATTAATTTACACAAAACTGCTGAAATTAAATACATTTTACACAATATTTGACCCAAAATACACACACTTGACACATGTTTTCATGTTTTATGGGGACTTTCCATAGACACAATGATTTTTATACTGTACAAACTGTATATTCTCTTCTCTACCCCTAAACCTACCCACAACTTTCTTTTCAAAAAACATTACTTAGTATGATTTATAATCTGTTTTCCTCATGGGGGCCAAAAAAACATATTTTGGATATTGCCATCTTTCTGGGGACATTACATTACTGGACCACACACAAATTAAGTAAGTGTTTGTTAAAATCTATTATAAATGCTGTTGGGAGTTTTTTGGTACTGAGAAGGAAGTACCACCGCATATGTAATGATTGTTGTTCTTTTAAACTCTGTTACACATACACACAATCATCTAAAAATTGCTGATATATCACTCCATAACTACTTTTTTTGTGTCTTCCAGGAAAGGTCAGAAATAAGCAGTGCTTGCTGCAAAAAGGCTTTTGAAAATGACAAAAATGCCCCGGATTTAAATTGTGTATCCAGTAAATGTCCTGGTAGTTTATTTTTAATAACATTGTACATATTTCATCTATTGATCTATCTATCTAGTGATGGGTTTAGTATGGATTTAGTGCCTCTCAAGAAATTAGCTGTCAGATTTATTCTGTTTTCAATGTTTCAGATGGAAGTGTTGTTGAATGAGAACCCAAGCTGATTTTTTTCCCAACAACTCCAAAAGCTAAAACAGAAATCCAAATATGTAAAGAGTTTTTATTGATGGTATCTTGTGTGATGTTGAATCCATTTTAAAGGCAACTGTTATTTGTGTATTTGCTTTCTGCCAAGTCTCTCATTATACCACTTTTTCAACTCTAGGCCTGTGAGTAAAGAAATGGGACGTACCCTAGTTCTCTCATTTCCTCTTTTGCTTTTTCTTTCTTACCTCATTATCACATTCATGTGTCAAAAGAGGAAGTTGGGGAAAAAAATAATTACAAACTTCAGCCTTGCAAACATCACAGCAGCACTTGATGGTTGTTCACACGAAAATGTCAAGCGAAATGTGCAATTGAAGAAAGTTATAGTTTTTTCCAACTGCTTAGACATGTTTTCAATGCTATGCCTCCGCTTTTCAAAACTCTACACACAACTCCTAAAACTACACACACACAATGCAATTTTATTATGCAATCTCCTTCAAAATGTAACACTGCATTCAAAATGCCATAAACGCGTGTCAGAATGAAGCGTTTGCATCAAATGGCAAACACTTCTTTTATAATAGTACATTCAACAAAAAAGAATTAGTTGAATTTACTTAACCTCTTAACTGTCACCGTCCCACTCTTTTTTTGATGGCCTTTTTTTCGTATCATATATTTAAGTAATTATCATAAATTAGGTATCATTTGAAAGCTTACAAACTCAAAATTCATCCTGTGAAAACCGTTTTGAAATCGGACATTGTGTTACCATGGAAACGTTACTCTAAATTATTCTAGTGGGCTCCTCCCCTAGTGGGCGGTGTCATGTTTCATATTACAACAATTATTTTAACTACTTTATATTCAAAATCTCTTCCAATCTTGACAAAACACATATTGTCGGAAAGGTCTGAGTCTCAAGGGTCCATATTTGGTGACTGTTTTGTGATGGAAGTGATATTTGGACAGAAATTTACAGGAAAATGCATCAAAAAACAATAAATGGAATTTGAATGACACCCGGTGGCTGTTTTTGGTACAGCGCCCTAAACAAAATCTCATGGGAACTTCAATTTTTGTGATATCAACTTCAAATTTGGAACACAAATTGGTTAGACATATGGCTTTGATTTTATAGTAATTTTAGAGTAAATTATTTTTTGTAAAATATATATTTTATATGAAATAAAAAATATTTAGTACAGTATTTTTCATTTACAGTAAATTTAAACTTCAATAACTATTTCATACTTTCATATTTTGAATTGCTTTCACTTCAGCAATAATCTGCAGAGTGTCGTCTTTAAAACGAGACCAAACTTTGGGCTATATTCCAAAGCATTCTTGAGAATTTCAGCCGTTTTTAAAGACCAAGAGGAAGTTGTTGTCCTGGTGAAACCTCCAATCATTTGGTATCCCTGCAAAGCCCCGAATGTGCTCTTTACAGGACATCCAGACTGTGACATATGACATGTATGATGTCAGAGAAATTCACTAAAATATAATGTCCACTACAGTGGACAAAAGTCTATTCTTGGGTCCCAGGAGCGCTTTCAGCAGACCCATGGCCATCCAAAGTGCTTTACATCTTGCCTCGCATTCACCCATTCATACACCGACAGAGGTGCAAGGCACCATCAGCTCGTCGGGAGCAGCTGGGGTTAAGTGTCTTGCTCATGGACACCTCGACATTTGGTCAGGTGGAAGCAGGGATTGAACCGCCAACCCTCCGGTTTGTAGACAACCTACATGAACCACTGAGGCACTGCCGCCACTTCTGTTTCTCCAATGCAATGAAGAACAGAGAATATTTAGGTCAAACATTACTGTTGTAAACAAAACCATAAACATATGTAAACCAAAAGTATATTCTTGGGGTCCCGGGATTGTTGGGGGGGGTCACATGATCACTAATCTCTCTTTCTCTCCTTTGCCCACGTCCTCTTCCTCCAACTCCTCCTCTCCCAACTCTTCGTCTTTGAATTTGTCCTCATTGTTGTTCCCTGCCTCTCCACCATACTCCTCTTGCTCTCTGTCCGTTGTTAACATCCATTGTTCAAAACAGGTAATCTGACCTTTGACCTATTTATAGGCCTATAGTACAGTGAATCAGTGATTGATTAGAGAAAATGCTGGGTTAAAAATACATCCTCACATGTGTAAACACTAATTGCTTTACTGCACTCTAAAAAATGCTGGGTTAAAAATAACCCAAGTTGAGTTGTAAATGGACTAACCCAGCAATTGGGTTGTTTTAACCCAGCGGTTGGGTTAAATGTTTGCTTAAAACAACCCAATTCCTGGGTTAGTCCATTTTCAACCCAACTTGGGTTATTTTTAACCCAGCATTTTTTAGAGTGCAGTAAAGAAATTAGTGTTTGCACATGTGAGGAGTGTGTGTGTGTGTGTGTGTGTGTGTGTGTGTGTGTGTGTGTGTGTGTGTGTGTGTGTGTGTGTGTGTGTGTGACCGGGTGAATAAGTGCATCCTTTTTGATTGGTTGTGTTTGGAAAAGGAAAGTAAGTCACTTCCTGTTAGATTTTTGTGTTTTAGGAAGAGAATTGTGTGTAGCGTTTTGAAAAAAGTGTTTTATGCAATTGAATCAAAGGCTGAGAAATAGCTAATGATTTTGGAGATTTGGTGTGTAGTTTTGCACTTTGAGTGAGGGGTTTCAAAAACCGTGTGACATGAACAGATTTTGTGTGTAAGCAGTCGGAAAAAACTGTAAAACATGTGAGCTCCACTGGCATAAACCTGCGTGTGGCCTGCAAACCCTACGTTATGGGGACAAAATGTCCCCACAAAGATGGCAATATCCGAAATCCTCGTCCTTGTGGGGACATGTTTTGGTCCCCAAACATCTTATAAATCAGACTAAGTGATGTTTTTTGAAAATGTAAAAATGCAGAATGTCTCCTATGATGGGTAGGTTTAGGGGTAGTGTAGGGGGATAGAAAATACAGTTTATACCAGGGGTTTTCAAACTTTATGATGCCAAGGACCCCCAAATATGATGAACCTTAAGGAGGGACCCCCTTCCTAAAATCCATCTATATATTTTTATTTATAAATTTCGTGGTACTTCCACAGTGCAATGACAATAAAGGCTACTCTACACTACTCTACTCTTATGTATGAAAAAACATTTAAATTGTTAGATAAACAGTAAGTGTGACATTATAAATACAACATATTGTTTCCAAACTTAAATTGGCTATACTTAATGTTGGATATAAACCTGAAGAACAACATTTTCAATTAAAAATTATTTGTATAAGCAACTTTCTCAATAAATGTATGTAAGTAGACTGGGTAAACCCAGCCTGATCTGTCGGCGATTTGATTTCGCCCTGCAACTCAGTCTGGAAACCTGTACATTAATTTCTACTGCTTCTGTTATCCTTTTGCATGAACCAATCACAGACTGGCTTATCCACCTGGCGCGCTATTGGCGGGTTTAACACGATGATGGATAGAGAAGCGATGGGTTGTTGTCCGTTGATCACGCCTCTTGTGGTCTGATTGGTTGAAGGACTATCCAATTTCCTACAGAATCATTTGAATTATGCTCGTTGATCACGCCTCTTGTGGTCTGATTGGTTGAAGGACTATCCAATTTCGTACAGAATCATTTGAATTATGCTCGTTGATCACGCCTCTTGTGGTCTGATTGGTTAAAGGACTATCCAATTTCGTACAGAATCATTTGAATAATACTCGTTGATCACGCCTCTTGTGGTCTGATTGGTTAAAGGACTATCCAATTTCGTACAGAATCATTTGAATTATGCTCGTTGATCACGCCTCTTGTGGTCTGATTGGTTGAAGGACTATCCAATTTCGTACAGAGTCATTTGAATTATGCTCGTTGATCACGCCTCTTGTGGTCTGATTGGTTGAAGGACTATCCAATTTCGTACAGAGTCATTTGAATTATGCTCGTTGATCACGCCTCTTGTGGTCTGATTGGTTGATGGACTATCCAATTTCGTACAGAATAATTTGAATTATGCTCGTTGATCACGCCTCTTGTGGTCTGATTGGTTGAAGGACTATCCAATTTCGTACAGAGTCATTTGAATTATGCTCGTTGATCACGCCTCTTGTGGTCTGATTGGTTGAAGGACTATCCAATTTCGTACAGAGTCATTTGAATTATGCTCGTTGATCACGCCTCTTGTGGTCTGATTGGTTGAAGGACTATCCAATTTCGTACAGAATCATTTGAATTATGCTCGTTGATCACGCCTCTTGTGGTCTGATTGGTTGAAGGACTATCCAATTTCGTACAGAATCATTTGAATTATGCTCATTGATCACGCCTCTTGTGGTCTGATTGGTTGAAGGACTATCCAATTTCGTACAGAATCATTTGAATTATGCTCGTTGATCACGCCTCTTGTGGTCTGATTGGTTTTACGGACTATCCAATTTCGTACAGAGTCATTTGAATTATGCTCGTTGATCACGCCTCTTGTGGTCTGATTGGTTGAAGGACTATCCAATTTCGTACAGAGTCATTTGAATTATGCTCGTTGATCACGCCTCTTGTGGTCTGATTGGTTGAAGGACTATCCAATTTCGTACAGAGTCATTTGAATTATGCTCGTTGATCACGCCTCTTGTGGTCTGATTGGTTGAAGGACTATCCAATTTCGTACAGAGTCATTTGAATTATGCTCGTTGATCACGCCTCTTGTGGTCTGATTGGTTGAAGGACTATCCAATTTCGTACAGAGTCATTTGAATTATGCTCGTTGATCACGCCTCTTGTGCAGTAGAAAATACAGACTCCCCAGACCAATGTTCAATCTTAAATCGAGCTTGGTTTGGTGATAGCCGGACAAGTATGTATAGGCAGCATTCAAGATAAATGGGACTATAGTGAGAAAAACTCACTATAAAGATACAAAACAAACATATACAATTCTGGGGACCCTTTAGAACAGGGGTCTCCAAACTCGGTCCTGGAGGGCCACTGTCCTGCAGAGTTTAGTTCCAACCCCAAACAAACACACCTGAACCAGCTAATCAGTGCCTAACTAGGGCATTGTAAGACACTGATTAGCCTGTTCAGGTGTGTTTGATTGGGGTTGGAACTAAACTCTGCAGGACAGTGGCCCTCCAGGACCGAGTTTGGAGACCCCTGCTTTAGAACCTCCTGGGGGTCCCCGGACCTCAGTTTGAAAACCCCTGGTTTATACAGTATAAAAACATTACGCCTATGGAAAGTCCCCATAAAACATGAAAACCCAATGTGTGTGTGTGTGTGTGTGAATTAAATAAAACTGTGAATGTCTATTCAATTTAAAAAGTTTTATTTTTCATTCACATTTTAATGTTTTAATTAATAATTTGTTTCCTTATTTATTAGTGTAAGATAGTGACTAATCTTCCATATACAGTGATGGCCAATATTATTAGAACACTTGGCATCTGGGAGTCGTCTTATTGGGCCTGGATTTATTTTCCAAGAGGACAATGACCCGAAACATTCGTCTAACTATTGCCAGAACGGAAGGAATCTACTGGAACATTGAAAATGATGGACTGGCCCCCTCAAAGTCTGGACCTCAAACCATCGAGCACATTTGGGGCGAGTTGGATAATAAACTGTACAGCTATTGTCCATTCAAAGCAAAGCCTTTGGCTAGCAGAATACGGGATAACATTAGGGATACATATGGGAACATTAGGATAACATTAGTGTTGAAGTTCTCAGAGGAACTATATTGACACTATGTCAGAGACAAGTGCTGCTGTGAAAGGTGGACATACCAAATATTAAAGTGGATAAAAACAGTACGACTCATTTGATATTTGATGGTCAGAGCAATGTTTCATGAACATTATGAAATGAAATCACGTTTTGGAGGCAAAACAAGGTCAATATTTTCAGATCTGCCCTATATGAGCTGCAGAAAAGGCTATTTAAAAGCTTTTATTGTAGACAAAAACACCTTTCAAACACTTGATATGAATTCATACTAAAGAAACAGGACTTCATCACAGAATTGAATAACACTGGTGTGCAATGCAGCTTTCCTCGCCCTGGACGACGTTGTTCCCCTCTCTCTAGTTATCCACTTCTCAGCTCTCGCGAGAACGTCCGCGTTACCCCCGTTCCCTTCCACCCCACCTCTCGCGAGAACTCGCGTCCGAAGGATGGTGTTGTGTTAGAGGGAGTGGGAGAGGAGGGTGAGGGGTACCCACAAAGATGTTGCGTGATTTTTTGGAAATTTATTTATTTAAATAAAAATGGCCGCCGCAGAGAGCGGAGAGGAGAGACTGTAAGTGTGAATCGCATCCATTCCCATTGTCACGGCTTCCAATGTCAGGCGTCGCGAGCGGCGATGGCGTAGGTTTTGATCGTCGCTGTGATATTTTGTCAGGCAAGCTGAGGGGGGAATGTTAGCCGCGCTAGCCCGCGAAGGCGTTGAGAATACGTCACTCGTATTTCTCCCGCTCTTTTTCCACGATCAACGGACACATTGTGCGGCACGCGAGCTGCGCGCGTTATCCCGATGTGTGTTCGGTGTCGTTTTTCTGACGTTACCTCAAAAACTCCTCTGAAACGTAGCGCGAACGGCTGCCGGGGGGTTTGGACGCTCGTATGTTTTGTTTTGCTGATATTCGGGGCTCTTTCGCGTGAATGTTACGCCACTCCCGTGTTGTTTAAAGCTAAGCGCTCGGTAGCTGTCAAAAACAGCCGACTGAAGTAAGTTAGCTAGCTTGGACAAGGGGGATTTGCTCCAGATAGATACGCCTGTCCTGGTGTGGGATTACTTGACTAACTTAAGTGCTTAGAAACGAGGTTAATGTTGTTTTTTTAGTGCTGTGGTGAAGCTAGCTAGCTAGCCGCACATCATCAGGTACCAAGTTTGCATATGCAAGTTGGCCAGTGTGCTAATTCTCTGATGTCACCGTGTGTGTGTGTTGTTATTGCTGCTCATTTTACCCCTGCAGCATGCAAACCATACAACCCCAGGTGCAAAACACTGTTCATGCGACTGTTGTTGTTCTCGCATGACTGAAATAGATGTTAGTGAGCTTGCTTTAGTAGTGCACAAGGCACTCCCATGTGATATTGTTGAGCTGCTGACTTCCGGTAACTAGCAGCATCTTATTTGTCTATATATATGTGTGTGTGTGTGTGGTCAACCGCAAGGCGACGTGACATGCAAAACACACTGGTTCATGTCTTACACACACTTGTGACTTCTTCCTGTGTTGCATGCTCCATGAATTGTCATTTTGGGCTAGATTAAATATTTTATTATGGAAGTAATGTGGTCACCAAACTATCATGTTGTCTGAAAATGGGGGCAAATTGAATTTCCATTGTAGTGACTCGAAAGAAAGTCCCAATAAACATGTCACAGTTCTTGCTAGTTAAACATGATCTTTGATTGGTTATGGTATAATTGTTCTTATTTATTAAATGTTCTTAAGGAGCTGAAGAACATATTAGCTGTCTAATGTAGTTGCAAGACGTACTACTTAAAGGGTTAGTTCACCCAAAATTGAAAATAAAGTCAGTAATTACTCACCCTCATGTTGTTCCAACCATGTAAGACCTTCGTTCATCTTCGGAACATAATTTAGTATATTTTTGATGAAATCTGAGAGCTGTCTCACTCCTCCATAGGCTTTCAGAGGGACTGAAACTTGATGGCCCAGAATAGTAAGTAAAAACGTCATTTAAGGAGTCCAAATGACTACAGTGGCTCTGTATTAAGTCTATCATGCGACGAAAATACTTTTTGAGCGGAAAAACAACAAAAATAACGACTTTATCCCACTATTATTGTTGTTCAATTTGAGCCTCTGACGAGAGTTCGCGGGAGTGCCACAACGCATGCGCGAGAACTGAGATTAGTAGTAGTAGAAGAAGAACGCCGTAATCTCAGGCTCAAATTGAACAATAATAGTGGGATAAAGTCGTTATTTTTGTTGTTTTTCCGCTCAAAAAGTATTTTCGTCGCATGATAGACTTAATACAGAGCCACTGTAGTCATTTGGACTCCTTAAATGACGTTTTTACTTACTATTCTGGGCCATCAAGTTTCAGTCCCTCTGAAAGCCTATGGAGGAGTGAGACAGCTCTCAGATTTCATCAAAAATATACTAAATTATGTTCCGAAGATGAACGAAGGTCTTACATGGTTGGAACAACATGAGGGTGAGTAATTACTGACTTTATTTTCAATTTTGGGTAAACTAACCCTTTAATACTAAATTGTACAGTCAATGTTCACGATAATGTGAAACTTAATAATAACCATTACCACCAATTCGCTTCCAACATGATTCTTTAATTGACCCGCCCCCTAATAATAAAACTACAGGCCTGGTTTCACAGACAAGGTTTACACTAATCCAGGATTAGGCCTTAGTTCAATTACAGACGGAAAAAAACTTCAAAACAATGGCACTTGCATATTTAAAGATGTGTTGTTTTCAGTACAAACATGCATTTATTCTGGGACTAGGCTTAAAGGGATAGTTCACCCCAAAAATAAAATTATCCCATATTTGCTCACTCTTAATATAAGTGTGTATGACGTTCTTCATTCTGACGAATACAATCGGAGTTATATTAAAAATGTCCTGGCTTTTCCAAGCTTTATAATGGCAGGTTAAAATTTGAAGCCCAAAAAGTGCATCCATTTATTATAAAAGTGCTCCACACTTTTAATAAAGGCCTTCTGAAGCGAATCGATGGGCTTTTGTAAGAAAAATATCCGTATTTAAGACGTTGTGAAGTAAAATATCTGGCTTCTGACGGGCCGCCTTCCGTATTCAAATTATTGACAAAGTGTAACGCCTCTCGCAGTTCGAAACGCTTTCGCTACGTCTAACGTCATCGTCGTGTCATGTATGCTTTTTTATGCTACGTCTGATGTCATCGTTGCGCCATGTATGCTTTTTTATGCTACGTCTGATGTCATCGTCGCGCCATGTACGCTTTTTTACGCTACGTCTGATGTCATCGTCGCGCCATGTATGCTTTTTTACGCTACGTCTGATGTCATCGTCGCGCCATGTATGCTTTTTTAAGCTACGTCTGATGTCATCGTCGTGCCATGTATGCTTTTTATGCTACGTCTGATGTCATCGTCGCGCCAGGTATGCTTTTTTACGCTACGTCTGATGTCATCGTCGCGCCATGTATGCTTTTTTAAGCTACGTCTGATGTCATCGTCGCACCATGTATGCTTTTTTAAGCTACGTGTAACGTCATTGTCGCACTGTATGCTTTTTTAAGCTACGTCTGATGTCATCGTCGTGCCATGTATGCTTTTTTAAGCTACGTCTGATGTCATCGTCGTGCCATGTATGCTTTTTATGCTACGTCTGATGTCATCGTCGTGCCATGTATGCTTTTTTAAGCTACGTCTGATGTCATCGTCGCGCCATGTATGCTTTTTTAAGCTACGTCTGATGTCATCGTCGTGCCATGTATGCTTTTTATGCTACGTCTGATGTCATCGTCGCGCCAGGTACGCTTTTTTACGCTACGTCTGACGTTATCGTCGCGCCATGTATGCTTTTTTATGCTACGTCTGATGTCATCGTCGCGCCATGTATGCTTTTTTTATGCTACGTCTGATGTCATCGTCGCGCCAGGTACGCTTTTTTACGCTACGTCTGATGTTATCGTCGCGCCATGTATGCTTTTTTATGCTACGTCTGATGTCATCGTCGCGCCATGTATGCTTTTTTTATGCTACGTCTGATGTCATCGTCGCGCCAGGTACGCTTTTTTACGCTACGTCTGACGTTATCGTCGCGCCAGGTACGCTTTTTTACGCTACGTCTGATGTTATCGTCGCGCCATGTACGCTTTTTTATGCTACGTCTGATGTCATCGTCGCGCCATGTATGCTTTTTTAAGCTACGTCTGAT
This sequence comes from Romanogobio albipinnatus, assembly GCA_023566225.1. Taxonomy (NCBI): domain Eukaryota; kingdom Metazoa; phylum Chordata; class Actinopteri; order Cypriniformes; family Gobionidae; genus Romanogobio; species Romanogobio albipinnatus. The sequence continues at coordinate 50,731,566 of CM042253.1, forward strand.
GTCATCGTCGCGCCATGTATGCTTTTTTATGCTACGTCTGATGTCATCGTCGCGCCATGTATGCTTTTTTTATGCTACGTCTGATGTCATCGTCGCGCCATGTATGCTTTTTTAAGCTACGTCTGATGTCATTGTCGCGCCATGTATGCTTTTTTATGCTACGTCTGATGTCATCGTCGCGCCATGTATGCTTTTTTAAGCTACGTCTGATGTCATCGTCGCGCCATGTATGCTTTTTAAAGCTACGTCTGATGTCATCGTCGCGCCATGTATGCTTTTTTAAGCTACGTCTGATGTCATCGTCACGCATGTATATTTTTTTACGTTATGTCTGATGTCATTGTCGCGCATGTATGCTTTTTTATGCTACGTCTGATGTCATCGTCACGCATGTATGCTTTTTTAAGCTACGTCTGATGTCATCGTCGCGCCATGTATGCTTTTTTAAGCTACGTCTGATGTCATCGTCGCGCCATGTATGCTTTTTTACGCTACATCCGATGTCATCGTCGTGGCAGGTATGCTTTTTTATGCTACGTCTGACGTCATCGTCAAGCATGTATGCTTTTTTACGTTATGTCCGATGTCATTGTCGCGCATGTATGCTTTTTTAAGCTACGTCTGATGTCATCGTCGCGCCATGTATGCTTTTTTAAGCTATGTCGGATGTCATCGTCGCGCCAGGTACGCTTTTTTAAGCTACGTCTGATGTCATCGTCACGCATGTATATTTTTTTTACGTTATGTCTGATGTCATTGTCGCGCATGTATGCTTTTTTATGCTACGTCTGATGTCATCGTCACGCCAGGTACGCTTTTTTAAGCTACGTCTGATGTCATCGTCACGCATGTATGCTTTTTTACGCTATGTCCGATGTCATTGTCGCGCATGTATGCTTTTTTATGCTACGTCCGACGTCATTGTCGCGCATGTATGCTTTTTTATGCTACGTCCGATGTCATTGTCGCGCATGTATGCTTTTTTACGCTATGTCCGATGTCATTGTCGCGCCATGTACGCTTTATTATGCTACGTCTAACATCATCGTCGCGCCATGTACGCTTTATTATGCTACGTCTAACATCATCGTCGCGCCATGTATGCTTTTTTATGCTACGTCGGATGTCATCGTCACGCATGTATGCTTTTTTAAGCTACGTCTGATGTCATCGTCGCGCCAGGTACGCTTTTTTAAGCTACGTCTGATGTCATCGTCACGCATGTATGCTTTTTTACGCTATGTCCGATGTCATTGTCGCGCATGTATGCTTTTTTAAGCTACGTCTGATGTCATTGTCGCGCATGTATGCTTTTTTACGCTATGTCCGATGTCATTGTCGCGCATGTATGCTTTTTTACGCTATGTCCGATGTCATTGTCGCGCCATGTACGCTTTATTATGCTACGTCTAACATCATCGTCGCGCCATGTACGCTTTATTATGCTACGTCTAACATCATCGTCGCGCCATGTACGCTTTATTATGCTACGTCTAACATCATCGTCGCGCCATGTACGCTTTATTATGCTACGTCTAACATCATCGTCGCGCCATGTACGCTTTATTATGCTACGTCTAACATCATCGTCGCACCATGTACGCTTTATTATGCTACGTCTAACATCATCGTCGCGCCATGTACGTTTTTTTACACTACGTCCGACGTCATCGTCATGGATATTTTTCTTACACAAACGCTTCAGAAGGCCTTTATTAACCCCCGGAGCCGTGTGGAGCAGTTATATGATGGATAGATGCACTTTTATGGACTTCAAAAATGACACAACCATTCACTGCCATTATAAAGCTTGGAAGAGCCAGGACACATTTAATATAACTCTGTGTTCGTCTGAAAGAAGAATGTCACACACACCTCGGATGACTTGAGGGAGAGGAAATCATGGGATAATTTTCATTTTTGGGTGAACTATCCCTTCAAAGGGGTCATTATTAAGTTCATTGTACTTGGTGAACTATCCCTTTAAACCTATTAAGTATTCCATGGCTAACAAACAGAATATCTCATCTAGGGGTGGGCATTTTGGACTATCGTCTCTATTGCGGTTACGTTCACATGATGTTGCGGTGCTGTTGTGGTCATGAAAGCGTCACATTTTGTATGAGTATTTAAGCATTGCTTAAAACAAGTGATTTTAAACTGTTGAAGTGCAATAAGCAGTGAAAGAGAGCTCGTTTCGTTACATGCGTTATGTGCATGAAGTCGCTGCTTATTGAGTGTGTGAGTACTGAGGTTTTTTTGGGCTTGACCAGGTCAAATACACACACTTATGTGTCAAAATGTCTCAAGTGAATGTAAACAGTTGAGTGTATTCGTAATATTAGATAAGTGCATTCTGTCTTAAAGTGACAGCAGCCTAACAAACCTGTCAATAATTTTAATCAAACAACAAAAGAAAGAAAATAACTCACTGCTCCTGACTGAATCACTTTTGTAACTTTAATAAGATTTAATTTACACAGTGAACACTGAAGTGTTTTTTGTACATTTAACCCCTTAAAGGCACCATATGTAAGATTTTTGGAAGAATCTCGAACAGTTATATATTTTGTTGACTTGTGTACTTACATTATCCCAAATATTTCCAAGACTGGTTAAATCCAGAGAAATAAGCGATTTTAACCAGGACACGGATTGTGTGTGTGCGTCGCCTATCAATGACATCATACCCGTGTTACCCCTTGATTTTTATTTTGTAGAAACCATGGAAACACTAGAGACTAGGGATGGCTCGATACCACAATTTTGGCTTCGGTACGGTACCACAATCTAATACTGAAGTACCGATATTAAATCGATACCATACAGGGTCTGAATTTTGGCGCGGATATTGCAAATAATTTTACCCATTCTCGCAAGTTTGGGGTTTATAAAGCGGGAAATTAACGCAAATGTTTATTATTAAATGAATCAATAAAGATTATCACATCAAATCAGTGATTTGAAAACTTTCTTGTGAGAGGTTTTTTTTTTTTTTTCTTGTGAGCTCCCCTCTCTAGCTCTCAAAATTTGCAAATTGCTTCTGGCTTCAAAAGACATCGCACCTGCACTATAAAAGCATCTGCGCGCTCAGATTCAACACTCACTGTCGTTTCGGGACCGCTGACGGAAATCACTTCCCACGTCTTTTTAAACCTTGCCAATTTGAACATGCAAGCGATTTTATAGTAGAGCTGCAAATAGGGATGGGCATTTCAAGCAAAAATAATATTCGAAGATCGCTGGGAATTATTCGATTTTTATTCGAAAATCGCAACTCCTCCCCCGCATGCACGCATGTAAAGGCTACACACATATAAACAGAGAGAGAGAGGGAGAGAGACCATTCACACTCTCAAACTGTATGATAACAAACTGTTTAATTCATTAGGGAATCGGCTATATCCACTCAAGCCATATTATTATTGTAACATGCTGAAACATATGACTGTTATTTGACATCGCCCCAAGTTACCGCAACCGTTAAATGCCACAAGTCTACAGTGTGTGTGTGAGGCGATGTGTTCTTCTTCTGTTGTCTCAGGGTGTTTTTACTCTGGCAGTTTAGTTTGAAATGGAGCACGGTTCGCATGAAAAATTGCTAATGTGAAAGCTTACATACAGAGCTTGGTGTGCACTGAGGTAGGGCTGCACGATTCTTGCTAAAATGTGAATCACGATTTTTCTCCATGGGAATTGAGATCACGATTCTCATTTTTTCTTATACTTTAAAAAAAATGAATCAAAATTAAATAAAAGTAATTAGTTACAATTAAATTAAAATGTAGAAACAACAAATGTAGACAGGCTAGATGTAAATCTATGCTTATTACTGTTTATTTCTATTTTTATGATTATTTAATATCTTGCCTTGTGGAGAGAGGGGTTTTGTTGTCTTATTTCATTGTTTCTTTTTGTTTTAAAAAAAAATGAAAACTATAAATACATTTTTTTTTTTTTTAAATGTTATAAGAAAACGCTTAACATGGCTTAATATACTAAGACGTGTTATTAAGTGTTATTAAGAGACCAAACTCAGGAAACATAACAAAAATACTGTTCGCTAGAACTGCTTGTGCTTGGTTTGTTACCACAGTTATCTGCGTGCTTCCCCAGCGATGAAGTTCCACATTTGCGGCTATCTTTTCTTCAACTCCTCATGATCCATCTCGACGACTGCAGGCAGATCGCGCAGGGAGGGCGCGCGCGCACCAATAAACTAATATGGATTTGAAATTATTTTATCATCTTTAAATACAGGTGGAGAGAGCATTTTTTTGTGGTGCCCCCCTTAGCACTTGGTGCCCAACGCGCAGCGCGTGATGCGCGTAATGGGAGCGGCGGCACTCTACATGCATATATTTTTTATATTCGTTTGCACGCGACTGTTTAAAACCCGTGTTCTCCCTTGTCCGACCCGACCAGCACCCGTATCCGACACAGTTGGGATGTTTTTGACCCGTTTCAGCAATATTCGCGGGTACCCGCTCTGCTTGGCACTTTAAAAACCGGATAGTTTATTTATAGTTCGATTACGGATATTTCACGTCATGTTCGAATGGTTTTTGTTATATCTTTGTGCCGCTGGGAACTTGGAGGGTATGGCAATGCTCTGTAGTACAACATCGGAGTTATGGAAGTTTGCGTGGTCTGGCGGCTGGTATTTTGTGGTGTGGCTCCCTTGTCTCTCATGGCTAACTCGTACTGTATTTTGTGGTGACGTTTGAGGTGATCGTATAGATTAGTGGTGTTACCTTGCGGTGCTGCAAAAGTACTGTTTGCAAATAACTCTTTACGCAGTGTTTCCCCTAGAATTTTTTCCAGCAGCGGTGCTGTTACGTGCCGGAGGTTAGCCGCTCATCGGGGGGTCCGGGGGCATGCACCGGAGGAATAAAAAAATAAAATAAAAAAACCTTAAACCATGACTTCTGGCAAGTTTTGTGGATAGAAATAGACATTTTGAACATTAAAATCCAAATTAAGCTTTTCATTAGTTTAAAAGGTGACTAGCTTATAGCCTATTTTACTTCAATAACCTGCAGGGACGTGCAGAAAGTTCCTAAGGGGCAAGGGCTCAAATGTAAGAAAGGGGCAATATCTAAAAAATTAAAAAAAATACTGGAAAAATTTGGATACTATTTTATGTTTTTGCAAAAAGTCTCATGCTTATCAAGCCTGCATTTATTTAATTAAAAATACCGGAAAAAACAGTAGCCTAATATTGTGAAATATTATTAGATGATGTTTTTTTTTACCTTACGTTTTTATTAATCGAATATTATATATATATATATATATATATATATATATATATATATATATATATATTGTTGTTTTGATTCACATTATGGCTCAATCGTCACCAGGTTTATTAGATGCTGCCCCTTTAAGACGCAGATCTAAAATCATTCTCCCCTTTACGCCCATTTAAGCTAAACTGTGTTTAAGTGAATACTCTCCAAGCCTGTCATTTTGAGATATAGGCTATTTTGTTGTGTATTTGATGGTTTAGTCGCGCACACGAAGCATATGTGCAAGTCGGTCCGTTTCGCAGCGTGCGTACACACACACACACACACACACACCCGCCTTGAACTTGGAAACAGCGTCTATTGCGCGGATTATTGTGCTTTTCATTTAATCAAACACGTTCTGCAATTTAGCCAAAGTGGAGTGTGCATTTGACAACAATCACAGATTGTGCTGAATTTGACGTTAAATACATGTTTGTGGAGAAATGACAGCGCGCGCTGTGAAGGGAAGGAAGTTGTGCTAGACGATGCGCGAGCATAGTTTATAATAGTTTTACCTCATATCTTCTTTTTTTAATCCTTGGAAGCAAAAATAAGATTACTATTACAGCCCTGTGATATTGTGAAAGTGTAAGCAGACTACATTTTTGTTTAGTTCTCTGGCCCTCGTCAATCTCTCTCTCTCTCTCTCTCTCTCTCTCTCCTTTACAGTGTGTAAGTGAATGTCGTGATATTACTGATCATGTGAAGATTTTGCAGTGGCGCTGAAAATCCAGCGGCGGCGCTGCGCCGCTGTGAATACATTGTAGGGGAAACACTGTTACGCATCGTCTTCAGGTTTAAGCCCGAAAAAGCTCCACACTGTGGAATGTGCTCCTTTTTTCTGTACCAATGTTGTTGTTACATCCTCACACTCACCGTCGCCACCGGGATTTTCCACACTGGGGTTAATTTTTACCTCTTACCGCTACAAATCTGACTCCGCTTAGGTCTGCCGCCTTGTTACACGTCAGTAACAGCGGAACGTGGCCAATGAGGGAGAGGAGAGAAGTGGAGATTTATGATTGATTGGTTAGTGTTTTGTTATAGTGTGAGTGTGACAAGCTCTGGTGTGACCAATAACGCGTGAACGCAGCACAGGGAAATATCTGAGGGAAATACACGGAAGTGAATCGCCAACATTAAGAAATGAGATCGCATTTATGTTTGAATCGAGATCGTGATTTTTTTTCGATTAATCGTGCAGCCCTACACTGAGGTATCGAACCCGAGAACACACAACCGGAGTTCGGTTGCTCTCGTAGCTGTGCCGCGATTCACGTGAATGTGAAACAACACTCGGGTGCGCACTTGTTCAGGAAGAAAAGTAACCAGCGCATGCGTTATAGCCGATTGCAATGTCATTAGTTCAATAACACACATGTAAGTGATGATAGTGTTGATGATTTACCTGAGATACGATCGCGAGAGCGAGCCTGCAGTGTATTCGCGCATTGAGTGCAATCACGGCAGCAAATGAATGGCAATTCACGTCTCCTCAAAAGAGTCTGTTTGCCAGCAGCAAAGCCGCCTTCAAGCGACACACATGCGATAAACCCTAATATGATCAACAGCGCTGCGTTCCCCCATATACGTTTGACTGGAAGAAGCGAAAGCGGCGATTGTGGCGTAATAAAAGCTCAGATTCTTTCAGTCCCGGGAATTGTGAGTCCAGTCCCGATTCTTTTCCACTGGCTTTGAGGCGAAGACGACATCTCCCATGTTTCCACGCTCAATCTCAGCAACATCAAGCTACGCCTTTGTTTTGAATAGGCGACCTCTAGTGGTGAAAAACTACATATTGTGCCTTTAACTGTCACCGTCCCGCTAGCAGGACGCTTGGAGCTCTTTTTATTTGTTGCCTTTTTTTGGTATCATATATTTTTGGCAATAGTTTAAATTTGGTATCATTCAAAAGCTTACGAACTAAAAATTCATCCTGTGGAAACCATTTTTGAAATTGAACGTTGTGTTACCATGGAAACAGTACTTTGAAATCTTTTAGCGGGCTCCTCCCTTAGTGGGCGGTGTCAGATTTCATATGTCAAAATTTACTTTCTAATCAAAACCTTTTCTAATCTTGACAAACCACATATCGTCGGAAAGGTCAGAGCCTCAAGGTTCCATATTTGGCGACTATTTTGTGATGGAAATTATATTTTGGACAGAAATGTATTAATTTGTTACAGGAGAATGCTTTAAAAAAATCCGTGGAGTGTGGGTGACACCTGGTGGCTATTTTTGGTACAGCGCTTAAACAAAATCTCATAGGGACTTCAATTTTTGTGATATTAACTTCAAATTTGGAACTCAACTTGCTTGGACATTTGGCTTTGATTTTATAGTCAAATTTTATTTTGTAAAATATATATTTTATATTAAATAAAAATGTTTAGTACAGTACATTTGATTTACAGTAAATTTAAACTTCCATAACTTTTTCACACCTTTTAATGTTTTGAACTGCTCAGTGTCTAGGTCTATTTTCCATTTAAGTTTGGATAGTGCATTTTCACATCTATTGTCAATAAGGGAGGTTAATTATTTGAAACAATGTATATAGTATTTCTTATTTAGTGCTTGAAGTTTTTCAGGTATAGGTCTATTTCAGTTGTTAAAATATAGTATATCATAACCTTATTTAAAGAAATAAACTATATTGTGATATATATCGTTATTGGAAATTAGATTTTAGACATATCGCCAACCCCTAATCTTATCTATGCCAATAAATTCATGGAGCATGCAACACAGGATGAAGTTTTAAATGAATAAATGTAAATGCATAGTAACAAGATTTTGCGGTAGAAGGGAAAGTGTTTATATTAGGTCCTGTGTCTGGACTTTCACAAATGCTTACAATAACATGTGGTGCGGTTTCACTGATTTTACAAATATAGATGAAGATGTAGTTTCTCAGTTTGCATGCATAGTATTTATGTAAAGTGTAAAAAAAATGCTACTTAAAATATTTATGTATTGAGTTTTTCTAGTCACACCAAAGGGCATGTGAACTTCCCAAAAGGGTTTCATGTTAGAATTAACATATTTGGCCAACAAATGTGATTGTTTTTGTTTTTTTGTTGGACAAAAGGCATTTGATATTAAATAATTTGAGTAATTTGCTTAAAAATAACATATTACTGTATTTTCTTGAATGCTTTATTAACAAAATAATTGCAGAAATGAATTTCATGACACTTGCTCTTTCTTCAAAACATATATCAAGAAGTCAAGCCTAAACGTTACGTCTCCAGAAGAGGGACGTGTTTGTTTGGGTTTCCCTAATCGGACGGTTATTGTTTCTCGTGGGGTCGTGATGTATTTTCATCATTGTCAGGGGCTAGTCAGTGATTTTATTGCCGTCTGAATCCAGAATGTCAGTGTTTTTCTCTCACCACTCGTGTAAAAATCGAATGAACTACTGTTTTTAGACAAACACAAAGGTTGTGTGGTGATTTAATTACCGTCCGAATCCACATCTCTGAGTTTTCAAGAATATATCACTTCAGAATTCACTGTTTATATCCTTTTTGACCCCTGCAGACCACCGTACGGTTCATTTGGACGCATTTTAAAGATCTAGACTTTTATTACTGAAATGCTGGCGAGTATTTACAAGAGCAATATATTTCATCACCGCTCAAAAAAGAAAAGCACGTAAACATTTGAAACGGGCCGCAGCGATTATATCTGTTAATAACCACAGCATTATGATCACCTCATGTAAACAAGAGGCTGCGTTCACTTATTTCTGCTCATTTCCATGTGGAATAAAATCACATCCTTTATTTTGAGATGATATACAAGAAAGAAAACCATTTGAACTATAATGTGCGTCTATATCTCTTCTTATTTTTAAACAGATTTAAATAATTCAATGATAATTATGATATTATTTTCCTATTATTACATGCAATTCTTATTAATTCTTGTTATTGAGCACGTGGGCAGGTTCCCAGGAGCGCAGAATCCCAAAACGCACTCCTTTTTTTGCATTAACTTCTAAATCTAATTATTTTTATTCGTTGTTGAAATATAATCATTTAGTGGCTGTAATTTTCATGACAGGTTTATTTAAACATAAATAAACAAGACATCACTAACAGGCTTAGTAGTATATAATGAATATATATAGGCTAATATAATGAATATAACGGCTAATATAGTGCATGTATTCAGTGAAAGAGTTGATTTCTCTAGTGAGCTCACAGCTGTGGACACTGAATGACTTCTGAGTAAACGTGATTCTGCATGACATTGTTTACAAGCTGTTTTATTGTCTTTCCGCGGTTGAAACGCAGATGGAGCGATTACACGACATATGATACATTTCAGTAAGTTGTAATGTATCCTCAACATACCTTAAGATGTATTAATTTATGTTTATTCTTTAGGAAGAGATGATCGCATTGACTCGCGCGCTGCCGCTTTAAGTTGAACTGATACGCGTCTATCAGTCACGTCACATTAAAGAGTTAAAACGGCATTTATCGTTTGAATTTCGTGATAAAATGGACTGAATACTTAATATGTTCGTGTGGGAACTCGGATTGAAGTGTGTTCCGCGCTTACAACAAGCCGACTGTTAACTGTTAACGATTAGATTCATAACCGTTCGGTACACACGTGCATCGTACCGGAAGCCCTGTACCGAAACGGTTCAATACGAATACGTGTACCGTTACACCCCTAATAAATATGTATAAATAGAGAGATGGTTATTACTATAAACAGAACTGAATTTACAGGTGAATATGTACAGTGAATAAATATACAGATGGCTATTACTATAAACAGAATTTTACAGATAGAGGTATACAATAATATGTTAGGCTAATATGAGGAATATAGCAGTGGATTAAGGTAGTGCAATAAATTATGGACAGAGCTATCCGAAAGAAAGTGTAAAAGTGCAGTGGAAAGTGGTTGCATATTACAGTTAGAATCCCGAACGGTTGAAGGATTGTTTATCTCTTGTCAATCCTCTTTCATGAAGCATTCGGATCATGTTGGACCTCGAGATCCACGTTCCTGCAGAGATTTGGCTGTGTACCTGCAGCTTTGTAGTAATCCTGAAGACCTTGGTTAGCTGGTTCAGGTCCAGCGCTGGACCCTCAGCATTACCACTCATCCAATATAAAAGCATTGTGAATGACGCGGCTGAGTAAAACAAACATACAAACTAAAACTGATAACAGCAGAATATTCATATATATGGAAATATATAAGTAATTTGAGATTAGGGAGACAGACTTGATTATGTCATTTGCAGTGCTTTATGGGAGGGGAACTCTTTTGCCACGGTTTCCATTTCCATTTAGATGTGTGGATCTCATTTCAAGATCTTCACTCGCAACTCAGATGTGTATATATATTTTAATTTTTTTAAATAAACCATTTAAAAAGAAGCAGCAAATACGATGTGATCGCTCAACAGTCTCTGAGCTCTTGCAATGTTTATGTTATTGTTGAAAATCAATTCCTCTGTGGAGAAAATGTGATTTCTGATTCTGGAACCCAAAACTGGTAAAATTGCATTGTGGGAAATTAAACATGCTAGCTATACTTCTCATATGCCTACTGTGTGCAGTATGTATACTCATAAATTGGCTAAATGAAATTGAAATATGGACCTTTCTTTGCAATATATTATGATGATGTGCTATTTCGTGGATGAAAACTGAATGTTTGTTTTTAATGTGTGGTTTTAAGGCGTGGTGTGTATCGAAACATGTCGGTGACTTTTTTGGCTGTCTGTTATTGATTGTTTAATAGGGCTGGGTATCGATTCAGATGTTCCAGATCGATTCGATTTCGATTCACAAGCTCTCAAATCGATTCGATTCTCGATTCGATTTTCGATTTCGATTCTCGATTCAACTCAATGAATATAGATTTAATACATATACTATATTTATAAAAAAGAACAGTGAACATAAGTTTAAAAGTGGGTAATTAATAAAAAGAAATTAAGCCACAAACCTGTATATTAAACTCTTTTATTTTAGGTACACTTGGGTACATTAAAACAGAACCCAGCTTTAATTTTCAAATTCATACAATTATGCTAAATAAAAACAATACAATTTTGATGCAAGATGAAAAATGTATGCTGAAAAAAGTCAGAACAGTCGCATTCCTTGATTAAACAGGATCAGGTTATTTCATTTTTAAGATAAAATAATCATACAATCTTACAAAATTAGCTGTAACATGGATGCTGCAAGCCTATGAACAATGTAGGACAACTAATACTGGCTTATTGGTGATAGTTCACCCAAAAATAAAAAAAATATGTCATCATTTATGCATGTATTCATCATGTATAATAACTGTTTTCTTCTGCTGAACAAAAAAAAAAAAATTTATGTGAAGGTGGTGGCATCAACGTCGATAACGCACCTGAAACCGCCATTTTAAGCACTGAATGAATGAATGAATGACAGGTTCGCGGCGCCTCTCGCTCCTTGGTAACATCGCGCAAGGCAAATAAGCGGGTGACATCTAGTGGAGAAGACTAGTAATTAGATTAACGTTAATCTTACCAGAGAATGTCTAATTACGTTCAATGTTTGCGGAAATAAATATGGAAAAAAATCGATTCGTGGCCTTTGAGAATCGATTTTGAATCGACCACGTTATAAAAAAAAAAATTTTTTTTGCCCAGCCCTATTGTTTAAGTGAGTGAAGAACAGATTAACCAGTCGTTTCATCACTTGAGTTTGTCTTCTGAATTTAATCATTGAAAGTGACACAGCGTTTGAGCTTTGAACATGTTGGATCTGTTCCGATGTTCCCAGCCTGATAGAGGTAAATGTAAATGAAAGGAAATCAAAAACTTAAATGTCCTTTAAATCTGGCTGTATTGTGAGAGCTTTGTAAACCAAAACTAGGTAAGTTAAAAAATAAATAGGCAATATTTTGGTTTGTAATTTTTTTTCCCTCTTAAATATCAGTTGCTGGAGATATGGAAATTATTAAGCTCACAACATGTATTTTTTTGTTTATTGTGATGTGATGTTTTAAAGGAACACGCCACTCATTTTCCGTCTCCCCTAGAGTTGAACAGTTGAGTTTTACAGTTTTTAAATCCATTCAGCCGATCTCCGGGTCTGGCGGAAGCACTTTTAGCATAGCTTAGCATAGATCATTGAATCTGATTAGACCGTTAGCATCTCCCTCAAAAATGACCAAAGAGTTTCGATATTTTTCCTATTTAAAACTCGACTCTTCTGTAGTTACATCGTGAACTAAGACCGACGGAAAATGAGAAGTTGTGATTTTCTAGACCGATATGGCTAGGAACTATACTCTCATTCCTGCGTAATGATCAAGAGCTTTGAGCCGTCCCATGAGTGAAGCGGCGCAATGATATTACACAGCGCCTGAAAATAGGCCAACTTCTGTCAACATAACCATCGTGACAACCTGCTTACACAGAGAGCACTGCACTGGGGACTATTTTCAGGCTTTTCATTTTCCGTCGGTCTTTGTACACGATGTAACTACAGAAGAGTCAAGTTTTAAAAAGGAAAAATATCAAACTCTTTGGTAGGGCTGCGTATCAATTCAGATGTTCCAATTTGATTTGATTTCGATTCACAAGCTCTCAAATCGATTCGATTCTCTATACGATTTTTGATTTCGTTTCTCAATTCGATTTCGTTTCTCGATTCGATTTTCGATTTCGTTTCTCGATTCGATTTCGTTTCTCGATTCGATTTTCGATTTCGTTTCTCGATTTCATTTCTCAATTCGATTTTCGATTTCATTTCTCGATTCGATTTTCAATTTCGTTTCTCGATTCGATTTCGTTTCTCGATTCGGTTTTCAATTTCGTTTTCTGATTCGATTTTCAATTTCGTTTCTCGATTCGATTTTCGATTTAGTTTCTCGATTTCATTTTCGAATTTGTTTCTCGATTCGATTCTTGATTCGATTCAACTCATTGAATATAGATTTAATACAAATACTATATTTATTAAATAAATGAACAGTAAACATAAGTTTACAAGTGGGTAATTCAAAAGAAATTAACAGCCACAAAACTGTATATTAAACTCGTTTTATTTTAGGTACACTCTGGTACATTAAAACAGAACCCATCTCTATATTTCAAATGCATTATGTTAAATGGTATGTTAAATACAATAAAATTTTGATGCAACTTTATTCTAAAAAATGTATCTGAGAAGTATTTTATACAATTTAGTTTTTATGGATATTTTGATATATTTATTCCAAAACATAAAAAGGATATTGGATGATTTTCAGTAGCCTACACGACAACCTTTTCTTGCGATTCTGCCGCCCGTCATGTGTGCAGTTACACGAGAAGCGCGTTCATACCTGGACACAAGTAGTTGCCGTGGTAACGAACAACAATAACTTAACGTACTGACTTTTATTTGAGGAAATCTGTTTATAATATAAGCTATTAGGTTTGAATTATTGGTCCTGCGCTGTCTGTTGACTCATTTGATTTGAATATGTCTATAATGGCTAACGCACATGCTTAAGTGAACGCTCAAGTTTTATACAAATTCGCATGTGTGTGATCTATTTTTAGCAGTTGTGTGCTCGGCTGTGGGGGTGTTGCAACGTCTGGGTGATGTCTCATCAAATGGTTCTGCAGATTTGTAGCATTTCACCTCGGCATTACAAACGTCAACAACGCACCGGAAGCCGCAATTTAAGCACTGAATGAATGACAGGCGCGCCTCTCGCTCCTTTGTAACATCGCTCAAGGCAAATAAGAGGGAGACATCTAGTGGAGAAGACTAGTAATTAGATTTACGTTAATCTTATGTTCAATGTTTGAGGAAATAAATATGGAAAAAAATCGATTCGTGGCCTTTGAGAATTTATTTTGAATCGACCACATTTTTAAAAAACGATTAATCGAAAAAAAAATATATTTTTGCCCACCCCTACTCTTTGGTCATTTTTTGAGCGCGATGCTAACGGTCTAATCAGAATCAATGATCTATGCTAAGCTATGCTAATAGTGCTACCGCCAGACCCGGAGATCGGCTGAATGGATTCGAAAACGGTAAAACTCAACTCTTTAATGGATTTAAATATTTTGTTCTTTACTCAAATCGCAAGCCACCATGTGGCCAATAAAAAAACATAGGTATTCAAGTAATCTGCAAAGTCCAAGGCAAATTAAGTTTATCTGTAGCATCTTTTGTAAAAATGCCTTTGAGGGACAAGCCACAGACGAGGGAAATTCCTTCGTCCTCTGTAGATACAATGATTCAGCCTTCACGTTGAGGTTTTGCTTGACACCTCCAGGGTGATTTCCGTGCACCTGTACACACAGTGGAAATCAAATTTAACGTGTTTATCCTGAAGTTACGAAATAGACACATCCTGAGGATGACGTCCAAAGATGTTAAGATGCGAATTGCATCAGTTAATTTGGTTAACTTCTCCACTTCCCACCTGCTCGGTGCTGGTATTTAATAGAGAAAATGAGCATGCTTTGAAGCCAAAATATTGAATTGATGATGCCAAACATGCAAAAGCAGCACTTCTATTCAGTTTAAAAAAGATATTTAGACAAGCGGTTGACTAGAATACAGACCCTGTCATCCTGTCTCAGTGTGCCACTTATTTCTTGTGTTGTCAGCAGAGGTGATGACAAGAATGAATACCAGGAGGGCTCAAAAGACAAGACACAGAAGCAGAAGAAAAACAAAAAGGAACGGCAAGATGTGGAAAAACTCGAGGCCACAGTATCCGTTCCTCCACCCCCGCCCCTCTTTAAGCAGGGGGAAGTCAGACAACAGACAGAGGCAGGGAAGTCTGAACCCACTGACCCTGAAGTTGGAGCCGCTCTCAGCGCTCCAGAATCTTCCGCATCAGCCAAGCAGCGCCGTTCCATCATTCGGGACAGAGGCCCACTGTATGACGACCCTTCACTGCCTCAAGGTTGGACGCGCAAGCTGAAACAGCGCAAGTCGGGCCGATCTGCTGGCAAATTTGATGTCTACCTGATCAAGTTAGTACAAGTTACAGGAAGTTCGTACCTGCAACTGTGACGATATTCATTTGCACAGAACAGTTTTTTTTTCTTTTTTTAAAATTCAATTAGACAGACAGAAAATGAATGAATATTCATTTCACAATGTTGCGTTACAAACAGCACATAAATCAGTCATCTTTAAAGTTACGTCATTGACTACTAATTAAAAGATGGGCGGCATGCAAACTCAACTAAACTGAAGCTGTTAACACTGGAAGTACCAGTGACGGCCTCAGAGGATGTGTCTTATATTCCCCGTTCAACTGAAATGATTTTATTTACATCATAATGGATTATTTATTTGATCCCGATTCATTGTGTCAATCATGCCAAAGCCAGCTTGTGATGTCTCTGGTCTCTCACCATATGTTTATACAGTGGTGGCCAGTGCTTAGAACACCTGACAGATCTGAAAATATTGACCTTTTTTGCCTCCAAAATGATTTAATTTCATAATGTTCATGAAACATGCAGATGGTTGCTCTGACCATCAAATATCAGATGAGTTGTACTGTTTTTATCCACTATTTGGCATGCAATTACAATGTTTCCCACACATAGACTAATTTGTGGCGTTGCGCCACAGAATCAACACAGGCCGCCACATATTGCTTGTCGTTATTCATTAACTTTTTTAAATCTCACGCCAAACCTGCTTTTGATATGAAAGTCTAAGCTTTTAAAATTGAATACGAAATTCAAGCAATAAATAGTTTTTTTGGCGCTAATGTGGTGTAACGGTTAAAGCCAGAGGCGTTGAAAAACACAGTTGCGACATGCTCTCATCTCCCAGCGGCGCGCGCGCTCACGTGGTTCACAGAGCTTCTAAACAAACCAGCGCGTTTGAATGGCTTAAAGGATTAGTTGACTTTTAAATAAACTTTTGCTGATAATTTCCTCACCCCCATGTCATCCAAGATGTCCATGTCTTTCTTTCTGCAGTCGAAAGAAATTAAGGTTTTTGATGAA
Source organism: Romanogobio albipinnatus (assembly GCA_023566225.1). Classification (NCBI taxonomy): domain Eukaryota; kingdom Metazoa; phylum Chordata; class Actinopteri; order Cypriniformes; family Gobionidae; genus Romanogobio; species Romanogobio albipinnatus. The sequence continues at coordinate 50,747,859 of CM042253.1, forward strand.
AACATTCCAGGATATTTCTCCATATAATGGACTTCAATGGGCTCCAAACGGTTCAAGGTCCAAATGACAGTTTCAGTGCAGCTTCAAAGGGCTTTAGACGATACCAGACGATGAATAAGGGTCTTATCTAGCCAAACGATCAGTTTCTGTGAGAAACCGAGCAGTATTTATGCTATTATTTTACCTCTTAACAGACTAGCGTGATCATCTCTGAGCTCAGCCATAACTTCCGCTAAGTGAGGTCAAATACGATCGTGGTCATAGTGTATACGTAGATGCCTCATTAGTGCCTGCACGGATCAGTAGAATGAGGCATCTACGATCGATATATCTATGACCACGCTTGTATTTGACCTCACTTAGCGGCAGTTATGGCTGAGCTCAGAGATGATCACGCTAGTCTGTTAAGAGGTAAAATAATAGCATAAATACTGCTGGGTTTCTCACAGAAACTGATCGTTTGGCTAGATAAGACCCTTATTCATCGTCTGGTGTCGTTTAAAGCCCTTTGAAGCTGCACTGAAACTGTCATTTGGACCTTGAACCGTTTGGAGCCCATTGAAGTCCATTATATTCCAGGAAACCGCTGGAATGTTTTCATCAAAAACCTTCATTTCTTTTCGACTGCAGAAAGAAAGACATGGACATCTTGGATGACATGGGGGTGAGTAAATTATCAGCAAAAGTTTATTTAAAAGTGAACTAATCCTTTAAGCGGATACACAACCATTTTACTATACATGTATTTGCAGAAATGTCTTATTATTATTTACAGGATCATTTTATTATGGAGAGTGATGGAGATGCAACATTGTGAACATTAATGTTAACGTTTTTTTATATTTAGCCCTCAGGTATTCCTTACTAATTGGTCACTCTCATTCTCATTGATGGTCAAATGTGACCACACCTTAACTATTTTTCAATTTAATAAATGTTCTATATTTTAGTCTAATAATATTTATTGAATATTTTGAGGATATCTTTTGGTACTAAATAGGCCTACTATTTGTGCAATAATTATGGTCCATGAATGACCACTTAAAATATTTTTTATTATTTGTATTACAATTAGTGTAGTAATTAAGGTTAAAATAGAGAATTCCAATGCAAAGAGGGAAATTAGAGTCATTTTGTGGCTGGAAATAAATAATTTTCATTTGTAATGCCATGTTTTACCCCCTATAGGTGGTTTGAAAAAAGTATTGCAGATCATAACTTCTTACTTATTTTTAGGTTTTGCATTTGAATAAATATTTAGACATGATCAAACACTAGATTTCTTTAAATGTGAAATTTAAAAAAAGTTAATAACTTACATCCTAATATTTTTAATGATACTTATATAAGCAAACACAAGTGAATATTAATGAATGCAAGCTAATATAATTTAACCCAAGAAATAGTGCTAAAAACGTATTTTTCCTTATATGTACAGTAGGCCATATACATACGAATTGATACTGAATCAAGATCGAAATCGATATTTGTACCAATCACAACAAGACGTTGGATGAGACGCGGAAGAAATAGTCCTACTCACAATAGCGATTTAAGTACAAAAACCGGACGAATCCCTTTAAATATATCATCGGATCGATGTCTTGAGGTGTGGTAACCGTAGTATAAGCAAAATAATTGACTCCGGGCCATTGAATGCATTATTTTTCTAATAATTCAATGGCCCGCCGTCAATTATTCCTTACATAAATGATGTCTCTTACTGAAATATGTAGTAGAAAACCCATGAAAGCTCTACATTATTTAAAAAATCCATTATATATTTGGTCAATGGGCGGCGCCATTTTGTTTGCGTTCTATGTCGATGACGTAGAATGGTTGCACTCAATCAACTGGCGCTACTCGTAGCTATTTCTACCACATCACAACTCGAAAAATGTTTGTAATTACATTTAAAACACACTCAAACACACAAACTCACACACCAACAGATCGGTGCACACACACACACATCTGACAGACTGCTCTGTCTCAATCGAGATGTGTTATGGGCTGTCCTTGTCAGTCTCAACGACCGGGGCTGAATCCGAAATCGCCCCCTGTACCCTTAAATAGGGCACTATTTTGAGGGGACAGCCGTTTGTAGTGGTGTCCGAAACCATAGTGGGCATGTTCGAGTGCATTCATTCTATCCCACATTGCACCGCAATAACGAGTGCACAGCCGATGTACACACAGCGGCTGTCCGACTTCTTCACGCACTCATTTATTTTCATTCCCTCCTTCAAGGGAACTGTATTACTAAAGTAGGGAATAGTTAATGAAGGTTTAGGGGGCGATTTCGGATTCAGCCAGGGACAGTGCTGGCCTGCCGAGTCGGAATAAGGTGACAAATTAGGCAAGTCAACCCTCATAACATTACAGCTGATTAAGCGTGTGTGTGCGTGCACAATGCGTGCGTGGATGTGTGTGTGTGCGCGCACCGATCTGTTGGTGTGTGTGTTTGAGTGTGTTTTAAATGTAATTACAAAGCAATTGATTGGTTTTGTTTAACTCGGAAACATTTTTCGAGTTGTGATGTGGTAGAAATAGCTACAGGTAGCGCCAGTTGATTGAGTGCAACCATTCTACGTCTCCGACATAGAACACAAACAAAATGGCGCCGCCCATTGTCCAAATATATAATGGATTTTTTAAATAACGTAGCTCTTTCATGGGTTTTCTACTACATATTTCAGTAAGAGACATCATTTATGTTATATAAGCCATACGAGTCTTAACACCAGGGGATCCCTCTTGGAAAATAAATCCAGGCCCAATAAGACGACTCCCAGATGTCAAGTGTTCTAATAATATTGGCCACCACTGTATTGTATGTAGTTGTAACTTTATGTTTTACATTTTTTTGGCCCAAACAAAGACACACTAATGTTACATACTAATATTCTAATGTTTTGAGTAAGAATCACAGATTTACTGCTGATATGTCTGAGGGAAGGGGTATTATTGTTAACTAAAGTTTTTTTTGTTACTTGAAACTAGTGTTGTAGTCAAGACCACCTAAACCGAGACCAAGTTGAGACCAAGACAAGACCAAGACTTTGTGGGGTTGAGACCAGACCAGCACTCCTTAAATTCATCTAAAAGATCCATATCTACTGTCTGAGAAATGACGTATATTTAATGAATAAATACAATTAGAATAGTAAGACACTATAGCGCTAGTCAATAATATTCATGGCACAGAAGTTGCATCTGAATTGGTACAATTACACCTGCATAAATAATGTTCCGATTAATTTAACATTAAAACATTATTGAACGAAATCCTTTATTCAACCGATTTGTTTAAAGCAGCTGATTAATTTAATAAGGAAATGTTGCTGAATTAGCAAAGACAGCGTTTAAAATGTCATTTAATTTTAACTTCTTGTTTATTGAACGTTTGTTAAAAATCAAAATCATTTGCAATCACGCTTATATTCATGAAAACAGCTCTCTTAATCTTGTGATATTGCTTAATTAAATTCTATGTTATATAAAAAAAACTAAATCTCAGAATTTTGTGGGCATTTATATAAATTTTGGGCATTTTTGAGACAATCCTGCACTGATTTTGAACCCGGATTTTGAAAAAAAACTTATTTTATTAAGCTAGTTGCCAAATCAACCCTTTTAATTTCTGTCCCAGCAGTATTTGAAGCATGATTTAATAACTCGTCGTTGTTGAATTAATGTGAATGTATAGAGAGAGAGCTGTGCATTACACTGGTCGGTGTCTCAGAGCTTTGGGTTTGATTTACAAGACTGGTTGTATGGCTAAATAATTAAATGATGTGAAGTTTATTGTTCTTCCACATAATTTGACATGATGAACAAGTGCTGTTAAACACTGACTGATGTGTCACAGTTCCCACAATACGTATAAATACTAAATGCTTAATAAGATCAAACCTGAAATTAAAGAATATATTTTGGCTACAAATTTAGCTCACATAGACTTTCTCAAACGTTCTTTCAACTTGTTTTTAAATTACTGTCAATTTATAGTAATGTATTTGTTTTTGTTTTTCAGCCCAGAAGGGAAAGCCTTCCGTTCCAAAGTGGAGCTCATGGCGTACTTCCAAAAGGTGGGCGATACCACCACGGATCCCAATGACTTTGACTTCACAGTCACGGGCCGAGGAAGCCCGTCTCGTAGAGAAAAGAGACCGCCAAAGAAGCCTAAAGTGGTCAAACCCTCCGGTCGTGGGAGGGGCCGCCCAAAAGGCAGCGGCAAGGTACGGCAGGCTACGGAAGGGGTGGCGGTAAAGCGCGTCGTAGAAAAGAGTCCGGGAAAACTCCTTGTAAAGATGCCCTTTGTTGCCCCTAAAACTGAACCGGGGGCTCCGTTGGGGCAAGCGGTAGTTGCCAAAGTGCGCAGAGGGCGCAAGCGGAAATCGGAACAGGAACCGCCGAGCACCCCCAAAAAACGTGGCCGCAAGCCAGCAGTTGCTTCGCAGTCAGCAGTGGGGACAGGCTCGGCCGCCGCGTACGCCGCAGCCGCCATTCTCACTGCAGAAGCCAAGAAAAAAGCTCAGAAGGAGTCTTCCGTGAAGCCTGTTCAGGAGAGGGCACTTCCTATCAAGAAACGCAAAACTCGAGAGACTTTGGAGGAGTTGGAGGGATCTACCACCTCTGTGACCACACCGACGGAGACCTTTGCAAAACGACTGATTACAACAACTGTGACCCCTACATGCGAGGAGGTAGAAACGGGACAGAGGCCTCACAAGCATCCCGGCCGGAAGCACAAAGAGGCGTCCACCACAGATCCAGGGAACGGCAGCAGCAGCAGCAGCGGAACGGCAACCGGCGGACTGAAGAGTCACAAGAAGAGAGATCAACGAGGGCAGCACTTTAAACACCACCACCATCATCACCACCACCAACACCACCTGCTGGCCATGCCGCCCTCCACCTACACTCCGCAGGCTCACCAGCTCTCCCTGGGTCACTCCACGCAAGGGGGGCCGCCTGCGACCATGGAAAACGAACCCCAGGACTTGAGCACCTCCAGGCCGAAAGCGGAGCACGTGGCCTGCAGGGAGGACGCGAGAACTGACAGCTCCTCAAGCAGGGACGCTCAGAACGCAAGCAAGATGGCCTCCGCTGACCTGCGAGGGCAGAAGACGACTGTGATGGGAGAAGGCAAGGAGATGAGAGACATTGTTCCTCCCTCCGCCGTCCCGAGGCCGAGCCGAGAGGAAACGGTCGAGTCCCGGACACAAGTGAGCGAGCCAGTGAGCTGACTGACTAAGTGAGCGATCGGCAGTGGCTTTGCGTGTGAAGAAGCGGAGGCGGAATGATTTTTCGTTCTTTTTTTACTGAGGAAAAAAGAAAAAGGAAACAAAAATATTCAAAAATGTAAACGTACTGAAACAAAAGGCAGCTGTTGTGTCTCGTTCTCTCTGTGGGTTGGACGCGGGGCGATAATTCTCTTGCTTCCGGATGAATTCTCTGCTAACCTTTTTTCTTTATGGTTTCCTTTTATTTCCCACTATATCTTTGTATTAGTGTATCTTAGCACTCACCCAAACCTCGTTATTCCTTTGTCAGAGCTTGTAGGAAGTAGAAACACACTCAAGTGGTAATGGATGCACAAGTCACACGCCATAGTAAGTGAAACTTTGCTCTCGGAAGAACTCAAATTCCTCATAGTCATGTCATCTCAACCCTATCAAAACGATGTCCTATCAGTGTGTTCTTCCTTTCTGTGTCATATAAAATGAAGGGGCAAAGAAAGCAAGCTGAAGAAGGCCACCTTTTCCGATCGCCACCTTTCCTTTTGAGTCGGACACAGCTGTTGCAGCAATTAAAAAAATGCTAGCTTAGCTCAGACAGAAAAGAACTTCCTAGTTGTGGGTTTGTGCCAAGCTGACATTTCCAGCCTGTTGACCTGTGAAGATCAATCGAATCCGGTAGTATTATTTGTTGTTGGTATTTTTAGCGCACATGTGTATATTAATTATGAGTAGTTCGTTTAGCCTAATCACCCGTTTCGGAGGTGCCTGAGAAAATGCAACTAGAGCGGAAAGCTCTCTTTTTCATTTTCTCCGGTGGGGAAGATAAAAGCACAAATGTATTTGTTAGGGAATATTGAAAGCACAGTTCAGTGTAGCGTCTGGAGTAGATGTTAAATCGCGTTAATGAATACGAGAAGAGGAATTTAATATGTTTACCTGCTTTTTTTCCCCATTAAGTACAATTTAAATAGTGGCCTTGTGTTCTTGTGACACAAATCCCTAACAAAAAAAAAAAAAAGCATACCATTTCAAATGTAGCTTTTGGTTTTACTGTGTGTGGTAATAGACTAATACCATAGAGCTGCTGTTGCTAAAAATGATTCCGTCAGGAAAGTTAATAGATTGCTATATTTATATAATGTCTCGTCAGGCTGTAGCTGTGTCAAATGCATGGGTTGCTGATGTTTGCGTGCTTTGCGTGCTATTTATTACAGTACTCCGACATTGTCTCTCCTATACATAAAGGTTTATAAAGCCGGGTACAGCACTATCGATGAGCGTTTTAGAAACGTATATATTTTGAATTATGAAACTTGGCAACAAAGGAAGGAAAACCTGACAACTCCATGCCATCATGAAATGGTTCCATTAGTTTTCTAATCTGAACATAAGCAGTCTTTTTGCAAGTTGTTAGATATTGGACAATGAATGTCCTAGTAAATAACTATAATATATATATATATATGATTAGGATAGGATGAAACGTAATCCTAAAGAAATTTTGAACCAAACTGAGGAAGTTCTTCTTTGTTGTTTATGTACAATTTTGGATTTTACAGGAACTTTACAGCACTTTTTCTGTTTCCATTTTCGTTTCTCCTTCTAGATGAAATGCACCTTACTTTTAAAGCACTTTTTTCTTTCTTTTTTTGAATCATGAGAAGCATACCAATTTTTTTGTTGTTGCTTATATTGTTTCTAGTTAGCCTTGCACAGACTTCTGTTTCATGTCCGGAGGTTGTACCTTTCCTCGTATGTTAGCATAGGATGCATGTTTAATGTCATTTTAAAGAGCCGTTATTTTGTTTAGTTTGGCTTTCTCTGTAAAAACACCCCACGTATACCAAATCATTAGCACACAATGGCTACATTTCACTTACAGTATTTGATATCACATGTTTATGGCCAATAATGGGGTGAAAAAGGCAGTAAAAGAAGTAAACATCATGACATTTCCACTGTCAAATCTATTCTAATGCAGACCCACATGTTTTTATATATATAAAAACCAACCCATTCGGGTGTGTGTGTATATATATATATATATATATATATATATATATATATATATATCAGCGGCGTACAGTGGTGTTTTGAAACGAGAACAAAGGCCTCAGTCTTTTAAAAAAAATATATATAAATCAAAAAATGATTTATAAAAGACATGTAAATTCATGTCCCAGTTACTTAATGTCACATTTTCCTGGTTAAATATTACTTTACCGTACATAAAAAACAAATATGATACTATTTTGTAATTTTTACAGTAATAATGTAATGTTCTATTTATTAAAACCAAGTATAAATCTCTTCAATTTAGCTTTGTAAGCATCTTTTCCAAAATGATAACTAAAGAAAAAAAAAATACTGTATTTATTTGTTCTTTTTAATAGTCAACTTATTTTCATCACTCATCATGCTCTGTAAACGCTGGTCACAGACATGAAGATGTACCTTTAATTTCACCAAGCTGATTGCTCAATAAAACCTCCCACAGTCATCACGTTTAAGGCCATTTCAAGTTTGATTTTGACGTGATATATAAGTGAGCTGTTGCTTTTTCCATTAGTCTTCCCATCACTGCCATCATTCGAAAACAAGAGGCATGATTTATCGCCTGAACCAATCATATCTAATCATTGCCTCCACTCGTGTGACTTTCCCCCATTCATTCTCAATCAACCCCCCACTAAACCCAGCGCACGCTTCAGAGGCTCTGTTAAAAGTCAATGGGCTCAGTGGAGGCAAGAGAGACTTTACTCACTAGTGTCGCTGTTGGACAGTGTTCCTTTAGAAAAACAAGTGATTTATACACTTATGTCACATTTATGTTTGTAACATGAATTATTTTCTCATCCAATTTTTTTGAGGAGGCACGGCATCCCTTGCCTCCCCAGAGGAAACGGCCCAATTCATAGTTTTCACGTGACGTCACACACTTATAGGAGGGCAAAACAAGCCTCCATTGCCCGCCAGTCATTTTTACCAGGATTGTCGTCAGTATTAATGCAGTAAGACAGTGATATTAAAAGACCAAATTCAATATACACCTCATTGATGATGCATACTTTATACAGGACAGCAGATGAACACAGAATATTAATGCAACATGAGGTTTCTCGTTGAGTGTTTTAACCCTGGCTCATCTGCTCGCCTGTATATAGTGTGCATCATAATAAAGGTGTAAACTGAATGTGATGTTTTAATATCACTGTTTTAGTCCATTACGGCACGTTAAGGGTGGGTTGCACTGATTCTTTAGCCTGTGGTCAGTTCACCCTCCGTCTGCTGGTTTCATCTGTGTTTCAAATGAAGAGGTGCAACAACTCGATTTAAAATAAAACCCAGATCAACAAATCCTAGATTAGCGTTAAACTTTGCTTAATTCAATCCTTATTGGTGCAACTCACCCTATAGTGTTTTTCACGTTAAGCGTTTTAAAGTCCCGCTGTTTTTAGTGACTGAAATACTGCAGCAGGAGCCGTATATGGATCATAAGTGCCCAAAACATGCGTCTTGTTCACATATTTGTGTTTTAAGATGGAAATTTGACAGGCTTCAATGGGCGGTTTTGCCCTTCAAGGCTAAAACTATGAATACAGAGGCGTAGCGCAAGTCCGCGGGTGTCCCCACGTACCTCGAGTCCATTGCCCCGCTCGGTACGGATTGTATTCCTGGGGGGGGGTGTTAGCGGTTATTGCAGATCCCCTAACATGCACCACCTCAGTGCTCTCTATATAAATGCATAACCAATCTTCACAGATCCCTGAATCTAATGGAATCACAAATTAATATTTTATATTCTAATAATGCAATTGTTGTTTTGAACAGTCCCAGAGTGAGAGGGATCGCCTTATGTGTATTAAATCTTAAACATTCATGGTTATTGTGGCTTGGGTGATGGATGTGCTTTGTCACTCAATGTCAGTTTTAAATGACACTCAGCACTTGTTAAATCTTAGTTAGTTCAGCTAGACTAAGATGTGTTTGCTGTTGATTAGGGGTTCAAATGCATGCACATGTCGGCCTTTTTCCCCTCAAGTAGAGTAGCCTCTTGGTATCTTAAATATGTTTAAAGCTAAAAGTATCGATGAAATTGGAATCGACAATCACACTCATTTCTCCTTGTTAAGAACGAAAGCGTCTCCATTCTCTTCCTCCCGCCCCCCCGCCGCTCCCTCGACCCTCACTGGGAAGAGACACAGAGAATACAAGAGCGTTTCCGCTCAGAACAAGGGCTATGTAATCATTTCAAGTAGTCAAAAGCAGATAAGGGAAATGGATTTTCACGTCAGAGGAACGCAGGGTCTGGTCCTCGCCCGTAAAGGCAAACTCATTTAATTGCTTGAGGTCTAACAAGAGACTTTAAGTGTTGTCAAACACACCGCCGGCTCACTCTCTGTCCCCCGTCAGAGTTCGAGCGCTCACTTAACGGACGTTGTCCTCGTCTCCCCGGTCTGAGCAGGAGAATGGAGGTCGCAGAGTTAACTCACATTCTCAAAGAAACCTCCTGACATGAATTGAACTCTTAGTTTAAAGCGTCGACTCACAAGCTGCATCAGTCTGGCTGAAACAGAAAGGGTAGTGCCTTTATTACGGGAGACTCATTAAGGTGGTAGAAGTGACCTTTGATTCTAGAGAAACACCAATGAAGGTGAATTCACTCGAATGCTTGGATTTTATTTGGTCGTTTTTCATAGGTAGGACGTGCACTGGTGTGTGTGTGTGTGTGTGTGTGTTGTAACTTAGAGGTTTCATTGTACATTTATTATTTTTTTTCCCATCCCTCCTAGAAATGATGCATTGTTAAAACCCTCTGCTTTATGAACTTGCCTTTTGTAGCGCTCAAAGCCCACTGACAAAAATGGAGCCCTGCGAATGGGCGAGGACAGAATAAGAACATTTCTTTTATTATTTATATGTTTCACTTTCTTGTTCGTTTCGGGTTATTTGTGCCTCTGGCAGTGAAATATGCTTTGGAATGTCCTTGTGTCCCTGTAGCCAAAAATACATGCTATGTACGTGAACATGTATCAATATGCATGATTGCCATTAGAAGATAGGACATTGCTTGCCCTTTACTATTATATATAAGATGTTTTCAAGCAGCTGTTTTCTAAGAGCTGAGCCCAACCACACTAACCGAATCCGAAGGTTTTCATGAGGTATAAAAAACTGAATGTGTTAGTTCAATGAAGGCTATCTGTGCACTTCGGTCATTGAAGTATTTGTTTTTTTTGTTTGAACTGGTAGCTGCCGCTGTATCAACAATCGTAGTGGCTTTCTGTGTTATTTTTATTATTAGCATTTTGAAAAACTCGTTTAATCTTGATAGCAATAGTGTGATAGTACACCCAGCAGATCCGATATGAGTTTTCTCCTTTATTACGTCTCTAATTTGTGTACTCTGTTAAACCGTAGGACTGACGTCAAAGAAAATGACCCTTATAAACTAAAAACGCAGTGCAAGGAGGACAATTTAAAGGCAACTGAAACAGAAGTTAAACTATAAGAAATAGAATCCAGTTCCACCGTGGTAGAAAGTTCATGGTCTATTTAACATAGTCTTGTGCCTTGAAGTTTCAGTAATAGAATTTATCTTTATACTGTAGTTGTATTTTTATTCCGAGTCCTGTGTTTGCCTCTTGTTGGTATTCAGTGCTTTGGATGTATTAAGGATTTATAGAAATCGAGAACATGTTTGCCTTGCTTTATTTTCTTAATTGAGAAAAAAAAAGAAAAAAGGATAACATTATGGGAAGGTGTATTTGGGCAATATCGATGATGTAAAATATAGGATTTTGATGTTTTTCATCCCTGATATGTTGAATGTTTCACAGATTAATGAGTGACGTGTGTTTGTTGGGAAATATTCTCCATTTTAACATGACCGTGTAAAACTAAACGAAAAACTTGGCCTCAAACATAATCTTCCAATCGCAACATGACATTTTACGACAATACTTCAACCTTGACCCGGAAGGACAACAAGTCTAAGATCTGCACTTTATAAAGTATGTTTCCCGGTGGGACACCCATTCACTTTTTGTATGTATTTTTTACCTTTGTCCAAAGCTGTTTTGTTTTCATATTATTTTTTAATTTAGTTTTAAATAAAAGGGATGGGTAGTATGTATCTTTAAAAAAAAAAAAAACGTTATTTTAACCAAACAATCCTACAGACTAGGTGTCAGTGGTTTATTCGCCATCTGCCAAGCTAAGTCCTTGCCTTCCTGAAAGTGAAAAGTATAGTTTGTGTCTACTTTTATAGTACTGTGTTACTGTATCATTTGTTTGCCGTATGTAACAGATACACAATAGTAAACAACATTTACCTGCTGTCTGTCTATAACATTTATTTCACTCACATCGCAAACAAAACACAGTGTTTGTGTTGCATCATTAGGGTTAGTTGTCTATAATTTAGAAAAAAAAACATTACCCTGCTGAAAAATCCAGCTAAAACTGGATTTTTGGCTGGTATTAGCTGGTTTTAGCAGCCTGGCTTAGCTGGTCAAGCTGGTTTTAGATGGTCTCCCAGCCTGATTTAGCTGGTTAAGCTGGTTTTAGATGGTCTCCCAGCCTGACTTAGCTGGTCAAGCTGGTTTTAGATGGTCTCCCAGCCTGATTTAGCTGGTCAAGCTGGTTTTAGATGGTCTCCCAGCCTGATTTAGCTGGTTAAGCTGGTTTTAGATGGTCTCCCAGCCTGACTTAGCTGGTTAAGTTGGTCTTCCAGTCTGGACAAGTTGGTGGCCAGCTGCTTTTAGCTGGTCTCCCACCCTGGCTTATCTGGTCAAGCTGGTATTCCAGCCTGGACAAATTGGTTTTAGCTGGTATTCCTGCTTAGACAAGCTGGTCTTCCAGTCTGGTTTAGCTGGTTTTAGCTGGTCTCCAAGCCTAACTTAGCTGATGAACATTTTACCTAATTACAAATTAATCAGATTACATGGTCCATATACAGATATACATTATTTGTTTGAACACCCAGTGGCAGAAAAAATAGGGACAGTCAGCCAGCCTGACCAGCTAAAATCAGCGAAGACCAGCTAAAATCAGCGAAGACCAGCTAAAACCATCAAAGACCAACAATTACCAGCTAAGACCAGTTTGACCAGCTAAGACCAGCCTGACCAGCTAAAAAAAAATTCAAAACCCCTGATAAACCAGCTATGACCAGGCTGAGAGACCAGCCAAAACCAGCCTGACCACCTTAGGCTGGTTTAAGCTGGCTTGTTCAGCAGGGTGAGTAGCTGAAAAACGAAATCAATGATTTTCTCTGAGGTTTGGCTGTTTAACTTTTTATTTTATATTGAGTTTTATTACGTTTTAATTACTAATAAATGTGTTTCAGAGAAGAAAAAAATTGTGTATCACCGAATACACCGACAAATTAGTCTGGCATATTGCAAAAACAACAAATATCCCTGCTGAAAAATCCATCTTAAACCAGCCTAAGGTGGTCAGGCTGGTTTTGGCTGGTCTCCCAGCCTGGTCTTAGCTGGATATTGTTGGTCTTAGCTGGTCAGGCTGGTCTTAGCGGGTAATTGCTGGTTTTAGCTGGTCAGGCTGGTCTTAGCTGGTAATTGTTGGTCTTTGATGGTTTTAGCTGGTCTTCGCTGATTTTAGCTGGTCAGGCTGGCTGACTGTCCCTATTTTTTCTGCCACTGGGTGTTCAAACAAATAATGTATATCTGTATATGGACCATGTAATCTGATTAATTTGTAATTAGGTAAAATGTTCATCAGCTAAGTTAGGCTGGGAGACCAGCTAAAACCAGCTAAGCCAGACTGGAAGACCAGCTTGACCAGATAAGCCAGGGTGGGAGACCAGCTAAAAGCAGCTGGCCACCAACTTGTCCAGACTGGAAGACCAACTTAACCAGCTAAGTCAGGCTGGGAGACCATCTAAAACCAGATTGACCAGCTAAATCAGGCTGTGAGACCATCTAAAACCAGCTTGACCAGCTAAATCAGGCTGGGAGACCATCTAAAACCAGATTGACCAGCTAAATCAGGCTGGGAGACCATCTAAAACCAGCTTGACCAGCTAAATCAGGCTGTGAGACCATCTAAAACCAGCTTGACCAGCTAAATCAGGCTGTGAGACCATCTAAAACCAGATTGACCAGCTAAATCAGGCTGGGAGACCATCTAAAACCAGCTTAACCAGCTAAATCAGGCTGGGAGACCATCTAAAACCAGATTGACCAGCTAAATCAGGCTGGGAGACCATCTAAAACCAGCTTAACCAGCTAAATCAGGCTGGGAGACCAGCTTGACCAGCTAAATCAGGCTGTGAGACCATTTAAAACCAGCTTGACCAGCTAAATCAGGCTATGAGACCATCTTAAACCAGCTTGACCAGCTAAATCAGGCTGTGAGACCATCTAAAACCAGCTTGACCAGCTAAATCAGGCTGGGAGACCAGTTTAGCCAGGCTGCTAAAACCAGCTACTTCCAGCTTAAACCAGCTAAGACCAGCCAACCAGTTTAGGCTGGTTTTAGCTGGATTTTTCAGCAGGGATGAGCACCGTGAAATTTACCCTGAGGTTTTGCTGTTTAACTTCCTATTTTATATTGAGTTTTATTACGTTTTAATTACTAATAAATGTGTTTCAGAGAAGAAAAAAAAAATGTGTATCACCGAATACAAATATTGCAAAAACAACAAATATGATCACCGTGAAATTTACCCTATTACTAATTGTGGAAAAGGAAATTAGTAATTTTGACATGATCGCGAAGGAGATTACGAACTTTACTACTGTGGTGAAGGTGATGACTGAATATTAATAAATTTAACGTGACGTGACGTAAGCCTCAAATTAGATATGAACTGCTGACGTTAGAAAGTTGGGCGGTAGTCCAACCGTCCAAGCCTTGCGGGGCAGCGGTTGCTCATGAATATTAAGTAGATGACACGCATCCTTAAAAGGTGACGCAATAAATATTCATGAGCCAGGCTTCGCCATTAGTGCGATTCGGCTGTTGTGGTTGACGGAAAGCAAAAGAAGAAAACAAGACCACCAACGCAAGTGACAGCCGCAAGCAGGAAACTCCCGCGATTAAGAACCACGTAAAGCAATATTAGAGCTGATTAAAACAAAGGAGACACTTCTAATAAAGTCCGTTCAATCACGGAGGGGTTTGTGGAGATGTCTGGAGCGGAGTTTGACACGGAGTTTCTGTACAACTTACCCGCGTGTGTTATGAGTCAATTCACACGGCTTATGGACTCCCTTTCACACTCAGACTGGATATTATTCGGTAAGGGTAATGTATTTATCTTTAGGTTTAATTATGATTATGTTTTCATTAATTTAGCTCGGAACAATAGAGGGTTAGCACCCTCGCTAACACTTAGCCAACTGAGCGGTGACGTCAAAAGTTCAGTTGGTGAAATGTTTATTTCTTTTTCTTTTTTTTTTATACTTTTATTTTCCTTTAGTTATGAATATTTTTTGTAATGATATTTGTTTGGTTGTGAATGTATAAGAGGTAAGGAATGTCCTGGCCTGATGATTAATGACATCGGAGTAAATAAACGTGTAAATTATTAATAATTTGATTTAAAAAGCCGAGATTTGTTAAGCAATGGTTCCCTGAGGTTATGTTGTGTCCATTCATTCAGGTGAGATGCTGAGGTTTGATAAATCAATCACAGCTGTATTTGATCTTTTTCTCAAATGGGGAATCATCTGGGATTTGTTTAATAAGTTATTTTTTTTATGGCTATGTTATCCATTTTCCGAATGTCATCTTAGACTTTATACATGATTTTGATTCTTCCAAGGTTTGGCATGAATGATTCCATATTAATTATGTTTTTTTCGCTGTATGACTAATGTATTCTGGTGGAAACTAACCTTTTAAGAGTGCTTTTATGTCAATTACAGCTTCACAGGTCATTTCTGATCAGACTGAACTACGCCTTTTGGAACAAAGCCCCAGGCGCACTGACATCCTCATGCACAAATGGGGCTGTCGCAACGGGACGGTTGGAGAACTGGTGCAAATTCTTGAAGACTTGCAGTGGTTTCGACCCCGTGATATCATCCTTGAATGTATGCATGATTTGTATTTTTTTTATCTCATTGTATATGTTGTCAGTTGCTTGCTTCCGCTGTCTCTACCACATTTGATACCCTAACCAGCCGTTATCAAGTGGGTTTGGTGGTGGTTACGAAACTCACTTGATAATCTTTATTCAGGCACTTTTCAGCGTCTCACATTTTAAGTTGTGAAGATCAAAGAAGCACTGTTCTGCTGTGATCGCACATGCTTATTTGTTTTAGTCCTCTGATCACGCTGTAGATGCTACCGTTACAACCACTGGCATGAGGAAAAAACAACATATTAGGCTCCGCTTTAGAACACATTTGTGGTGTTATTATGCCTGATTCATCAGTGCATGTTATTTCAAAGAAACAAATTGTCCCTATAATCTTTCAGCAGAATGCAATAACTTGCTCTGCCTCTGAAACTGAACCTAACAATTAATGCATAATAATAATTAATAGTCAACAGATATGGGTTTTTCAATGGTTGCTACAGATAACTAGATATTATATATAATAATTCACACACATATCTATATATATCTATATATATATATATACATACATACACACACACACACACGTGTGTATATATATATATATATATATTATATATAAAATATGCATAATAATAATTAATAGTCAGCAGATATGGGTTTTTCAATGGTTGCTGCAGATAACTAGATATTATATATAATAATTCTCACACACACACACACACACACATATATATATATATATATATATATATATATATACATACACACACATATATATATAAAAATATGCATATATATATAAAATATGCAAAATAATTAATAGTCATCAGATATGGGTTTTTCAATGGTTGCTGCAGATAACTAGATATTATATATAATAATTCTCACACACATCTATATATATATATATATATATATATATAATTATATTTATTTTTATTTAATTACCAAATATTAAATTGTGCCTTGGCAACAATCTTAAATAAATTATTTTGTTGAAAAACTAAAACTGAAATAAATAAAGCTAAATAGAAACATTTAAATAAAATGACAAGCACATAACAAAATGACTAAACATTAAAATATAAACTGAAAATATAAAAATAAATCTAATTCAAACTAAACTATTATTATATACATACTATAGCAGTACTTAAATAACACTAAAATAACACTGTGTTATAGATTTAATTTTAGGGAGGGGAAAAAGTGCCAACTAATATATTTTGGTTTTGTGATTTGTACAATTTATTATCGTTGGATAATAAATCCATTAATGTACTTTTGTATGCATTTCCAAAGGTAGACGTATACCACAGTCTCGTTCTAAGCAACACTCGCCTTCAACGGAGCCACCAGCCACTGCATGTCCAACCAGCACCACCAGCTTTATCAATAAGTTTGTCCCTGTCCACGGTAACATCTTACACTTTCTACAGTGCTTCATGATATCTGTGGTAAAAATATATCTTTAATATGCGGTTGTTTTGTTTTTCTAGAACTCAGGCCTCTACCCAAGCCTAGCCCTCCACCGCCTGATCTGGACTCCACCAATCCAAGAACCTCAAATGTAGCCGGAGAGGTGCTTTATTTGATTTAAAAAGAATTTAAATCCAGCCATTAAAAGTGCTTTATATGTTTTGAGCATACTCTCTGTTTTTATTGTGCTGGCGAGGCATTAGTCAGCATGACTTTTCCTTTAGCCATCATGTTTTTCTTCCCTTCAGTTTCTTAATCCACTGACTCTTTTGTGCTTGTTCACAGTGTCCGTGCAAGAACCCGGTGGATCCCCCTCCTCTTTACTCTACTGCGATGAGCTGGCCGTTTGAGGAAATACAGAGTGGCACATGCAACTTTTCCCCGTGCAAGCAGATTGGAGAAGGAGGTTTCGGGCACGTGTATCAAGCTGTGATGCGAAACACTGAGTTTGCTGTGAAGAAGCTGAAAGAGGTACTAAAAGAAGCATCTATGAGTTTGTTCGTTCTGTTATTGAGTCGTTCAGTTTGTTTCCTAAACATCCATGTTTTTTCTCTCGCTCTTTTTTTTCTCTCATGCGGGTGTTCGGAGCAGGACTCTCATTTGGATTGGAATGTTGTGAAGGAAAGTTTCAGGACGGAAGTGGAAAAACTCTCACAGTAAGAAACTCCGTGTCTGTCCATCCTCTGCTCCTTTGGCTTATGCTTTCTTCTCTCATGCTTTAAATCTGTCTTTCCTGATTTGTCTAAAGGCACCCACACACTACAAGATAATCGGGATGATTTTGGGCCCAACTCTCCCCTTCCGACAATCCTAGGTAAAGTCCCGATTATCTTGATGGTTCTACAGATGACCTTATCAGATTTTCCTGTGGTGTGTCAAGTCACCTTCATTTACACAGCACTTTTCACAACACAGATTGCTTCAAAGCAGCTCCACAGTGATGATAGGAAAGCAACCTCGCTTCCGAAGAAAAGCCTTTGATCAATTTCTGTTGTAAAAGCTGACCAGCTATTCAATTCGGTGCCATTCAAACAACACCATCCCCAATCAAAACAGAAAACCCCCAATGCGCTCCGGACCCCATCCGCACGGCAACAGCAGAAAGCAAACCACGAAACAGGCCCTGTGATGTGTGTTAAGAGCAGTGGTGTAAAGTAACGAATTACAAATACTCTCGTTACTGTAATTGAGTAGTTTTTCTCAGGAATTGTACTTTATTAAGTAGTTTAAAAACAGTGTACTTTTACTTGAGTACATTTTAAGTAGCCTGGCTTCGCCCTCCTACGTACTTCCGCTCAATTTTCATTTTCCTTCAGTTCTCCGTCTGGGACTGCGGTATATTCTTAGGTTTTCTCCGAACAATTTTTTACCCGTCCAATCAGCGAACAGAGGGAGTGGCTGAGAACGGTGACGTTGATGTTGTGCGCTAGTTTGAGTTGTAGTTCAGTAATAGCGGCGGAGAAAGATGCGAGCGAAGCCATTCATTCCGTTGTGGCACCGCTACCGAATATCCAGAAGTTATTAAAGCCGAAGCAAGAACAATCTTTGCTGAGTTTTATTGGTGGCCATGATGTTGTGCCCCCGGAAAAGTTTGATTTTCCAGCTAACCCCGTTAGTGGTGAAGGAGATGGCTTAAGCCGTCCGTCTCCCACCACCCACGTTAAAATCCCCGGCCGAATATTCTGTTTTAGACAAACACCAAGGTCGTGTGGTAATTTAATTGCTCTCCGTATCCACATCTCTGAGTTTTCAAGAATATATCTTATCTATATCTTTGAGCAGAATATAACCTTTTTGACCCCTGCAGAGCACCATGCGGCTGTGTGCGCTGTAATTTGGATGCATTTCTAGACTTGTATTTCTTTAAATGCAGTGTTTACAAGAGCAATATATTTCATCACCGTAAAAAAAAATAAAAAGAAGAAAAGCACGTAAACATTTGAATTGGGCCGTTATTTACGGCAGCATTTATTCTTATCATACCAAGCATATGACAGCATATACAATCGTTGTTATGGACCACGAGAGCAGCGCGTTCCCGGTCACAAAACTCTCCTCTCCACCGTGAGGTTTTATCACTGAGGTGGCGTGCACATTTATTTGCGGACTTCCATGTGAGAATCAAAGGCGAACGGCACGTGACATTTGTCACGACCAAACGTTAGCGATTGGTTAAGGCAGATCAGAGTGACTCTGAGCAGATCCAATTGTTTTGAACTTCAACAGAGTATCACCTTCTAGGAAGTAAACGCTTGTCATTGGAGAGGGGCCAGACTCTCTGTACAAATGAAATGTCAGGCTACATTTTAAGTGCTGTATCGGTACTTTTACTGCACTATTTTCCCTAAACCTGCCGTTGCTACATTATGTAAATTTTTTTCCTGTCAACAAGATGAATAATCTGTCCTGTGACTCGATGCGTCACGCGTGTGACTCCCGTCAAATCAACCATGATAGCGAGTTGTGACCAGCCTAGAATGAGAGGCACGCACGCTTTATGAAAGGGGGTTGTTGCTGGTTACTGTATGATGACTGAAATCGTGAAATTGCCTTAAACAATTACTAAAAATTGACTGCAGAATATTACATTTTCTGATACACGCACAAATGGTCCGTATTCTGTTAGCGCCGCACGAGCTTGCGGTGCCATCTGCTGAAAACACTTCCTTTAGCTTGATTGTTTGCCAGACTTCAGTGCATTAGACATTAACTGATCGTCACTGCTAGATTTGTGTCCTTTACATCGATTTCGCTCAGCTTGTAAACGCATTAACCTGCTTTCTGTCAGCTTATTGAAGTGCATATTTTAATGTAATGTGTTCTCACATGGCGATTTAAAATTATTGGCGATGTATATAGCAAACAACTTTAAACCATCAGATTTATATTTAAATCAGGTTTATTTTTTTAATTTCAAGCAAAAATAATCAGTGGGGAAAATTGTGAGTTACTCATTCTGATTTCTGAATTGTATTATTTTTACAGAGAAAACATCCATTGAAATTAAAGCAGTACAATGAATGTGTCTTGAAAAGAAAGAACTCTGCTTTTTTTTTAAAGGTAAAATTGTTAAAAACCTTTTTTAATTAACCGCAAGAAAACCTCTACAGAATAGTTGTCATAAATGTTACCAGATTATTGGTTGCTTTCTCCAATATTACATGGCTGTGTTTTTAGTGCTAGCAGTCAAAAATAAAACTTGGAGAAATATTGAAATACTGAAATATGTTTTTTTGTTCTTCCGGAGAATCATCCATAAGAAGTAAGCTACATTTTTAGTTTTCAGGGTATAATGTGGAATAACATTAATAGCATAATACTCACTACTCTTGAGTACTTTTAAAAGGGCTACTTTTTACTCCTACTCTGAGTAGTATTTAGGACAGGTACTTTTACTCTACTAGCACTACATTTTTTGACAGTACTTTCACTTGAATATGCTTTTTCAGTACTCTTTCCACCACTGGTTAAGAGTGATTAAATCTGCTCGTAAGAACGTCGGGCTGCACCGTTCTCTAATCATAAATATCCAACATGTCGAATATTTGCGATCAGAAGTCCTGTTGTCAGAAATGTGCACACACTAGATTGTCACATGGAATTAAACAATACCCAATCAGAAAGCGAGCTGATGGAAGATGGAAACAACACAACTCCATCTAAACCTTTTTTTTTTTCCCCTGCAAATGTTCTGTAAAATGCAGTCCAAACACTATTATCACCATTTCTTCTTGCCCACCGTCCGCCATGTTTGTTCACGTTTGATCCGTGTCGGGGCTCTGGATATTTGTGAATGCTATTTGTTTGTGTGTGGTGTGCTGTCTTGGTCATATCGCGGCGCTCCACACACTATAAAAACACCTGTTAAATCTATGATTTTCATGTTTGTGGTTTCTCAAATTTTGAAAATCTGATATGAGACTAAAAATCTTTTAGTGTGGGCCAGGTTTTTCCAGTCTGACTGTGATTAATTTATGTTAGTTCAACTGAAGTGCTGAACAGGGCTTAACCGCTAAATTTGATTGCTCTTTATGCAAAACACCTCTTCATGAGCCAAATCTCTTTTTTTGTGGTTGTCATGCTGTTGTCTCTTAATTAGGTCTTTTTTTTTTTCTGACACATTTTTCAGCCAACACTTTCAAGCCTTGCTTCCTTCAGCTACTGTAATGCTCTCATGAAATGTTATGTAATACAGTCTAAAGCGACACATTTTTTATTAGGCTCTTTCTTATTCTGCAGGTATCGGCATCCCAACATAATGGACTTTGTTGGCTACAGTATAGAAGGACAAACTTACTGTCTCATATATGTTTATATGCCAAATGGCTCTTTAGAGGACCGACTACACTGTGAGGTGAGTTATTACTTTTGCTGCTTCATCATTTAGTATGCCACTTGAAGGTGTAGTTGACCCAAAATGAAAGTGTCATCTTTTACTAACCTTCATATCATTCCAAACCTGTATGACATACAGTGAAAGTGAATGGGGACAAGGCTGACGAACACAAGAAATGTAGCCTGACGTCGTCATACTCAATTCTAGTCAGAATTTGAGTCTGCTCCTGCTCCGTTGGGCTGTGATTATGGGGCGTGTTTAAACCGAACCAGGAAAGACCTCAATTGGATAGACCTACAACCAATCAGAGCAACGGAGCGACGCATAACGTTAGTTGTCAAATGTCAACAGAACTCAACTGCACTGTGTTGCCAAGTCTGCGGGTTGAAGCGACCCCAATTATGTGATATACAGACACAGAAATGCGAAGTTTAGCAGGCAGTCCAGCCAAAATAACACATATTTTACCCCCCAAATGCCATTTTTACCGGAGAACCCCCCCACCCGGAAAGCTATTGGGCTTGTTTTTGGCTAGTTTTGAGTAGCAATCGTTATTGGGCGGGTTTTTCTGTAAAAACTTGGCAACCCTGTCTGCACGCACGCCCGGAATAAGTAGCCTAACGTTAGAAGAAAAAGATGAGTGTAAACAATCTTTGCCGGTGTTGTAAAAAAAGTGTTGTCACAATTGATTATGATTTGACTTTTTCAACTTTAGTTAGTGTGTAGTGTCGCTGTTTGAGCATAAACAACATCTGCGAAGTTACGACGCTCAAAGTTCAATGCAAAGGGACAAAGGAGATATTTTCTTTTACTGAAATCACTTTTCACGGACTAAATCAAACTGCTGGTAGGGACTACAACGAGCTTCTTCCTGGGATGGTGACATCACAAACCCTAAAATTTACATAAACCCCACCCCCGGGAACACATAACAAAGGGGCGTAAGGCCATGTTGGGCTGCTTTATGCTGCATTCACACCAAGGTTATAATCGTTAACGAAAACAAAAACTAGGTTGGAAAAAACATTGGTGTTAACTGAAATGAAAATAAAAATGAGGCATTACAAAAAAAACGATAACTAGCCAAAACTGTAATTTGCGTTTGGCAAAACGAACTAAAATAAAATAAAATTATAGATTAAATGTCCTTAGTTTTTGATTTTCGAAAATCATCTCATTTGCAGGCCTGTACAGTCAAATATTGTGCATCACAACTTATTGCGCAAAAAGGTTGACGTCAATGACAAGATATGATGTTTCATGTTTCACTAAGGTTCAGACTGCAGGTAAATGTGGCCCTTATGTGACTCAGTTCTGTTTTTGTGATTACCGTGTGAATGGCACAAACCACATGGAATCTGATCTTTTCAGTTCTGATGTCGTCACAATTATGCACTCATGGGAAAGTTTTTACACACCTGAAGTTGCGAAAGGTAGTCAGTGAAGGACAGTGTATATACAAGCAAAACATGAGGGCTTGTATCATAAATGATTAAAAAATCTGCTCTCTTTGTTTTTGTTAATATCGCCTGCGCATAAATTCGCTGGCTTCCGCGGCAGATTACACTATAAATAAACGCGTAATAACTTACTTTAATGTTCTCTGTGTTTACTTTTGTATGACAACGTTGTACTGTTTTTGCACACGTGGGTCAGTTCGGGGTCATGATCTATTCACACTGGAATCTGATATTGGCCACATTTAAAACAACAATGTATCAGGTGAAATCAGAATTGAGCACTAAGGCTCGCTATGTTAACATAGCCTAATTCTCACTAGTCAAGTTAGGGACAACTGTGGTGATTTTTGTTATTTTTGTATCTTGCGCACTTTAATTGTATGGAAATAAGCCCTCAGAACAGTCATTTGGGTTTGGTAGAAAATGAAGGTAAGTAAATGATGACAGAAGTTTCATTTTATGTGATCTAACCCAGGGGTTTTCAAACTGGGGTCCTCCAGAAGGTCATAAGGGGTCCCCAGAAAATTTCAGAGAATAAAAAGACAAAGCAAAAATGGATAAAGTCTAATAAACGTTTCATTTCTAAATGTTTCTTGCCGTATACATACTTTCCAGAATTGTATATGTTTGTTTTGTATCTTTTATTGTGAGTTTTTCTCACCGTAGTCCCCTTTATCTTGATCTCTGGGGTTGTAAGGCAGTATTCTTAACTCAGTACTTAAGCTGCTTACATACATTTATTGTGAAAGTTGCTTATACAAATAATTTTTAATTGAAAATGTTCTTCTTCAGGTTTATATCCAACATTAAGTATAGCCAATTTAAGTTTGGAAACAATATGTTGCATTTATAATGTCACACTTACCGTTTATCTATCAATTTAAATGTTTTTTCATACATAACATTTTAGGTAGGGGTCAACATATTTGGGGGTCCTTGGCCCTTTCAATCCTTCTGTGTTTTACACAATGCTTGTTTCTTTCAGGACCGCATCGCCCTCTCTTGGTCACAGCGTGTAAATGTGTTACTGGGCGCTGCCAAAGCTATTCAGTACCTGCATTCCTGCGCACCTGCACTTATTCATGGAGATATCAAGAGGTGAGTGCAAGAACATGTAAGCCACCTGAACACTACCTTTCAAAAGTTTGTGGTCAGTATTTTTTTGTTCTGAAAGAAATTAATACTTTTATTCAGCAATGATGCATTAAATTGATCAAAAAGGACAGTAGAGAATATGATCAAAAATCATTCTAATATGATGATTTGATGCTCACAAACATTTATGATTATTAATGTTAAAATCAGTTGAGATGCTCAATATTTTTGTACAAACATGATGCGTTTGTAATTCAAAGTTCAAAAGAACAGCATTTTTTTACTGAAATCCTTTGTGACATTATACATGATGTACCGCCCTACTTCGAGCACTGATACAATGGCAAAAAGGTGTCTTTGAAATCACATTACACCTTACTTTCTCTAAAAGGCCAAACATCAATCCTAGCTTGAGCTTCTGAGAATCACACTGTTGTTACATAAAATGTAGGAATCATATTGACCCGGGTGGCCATCCATCTCAGGTCTTCAGATTAGTTTTCACAATGTGAGTGCAGTGACTTCTTCAAGTTTTACAAATGTAATGGGCACAAAGTACGTTTATATTGGGTTGGGTTTAAGTCCATGAAAAAAATAACATCAAACTTTTGGGTCAGTTCACTTGTTAGCTACTGGTGTCGTTAAAACACCAGCACCAGAAATGGTGAGAGTTCATGCTTGAAGATTTCCCTAAGATAAAATCAACTGCAGCACCATTTTTCTTTTTGTTCAATATATTGTTCACATGAATAAAATATGTTGCAAATGCCATTTAATGTTGGTTTCATGTTAACATTTAGGGTTTTCACAAACCTGTCATCTTTCCTCAGCTCTAACATCCTTTTAGGGGATCACCTGGAGCCCAAGCTGGGGGACTTTGGATTGGCGCGTTTATGTCGGAACCCCAGTAAAACCCCAGGCAAAACGTCCACTGTGGCTCACACTGCAACGGTACGGGGAACTCTTGCCTACCTCCCAGAAGAATACCTGAAGGATGGACAGCTAGGAGTGGAGATTGACGTCTACAGCTTTGGAGTGGTGAGATGCAACTTTCAAGACTTGCGTTGTAAAACAACTTCTCATTAAAGGGATAGTTCACCCAAAAATTACCATGAATTTTTGTCATTTTTTACTCACCCTCTCCAAACCCATAAGACTGTTGTTTCTCTTCAGAACACAAATAAAGATATTTTTGATGAAATCTGAAAGCTTTATGTCCCTCCGTTGACAGTCTACACAACTACCACTTTGATGCTTCAAAAAGTTAATAAAGAAATCGTAAAACTAATCCATATAAATTGATTTCTAAAGAGACACGAGTGCTTTATGTAATGAATTTAGGCTTTTATTCACATAAACAGAAGCTCAATCGTACTTGCTTGTGAACAAACTGGTACTCGCACATCAAGAAAGCACGTTGATGCATGTTTTTATGTGAATAAAAGCCTAAATTCAATCTGTTCATCATTTAAAATGAGCGTGTCATCTCGAATCATATGGATTAGTTTGACGATTTCTTAAAATTTTTGAAGCGTCGAAGTTGTAGTTGCTTAGCTGTCAATGGAGGGAACGAAATCTCTGATTTCATTAAAAATATCTGCATTTGTGTTCCGAAGATGAACAAAAGTCTTACAGATTTGAAATGACATGAGGGTGAGTGACAGCAGGATTTTCACTTTAGGGTGAACTATCCCTTCAATAGCAATAAGTTATTATAACTTCAACAGCCCTGATTGTACTCAAATGCTCACCATCACCACTCAACAATATTTTATTACAATAATATTCAAGTGGGCTGGGATCCACAAAAAAAAAACCCCATTGTGAATTGAGATCCATCACACCTAATGAGATTTCAGCTCACTTTCAAGGCCAATGTAAAAACTACTTTTTGGTTTTTAAGGAGGACCCACCCTTAAAGGTGCACTATGTAACTTTTCCGTCCGCTAGAGGTCGTCTGTTCAAAACAAAGGCGTAGCTTGATGACGGCACGTTTGAGGGCAGAATCTTGGGACGTGTGGTCTCACATCACAGCCGGTGGGAAAGAATGGGGATAGGACTCGGGCAGAAATCATGTTGATGGATGTGATTATTAACGTTACTGTAGTCTGAAGCAGAGCAGGAGCGAGTGTTGTGGAGCTGAGGAACCACTGGAGCGATTGTTAATAAGATGAACGCAACACACGCCTCGCGAGCAGCGGGACTTTTATTATGCCACAGTCGCCGGCGCCACTTCCACTCCTCCGCTCATGAGTGTGAGGTAACGCAGCTCTGTTGATCATATTACACACATCTGAGTGTGTTGATGATGGGATGACGTTACTCTGTGTGTTCTCTCGGCCGCTGCTATGACACTTGTTCACACTGCAGTGAGAGTAAAGCGTTTCTGCAGAATAAAACCGGAAAACCGAGGCTAACGCAGATATGATGTCATCGACAGGCCACACCCTCACACGTCCCGGTTCCTTGGTTAAAATAGCAATTTACTCACAAATAGTTGGAAACATTTGGTATATTGTAAGTACTCAACTGAACAAAATATATAACACTAGCCAAGTGGTTTTTGGATATTTACTGAAAAAATGTTACATAGTGCAGCTTTAATGATCTTCAACTCTTTTATGGTTCATGCAATTGAACAGTTGCTGCAAACGTATTAAGGCTTTCCATTATTGATAAAGTAACACTCCAGTTTCTCTCGCACCGCAGGTCATGCTAGAGGTACTCACTGGACGGCAGGCTCTTGAGATCGATGGCCAGTCCAAAACGGTTTACTTGGTGAGAAGAGCTGAAGTCATATTATAGTAAAATGTATTTGTGTAGAGTTGGTGTTAATGGCTGTTATTTCTCACAGAAAGATCTGGTTAAAGAGGAGGAAGATGATGGGAGAAGCTTCAGCAAAGGGAAGCACTCGCGGGAGCTGTCCTATGCTAATGCAGCGGAGAACATCTGCAGGAAACATCTGGATCCTCGATTGGTGACTAAAGACACCCCTACCCCTCATGGATCAATGGAAATTTCTCAACTGGCATGTCAATGTTTAGAACGACGGAGGAAGAAGAGACCTCGCATGACGGATGTATGAGAATCTATTAAAATGCTATTTGTTTGAAATAACAGTTGTTTTAAATATAATATTTCACAATATTACAGTTTTTACTGTATTTCTAAACAAATAAAGGCAGCCTTTGTGAGCATAAGAGACTTCTTCAAAAACATGAATTCAAATCTTAAGTATTGCAAACTTTTGAATTTGAACTTTTTGAATGGAAAGTAGTCACGAAAACCTAAATTATGACTTTCCGGCTAACAATTGGACATCAGGAAAAAAAAATTGATTCATACTATTATTATTATTCAGACTCTGTTGGTGTTTTTATAGGTATTCAAAGCACTTCAAGATGTGCATTCAGGGTTGAAGACCTCTGGCAGATCGACCATGGTCCAAATATCTCCTGTATCATCTCATCCATCCACCCCTGAGCCTCTGCGCTCTGACAGCAGCTCCCTGGACTCTCTCGCCCATCAGTTCTCCAAACTCCACCCTCAAGAGAACACGTACCCCTGCCTTCACAAGCCTATCTTTCCCAGCTTGGTCTCTGTAATAACTCCGTCTAGCTGCTCAGAGTCAGAGTTGAATGCTGAATCATGGGCTTCACAGTCCTCCGGCATGCCATGTGAATCAGATGAGAGTCAAGGCTTTTCTCAGTACTTGACCAATCACTGTAGCGGACCTCAGTCGGCGTCATGCGAGGCGTGTGGCGTTCAGAGCACTAAAATAAGCAGTTCTTTAGAGGAAAACCCATCACAGTCCAGTCCGAATGAAGGTAATATTTGTTATTAAAATGAATCGCTTAGGAATGTCATAAATAATAAGCATTTTTCTGAATGTATGTTATTATATCTTTCTTCTTGTCCCTGTTTCTGAATCTTGACAGATTTTTCTGACCAGAAAGTGTTTATCAACCCTGTGAGGCAGCGACTGGTCCAGAAAATAGAGCTTTATGAAGAGGGGAGGATTTTAACTTCTGATTTGCTATCATCAGGCGACTCATTATGTAAGTGTCCACATCAATTGTAAATGGATTCCATAACTGTATACAAACATATGTTTGGTGGGGACTGTTCTGGGTTCTTCAGGCAACACAAGATGTTGTTTTAATTTCATTCAAACTGACCCATATAGTATAGTAATGGATGCTGGTTTCATGATTGCATCTGTTCAACTAGGATCTGCTAAAGATTTACTTTTAATGCATCGCAAAGGTCACAAAATGCCAGTTGTAACTGTTAAAGTGCTACTGTAGTGACAAATATAAAGCCCAATTGTGTAACCAAGCCCAGTAAGCAATAAAGACACATTTTGTCCTGATATATGTCCAACAAATTCAGTTGAACATATAACTCAGCAAAAAGGAAACGTTCAGGATACTGTATTTTAAGTAAAAATCCAAATAAACTTTAAAGGCCATTATTGGAAGCGGTTTAAACAATGTTTTTCATACTTGTTCAAGCATGAAAGGTAAACCAATATCACCCTGTAGCCCAAAACTGGTTTCCCACTGAAGCTAAGCAGGGCTGAGCCTGGTCAGTACCTGGATGGGAGACCAACTGGGAAAACTAGGTTGCTGCTGGTAGAGGTCTTAGTGAGGCTCTGGGTCTGTGTGGGTCCTAACACCCCAGTATTCAATTCAGTTCAATTCAAATTTATTTGTATAGCGCTTTTCACAATACATATCGTTTCAAAGCAGCTTCACAGAAAATGCATGCGTCTACATTACAGTTTAAATTGATTTGTACATTTTTTTTTTAACAATCTATTATTAATCAATATAATAACTATGGCACAGAAATAAGAATACATGTTGTTAATGAATAGGGTATATAGAGATGAGCATGGGTGCGTGTTGATGCAGAGCTGCGTCATCTGAAGTCCTCGCAGTAGTTGAGTCGTCTCTTCACAGGTGTTGGTCATCTGAAGTCTTTACGAGAAGCTGGATCCAGACTGGAGCTGACGGACTCTCTAGTTACCTCGGGATGGGCGTCCCGAGATCAAACAGAACAGAAAAATAATTAACGTAGCTGCTGTTCAAAGCATTAAGCAAAGACGATCATGTGCACTGATATACGCCGCTGCACTCATGGGACGGCTCACAGCTCTTGATCATTACGCAGGAATGAGAGTATAGTTCCTAGACATATCGGCCTAGAATATCACAACTTTTCATTTTCCGTCGGTCTTAGCACACGATGTAACTACAGAAGAGTCGAGCTTTAAATAGGAAAAAATATCGAAAGTCTTTGGTAATTTTTTGAGCGAGATGCTAACGGTCTAATCAGATCCAATGATCTATGCTAAGCTATGCTAAAAGTGCTACCGCCAGACCCGGAGATCGACTGAATGGATTCGAAAACGGTAAAACTCAACTGTTCAACTCTAGGGGAGACGGAAAATGAGCCTATTTTCAAAAAAAGTGGCGTGTTCCTTTAAGGCTTCTTGTCTGAAGAACTCCGAAGTGCAATAATTTAATCTACAAAACAAATCCAAATGACTTTTGAGTTAAAAGATGGAAGATGATGTTTCCAAAATGCGCCGACACATTTTCTGTGCTTTTAGAAGTTGTCTGTTAATTAATTTGAAATAATATATTTCTGTATTTTCATTATTTTGTAGACCGAGGGATGAATGCTCAAACAAGGGAACCAGAAGAGAGTGATGAGTTTGCAAGTGAGACGTCTGAAATCAACATGGAGTCACCAGCCGCAGTTTAACACACCACACAGCACATTTATCTATTTATATTACAATATATTCATGAATTTCTTTATGGTACTTTTTATTTTTCGGTTATGGAATAGAAAATACCTCCATAAATACCTCTGCCAAAGCTTTTTATTCTTTTTTATGGTAGTGAAAAGTGGTACGGATAAGGAACGCTCTGAAGTTGTGAACCTGTGAATCTTGACTGACAAGTTAAAGGCAACGATATAAAAGTGCATAATGTACTGTTATACGCCTGTTATTTTGGCGATCGAATGTCTGTTTGTTGTTTTTGGCTTTGTTCTCAGAGGCTTTTTTTAGCATAAAGTCAAGTTTATGGATTATGGCCAGAACACCTACATGTATGAGAGTACTATTTAACATTAATGGCTAACCTATTTCTATGGTACTAACTGGTGATTATGTTATATACATTAAATTAAACATTTTGCCTGTGCAATTTTCATTATGCACATTTTATTTTTAATTGTCCACAAAACTACAGCAACACCACCAGAGGCCTATAACAGCCGTTTGAAATATCTCTACATTTGTCCCATTGCTTTTTAAAGATCCACGTGTCTCTCCTGTGCCAAAAAGCTGCTTTTATTTCACACTCTTAACTTTGTGATTGGCAGAATCTAAACTGAACTTGTTTAGTGTACACACTGATTTGTAAAATGTTTGTACTTGAAAATGTGTTCTCAGATGCATCTATTTAATCTGTTCTTTGGAAACGAAATGTTAAGGTAAATTGTCTAAACAGATTTTGGGAATGGAATAGAGCTCGTATCTGTGTTGGTAAGAGTGTTTTATAAGCATATGCTATTTACATTATCAGATGTTTTTTTCCTGCAGAGATCATGAATGTTATAGAAATCATCAAATTACAGTGTTTGTCGTAGTTTCTGTTACATAATAAAAAAATATTATATATTTGACCTTATTTCTGTGTCGGTGTATATATTTATAATGGGTGTTTCTATGTCCCAATGGTTGATTTTTTTTAATAATTGATGAACAAATTATGTTAACAAATATCCACCTTTTTGCTTTTTTTTTTTATATGAAGATCACATCAAAGATCACAAAACTTGCTAACTTTTCCCTAATTTATTTTGAATCCCTTTTCCCAGAACTGAAAATCCAACATTAAATATAAATTACATGTTTAAAACAATGACAATCTAAAAAAAAAATCAATATTTATGTGTTAATTATAATTTTTTTAAAGAAAAATAGATGCGCGTGTTGTGAATGCATATTGTTTATTCTTCATATATGTATATACACATTCTACATAATTCATATTATACATTCTAATAATGCTTTACATTATTTGTATTTGACTTTGCTCAAGTAAATATAATAAAAAAGATGTGAAGAAAATGGCCAATTCGAGGTAAATATCACTTTCGGGTTTTTATTGCACACATAAATCAAGCAGTGATTAGTGCAAAAATACAATGGCATAGAAAAAAAACCTATACATGTAGATTCAAACTATAATTTCAACAAAGTATAAAATGTGTGGGATTTGGGTGTAAACTAGTAATATATATTCCAGATTGCAGAGCAATGATGAGTGAATGAAATGTGATGGTAGATTTTTTAAATATACACTCACCTAAAGGATTATTAGGAACACCTGTTCAATTTCTCATTAATGCAATTATCTAATCAACCAATCACATGGCAGTTGCTTCAATGCATTTAGGGGTGTGGTCCTGGTCAAGACAATCTCCTGAACTCCAAACTGAATGTCAGAATGGGAAAGAAAGGTGATTTAAGCAATTTTGAGCGTGGCATGGTTGTTGGTGCCAGACGGGCCGGTCTGAGTATTTCACAATCTGCTCAGTTACTGGGATTTTCACGCACAACCATTTCTAGGGTTTACAAAGAATGGTATGAAAAGGGAAAAACATCCAGTATGCGGCAGTCCTGTGGGCGAAAATGCCTTGTTGATGCTAGAGGTCAGAGGAGAATGGGCCGACTGATTCAAGCTGATAGAAGAGCAACTTTGACTGAAATAACCACTCGTTACAACCGAGGTATGCAGCAAAGCATTTGTGAAGCCACAACACGCACAACCTTGAGGCGGATGGGCTACAACAGCAGAAGACCCCACCGGGTACCACTCATCTCCACTACAAATAGGAAAAAGAGGCTACAATTTGCACAAGCTCACCAAAATCGGACAGTTGAAGACTGGAAAAATGTTGCCTGGTCTGATGAGTCTGGATTTCTGTTGAGACATTCAGATGGTAGAGTCAGAATTTGGCGTAAACAGAATGAGAACATGGATCCATCATGCCTTGTTACCACTGTGCAGGCTGGTGGTGGTGGTGTAATGGTGTGGGGGATGTTTTCTTGGCACACTTTAGGCCCCTTAGTGCCAATTGGGCATCGTTTAAATGCCACGGCCTACCTGAGCATTGTTTCTGACCATGTCCATCCCTTTATGACCACCATGTACCCATCCTCTGATGGCTACTTCCAGCAGGATAATGCACCATGTCACAAAGCTCGAATCATTTCAAATTGGTTTCTTGAACATGACAATGAGTTCACTGGACTAAAATGGCCCCCACAGTCACCAGATCTCAACCCAATAGAGCATCTTTGGGATGTGGTGGAACGGGAGCTTCGTGCCCTGGATGTGCATCCCACAAATCTCCATCAACTGCAAGATGCTATCCTATCAATATGGGCCAACATTTCTAAAGAATGCTTTCAGCACCTTGTTGAATCAATGCCACGTAGAATTAAGGCAGTTCTGAAGGTGAAAGGGGGTCAAACACAGTAGTAATCGGAATAATTCAGAATAAATAATTATTCACTGTATTTTAACATGCCCACGATAACAATATTGTGCATGTTCATTATCGTGATATATTGTATTACTGTATATCGACACGTCTAGTGTGTGTGTTGTTACGAACACCCCTTGTCTAGGGTAGAGGAGAAGGAACAGGAAATTAAATAAGCCGAACGCATTAAACGTCTTCAAAATAGTCTAACTTCCATCAACATAACCAACGTGACAACCTGCTTACACAGAGAGCACTGGGGACTATTCTCAGGCGCTGTGTAATATCATTGCGCCGCTGCACTCATGGGGCGGCTCACAGCTCTTGATCATTACGCAGGAATGAGAGTATAGTTCCTAGACATATCGACCTAGAAAATCACAACTTCTCATTTTCCGTCAGTCTTAGTTCACGATGTAACTACAGAAGAGTCGAGTTTTAAATAGGAAAAATATTGAAACTCTTTGGTCATTTTTTGAGCGAGATGCTAACGGTCTAATCAGATTCAATGATCTATGCTAAGCTATGCTAAAAGTGCTACCGCCAGACCCGGAGATCGGCTGAATGGATTCGAAAACGGTAAAACTCAACTGTTCAACTCTAGGGGAGACGGAAAATGAGCCTATTTTCAAAAAAAGTGGCGTGTTCCTTTAAGGCTTCTTGTCTGAAGAACTCCGAAGTGCAATAATTGAATCTACAAAACAAATCCAAATGACTTCATATTGAGTTAAAAAGATGGAAGATGATGTTTCCAAAATGCGCCGACACATTTTCTGTGCTTTTAGAAGTTGTCTGTTAATTGAATTGAAATAATATATTTCTGTATTTTCATTATTTTGTAGACCGAGGGATGAATGCTCAAACAAGGGAGCCAGAAGAGAGTGATGAGTTTGCAAGTGAGACGTCTGAAATCAACATGGAGTCACCAGCCGCAGTTTAACACACCACACAGCACATTTATCTATTTATATTACAATATATTCATGAATTTTTTTATGGTACTTTTTATTTTTCGGTTATGGAATAGAAAATACCTCCATAAATACCTCTGCCAAAGCTTTTTATTCTTTTTTATGGTAGTGAAAAGTGGTACGGATAAGGAACGCTCTGAAGTTGTGAACCTGTGAATCTTGACTGACAAGTTAAAGGCAACGATATAAAAGTGCATAATGTACTGTTATACGCCTGTTATTTTGGCGATCGAATGTCTGTTTGTTGTTTTTGGCTTTGTTCTCAGAGGCTTTTTTTAGCATAAAGTCAAGTTTATGGATTATGGCCAGAACACCTACATGTATGAGAGTACTATTTAACATTAATGGCTAACCTATTTCTATGGTACTAACTGGTGATTATGTTATATACATTAAATTAAACATTTAGCCTGTGCAATTTTCATTATGCACATTTTATTTTTAATTGTCCACAAAACTACAGCAATACCACCAGAGGCCTATAACAGCCGTTTGAAATATCTCTACATTTGTCCCATTGCTTTTTAAAGATCCACGTGTCTCTCCTGTGCCAAAAAGCTGCTTTTATTTCACACTCTTAACTTTGTGATTGGCAGAATCTAAACTGAACTTGTTTAGTGTACACACTGATTTGTAAAATGTTTGTACTTGAAAATGTGTTCTCAGATGCATCTATTTAATCTGTTCTTTTGAAAAGAAATGTTAAGGTAAATTGTCTAAACAGATTTTGGGAATGGAATAGAGCTCGTATCTGTGTTGGTAAGAGTGTTTTATAAGCATATACGATTTACATTATCGGATCTTTTTTTCATGCAGAGATCATGAATGTTATAGAAATCATCAAATTACAGTGTTTGTCGTAGTTTCTGTTACATAATAAAAAAATATTATATATTTGACCTTATTTCTGTGTCGGTGTATATATTTATAATGGGTGTTTCTATGTCCCAATGGTTGATTTTTTTTTTATAATTGATGAACAAATTATGTTAACAAATATCCACCTTTTTGCTCTTTTTTTTTATATGAAGATCACATCAAAGATCACAAAACTTGCTAACTTTTCCCTAATTTATTTTGAATCCCTTTTCCCAGAACTGAAAATCCAACATTAAATATAAATTACATGTTTAAAACAATGACAATCTAAAAAAAAAATCAATATTTATGTGTTAATTATAATTTTTTTAAAGAAAAATAGATGCGCGTGTTGTGAATGCATATTGTTTATTCTTTATATATATATTCACACATTCTACATAATTCATATTATACATTCTAATAATGCTTTACATTATTTGTATTTGACTTTGCTCAAGTAAATATAATAAAAAAGATGTGAAGAAAATGGCCAATTAGAGGTAAATATCACTTTCGGGTTTTTATTGCACACATAAATCAAGCAGTGATTAGTGCAAAAATACAATGGCATAGAAAAAAAAACTTTACATGTAGATTCAAACTATAATTTCAACAAAGTATAAAATGTGTGGGATTTGGGTGTAAACTAGTAATATATATTCCAGATTGCAGAGCAATGATGAGTGAATGAAATGTGATGGTAGATTTTTTAAATTTACACTCACCTAAAGGATTATTAGGAACACCTGTTCAATTTCTCATTAATGCAATTATCTAATCAACCAATCACATGGCAGTTGCTTCAATGCATTTAGGGGTGTGGTCCTGGTCAAGACAATCTCCTGAACTCCAAACTGAATGTCAGAATGGGAAAGAAAGGTGATTTAAGCAATTTTGAGCGTGGCATGGTTGTTGGTGCCAGACGGGCCGGTCTGAGTATTTCACAATCTGCTCAGTTACTGGGATTTTCACGCACAACCATTTCTAGGGTTTACAAAGAATGGTGTGAAAAGGGAAAAACATCCAGTATGCGGCAGTCCTGTGGGCCAAAATGCCTTGTTGATGCTAGAGGTCAGAGGAGAATGGGCCGACTGATTCAAGCTGATAGAAGAGCAACTTTGACTGAAATAACCACTCGTTACAACCGAGGTATGCAGCAAAGCATTTGTGAAGCAACAACACGCACAACCTTGAGGCGGATGGGCTACAACAGCAGAAGACCCCACCGGGTACCACTCATCTCCACTACAAATAGGAAAAAGAGGCTACAATTTGCACGAGCTCACCAAAATTGGACAGTTGAAGACTGGAAAAATGTTGCCTGGTCTGATGAGTCTGGATTTCTGTTGAGACATTCAGATGGTAGAGTCAGAATTTGGCGTAAACAGAATGAGAACATGGATCCATCATGCCTTGTTACCACTGTGCAGGCTGGTGGTGGTGGTGGTGTAATGGTGTGGGGGATGTTTTCTTGGCACACTTTAGGCCCCTTAGTGCCAATTGGGCATCGTTTAAATGCCACGGCCTACCTGAGCATTGTTTCTGACCATGTCCATCCCTTTATGACCACCATGTGCCCATCCTCTGATGGCTACTTCCAGCAGGATAATGCACCATGTCACAAAGCTCCAATCATTTCAAATTGGTTTCTTGAACATGACAATGAGTTCACTGTACTAAAATGGCCCCCACAGTCACCAGATCTCAACCCAATAGAGCATCTTTGGGATGTGGTGGAACGGGAGCTTCGTGCCCTGGATGTGCATCCCACAAATCTCCATCAACTGCAAGATGCTATCCTATCAATATGGGCCAACATTTCTAAAGAATGCTTTCAGCACCTTGTTGAATCAATGCCACGTAGAATTAAGGCAGTTCTGAAGGCGAAAGGGGGTCAAACACAGTATTAGTATGCTGTTCCTAATAATCCTTTAGGTGAGTGTGTATTCATAATGGCATGTATAGTGCATATAAATAAGCAAGGCACGCCAATAAAAATGGGGAAAACAATGTATTGTACAAATAAACAAAGAGGGATCTTTTCATTCATCTTCCAAATGAGTCTCTTGTCATCCCAGCACATTTGCATGCCTGTCTCCACATATTTATCATCCATGAAACCTTTCCATTCCATAATTCTTTGTATGGAAAAGATGGTTAAAATGCTTATTTTTGAGAAACAAATTGGTGCTTTATTGCATAGCTGTGAAACATTTATTTTTAAGAGTGCGAGTCATAGAGTCGTGTTTTGTTTTGGAGGACAGTCTGGCTTTTCTGGGCTTCAAATTCTCAGGCACCATTCGCTGCCATTATAAAGCTGGGAAGAGCCCGGATATTTTTTAATATAGCTCTGATTGTGTTCGTCTGAAAGAAGAAAGTCAATACACCTAGGATGACTTGAGGAATGACTAAATTATGGGATAGTTTTCATCTGGGTAATTTTGGAAACTTGGGTAATATTTTTGTCATTTTTGGATAATAACAGCAATATTCCATTAAAAAATACACTCTAAAAAAAAAAGGTTCTATATGGCACCAAAAATGGTTCTTCGTCGTAATCATAGGGGAACCACTTTTGGTGCTATATAGCACCATATCTTAACATGTTCTGTATATGGTAGCAGTGCTATATAGCGCCATATCTTAGCATGTTCTGTATATGGTAGCGGTGCTATATAGCACCATATCTTAGCATGTTCTGTATATGGTAGCAGTGCTATATAGCACCATATCTTAGCATGTTCTGTATATGGTAGCGGTGCTATATAGCACCATATCTTAACATGTTCTGTATATGGTAGCAGTGCTATATAGCGCCATATCTTAGCATGTTCTGTATATGGTAGCGGTGCTATATAGCGCCATATCTTAACATGTTCTGTATATGGTAGCAGTGCTATATAGCGCCATATCTTAGCATGTTCTGTATATGGTAGCGGTGCTATATAGCACCATATCTTAACATGTTCTGTATATGGTAGCAGTGCTATATAGCGCCATATCTTAGCATGTTCTGTATATGGTAGCGGTGCTATATAGCACCATATCTTAACATGTTCTGCATATGGTATTGGTGCTATATAGCACCATATCTTAACATGTTCTGTATATGGTAGCAGTGCTATATAGCGCCATATCTTAGCATGTTCTGTATATGGTAGCGGTGCTATATAGCACCATATCTTAGCATGTTCTGTATATGGTAGCGGTGCAATATAGCACCATATCTTAACATGTTCTGTATATGGTAGCGGTGCTATATAGCGCCATATCTTAACATGTTCTGTATATGGTAGCAGTGCTATATAGCGCCATATCTTAGCATGTTCTGTATATGGTAGCGGTGCTATATAGCACCATATCTTAGCATGTTCTGTATATGGTAGCAGTGCTATATAGCGCCATATCTTAGCATGTTCTGTATATGGTAGCGGTGCTATATAGCACCATATCTTAACATGTTCTGCATATGGTAGTGGTGCTATATAGCAGGGGTTTTCCTCCAGAAGGGTCTAAGGGGTCCCCAGAAAATTTAAGAGAATAAAAAGACAAAGCAAAAATGGATAAAGTCTACTGATTATTCTGACTGTTTCATTTCTAAATGTTTCTCTCCTTTCTTGCCATATACATTCCAGAATTGTGTATGTTTGCTTTGTATCTTTAGTGAGTTTCTCACTAGTCCCTTTTATTTTGCTCACTGGGGTTGTAAGACAACACACTACCTATAAATTTTTTGTGAAAGTTGCTTATACAAATGCATTTTAATTGAAAATGCTCTTCTTCAGGTTTATACATCCAACATTAATAGCCAATTGAAGTTGGGAAACAATATGTTGTATTTATAATATCACACTTACTATTTATCTAACAGTTTAAATGTTTTTTCGTACATAAGAATAGATGGATTTTAGGAAGGGGGTCCCTCATAAAGGTTCATCATATTTGGGGGTCCTTGGCATCATAAAGTTTGAAAACCCCTGCTATATAGCACCATATCTTAGCATGTTCTGCATATGGTAGTGGTGCTATATAGCACCATATCTTAACATGTTCTGTATATGGTAGTGGTGCTATATAGCACCATATCTTAACATGTTCTGTATATGGTAGTGGTGCTATATAGCACCATATCTTAGCATGTTCTGCATATGGTAGTGGTGCTATATAGCACCATATCTTAACATGTTCTGTATATGGTAGTGGTGCTATATAGCACCATATCTTAGCATGTTCTGCATATGGTAGCGGTGCTATATAGCACCATATCTTAACATGTTCTGCATATGGTAGTGGTGCTATATAGCACCATATCTTAACATGTTCTGCATATGGTAGTGGTGCTATATAGCACCATAGTTAGCGGTGCTATATAGCACCTTAGTCAAAGAACCGGTGAAGAACCGCTGAAGAACCACTGAAGCACCAAAATTGGTGCTATGTAGCACTTAAAAAGGTTCCCCTATGATCACAAGCCAAGAACCATTTTTGGTGCCATATAGAACCTTTTTTTTTTAGAGTGTAAGGAATATTGCTGTGTTTATTATAAGAGTGCTAAACATTAATGTCAGCTGTTTTAAAGACCAAGAAGAAGTTCTGGTGAAACCTCCAAACATTTGGTATCCCTGCAAAGCCCCGAATGTGCTCTTTAAAGGACATCCAGACTGTGACATGCACTCTAAAAAAAGGTTCTATATGGCACCAAAAATGGTTCTTGGCTCGTAATCATAGGGGAACCTTTTTAAGTGCTATATAGCACCAATTTTGGTGCTTCAGAGGTTCTTCAGCGGTTCTTCAGTGGTTCTTCAGAGGTTCTTCAGCGGTTCTTTGACTAAGGTGCTATATAGCACCACTACCATATGCAGAACATGTTAAGATATGGTGCTATATATCACCACTACCATATACAGAACATGCTAAGATATGGTGCTGTATAGCACCAAAAGTGGTTCCTCTATGATTACGACGAAGAACCATTTTTGGTGCCATATAGAACCTTTTTTTTTTTAGAGTGTGTGACATGTATGATGTCAGAGAAATTCACTAAAATATAATGTCCACTACAGTGGACATAAGTCTATTTTTGGGTCCCAGGAGGATATCATCTTCCCAAAGATATCCGAGTGCATACTGTAGTGATGCGCGCGCTCTAGAGGCTGATGAAGTATTGAGCGCTTGTCAGAAGATGGCGGCTTCCTGGGCGGCATGAAAAGATGTAGAGTTAGCATTATCTACAGTGAAACGCGCACCCAGGGTTGAATTCGTTCTCAGAGTCCTCTCTCGTGATTTTTAAATTAAGTTAACGAATCGGAACGAGTAAGTATTTTGTGCCAGGCAATGACAGAATCCGACTATTTTGCAGCTTTCTGTGACGGCTAACGGTACATCCGCCATTTTTCTTGAGGGAAGCTAAGCGAGTAGCCAGAGACGAAACAAACAGTAACTGAAGTTATTGAACTGTGCATCTCGAATAAAATGGCATTTGCCATTCTAACAGTAAATAAACATGAAACGTGTAACATTTCCTCTGTTGTGCCAAATGAGTATGTAGACTTTGCAATGATGTTATAAGCTATTTAGCATTGAAGCTAACTGGCTGCCCAATGGATCTCATTGAACATTTCAGATTGAGTGCTAATGCGGCTAATAGCTAACAGCAGCCGATGTACGTTCTTCTTTTTAGTCTTATAAGCGCTGTTTTGTAACAAGAACATGGACATATTATGGTGTATTTATATATAAACATACATATGCATGTGGATAAATCAAAAGCACTAAGCTTTTATTCCAGAGAGGTGGATTGTTTGGTTTGTTTATCAAGATGGCGGCACCCAGACAAGAGAGGCATGAAAAATCCACATATCACAAAAAAAATCAGCTTTTATTTTAACGCGCACTTTAAATGCGTCATTATTTTGGACCTTTAACCAATTAGAATTTTACCCCGCGGCGATTAATTGACGATCGTGTTAAAATATGATGATATAATAATCAATATTTTGTTTTGATCGCCGCCCGTTTCTTTATTTTTTTTTTTTATTTAATATTTGTGGTATTTTTTTTTCGCCGCCCATTTTTTTTATATTAATATTATTTTCCGCTCCCATCTTTTTTATTTTATTTTAAATTCGCCACTTATTTATTTTTATTGGTTTCCATCGCCCATTTCTATACACTTGCTTGTATGGTTTTTTTTAACCGTCATATTTTTTACTATTTATTTTTTTCTACCGTACATTTCTATTCACTAGTTTGTATGTTCGAGTTTTTTTTACCGTCATATTTTTTACTATTCTTTTTTTATTCCACCGTCCATTTCTATTCACTAGCTTGTATGTGTGCGATATATTTTTTACGCCGCCCATTTCTGTTCACTAGCTTGTATGTGTTAGCTTAGCCGCTTAGCAGCTAACTAGGCGCTCGTGCTGGTAGCGTTTAGCTAGCCTCTGCAAGATGGCGGCGTACACATCCTCATCGCGCTTTTCTTTTTCACTTAGAGACGTTTAACCCAAACATGCTTTTTCGTTTACTACGCGGAGATTTAAGGAAAAAATGCACAGGAGCCCACCTGCATGTGAAGTTGTGTATTTTTAGTTACGTCCCTTCATTTCTCCGGGAATCCGCGTTTCTTCAGCCGCCGGCGTCTGGCTATTTATTTTCTTCTCGTGCCGCTAAAATGGCGGTTCGCGCAGATTTGAGCGGCTAACATGCTAACCGGCCAACATTCCTCACACGCTATACTTATAGTTTCCGAAGCGGACAAACACTAATATTTGTTATAACGGTATTCTTTAGTACTGTGTGAATCATTTGGTCAAAAAAAAGAACAAAAGTGTGGAAGTCGGACACAGTTTGGTGACCTAGTTAGCTCGCGCGAGGCTACTTTGTATTAGCGGGCTAATCCAGTTAGCACAGAGATTTTGACACACGAATGCTGTTGAAATCCAAGCTAAAATCAGCGCTGTGCGTGGGATTTGTGTTTCGCTAGAGAAGTGGACATGGCTGCTTCGGGCACCTCGGTTCTGCAGCCGCGCTGGAAGAGGGTTTTGGGCTGGTCCGGCCCGGTTCCTCGCCCGAGACACGGACACCGAGCTGTGGCCATTAAAGAGCTGATGGTGGTGTTCGGCGGAGGGAATGAAGGCATTGTGGATGAGCTGCACGTCTATAACACAGGTGAGGATGTTGTTATTATGTAGTAACGCGGTTATTTATGCACGTACTCACGGTTTACTTCAATAGCATTTAGCTCACTGTGTTATTAGCCAAATTCTGCTGTGCCTTTGGTAGGCAGATGTGTTGTTTTGGTTATAACAAACGCTGTTGGACATCTCCAACAATAGTGCATTTGTGCAGCTCCTTTTATTTCGATCAGCAATAATTCCAGGACTAATTGTTTACATATACAAGTGCATTAGCGCAGTTAGCAGCTAGACCAAATCTGCATAAGTGATCAGCTACCTAAGCTAACTAGCCATAAAGAATGTGCACAACTATATTACACTTGCTTGTGCGATTCAAAACTCACACCATCGAGTGTTTGCACTAGCATTATCGCACTTAATGCGAGTGCATCATGTGCACAATATGGTGTTGCATTAGCGTGCACTGTAGAGCTGATCTGTGTTGTGTTAAGATGTTTATGTGTTTAAATGTGTCAGCTAGCCAGCTAACGCTACAGCACTAGCCAAGCACTGGAACTGGCACGCCAAGATAAATGCAATGAGAAATGGCGGGTTAAAAGAACACCGCCTACGTCATCAAAACACACATGCCACGCCCACTTTATTTTCCATGTAAATACTACCAGGATGAATGGAAGAGTTTGTGATTCACAGAATTTCTGATGTGGATAGTGTTCTTGTTTTTTTTATATATATAATGTTGCTAAGTTTTGATAACGTCTAGGGAATTACATGAAACTGTAAGAAGTAGATGCACTCCAAAAAACATTGAAAATATATATGATTATTAGATTAGATTCAACTTTATTGTCATTACACAAGTACAAGTACAAGGCAACGAAATGCAGTTTAGGTCTAACCAGAAGTGCAATAGCAGCAAGTGCAGGATATACAGTGGCTGCGTAAGTGCAGGACATGGATATGTACTGAATATATATAAATATGTATAAATAGAGAGATGGTTAATACTATAAACAGAACTGAATTTACAGGTGAATATGTACAGTGAATAAATATACAGATGGCTATTACTATAAACAGAATTTACAGGTGAATATGTACTATGAATATAATATACGGATGGCTATTACTATAAACAGAATTTTACAGATAGAGGTATACAATAATATGATTATTATTAAGATTGTGATGTAAAGATGCCCTAAATTTGCATGTTGCTCATGAGTTTTTCCTTTTTTTGGAAGCTGTTTATAATCATAATCATTTATTGAGATACTGTTATAGTATCTATACCAGATTGATTTACCAGATAAAATTGCGTTTTGTCTCTTTTTTTGCATCAAGTTAAACTAAATTAAAAAGAGAAATGTTGAGCTGAAATCTTCAGTTCAGGTTTTTTTTGTTTCAAGTAACATGTTTTAGTTAACTATTAATGCCATGTGCTGAACCGAATGAAAGAATGTGATGCATTGCAACACCACTGAAAGAACTTTATTCATCTAAACCACAATGACGCAAATATGTGTTTCTCAACAGCCACCAATCAGTGGTTTATTCCTGCTGTCCGGGGTGACATTCCTCCCGGCTGCGCTGCGTATGGATTTGTGTGTGATGGCACCAGACTTCTTGTGTTCGGGGGCATGGTTGAGTATGGAAAATACAGCAACGACCTTTATGAACTACAGGCAAGCCTATCTTTACATCTCAACGGTTGAGTTTAAAGGAACTCGCCAACTTTTTGGGACTTAAGCTTATTCACTGTATCCCCCAGACACCCCTTTTCCACTGAGGCAGAGCTAGATCGGAGCCAGAGCCTAGTTTCAAATCGGTTCTTTGTCCTTCCACACCCAAAGCCCCAGCTCCGAGCCAGGAAAATTGGTTCTTAAGTAGCACCAAAACATTGCTGGGCTAGAACAGGGCTAGAAGTAAGAACCGATTACGTCAGGCGCTGGGGGCGGGGTCAACAAGACCAACACAAACTTGAGATCCGCCATTGTTGAAATAGCAGCTAATGGAGCTAACAGCTGCTGCTCGTTTGTAATCTCCGTCTATACAAATTACGGCGAGCTG
The DNA here is from genome assembly GCA_023566225.1 of Romanogobio albipinnatus. Lineage (NCBI taxonomy): Eukaryota > Metazoa > Chordata > Actinopteri > Cypriniformes > Gobionidae > Romanogobio > Romanogobio albipinnatus. The sequence continues at coordinate 50,791,144 of CM042253.1, forward strand.
CATGAATGCGTTGGATTCACTGTGTTTTCGTTGTGTTTTAATGCCGATGTAGGATCGTAAAGCCACGTGAATCAATAGTAACGCAACGTTTGCATTGTTGATGGAAGGCTTGTTGGCAGCGGTGCTGTGCAGAGACCGATCGCCGTATGATAACGAGTCCAGCGAGAGCATACGACTCCTTATGCTTTTGATTCACTCATGCGTGTTTTTATATCATACGTGGATCGGTCTGTGCAGCACCGATGCATCTCGAACAAGCCTGGTGTGTTTGTGTTTCCCGCTGCCCAGGGTTGCCAGGTTTTCACAACAAAACCCGCCCAATTGCTACTCAAAATAAGCCCAATCGCGTTTCAGGTGGGCTTCCCCGGTAAAAATCACATTTGGGGGTAAAATGTGTTTTTTGGGCATGGTTGCCTACTAAAATTCGCATTCCCGGGACTAAATATCACATAACTGGGGTCGCTTCAACCCGCGGACATGAAAAACAGCCCGCAGCAACAGGACTTGGCAACACTGCCTCGCTAGCGTTGCTGAGAAAGATGAGATGTATACAGTGACGTAAGACCTGGCTCTGTTGTGGCTCTCAGCATGTGGAAAAGCAAACGGTTCTTAGATGGCTCCTCAGTCGAACCAATTATGAACTGGGACTAGCACTGGCTCTGAACTAGCTCTAGCACTGCCTTGGTGGAAAAGGGGTATCAGACACCCCTTTTCCACTGAGGCAGTGCTGGTTCGGAGCCAGAGCCTAGTTTCAAATCGGTTCTTTGTCCTTCCACACCCAAAGCACCAGCTCCGAACCAGGAAAAGTGGTTCTTAAGTAGCACCAAAACATGGTCTAGAAGTAAGAACCGGTTGTGTCAGGGGCTGGGGTTACCGTGACCAACAAGACCAACACAAACTTGTGACCGCCATTTTTGAAATAGCAGCTAATGGAGCTAACAGCTGCTCGATTGTAATCTCTGTCTATACAAATTTCGGCGAGCTGCCGAATGCATTGGATTTGCGGTGTTTTGATGCCGATGTAGGATCGTAAAGCCACGAGCATCAATAGTAACACAGCCTTCCATTGTTGATGGAAGGCTTGTTCGAGATGCATTGGCGCTGTGCAGACCGATCGCCGTATGACAACGAGTGCAACCAGAGCACACGACTCCTTATGCTTTTGAATCGCTCTTGCTGTATTTTGATATCATATGCTGATCGTCTGTGTAGTGCTGATGTATCTCAAACAAGCCTGGTGTGTTAGTGTTTCGCACTGCCTCACTAGCGTTGCTGAGAAAGATGAGACGTATACAGTGATGTAAGACTGGCTCTGTGGCGGCTCTCTAGCCCGTGGAAAGGCAAACCGGTTCTTAGAAGGGTCTTCAGTCGAACCAACTCCAAACTGGCACTAGCTCTGAACTAGCACCCAGTTCATTCTGTTGAAAAAGGGGTAAGAGTTAGATAAGTCCATACACACCATTCTCATCTCTGTGCCATAACTCTGTCTGACGCACCCACCTCTAGCCTAGCTTAGCACAAAGACTGGAGGTAAACGGCTCCAGCTAGCCTACTGCTCAATAAGAGACTAAACAACGCCAACATTTTCCTATTTACATGTTGTGATGTGTATAGCTACATTGTGTACTGGAAAAATGTTGGCGTTATTTTGTCTCTTATTGAGCAGTAGGCTAGCTGGAGCTGTTTTCCTCCATTCTTTGTGCTAAGCTAGGCTAGCGGTGGGTGCGTCAGACAGAGTTATGGCACGGACGGAGATGAGAATGAACCTAACTCAGGGGGATACGGTGAATAAGCTAAAGTCCCAAAAAGTTGGCGTGTTCCTTTAAAAGAAGAGGCAGTTGCTCATAGCATTAGCCCTAACATTTGTAATAATGAATCCATTTCTGTCAAATATTTAAAACAGGCCAGTAGATGGGAGTGGAAACGTTTGAAACCCAAAGCCCCCAAAAATGGCCCACCACCATGTCCTCGCTTGGGTCACAGCTTTTCTCTAGTTGGAAACAAATGCTACTTGTTTGGTGGATTGGCAAATGACAGCGAAGATCCCAAAAACAATATTCCCAGGTAAAAGATGGAGCCAAACAAATTCATGAACGTTTGAGCAGCAGATTCACAATTTAATTGTTTCTCCATTTTTCACCAGATACCTGAATGATCTCTACACACTTGAGCTACGCCCGGGGTCAAGCGTAGCAGGCTGGGACATCCCTATTACGTATGGCGTGCTTCCTCCTCCTCGCGAGAGCCACACTGCTGTTGTCTACACAGAGAAAACGTCCAAAAAGTCTCGTCTCATCATCTACGGCGGCATGAGTGGGTGCCGTCTCGGAGACCTCTGGACTTTAGACATAGGTAAGAGAGAGTCTTCCAATGCCCTGTCCAAATACACATACTTGCGTTATGGGCGATATCTTATCGTTTGCGATTATACCGGTAAAAATTCTCCACACGATAAGAATTAGTCTTCCCGCGATAATAACGATAATGCCTAGTTGATGATGCGACCCGTTCGCAGCTCATGTGCAGAGCGAAAGCACCTATTGCGGAAGCTGCAGAGGAGTTTATCCCTGAACGAGGAGCAACCTGTACACACCAGTGTTAATTTTGACAGCAAATTTTGATTTAGTTTTAGTCATAGTCTTTTGACTAAAATGCCATTTAGTTTTAGTCATATTTTAGTCACCTGAATTATTTTTAGTTTTAGTCTAGTTTTAGTCTCCTAAAATCTAATGAGTTTAGTTAAATTGTAACACATTAAGCATTTAAGTATTACATAACCGACGGTCACTTGAACTGACATTTTGACATAATTTAGTTTTTGACATTAAAAATACACGAAAGAGCTCATTTCACTTTTTTGTTTGTTTTTTAAAAACATCTATATAGTTTTTATAACTTTGTATTTCTGTTTTAGTTAGTAGCCCATATCATGTTAAGCTAAAGCTTCAAATAAGTTTATTTTTTTATTTTTATTTCAGTTAACATTTATTTAATTTCAAGTAATGAAGATTTTTTAAAATGGTTTTAGTGAACTATTATAACCCTGATACTTTATTGAATATGTGTCAAATACTGGTCTTTCCCCCTGAATATGAATTAAATGGGAATGAAATTAAATACAGTTTATTGTGTAACCAAAAATGAATATATAATGCGTGACTTTTAATGATAAACAAGCTCGAAATTCACCCGGACTCTTATTTTGAAACGTCTGCGCCTCTGTTGCAGTGGCAGCTGCTCATTCAAGTTCAGATCAGGAGATAAAATATGCATTGTTACAACCTTCTAAAACACATTACTATATAAACATCGTAAAGTAAACATTGTCATTATTCAGCAGCATTAGTTCATAAACACTTGCCTGGTATAAATGTGTGTTATTCATTGATTGAGCCGCTCTGGAGCGCTGGATTGGGGATGCGTGAGCGCCCCGTTTTCCAGCGGTTAGATCAGCACGTTCAGATCAAATGTGCGCATCTGTTACACAGGACATCAGTTCTGACTGGATCTCTTCCCTAATCGTCCCTCCCTAACATTTTTGTCTCGTTTTTATTTGTTGACGAAAATGACAGTAGGTTTTTGTTATAGTTTTTGTCATCCAACACTAGTTTTTATTTAGTTATCGTCTCGTTTTCGTCAGTGAAAAAAGGTTGTTGACGAAAATTATGACACAAATTATTCGTCAACGAAATGAACACTGGTACACACAGATATGTTTACACTCGCTGAGCACTTGGTCTGAGTGCTTGAGAGATTCGCTCTTTTTAAAGGTGTCATGAACTGGCTTTTTTTTTTTGTTAATGTTATACTGTGGTCTGAGGTCAACTTATGACGTTTGCATGGTTTTTACATTCAGAAACATCATAATGAATAAGTAATAGGCTATTTTCTGCCTTGGTTTTGAGGCTCTCTGAAAAACGGTCGGTTTTGATGGGCGTGCCGCACTGAAGACTTGGAAGTAAACGCCCATGGCTAGGATTGGATAATATTTGCGTATTTAATGAGTTTCTGCTCCCCTGTCAGTGACGCCACACAGCACCGTCTACAGTATTTCAATCACATTCTTAAAACACTTAACATGAAAAACACTTAAAGTGCCTTAATGTACTAAAACACAGGTAAAATATCAAATTAAGTATACGTTAAGTTCAGATGACCCCAGAATATGAACGCAACATAAAAGGTTAAGTGTTTTCTATGAAAAACCACTTAAAGGGTTAGTTCACCCAAAATTGAAAATAAAGTCAGTAATTACTCACCCTCATGTTGTTCCAACCATGTAAGACCTTCGTTCATCTTCGGAACATAATTTAGTATATTTTTGATGAAATCTGAGAGCTGTCTCACTCCTCCATAGGCTTTCAGAGGGACTGAAACTTGATGGCCCAGAATAGTAAGTAAAAACGTCATTTAAGGAGTCCAAATGACTACAGTGGCTCTGTATTAAGTCTATCATGCGACGAAAATACTTTTTGAGCGGAAAAACAACAAAAATAACGACTTTATCCCACTATTATTGTTGTTCAATTTGAGCCTCTGACGCCACGACGCATGCGCGAAAACGGCGTTCTTCTTCTATTACTACTAATCTCAGTTTTCGCGCATGCGTCGTGGCGTCAGAGGCTCAAATTGAACAACAATAATAGTGGGATAAAGTCGTTATTTTTGTTGTTTTTCCGCTCAAAAAGTATTTTCTGAAAGCCTATGGAGGAGTGAGACAGCTCTCAGATTTCATCAAAAATATACTAAATTATGTTCCGAAGATGAACGAAGGTCTTACATGGTTGGAACAACATGAGGGTGAGTAATTACTGACTTTATTTTCAATTTTGGGTGAACTAACCCTTTAACGAGAAGCTGCGTGTTTATATTCTGAGTTCATCTGCTCCAGGTGAGCGTTCTTATAAGGGTGTGATATCAAGTGAAAACTATGAATTGGCGATATTTGTTGAAGAGAAGCCCATGCTATAGCATTAAATACCATATGTGAACTTTGTACCATATGTGAACTTGTTTTGCAGATACTTTAACCTGGAACAAACCTGCCATAAGTGGTGCAGCACCTTTGCCCCGCAGTCTCCACTCTGCCACCACTATAACCAACAAGTAAGTTATAACTTTCTCAAGCTTGTCTAAACGTAAAGTGTTTATTTAAACATTGACTGTCTTCAAGATTGGAAATGATTGATGAGAAACCAGTACTGCATTTTGGCTGCAGAATTAAAGTTCACATCGAATCATAAATGACTTTCAGAGTAGGCTTGCTGTGTTAAAACACCGATTACATTATCTGCCCACCACGGCATCGCCCCCACTGTCGTTTAGCTTTTTTTTTAAAGAGAAATTAAAAACATTTAGTTCAGTTGGACGTTGGATGCTAAAATTTATCAACTGAAAGCGTCTGCTCTGCTCCATACAGCACGAGCTGCAGAGTCGATGACAAGATGATGGCGGAGGATTTGGTGCGCAACAGATCCTGATCGTCATTGACAAATATCTTATCTTGTAAAATGTGGGGTCAGTACCGCCGCTCCCTATACACAGAGTATGCGTGACTGCGAATTCGGAAGTAAAAGGCGAGAGCACATTCAAAAGTGGATTCAATACCCTGCATATTGATAGCGGCTCCTTAATGTCTGCCAATTATGATAGTGGCTCCCCCCGTTTGCTGTCTTAAAGTAAACCGTATATGAAAAAGTGTTATTGCGTTTGTAATGGGGTTGAATGACTTCAGATATTAAGTCAACATTTATGTGATAAAAGTCGACTAGTCGCTGATGGTGTCATTAAAGGAACACGCCACTATTTTTGAAAATAGGCTAATTTTCCAGCTCTCCTAGAGTTAAACAGTTGAATTTTATCGTTTTTGAATCCATTCAGTCGTTCTCCGGGTCTGGCGGTGGCACTTTTAGCATAGCTTAGCATAGATCATTGGATCTGATTAGACCGTTAGCATCTCGCTCAAAATGACCAAAGAGTTTGATATTTTTCTTATTTAAAACTTGACTCTTCTGTAGTTACATTGTGTGCTAAGACGACGGAAAATGAAAAGTTGTGATTTTCTAGACCGATATGTCTAGGAACTATACTCTCATTCCTGCGTAATGATCAAGAGCTTTGAGCCGTCCCATGAGTGCAGTGGCGCAATGATAATACACAGCGCCTGAGAATAGTCCCCAGTGCTCTCTGTGTAAGCAGGTTGTCATGTTGGTTATGTTGACGGAAGTTAGACTATTTTCAGGCTCTGTGTAATATCATTGCGCCGCTGCACTCATAGGACGGCTCAAAGCTCTTGATTATTACACAGGAATGAGAGTATAGTTCCTAGACATACATTTATATGAATGCATTAGTGAGAGAGCAATTGCGTGTGTGAATTAATTCTACCTGACAGCGTCTCTCTACTAATAGTGGTTTTAGTTACTAAGTAATATATGCTAGAACTTTTCAGTTTCTAAGCTGTTTTATTGATAAATCACAGAACAGTTGACAATACATTTCTGCGCCTCTGAATGTTTCTGTGCGCCTGATCTGCACTGTGTGTGCGTTACAATGCAGCAGTCCATTAGTTTCGAACAGCGATCAACTTATGTGTACAATAAGCTGTTTAACACGTGCATTCACACGATCAATATTGAGCATCCAGATGGTAACAAACCGCTCTCGGATTGTGCATTTTTACTGTTTGGAAATGGAGCGTAAAAGTGGACGTTAAAGATTTCTTATCCTGTTGGGCCCTCTATTGGCCGTGATCAGCGACTAGTCGTCGTCGTCAAGCTTAAAGCATCATGGCAGAGCATTAAAGTTGACTAGTCTGTGCTACCTCTAGTTTGCAATTCATAATAGAAAGGCAAGTGCTCCACATCGCTCGTATAGTTTTGGCATTCAGTAAATATGCATTTTAAGTCATTTAAACAAGTTTATTCCATGAACGTCGCAAATGATCGGCTTTATATCGGCATCTGCAATGGCCATTAATAAACTAATATTGGTTGACCACTTAAACAAACGTTTGTCTTCGTTATCTTTCATTTAAATGTAAAAACTTGCTTATCCTTGAAACAAAGTTCCTTTTTGGAAGTGAATGAAATTATAATTTATTTATTTTTTTACATCACAGAAGTAAAATGTGTTGTGAATGCCTTTCCATGTTGACTTCAGTAGTGGACCAGTTGATGTGGACTTCATTAACTTTGGTCTCATGTGTTTGTAGGATGTTTGTGTTTGGTGGATGGGTCCCTCTGGTTATGGATGATGTCAAAGTAGCCACACACGAGAAGGAATGGAAGTGCACTAACACGTTGGCCTGCTTAAATCTAGGTATGTTTAAGGTGCAGTAAGCGGTTTCTGCAAAACACTGTTGATATTTGAAATCGACAAACAAACAAACACACCCCTCCCTTCATTGCTCCACCCCCAAAATAAAAAAACACGCTATGCAACACAGGCAACCACTAAATCCTATACTTTCACCTGGCTCTGAGCCTCCGCTAACTGCACGTGCTCCTCCCCAAACGGATGAGACGTTAATACTTGACATGCTCGCCGTTGTACAATTCTTTGAAACAACAGGCGGAGACCAAGTGGCAACCTTCTCCAGTTTCTCTTGAAGCCAATACTGAAGTGACTTAAACTGCAGTTCATGGACTGGCCACTAGAGACAGACTCCAGAAGGAGCAGAATCTCATTGAGCTCATGTTAAAATGCCCAACTTTACAGCAGAAGAACACATGTTTACAGTCTGGGTCAAATTGTGGTTTTGGTCTATACGGCTAATTTTGGCCTTCATGACTGTGAGAAGTTGATTTTTTTATTTTTTATAACTCATTCGTTTACATTATATAAAGCCTTAAAGTTCTGCGTAATTAAGGGCGTGGCCACTTTGAGTGACAGGTGGATTGCCGTATGTCTGCTGTCTGTTAGTCATCACCTCAGCCCGACCTGTATCCCACCTCTTTGCCCATTTTCTGTTATCTGGGAGTGACACGCGATGACGCACTGCCAAGATGGCGACGGCCAGCTCGACCCAACTTTACGCTTCAAAACTGCTCTTCAGATTCCTATGGGTGACATCACGGACACTACGTCCATATTTTTTTACAGTCTGTGGTGGAGACGTGACAATGTTTATTTTTATTACACTTCACCAAACCCACACTACAAAAGAATCATTTAAAACCTAGTAAACGTTGAGATTATGACATTAGAACAAAATGTATGGATATGAGAACACGTGTATAAAACTAAATTAAACAACAATTTCAATAAATATTTCCTTAACATTTTTTATAAGCATGGACTTTTATTTTAATTGAAAAGGCTTAGTTCTGCTATTTTAGGCTAGTTGTAAGCAATTCATTTACACACGCACAAGCTAGCTGCTGGTAAGATGCCAGAATCTAAGTCATGAATCTTCAAAAGCGGAGAAAGAAAAAAATGCAGTGCACATCACCACGTGAAATGGGGTGTTGCGCACGGCCACCCACACCACGAGCACACGGACTCGGCGAGTATAAACCAGGCGTACCAGCTGACAGCTCACACAAGTATGAATGAATCAGCTGTGATACAACAACAGCAGCAGCAGCATATCTTGGTTTTGTTTCTGTGAAACATAGCAAAAGCCAATGTTACTCGCGCATCGAGCAGAAACAAAGCAACCTCAGCATCTGTTTTTAGGCCTTAAAGGGATAGTTCACCCAGAATAAAATTGTCATCATTTACTCACCCTCAAGTTGTTCCAAACCTGTATACATGTCTTTGTTCTGCTGAACACAAAGGAAGATATTTGGAAGAATGTTTATAACCAAGCAGATCTCGGCAGCCATTGACTACCATAGCGAGCAGATCTCGGCAGCCATTGACTACCATAGCGAGCAGATCTCGGAAGCCATTGACTACTACTGCTCCATTGGGCTGTGATTATGGGGCATATTTCAACCGAACCAGGAAAGAAAATGCCTCTGCACTCAATTGGATAGACCTACAATCAATCAGAGCAACGGAGTAAGTGATGTGTTGAGCGACACATAGTTGTCAACAGAACTCAACTGCACACATGCTGGGAGAAGTAGAAGAAGAAGACGAGTGTAAATGATCTTTACCGTCTCTTCTGAGAGAAATAGTAAAGGTGAACGCATATACGAACAAGTTCTCCGTTTAGTAAACTAGTTCAACCCAAGCGCTCTTTGGTGACGTGGATGATTACGTTACTGTTGATCATCTGTCCATCATCGTATAAAGCCCGCCCTGACATTTTGATTGGTCCGAACAGCTCTGGTTCCAGCATAGTTGGATCAAATCCAGACCGAACTTCCCGACCTCAAATGTTGTGGGTGGGGCTAAGTTCGGCTGGCATCTCGGCTACCTTTAATTCCCCCTTTCTAACATTTCTCTAGCACTGGAAAGCTTTCACAATATTAATGCGGATCCTAGCTCTTGCCTGATCGTAACCCTTCTCCCAATTCCCTCTGACCTTTTCCTCTTTGGTAATATCTCAGCCATCTCACTTTCTGCAGTCTTTCTTCAAATCTCACTTTTGTTCTCTCTCCTCCCCCATCATGAGCAGATACACTATTGCACTTACTTTTTTCTTCTTCTCCTATTTACACAGCCAGGACTATATACAAGCACATTTTGTTTCAGCACACACACAACACACCTTGCAAATATTAGCAATTTTGTTTTGTTTTGGTGTTAACGCTTACTGCACCTTTTAAATAAACATCTCTATTTTATTGAAAGGCCCAAACGGAGCAAAATAGAATAATTTGGTGCAGTTTCTGATATTGATATGGCCAAAAAGTAATGTAAATCAATGAGATGTTTATAACAGTATAGCAGTGTTGTTGCGTTTTAATGTTTTTGTTGGCCTATCCAGTTGAACACACTAGATGCGGAGCTACTGTGTTGTTGATTCAAAACCGTAACCAAGCTGTTCACACAGAACACATTTTCTGTTTAATTTTCCGTTGTTTTTATATAAACGTGCTCAGGGGTGTCCAAAGTCAGTCCTGGAGGTTCACTGTCCTGCAGAGTTTAGCTCCAACTTGCCTCAACACATCTGCCTGAAAGTTTCTAGTATGCCTAATAAGACCTTGATTAGCTGGTTCAGGTGTGTTTAATTGTGGCTGCAGCTAAACTCTGCAGGACGGTGGCCCTCCAGGATCAGGATTGGACATCCCTGAGCTAGATGAACATCTTTGGCCCTGTCCCAAATGGCACACTCTATGTGCACTTTCGGTCTTGTGGACTTAAAATGGCCGCTGCGTGTCAGTTAAGTCCATGAAACCGCAGGATGTCCCATTTGTCATTTTAGGTCTCAGAAGGGTTCTCGCGAGGTCGATATGCGCCCTCGATGCGCACTTTTGCCGAGCCTGCACTTGTGCCGGTTATGCAGTGGACTTCTTCCCGGCAGTCAAAGCGGCATTACGTCGTGAAAGTGCGGACTCAGAGGAAGACCGTGAGGGTTTAGGGAGCCATTTGGGACAGGGCCTTTGACTGTTGCACTGGTGTTTCTCACAAGAGAGCCACATGTTTAGAAAGCCATGTAAAGTTAAAAGTTTAACTTTTAAAAAATATTGAGTTTTTCCATTCCACTGCATGCCATGTTTTTAAACGTAAAAAGTACTGTGTGATCGGCCCTTTGGCTCTTTATATTAAACTATGCATAAATGCATGATGCTGTTTTGTTCATAATTGTTTATGCATTTACAACATTAAAATTGGCTTTATGCACAGCTGCACTACTTCCTGAACTTCAGCCAGCTCCTTTGTTTCCTGTCTGCCATTATTGGACAAACTGATTAATCCAGGTGTGTCTGATTATTGTTGTTGTCACTACAGAGGTCAGGCACACCTGGATTAATCAGTTTGTCCAATAATGGCAAACAGGAAACAAAGGAGCTGGCTGAAGTTCAGGAAGTAGTGCAGCTGTGCATAAAGCCAATTGATTTATAAACGTTAGTTTAAACATTATGCATTTTTCTTTTTTGCACAGTTGTGTTATATCATTGCGTTGATTAAACAATCTGATGCCGTGCGTTAATATTATGGTCATTTGCGGCAAATGCTTTTTTACCCTAACTGAAATTATGCGCTTTTTTAATTGAAATATTAGTAATATAAAATATTTTGCCAACCCTATTAATTGGATGACGGAAGGCATGTAGTAGACTGTACAACAAAGCGCAGCGTTTCAGCAAAGCGTTGGTCATGTTGATCATTTAGAGGCCGGAGCAATTTCTGTATCAAATATGATACAGTGGGTTTTATTGAACTGAGAACTGATTCCTTAATGCTGCCTCTGCTCACAGTTCACAGCTTATATGTTTTACCACTGCTGATCTTGACCTTTTATTTCCTTCAGACTCAATGTCTTGGGAAACAATCTTGATGGACACTCTCGAGGATAATATCCCACGGGCCAGAGCTGGACACTGCTCTGTGGCTATTAACAATAGGCTGTACGTCTGGAGTGGAAGGGACGGCTACCGCAAAGCCTGGAACAACCAAGTTTGCTGCAAAGATCTGTGGTATTTGGAGACAGGTGATTTGAGCTTATACCTCAGTGTAGAAGATAATTGTGATTTGATTCTGAAAACTTGAGTCAGTTTTTAAGCTTAGAGCATTTGGAAGGGAAAACACTGAAATACTGTTTCAAAAACTAAGCCATCATTTATACTACTCACTTGCACTTTGTGTGTTTGTCCTGAACGAGCATGACTCTGTGTAAGTGGTTAAATGCACTTGCATCTCCCAATGCTTTTGTGATGCTTTAAATGCATAAAAAAAGCATTGATGCCTTCATAGAGTATTTGTTTTAGAATTGTTCCAGAATTGGAATCAGATCGTGAGAACATTTAAAATTCATAATCTTGTATTTCACTATCAGATCGTCCTCAGCCCCCATCACGTGTGCAGCTGGTCCGTGCCAACACTAACTCTCTGGAGGTGAGCTGGGGGGCAGTGCCTACCGCCGACACTTACCTGCTGCAGCTGCAGAAATATGACATCCCTGCTGCAACAGCTGCCACATCGCCAACGGTCAACCCCATCCCATCGTTACCTGTCAACTCGCCTAAGAGTCCGGTGCCCGCCACTGCTGCTCCTGCAGCTCAGAGCATGCCTCTTTCTGGGGTCACACTGGTGCCACAAATCCCTTCCCCCACCACCGCCATGCCAACCAGCCCGCTTGCAGCCTCGCCTCGTGGACCAGGTAGAAGTTACTTCATGAAAATCTTTTTGCAATTTGCAGATTGCTGTGCTACGTTCTGTAAAATATTAATAACTCCAACATATTCTTTTCATTCCCAGCTATTCTTAAAGTGGCAGCGCCTCATTCAACCCCCGGGACGTCAGTCGTTACTGTGCGTCATGCCACTCCTGGAGGAAAGTCCCCAGTCACAGTTACATCACTTCCTGCAGGCGTTCGCATGGTTGTCCCCACACAGAGCACCCAGGGGACGGTATGTGGACGATCAGTATCAATATAAATCTTAAATTAGGGCTGCACGATTATATTAACACTGTAATGACGTCCGTTGTTATGGGAAGGAGGAGGCGGGATCCGGCGAACTGAACATAAAATTGGCAGCCTCCTCACGGCAACTGCCGCACACACATAATTAAACATAAACCAAACAAAACATGAAGTCCAGGGGCCCATATATACCATGAAGCCGGTTTAACTGGCTAGCCAGATATGTTTAAAGGGATAGTTCACCCAAAAATGAAAATTAGCCCATGATTTACTCACCCTCAAGTCATCTTAGGTGTGTATGACATTTTTCTTTCAGACGAACACAATCAGTTATATTAAAAAAGTTCAGGCTCTTCCAAGCTTTATAATAGCAGTAATAGTTGCTCTGTTTTGAAGTCCATAAAAAATTCATCTGTCCGTTGAATAACGTGCTCCACGCGGCTCTGGGGTGTTAATAAAGGCCTTCTCGTTTGTGTAAGAAAAATATCCATATTTAAAACTTTATAAAGTAACGTTTTGGCCGACTGCCTTCCGTAGAAAAGTGTTGAAAGTACACTGTTTTTAAACTACTAAATAAAGTACAATTCCTGAGAAAAATTTCTCAATTACATTAACAAGAGTATTTGTAATTCGTTACTTTACACCACTGATCATTATACATTTTATTTGTAGTCATATGGATAACATTTTGGCCAAATTGTGCAGCCCTGTAAACAAGCACAGAAAATCTGGAGAATAAAAAAAAATCACAATTCTATTCCCCCCTAAATTGTGCAAGCCCTGTCTTCAATTTTAGTGTCCGGTGTTAAATTTGCAGTTAAACCGTTTTTAATTCTGTTTCTGTCTCTAGCCAATTGGCAGCAGCCCCCAGATGAGTGGCATGGCTGCTTTGGCTGCAGCTGCAGCCGCCACACAGAAGATCCCGCCCTCTTCCACTGTGCTAAATGTTCCAGCCGGAGCCACCATCATGAAAACTGTCAATGTTACTCCTGGATCCACAACTCTGCCGGCTACTGTCAAAGTAGCTTCACCTGTAATGGTAAGTGTCATCTCGAGTAAACGGATCTTTGAATAAACAATATAAATTGAGAGGTCTTCAACCCTGCCCCTGGAGACCCACTGTCCTGCAAAGATTATATCCAATCGGATGTTGTACTATAGGTCAGCAAAAAGTACTTTGGATAAAAACATTTTCATTGTGCACAGTTCTAACATGATAAAACATAAATGGAATCAACTTCCCTTTCTGGCATCCTTCCGGACATGAATCATTCTAAATATACCCTTCCTGTCTTGCCTTTTGTTCCTACTCCCATTCCAGGTTACTAATCCTGCAACTCGAATGCTGAAAACAGCTGCGGCCCAGGTCGGCACTTCCGGCATCTCTACTCCCAACACCCCGACTCGGCCAATCATCACTGTGCACAAATCAGGCACAGTAACCGTAGCCCAGCAGGCCCAGGTCGTCACCACCATGGTTGGAGGAGTCACCAAAACTATAACCCTTGTTAAGAGCCCCATCACAATGGGTAGCAGCGGTGCTCTGGTGAGAACAACAACATATCTGATTTTCTGTGCTTAAATGTAGGGCTGCTAAAAGTAGGTCACTGTTTCGGGTGACCCAAGGTCAAATATTGAACCCCCCCCCCCCCCTTCTGAAACCTTTCTGTCCTCTCTCCAACTGTACTGTCTGAATAAAGGCACAAACAGCACAAAAGAAAAAGTATGGCTGCTCGATTAATCAAAATAAAACCAGAAATCACAATATGGATAAGTGTGTGTTCATCACAAAGGCTGATTTATTTGAAATGTATGCGCAGGGCTCTACGCTAACATTTTTCTTGAGGAGCACTTGTGCTCCTAATTAAAAAGAAATAGGAGCATAGTCAAAAATTTAGGAGCACTTTCTGATCAATAACACACAGTCCAATTATAACTTCCCCATTACAGGTTGATCTTTGTCCCTTTAAATTAATGTCCAGGGGCATTTTTACCATTATAAGAGTTTTTTAATCTTATTAAATGTATGCATCATCTTTTGTCAATTTCTTCAATTAAAATAGAAAAGTTGTTTTTAGAGCAATAAGACACAACCAGACTGTTACCATTCTAATTAAAGATCAATCTTTGCACTGCAGAAGTGGCACAGCAGCTCTATCTGAAGAGGTATTTAGACACATTTACATAGACTTACTGCAGCTCATGGGTAAATAATGTTGTATGAATGCTTTAAATATAAGTTTTTGAATTTAGAAATAGGCTATGTACAAGTTAAACTTAAAATTAGTTAAAAGATTTATATTTTAAATATAAAGTCCATGCAAAGTATAAATATGAAAATAAAACCGCCAGTAGGGGTGTCAAGTCTATGTGCGAGTCGTTCATTCAATCGGTCAAACGCAGAATCATTCGTATCGAAGCGCTTGGAGATGCGCAACAGTTCTGGTGTAGTTTTGATTTTCACAAAATAGACAGTATTGTGGCTAAAACGCTGTTACTTAATATCAACTTGTCTATTGGACTTTTGTACAAGATCAGTATCACATTTGCAATCATGCCAATACTCGGAGCAATAGCAGTCCGTAGCTTTAGGCGCTCTGGCGCTTGATAAACAGAACTGCACGCGTCTTGCGGAAGAACATTGCAGCCGGAACGTAACAGTTGCTCAGTCAGTGTTGATGCAGTTGTAGTTTTTTTCCCCAATTGTATTATACATCTCTTCATGAGAATCAATCGGGTCACTCGCACCAGGGCGCCTAAATATTTTTTCGCAGTCAAATGCACCCGAAATGGTCGCTATGTAGAGCCCTGAATTGCGCTGCATGTTTCAGAGTGAAGCGTTCAACTGTGTTCATTCATGTATATACGAGCAGCTCATGAACCCGTGTTTTAAGTTCACATGAAATTTTGCTCCACACAAACTCATCTCTGCATCTGGGCATTATAAACAAAACATTATGATGTCCAGAAAACAATTTCAATAGTACAATGAGTTTCATTTATCGATATAGAATAAGCAGACAAAAGCAGACCAAACAAGCGCACCGAGAGCTCCTTAAAGAGATGGTCTCAGTACGCTTTCAAACGAACTCTGGAGCTGTTCATTTGTGGTGAGAACGTGATCCGACCTCGACCAGACCCAACTGCAAAAAGTACTAATCATTTTTGGACTAAACCAGCTGCCGTAGTCAGCTGCGCTGTGCATTATGTGATGAGGAAGTGTTTGTTGACAGTTTGCACTTTAGCATGGCAGCTCGCGAAAAAACTTGGAGTAGTGAGGAGGGGCGGAGAAATTTTGTCTGATGACCATATTAGGTCCCAACTTTCGAAAACTCACAAGAACAGCGCGATCTTCGCTTGAAGTGATGAGCGATGCGCGCTCGCCGTTTGCAGCGCATTAGAGCGTTGTTTTCAAGCCGCATCCGCGCTTCATTACAGAAATGTATTATTTGCATATTGTGGTGTATACAAACAATCAATAGATTATGGCCAGGGACAAAACCAGCCCACGGAGTCGCAGTTTAGGAAATACGCCATGGCCAATGAGTGATGGGATGTTGTCATGTGACTGCATTTTGGTTCGTTTCAACTGGTTCGGACCAAAGCAATCAGTGTGGTGTGAAAAGGAACCATAAAAGCTGAAAAATGCTACAATGTATAATTGTTTGCCCTTGTTTCGGACCAAATGAACCGAACTAGAGATGTGAAAGCACCCTGAAAATGTGTATCCCTAGTGTTTTGACTCTATTAATTCAGACTCTGTTATTTCATTTGGTTACACTGCAGTAATAAACCTTCACTGTTCACAGATCTCCAGCCTTGGGAAGATGATGTCTGTTGTCCAGACCAAACCAGTACAAAGTTCAGCGGTCACCGGGCAGGCTGGAAGTAGTCCTGTCACTCTAATACAAGTCAGTAGTGCTGCTCATTTGAAGCACATGCATTTCTTGCCTGATCTTATATGTTCCTAAAAATAAATTGTCTTGTGAATTTGTGCAGTAATTTATGCTTGACGTCAATGTTTTCTTAGACTAAGACCCCTCTGCCTGCTGGTACCATCCTGAAACTGGTCACATCTGCTGATGGCAAGCCCACCACAATCATTACAACTTCCCAGGCAGGAGGGACTGGCACTAAACCTACTATCCTGGGCATCAGCAGTGTCTCTCCTACTACCACCAACAAACCAGGCACCACCATTATTAAAACCATTCCTATGTCTGCTATACAACAAGGAGCAACAGGTCTGCTTTACAACTGGCTGTTCATCCCATATATAATTGTACATTTGAAGAGATTAAGTCATTTGAATCTCAGATGTTATTTATGCATTTGAGTTAAGCCTCCCAACCTTATGTTGTTTATATCTAACTAACAGATTTGTTTTTTACGCATCGTTGCAAGCTCACATGATTTCCTGTTGTGATGTCTCGTTGCTAGGTGTGTCTAGCAGTACTGGCATCAAGTCTCCCATCACAATTATCACTACTAAGGTTGTTACTCCTGGCACGGGTACTCCGGGGAAATTCATAACAGCTGTGCCTAAGCTAACAGGTGCAGGACAACAGGGTCTCACACAGGTAGGGCTCACAGTCAAAGCATAAACATGCATTGTTTTATGCACATTTAAGCTCATATCTAATATTTGATTTGCTCTCAGGTGGTCCTGAAGGGGGCGCCAGGACAGCCTGGCACTATCCTGCGGACTTTGCCTATGGGTGGAGTGCGTCTGGTTTCACCAGGCACTGTGTCTGCCGGCAAACCAACAGTTACCACACTGGTCGTCAAAGGCACCACGGGTATGAATATTCAGGCTGATATTCAACTTTCTCTGTGTAGTTTTATACAAATTACAGAGAAATTATTATTGTTTATATCATTAATGACCTCTTTGAATTTAGGAGTCACAACTCTGGGTACAGTAACCGGTACTGTGTCAACTAGTGCGGCAGGGGCTAATGTGGTAAGCGCTAATGCCAGCCTGGCTACTCCTGTCACCACACTGGCCTCCATCGCCACATTGTCCAGCCAGGTAATCAATCCCAAGGCCATCACTGTATCTGCTGCTCAGACCAGCCACTCCACCACCTCAATACAAGTGAGTCACAGAAATATTTTGTAAGATTATAAATGTTACAATTTCAAAATAATGATTATAATTGACCTTTAAATTAATTTTTAAAAAATCATGAAAAAATGTATCATGGTTTCCACAAAAATATTAAGCAGATTGTTTAAAATGTGAAAAATCAGTTTTGCCGTCATAGGAATAAATACAATTTTAAAATATTCAAATGGATAAAATTGTAATGTTTACTGTATTTTACTGTATTTATGATCAAATAAATGCAGCCCTGGTGAGCATAAGCATAAATTTAATAAATCCTACCAACCCCAAACTTTTGAACGGTAGTGCATAATTTTTTACTTATTTTTATTATTTTGTGTGTATTTTTTTTATTTATATTATTGAATATACATAATATAGGTTATTATTAATACATTATTTTTTATAATAAAATAATTGTATTATTATTAATTATTTATTCATTCATCCAATTAATGGGGACTGGAGATTCTCCTTTTTTTAATAAGTTTTATTTCTCCTCTTAGTCGGCACCCCAGCCTACTCATGTAACCCTGATCACGACTCCAAGTGGTGCTGAAGACCAGCCTGCACAGGATCTTCCTGTCTCCATCCTGGCCTCTCCCACCTCAGAGCAGCCCTCCACCACTGGTGCTGATGCTGGTGATGGCGTTGGGGACGGTGCTACCACTGTGACACTGGTCTGCTCCAACCCACCATGTGAGACCCATGAGACTGGAACAACCAACACAGCTACAACGGCTTCTTCCAAAATGGGAGCCGGACAGATTTGTTCCAACCCTCCATGTGAGACCCATGAGACTGGAACAACCAACACAGCTACAACGGCTTCTTCCAAAATGGGAGCCGGACAGATTTGTTCCAACCCTCCATGTGAGATGCATGTAACGGGCACCACCAACACAGCAACCACCGCCTCTGCGAACATGGGCAGGGCACAGCCAGTCTGCACCAACCCACCCTCAGAGACGCATGATACGGGCACCACCAACACAGCCACTACTGCCAGCTGCAACATGGGCTCTACAGAAATGGGCACCGTGAACAGCAAGACAGGGGCTTCTTCGTCAACATCCTCAGCTTCTGGTTCAGAATCAGCAACGGCCGTCACAGAGAGCGGTGCTGGATCTGGCGCAATGCGACCAGAGAATCCCCGCACGGGTACCACCAACACCTCTACTACCGCCCGCTCCAACATGGGCTCTGACCAGACAGGAACAGTGCAGAGCTCCAACAAGAGCCAAGCTGCCATCTCCTCTACTATGATACCTGTTTGTTCCAGCCCTTCAAGTGAAACGCAAGAGACGGACCCCACAAACTCTTCAGCTGAGTCCGGTGACATCCAGCAGGTCTGCACAAATCCACCCTGTGAGACACACGAAACGGACACCACCAACACACCGACCCAGGCCTCGTCTTCTATTGGTGCTGGACAGAGTGACACAGTGCAAACGGTGTGTTCCAACCCTCCCTGTGAGACACACGAACCGGACACCACCAACACGTCGACCCAGGCCTCGCCTTCTATTGGTGCTGGACAGAGTGGCACCGTGCAAAAGGTATGTTCCAACCCTCCCTGTGAAACACACGAAACGGGCACCACCAACACACCGACCCAGGCCTCGTCTTCTATTGGTGCTGGACAGAGTGGCACTGTGCAAACGGTATGTTCCAACCCTCCCTGTGAAACACACGAAACAGGCACCACCAACACACCGACCCAGGCCTCGTCTTCTATTGGTGCTGGACAGAGTGGCACCGTGCAAACGGTATGTTCCAACCCTCCCTGTGAAACACACGAAACAGGCACCACCAACACACCGACCCAGGCCTCGTCTTCTATTGGTGCTGGACAGAGTGGCACCGTGCAAACGGTATGTTCCAACCCTCCCTGTGAAACGCACGAAACGGGCACCACTAACACACCGACCCAGGCCTCGTCTTCTATTGGTGCTGGACAGAGTGGTACCGTGCAAACGGTGTGTTCCAACCCTCCCTGTGAAACACACGAAACGGGCACCACCAACACACCGACCCAGGCCTCGTCTTCTATTGGTGCTGGACAGAACGGCACCGTGCAAACAGTTTGTTCAAATCCACCCTGTGAAACACACGAAACGGGCACCACCAACACAGCCACCACCGCTACAAGCAGCTTAGAAACTGGAGAAGGAACAGGTATTTATCTATACAACACTTAAAGATGATCAGTTTAATGTAAATATGAACCTAATTATAATATTAAATATAATAATAAATTATATAATTTTTTTTAAAAAGGAATGCATCAATGGTTTAATTTTTTTCGGTCAGTGTAAATGAATGTAACTAAAGGTATATGTATTTTTATTTTAAGTGTTTTTGTGTGGTTTTTGTTCCCTAGGTTCAGACTTTAAAAGCTGTTAATATCTGGGATTATTTTATTTATCTATACAAGTCTCTCTTCTACAAAGTATATGTAACCAAAGGCATTTTTAAACCGGTTAATATCAGGGGTATTTAATATCAGGGGTATTAGTTTGGATGTTGTCAAGAGTACTAAATAGATTATCCATCTTTTCTACTGATGCTTATTTTACTTATTATATTTGATTGCCAGTGTGAACACTTCTAAAAGAAAATGTTTAGATTTATAATATTGGTCATCGTATTATAAAGCATTTATCAGCATTAATTGTTATTGTCCTTCATTGTCAGTGTTTCAATGATAACAATTAAGCTCATCTGTGTTTGTCCTTTAGCCCAGCAGGGCGGTGATGGACAGAGTGACAGCGGCACCAGCGCAGAACCCACGTCATCTACAGAACCAGCCAATCCCACAACACAAAGCAGAGCCATCACCACAGTAACACAGGCCACGCCCACCCCAGGACCATCAGTACCGGTATGAACACGCCTCTAATCTAATCTGTCTCTCTTTATGCAATTTCCTGGGCCTGACGCACATTTATAT
The DNA here is from genome assembly GCA_023566225.1 of Romanogobio albipinnatus. NCBI lineage: Eukaryota > Metazoa > Chordata > Actinopteri > Cypriniformes > Gobionidae > Romanogobio > Romanogobio albipinnatus. Next base: position 50,811,685 of record CM042253.1, read on the forward strand.
TCCATTTTGCTCTCAAGGTTATCTCAGATACAATTAAAGAGAGCATAAACACTACTTTTATATATATAGCCAGGAAAAGCTGCAGTGCAGGGCAGATTTTTGATGATAGTCTTACTAATTAATATCACAAAATAGTAGTTTACATAATAAATTCAATTCTAATACAGCAAGATATGTGCTTTAAGCTATTTATGTCCTCCTTGTGCTCTCTTTCTGATGGTTTTCTTACTCAATGCAGGAGATTTCGTCGATGGCGGGAGCTGCGGTAGTGGCTGAGGTCCCGGGAGAGGCGGAGGCCATGGAGCAGACCAGCGCAGAGGCCGTAGCAGCGGGAGAAGAGCCCATGCAGACCGAGTGTCAGGGAGAGCTGAGTGAAGAGGGAGCCATCAGGGTCGTTGCCATAGATGAAAGTGCAGCGGGTGATGAGGGCACCATGCTACAGGTTCATGTTGCCATGGAAGCACAGCCAGGTCAAGGAGATCAGGCTGAGGTAAGGAAGACACTTTTGTAATCGTATGGTTTAGAGATAAATACATATGATGCGAATTGATATTGTCAATACTTTTCCCTCTCCGCTTACACTGATAATCATTGTTTCTTTCACCAAAACAAGTGTAATTCAGTTCCCACTTTTTTTACCCTTAAGCCAAATTTATACTTCTGTGTCGAGCTACATCCTAGGCTGTGTTGCACATGTAGCCTACGACGTACCCTGATGCGCACCTCTCCAAAAATGTAACAACGCATCAATTCTACGCGGACCACAAGCGCTGTGATTGGTCTGCCAGAACCCCTCCCTCAGGTCAAATGAAAAAAAATCTGCGATAGGAGTAGGGGTGGTTAATCTGTCTGATTTCCCGATTCGATTCGATTACGATTATTGAAGTCCCGATTCGATTACAGTCGATTTTCGATTATTACCGATTCTCGATTAGCGATTATTGATTTTCCATTTCACAACAGTAAACGAAAATACACTACAAAGTGATTGCAGTATAAAAAAAAAGTCAGCTACTGAATTACTTAACTCTTTTATTGAGTAACAACAACTCAAAGCACTTGTAGTGTAGTGTCGTGTAGTTACACAGAAATGAATACATCACATTGTGTTGTGACTCATCAAGTTGAACTAAACAATAACAAATAAATTAAAGGCTGATTTCCTTTAGGAAGTAGATCAGAACCAACATACTGTAGAAATTGGACAATTTTCTTCTAGAAAGACAACGTGTTCAGGTGGAGGAAGACTGCAGGTTGCAGTCGAAACATGTCAAGGTAAAGAAGAAGTTTTTTCTCCAAACACCTTGTCTTTCTAGAAGAAAATTGTCCAATTTAATCATTAAGAAGACAAAATGAACATTTTTGAACAACTTACTGTAGCTTCAGCTTATATACTGTACTGTAGAACACAGTGACAAAATGTCAAGAGTGATGGATGCGGTGCACGCGTGAGGGGGGCGGGAACGCGTGGAACGCTCGAGCTCCTCTCGTTCGTTTCCTGACGTGAGAAAGACAAAAGGGGAAAAAACGACAGAAGAAAAACGGGTTCGTGTCGGAGGAGTGTCGAGGCCCGTTCGGTTCCGTGAGCGGGAGCCGCGGGTCGGTGCAGCGGGGCGGCTGTGTGTTTCCAGCATCAGTCCGGCTGTGTGTGTGTGTGTGTGTGTGTGAGATCCGCTCATCGCGTCCTCAGGATCGCCTTAATTCCCGCGAATGTGCGCGTCGATGTGTGTCGCGCTCGCTCATCTGAAGCGCTCATAAATCTGCGGATTGAAGGCGTTTATTCGGTGTTTGTGCGCGAATCTGAGCCGTGCTAACGCGCTAATGCTAATGTGCCTGAGCTCCAGAGGAGGCGAGGAGGGAGGATTTCTAGAGTGTTCCCTCAGAATCATCTCAGCATTAACGACAGATTTACATTCATCTAATGAACACACACACACACACACACACACGGTGGTAGAGTCAGGTTTAGATAAATAAAAAAATCGATTTTTGAAAATTTAATAATCGATTCATGCTCGTCCATAACATACTCGCGATTAATCGATAATCGATTTTTTTCACCACCCCTAGATAGGAGTGTGTGTCCAGAAATGGGATGATAGTTTCATCCTTACATCTGCTTTATAACACAATATTTTGTAGTCCCGAGATTCATGTTAGTGAATAAATACATAGATCCGATGTGAGTGTGTGTGTGAGCTCTTGATGGTCTAGTGGAAGAATTATTGTTAAGCGTGCCAGATGTTCTGGGTACTAATCCTCCATTGTATAGTTTATTTATTTTCTCATTAAAACCAAAGATGTTAATCAGTGATTGTATATCAAAAACAGGGACACATTAGGGTGCATTTCGTGAAGTAAGTCTCCACAACAGCAATCGATTGAAGCGCTTGTTTGTGTACGAGCCACTGATACTGAAAACAGCGGCCAAGAGTAGGGTTGGGTACCGAAACCTGGTGCCATACCTATATAACCGGTATGTACCGGACCGAATCAGAACGCAGATTTCGGTGCCACTTAAATTAAAACGTGCTTTCGCATTCTGGCTGGCACCGAGCCAGAGACAGACATGCTCAGCGCTCGTCACATATCACAGCTATTCAGTGTTTTCAACCACATACTGTTTATTTTAGGTTTCAGACATTTAAATGCTCACAAGTACTAGCAAAAAATACACACTGATGTCTATGAAAGCGGCAATAACACTGCTTTCAGACAGTTATAATTTGACTACGTGTTTTATTCATATCAGATACACACTATATAGTTTACTCTATTCTTTTCCCTCAGTTCAGCGGTCACTTACTTTCATGTATTTCGTGAGACGGGAATTAATTTACGTGATGTAAATCCGACAGATCCGATTCTCTGAGGCGCAATCTAACATGGCGCCGCCCATCGCGCAGTATAGAGCAACTAACACACATTCACTCACACATATTATTATAAAAACGAAATAAACCCGATACAGCTGAGCTGTCATACAGCGCTATTGTGGCAGCTGTGTGTCATGTGAGAAGCACGACGTGTCGCCATGGAAACAATAAGGTGATGTGTTCTAAAAAATTTAGCCAGAGAATATGGTCATATTTCTGCAAAATAAAGCTGACGATACCCAATCCTAGCCAAGGGCACTCTGCATGATTTCAAAAATCAGGTCACCTCTTATTTAACTCTACTAATCAACTAGAGATGCTTAATTTGTATTAGATACAACAACTCAAGCTGCAAGAACGGTCGCTGCTGCTTCTACTCCGACTGTACACAACAAGCTGCTTCTTCTTCAGCTTTTCTTGATACTGTGGGTTACACCATCAACATGCCCGTGGACACTGCCAACTAGCGGCCTGCATGTGTAATTGCACATTGACGCGGACAACAACGCATAAGTATAAATGAAAACCAACGCGTAACTTGCGGCATAGAGATACAGCGTAGGTCCGACGCAGAAGTATAAATCAGCCTTTAAATTCAATGCACTTTTTTAATAGGAGCTTTTGCATTGCAAACTTTGTTTATTTTAATTTTTTTTAAAAATTAATCTATGCCCACCACTACTATATATACATTATATATTGGTATATATTAGGGATGCAACAATACAGTTAGTCCACGGTTCAATACATACCTCGGTTTTTAACCACGGTTCGGTTCGGTTCTGATGGCTTGTCACATCAGTTTTTTGCTATTCTATTCTTAGGAACAGCAAGAGGTTAAGGAGAAAAAATACTTTTTTTATTGCAATACTCTTCCTTTATTTTACTTAAAAGAATTGAAAAACCTTACTTAAACTTAAAACTGTACTTTAAAAAACCCTTGTACACATTCCTAGTGTATTGTATAATATAAAATACATTTATATAATAATTTGCACTGGCAGCTCAGAGCTGTACAGCTGCATTTAAGTATGATATTTAATGAATACATGTAAAAATAAAACACTACATAGACTTCACTATAAAATATACATTGATTCTTATTAAAGCTACTGTATTAAAGTTTTTTCAGTCAAGAGCAATGAGTGATTTTCTCTTTGTCTTTTGTCGTTTTATTAACATTAAAGGGATAGTTCAATCAAAAATTAAAATTCTGTCATTGAGAAATGAATACAGGTTTGGAACAATATTAGAGTAAATAATGACATAATTTTAAAGGTGAACTGTCCCTTTAAGGACCGCGTGTTCAGGCTGCGCTGCTGTCAATTTAAGACCTCCGTGCTTCTAATATACAGACACACGCGATTTTACTTTCACTTTAGACATAACCGACTGTGATTATGTAAACCTTGTGTGTATTTGACAGCGTTTGCGCAGTAAGACGACTACTTAGTCCAGTAATCACGTGTTTGACAGGCGTTTAGTGCGCGCGCTCGCAAAACCGCATGTTAAAACATGGCTTTAAAACGCATGCAAATAATGAACTTTCATGATTGTGAATATCTATAGTGTTCCGTGGGTATAACTCTACCACTAACCTGTGATGATGTGAATGTATGTCGCATTGTTCAGTATATTGGGATGGAGGCAAATGATAGAAATTGTAGAAAAATAATTAATTAAATGCAAAAAAAACCCCGCAATTCACAAGCGCGTATAGAACCGTGAATGCCGTACCGAACTGTTCAATATTATATTGAGAATTGTGGCATCCCTAGTATATACACAGTACTATTGTGTCAAATAATGTCATTTAAAATAACTGTTTTCTATTTTTATATATTTTCAAATGCAAGTTATTTCTGTGATTCAGCATCATTACTCCAGTCATCAGTATCACATGATCCTTCAGAAATCATTCTAATATGATGCCATGTTTGTACTGTTTTTGTGCTAGATAATACTTTTGTCGAAACGTGATTGTTTGGTGAATGGAAATCAAAGCAGCATATATTTGAAATCGAAATCTTTTGTGACATTATAAATGTCTTTACTGTCACTTTTGATTAATATAATACATCCTCATTGAATGAAATCTCACTAACCCTAAACAAATTTGCAAATAATAATCAATTCTCTCCGTACAGCAGATGGAGGCCGGTGTAGAGGCTGCAGAAGCGATGAGTCTAGCTGCTCAAGACTCGGAAGCACTTGCTCTGCCCCAGGAGCTGATGTCTGCAGAAGGACAGCAAACTACCCTCATGGTGACTGGACTTACCCCGGAGGAGCTGGCTGTGACAGCAGCGGCTGAGGCTGCGGCACAGGCTGCGGCTACAGAAGAAGCGCAGGCCCTCGCCATCCAGGCGGTCCTACAGGCGGCTCAGCAGGCTGTGCTCAGTAAGTGTGCGACACACTGCCAAACGCTTAACGTTATGACTAGGGTTGGCAACCGAGAACCGGTTCTTATGCAGAACCAATACTGATTTTTGAAAAATACCAGAACCGTGTGAAATTTCTACGTTTCGGTTCCGAAAACGGTTCTGGTGCAATGTGTGTGCAAAGCGCTGGGAGCGTATCCTTTAAAGGTCCCGTTCTTCGCGATCCCATTGTTCAAACTTTAGTTAGTGTGTAATGTTGCTGTTAGAGCATAAATAATACCTGTAAAATTATAAAGCTCAAAGTTCAATGCCAAGCGAGATATTTTATTTAACAGAAGTTCCCTTTCAAAGCCTACAGCGAACGGCCGGCTTGGACTACATCCTGGTACTTCCTTCATTAATTACGTCAGTAGAACAGACTAACCTCCGCCCACAAGAATACGCTAAAAAGGGGGCGTGGTCTTGTTGCTCTCCCACGTGGAGAAGAGGACGTGTCGCGTGGAGAAGAGGAAGTGTTGCGTTTGAGTGTGTTTGTCGCCATGTCGTCGAGGCGCTGTTATTTTCATCCCGGAGTCAAATCACCTTTGTTTGGCTTTCACAGGGACGCTGTAGAGATCATTAAGCGCATATATCTCCCGTTAAGAGGCGTGACCTTTCCGTGCAACGTGCGCTAAGCTGCGGTCAAATCACAACACGGGAACCGCTGGCACAATCAGAACTCGTTACGTATTTCTGAAGGAGGGACTTCATAGAACAAGGAACTCATCAGCCGTTTTTAGGACAGTGAAAACAGCGGTGTACAGATGAGTAAATTGTGTGAAAAATACTGTTTTTTTTACTCGTGAAACATGAACACATGTTATATTGCACACTGTAAACACAATCAAAGCTTCAAAAAAACACGAAGAACGGGACCTTTAATAGCGAGCGACAGCTCACCTCATCATGAATATTAATTACATTCCAGCTTCCAGGAGTGCAACCAATTAACGCAGTTCAGCACTGAGAGCCCTCGCACTAAACATTCATGGTTTTGCGTCAGATATTTTCGCATGGTGAAGTTAATAACATGCAAAGGAGGCTGCACTAGCAATTTGACAAAACATTTGCTACAGCACGGAATCAACCTCAAAACATGCAATGTTTTCTACTGTTTAAGGAAGACTGCTGCACCTTGCATGGCCTTGCACGACCCCATATATATATATATAGAGAGAGAGAGAGAGAGAGAGAGATGTAATGCTGAATTACCATTTATTATTTATAAGTTCGCTGAATAACTTAATTACTATTAAATTACTATACAACTAATTAATAAATATAATTTATAACTTGGTTTTATTCAGAGACAGAGAGAGAAAATGTAACAAGACAATTTCAGAGGTGTTCATTTGAACATTTCATTTTAATGTCCATAAATTTTTTTTGCAAGAATGGCTTAATTAATACTGTAATATATGTTCAATAGAGGACTTTTTTTGACATTGCCAACCTGTAAATTAATTTGACAGCAAGTAATAAACACAAAAAGGATTGTTTGAGTTGCGTATTGTGCCTTTTTCCTTTACCACTGTTTGTTTAATAATTTTAATGGAACCGGACTCGTTAGGCAGAACCGGAACTGAAAAATTTCTCACGATTCCCAACCCTAGTTATGACGGATACAGACTTTGAATTCTCAGCTTGACTTTCTGTTCCAGGTGAGGGAGACGCAGGTCATCAATCCACCACGATCCCTATAGTTTTGACCCAGCAGGAACTCGCTGCTCTAGTTCAGCAACAGCAGCAGCTCCAGGAGGCGCAGGCGGCCGCAGCCCAGCAGTTGAGCGCTGAAGCAGCTGCAGCGGCTCTGCCTACCGAAGGCTTGGCTCCAGCAGACAGCCTCAACGACCCAGCGTCTGAGAGCAATGGTCATGAGATGGCAACCGCTGTTACGAGAGCTGTTGCCTGTCTCCTTCCACGTGCTTCTGCAGAAAGTAAGATTTTTTTTAATTACGCTAACAAAAAAGTTATTGTTTTCCTAATAATTTGGTTCGGAGAGATGCATTTAAGTTGCTTTATGATCCAAATGATTTTTGGTGCATGCTAAAAAATCCCTCTTTTGTTACAGCTCTAGCCCCATCAATTACTTTTGCACCATCTCAGCCGATTATGGTCGCCAGCCCTGCCAAGATGCAAGCAGCCACTGCTTTAGCTGAGGTGGCCAATGGGATTGAATCAGCAGCTGGGGTGAGTTCACCATTGGTGTTTGATTACTGCACTAATATCTATTTCAGACTATTGTTCAACCAGCTGTCTTTATTGTAGAAGCAAGAAGCGCCTCCAGCAGTCGTGAAGCCACCAGTGAAGAAAGAGAATCAGTGGTTTGACGTTGGAATCGTTAAGGTCACAAACATGGTGGTCACTCACTATTACGTGCCAGGTGACGATTCAGCAGTTACTGATGTAAGTAATCATCAAGGTGCTGTTAATGTTGTGTCTTCTTAGAACAATGTCATTTCGCACAAACTTTACTTGGTTGAAATCCACTATACCTGACTGACAGGTATATCATTACGTTTTTCTGTTTAGCCGACCAGTCAGAAACTGGACCTTTATTTTGACAGTGCTGAGACTTTTATGGTCTCTTTTTAACAGTTCTGTGAATGTCCAATAAAATGGATTCATATAAAGTCTAGGGCTGTCACAATTCCTCGATTTTAAAATCGAGTTGAAAAATCCTCGATTGCAATTCAGAACAAGTTTTAACTAGGGGTGGTGAAAAAAATCGATTATCGATTAATCGCGAGTATGTTATGGACGAGCATGAATCGATCATTAAATTTTCAAAAATCGATTTTTTTATTTATCTAAACCTGACTCTACCACTGTGTGTGTGTGTGTGTGTGTGTGTGTTCATTAGATGAATGTAAATCTGTCGTTAATGCTGAGATGATTCTGAGGGAACACTCTAGAAATCCTCCTGCCTCGCCTCCTCTGGAGCTCAGGCACATTAGCGCGTTAGCACGGCTCAGATTCGCGCACAAACACCGAATAAACGCCTTCAATCCGCAGATTTATGAGCGCTTCAGATGAGCGAGCGCGACAGACATCGACGCGCACATTCGCGGGAATTAAGGCGATCCTGAGGACGCGATGAGCGGATCTCACACACACACACAGCCGGACTGATGCTGGAAACACCGCCGCTCCGACCCGCGGCTCCCGCTCACGGAACCGAACGGGCCTCGACACTCCTCCGACACGAACCCGTTTTTCTTCTGTCGTTTTTTCCCCTTTTGTCTTTCTCACGTCAGGAAACGAACGAGAGGAGCTCGATCGTTCCACGCGTCGCGTTCCCGCCCCCCTCATGCGCGCACGCATCCATCACTCTTGACATTTTGTCACTGTGTTCTACAGTACAGTATATAAGCTGAAGCTACAGTAAGTTGTTCAAAAATGTTCATTTTGTCTTCTTAATGATTAAATTGGACAATTTTCTTCTAGAAAGACAAGGTGTTTGGAGAAAAAACTTCTTCTTTACCTTGACATGTTTCGACTGCAACCTGCAGTCTTCCTCCACCTGAACACGTTGTCTTTCTAGAAGAAAATTGTCCAATTTCTACAGTATGTTGGTTCTGATCTACTTCCTAAAGGAAATAAGCCTTTCATTTATTTGTTATTGTTTAGTTCAACTTGATGAGTCACAACACAATGTGATGTATTCATTTCTGTGTAACTACACGACAAGTGCTTTGAGTTGTTGTTACTCAATAAAAGAGTTAAGTAATTCAGTAGCTGACTTTTTTTTTATACTGCAATCACTTTGTAGTGTATTTTCGTTTACTGTTGTGAAATGGAAAATCAATAATCGCTAATCGAGAATCGTTAATAATCGAAAATCGACTGTAATCGAATCGGGACTTCAATAATCGTAATCGAATCGAATCGGGAAATCAGACAGATTAACCACCCCTAGTTTTAACCCTCGCTCTAGAGTTGATGTCCACATATTTTCATTCAAGAAATTACAGAAGTTCCCAAATATTAAAGATTAATTGAACATTTGATATGAATGTAATTTGACAACCTGCTTTTGTTATTATTGCCTCATTGTTATTATATACTATGCATTTTAAGTCATTTTAAATGCTATTGTTTGCTTGGGTCTATTTTTATTAGCAAAAAAAAAATCCAATTACTTGATTCATCGTCAAAATAATTGACCGATTACGAAATACGTTTTCGTGACATCCCTAATAAAGTCTTTAAACATCTAATAAAGTCATTACACGTCATAATTACTGTGTACGGTATGTAAAATTAGTGTTGTTTGGTCTTTATTTGAGAACATTATTCCCAGCGTGCTCAAATGTTACAGATTACTGAGTTGATTTACAGCTTTATTTTTGAAAAATACTATAATAGGATTGATTACAGAAGTAAACTTTTATTTATATAGCACATTTAAACATAGCAGAACTGTCCAAAGTGTTGAACAGAGTCAATAGAAATAAACTAAAAAGATAAAAACAAGAATAAAATAGAATATAGATGAAGTGAAACCAGACAAAACAAAAAGTTTCTTTCTAAAGTATAACTTTTTTACAAAATTCAAATGTATACATTTTCAAATAGTTTATTTCTTATTTTGTAAGTATTATATAAACTTGTAAATATAAAAATCTATTCTCCAAATCTTCTGTAGGGTCGCAGGGATGCTGGAGCTTATCCCAGTGTCTTACATATAAAATGCTAAATTAATTCTGCATGTTATTGACTATTTTTTTTAAATGAAATGTTATGATGTTGTGTATATCGGTCACCTTGCTCACCAAGATACTGACATTGGTCTTTTAAAAATCCATACCAGACTAATGTTCTTGACGTTGCAGGATGATTCTGGCACAATCCCAGACTACAGCCGAATGAAGAAGATCGATTTGTCTCCAGGCACTGCGTACAAGTTTCGCGTGGCTGGCATCAACGCGTGCGGCCGCGGAGCATTCTCTGAGGTCTCTGCGTTTAAGACCTGCTTACCTGGCTTCCCTGGAGCACCGTGTGCCATCAAAATCAGCAAGGTTGGTCACTGCAAATGACTTGTTTGATCGACATGTGGGTTTGTTAAAAATGGCACAAACAGTGCCTCGTGACGGCTTCATGACCGAAACATTGTATTAAAGAGTTAGTTCACCCAAACATTTTAATTAGCCCATGATTTCCTCTCCCTCAAGTCATCCGAGGTGTGTATGACATTCTTCTCTCAGACGAACACAATCAGAGTTATATTAAAAATGTCCTGGCTCTTCCAAGCTTTATAATGGCAGTGAATGGTTGTGTCGTTTTTGAAGTCCATAAAAGTGCATCTATCCATCATATAACTGCTCCACACGGCTCCGGGGGTTAATAAAGGCCTTCTGAAGCGAAGTGGTGCTTTTGTTTAAGAAAAATATCCATATTTAAAACTTTATAGAGTAAAATAACTAACTTCCGGCGGTCAGCGGGACACAAGTCGACTTGCTTCTCTTTATTTCTATGTACCTTCTTATAGGATTTATAAGGAGTTTGCATTTCATTTATATTTTGTCTGGGTGACTGAAATAGCTTTTCTTCTCTCTTCAGAGCCCCGATGGTGCCCATCTGACCTGGGAGCCTCCATCAGTGACATCAGGGAAGATCATTGAGTATTCAGTGTATCTGGCCATCCAGAGCTCGCAGACGGTCGAGGCGAAAGCATCCACTCCGGCTCAGCTTGCCTTTATGCGGGTGTACTGTGGACCCAACCCGTCCTGCCTCGTGCAGTCGTCTAGTCTCTCCAACGCACACATCGATTACACCACCAAACCTGCCATAATTTTCCGCATCGCTGCCCGCAATGAGAAGGGCTACGGCCCCGCCACCCAAGTCAGGTGGCTACAAGGTGAGGAAATGTTTTGTTGACCCTTCTCACAGTTAACATCGTTAAGTCTCCTATATTTTAATTTTTAGAAAATTGAATGCACATTTATAACAGAGTGTTTCAACCTCTTGATTTTTTCTTTTTTTGGAAGTCAGAAACTGTTGTGGAATTTTTTCTTTTGCAAATGTGAACACAAATGTGTTGTTTCAGTTCACTCACCAGGCTGTCTCACGATATATATATATAAAGGGTGTAATGGTACACAAAACTGACGGTTTCGGGTTCGGTACAGCAGGGGAGAGAAAACTATATAAAACTGCTTTTTATTTATTTTTATTAAACAGTGTTTTACTGAAAAAATTGTGTCTGTCCTTAAATGAATTCAATTATAACTAAAAGTCTCTTAAAGATATTGCTGTAAACTACAGGGACCCTTACTCACACATTACTATAATATTAAAGGACAGAGCACGAGCTATGAGCCTAAATTCAGCTGCTGTTTGTGTTTAGATATAATAATCAACACTCAGATAACACATTGTGTGCAAACATGTAAACTTCACATAAGGCAGTTTTTGCATTAACTTCTAAATCTAATTATAAAATTGTGTTTTCTCCAATTCATTGTTGGAATATAATCTTTTAGACACAGTGTGTGTCATTTTCATGACAGGTTTATTTAAACACACATTAATAATCCAGACATCAGTCACAGGTTCAGTAGAATATGATGAATATAACGGCTAATATAGGTCATATATTCAGTGAAAGAGTTGATTTCTCTCGTGAACTCTCAGCTGAGACACTGAATGACGTCTGAGGTCATGTGATGCTGCGTGACATTGTTCTCAAGCTGTTTTATTGACGTCTTTCCGCCGTTGAAACACTGATTGAGCGATTACACCACATGTGATGCGCTTCAGTAAGTTGTAATGTATCCTCGACATACCGTGAGATATTAATTCATGTTTATTCTTTAGGAAGAGATGGTGCTCACACACGAATGCACTCCGTGCGGACGCTTCACCTGACGCACCTGTACAGTGATCAGTCACGCCACATTAAAGAGCGTCAGAACGGCATTTATCGTTTGAATTTCGTGATTAAATGGACTGAACACTGAATATGTTTGTGTGGGAACTCGGATTGAAGTGTGTTCTGCGCTTAAAACAATCAGACTGTGAACTGTTAAAGATTCAGTACCGTACCGGAAGTCCTGTACCGAAGCGGTTCGGTACGAATACGTGTACCATAACACCCCTACAATATATGATTTATGAATCTTGGAACATAAACAGCCACACGCTGACCAATGAGACGAGCGTTTACTCACACTTGATGAACTAGTTTTGGTCCATTTAGAAATGTTGCCTTGTGAAAGCAAAACCGAACTAAGAAGAATCGCAACCCTGTAACCATTTTAATCCTCGTTTTGGATCAAAGCAAATGTTCTACAGGTGCAAAAATACATCTTTAAGCTGTGTAATGGATGTTTAAATAATTTTTATTAAAATATTGTTTGCAGAAACCAGTAAAGATGGCTCTGCGGCCAAACCTGCAGCAAAGAGGCCGGTCTCGTCACCTGATATGTGAGTTTGTTGCCATTATACCTTGAACAGTGAGCGTGTGTCCTATACCAAACCTGAGGCATTGCATTGAAACTGAATGTTTTTTTGCCCTTTGCAGGAAAGGCGCCGGTGTCAAGAAGGCCAGATCTGACCAGTGAGAGCTCACCATGACCCCTGACTCCGCCCTCTTTATGAGCTGAACCATGACTGAACTCCTCTACCTGCTGAATGACCTTCCTGCTTCCACTACCATTCCATCCTCTGCAACGAAACGGAAGGAGACTGCAGCCAAAAAAAGGAAAACAATTTGTTTCCATTTTTGAGAAATCTGCTCCCATCGCTGGACATTTTGGTGCCATGGACGCCTTATTTCCAACTGTATTTAAAAAACAAACAAACATACATACATGTTCCTCCTCGAAAGCACATACATTTGCTTTTCCTGACAATTTTGTGTAAAGAGATTCCAATGGCAGCGTCTCTCGTTATAACTGTATTATCAGATATCCAAGCTTTGTTTTCCTCCCTTGGTATTCATTTATTTTTAAGCTTATTTCAATACAAGCAATAGATAAACAGAAAAATAACTGTGCTCTTGTCAGTTTGTTGATGTTTTCATTATTTGAGCAAGTCTGTGTATTTCAAACGTGTGCTGAAAGGAGAACGACGGAGGGAGTGCGGACGACAACATGAAAACGAACAGCACTTGGTGATGCTCGTGAGGGAAAAGACTCGGTTCATTCAGAGAATCTGTAATTATTCATTCACTTCAAGTTCAGTAGCTCTGTTTCGCATCACTGTGTTCATACATTTGAGGACCGCAACGCTGAAGACTAAAAGGACTTCAATCTATGTAGATGAAAAGCATAAAACTTTTGCATTGCGTCAACTAGATCTTGTATAAAGAAAGAGAGTGAGAAAAATCCCCAAAAATAGTAAACGATTGATACAGGAGTTCTTTGTGTGTGGTTTATTTTTGTATTTTTTTTTTTTTTAAAGCATTGTGCGCAGTTTTAAACCTCACATCCTCAACACGTTTACTGCTCTTTCCTGCAGTCCTCCATGCTTATGGATCTGACAGTGTTTCACATCGCGCGTTCACGAATGATTGGACTTTATTTTGGGAGTTGTAGTGTAAAATATATGTATTTGTTCTGGACAATGACCCACTTTTGACTACTTTGATGCTTCTACCACCCCTTTTTTCCCCTCTCAACATTTTATTCTTTAGCATTTATAGAATTCCCTCCTATCACTAGTCTACATTTCCTGTACATTTGCTTTTCTGAACCTCACATTTCTTTTATATGCTTGGTTTTGAGAGTTGGATATGACTGTTTGGACTTTCGGAGATAATATTTAGGCCTGTGTAAATGCTAAATAGATGGGAATTGAGAGATTTTGATGAGTATGTCTTTTTTTCTTTTCTTTTTTGGAATGAAAGTTAGAAACAGTTCCTGTTTCTAGAGGTTGGAAAAAAATTAATTGTTGGCTTAGCCAGAGTTTGAACTCCGTTGTAAATTAGTTATTTCACGTAGCAAGACGTCAAACGAAAATCTCTTTGCCTTTTTTATATAATTATCTGTAACAAAATGTTTTTACATGTTGTCATCTATTGATTGCTTTTGTGTCTTGACATATAAAAGTAATGGAATTCTGTCTCTGTGTTCATTCGTTATGTTTTTTTTTTGCCTGCTTTTAATTTACCTCAGCGTTTTTGTCAATGTGTTTATTGTGTGTTATGGTCTTGTCTTTTGAGAAATGTTATGTACGAGAAATATAGATGAGCACCAAGAAATTAAAGATGATTTGTATCAGGAAAAAGAAGAGAAGTGGCTTTGGGATTTTAACATCAATATTACCCATTCATTACAGTAAGTGAAGTTTTGTTTTATTATTGAAAATGTACCGTATTTGCCCTTAAATGTGTCTATTAACATGTGGGATTTTGCTTAAGACTTGAGTGTATAGAATGGTTAAACAAAATTCAGCTTTTAGTCACGTTTTACATATATATATATATATATATATAAACTAAATTCTACACCTTTCGCTGGAGCCATTTGTACGATATATATATATATATATACTGGCATACGAGTGTAAATCAGCCAATTAATAGCTTTAAATGAGCTGCAGTCCGCAACTTTTTGCGCTTTAACGGCTAATAAATAGTGCGTTATGCGGAAGAACATTGCAGCCGGATCTACTTCTCTCTCTTTAAGTCTATGGCGGGTCACGCAGGGACTGTGTCTGGTCTGAAATAGTCCCAATATAAACACTTATTATAAGTGTACCATAATGATTAAGGGTGAGACAAATTGTCATGTTGTACATTCTCATTATATAAGTTTTGTAAATCTTGAACACAAAAAATTTACGGAGAGCAGCTTTAAGTATGCGCAATCTATTCTGATTGGTCAATTCAGACGCTCATTAATTCTGATTGGTCCATCCGATGCTTGCGCTGAGAAAAGTAACAGGTGCCACCAGACTGCTCCTGTTAAACCTAAATAATTATATTAGGACATTTTAATATTTAAATTCAATATAAACATATAGAAAATTATTATTTGCTCGTTTTTAGTAGGGATATAATTTTTTGGTCCGCCTTTATTTACGTGATTGATCATTACTTGGTCGTTCTAATAAGATTTTTGTCTTCGCTAGCTTGCCGTACAGAAACGATCTCCATGGCAACAGCCGTCAGCTGCAGAGCTGACACCACGGATGATCTCTCCATCTAGCACTAGTTTCCCTTCAGTTATTATTTTGTGCTAATACGTTGAGTATTTGCAGTGTGCGAATGGAAAACAAAGGGAACGTTACGCTTCTGCTTTGCTAGCCGGCTAGTTGTCCGCTAGTGGAATGGATCAGTACAGTATTCTGGGTCGCATTGGGGAAGGGGCTCACGGGATTGTGTTCAAAGCCAAACACATCGAGGTAAGACTGTGTGAAAGGACAATAACTCGGGCCGCTGTCTGCACCGCTTTATCTGTCGATGTTTTCAGACAGGAGAGACAGTGGCTTTGAAGAAAGTAGCCCTGCGAAGACTTGAAGATGGGATCCCAAACCAGGCCCTGAGAGAAATCAAAGCCCTGCAGGAGATCGAGGACAACCAGTATGTGAGTGAGACTGAGATATACTGACCGCAGACCTGTGTAGTAAAGATGAGCTCCTTTGCAACTCACACTGGAAGAAAAAAATGCTTTTGTTATCATAATTGTGACATAAATACAAAGTCAAATAAAGTCATATTTATGAGTTGAAAGTCAAAACTGACATAAAATGTGAAATGATGGCATATTAAGTCATATGAGTTATGAGTTGAAAGTCAAAATTGACAATGAAAAGTCGAAATGACGACACACAAGTCATATTTATGAGTTGAAAGTAAAAATTGACGTAAAATGTGGTGATATTGCATATTAAGTTTTTTGAGTTATGAGTTGAAAGTAAAAAGTGACATAAAATTTGCTATTATGGCATATTAAGTAGGGGTGTAACGGTACACAAAACTGACGGTTCGGTACGTACCTCGGTTTTGAAGTCCCGGTTCGGTATGGATTAGGGCTGCCCCCGACTAAAGATATTCCTAGTCGACTAACACTCCTGCATTTTAGCGATTAGTCGAATAATCATTCATTTATGATATTAATATAAAAACTTGCGTGTATACAAGGAAAGGTATAGTCCAAGTTGAAGTTTAACACTTCCATATGACAGAAAATGCTAAAGCATGATATTAGCGCGTTCAAAATGAAAATGAAGCGCTTAAAACAGAATAGTAAAGCGTTTAAAGTATACAGCGCTTACGGACACAAAAATCAGTGGCCGGAACGGTATAGGCTAATTATAACATAAAAACAGCAATCAGACTGCCTGTGCATTTTAATAATTTATTATCAAAAATACAAACTGTAACAGTCACATGTCAAAAAAAAAAAAAACAGTTTTGAAAGAACTAAAATTCGTTCTTTAAAATAAATTAAATAAACTTATTAGTAACTTAGGCCTAGTACAAAACAAGTACTGTAGCAAAAACGCTGTTTGGTATAAAAATACAGTGGAAAATGAATAAAATTTTTATATTGTTCAAAAGGAAAATTAACAAAAACGAACAATTTAATTAATGCACATGGCACATCGCACAACGCCAAAACTTAGAATAAAAAAAGAAGGCGGCAAACAAATCAACAGCCTAAGTATTTGATTCAATTGTCTTAAACTATATTTAAGACAAAATGTGGAACAAATAATTTAAAGAACACTAATATTAATAAAAAATATCAGAGCATGACGGATGAGTCTTGACCTGAAACAACAATTGCAAACATCAGACTAATTTTTCTTACAGAATAAAAAACAACTTCTGCATTTTATAAAAACGAAAAAATAAAAATAATATGTATTTATTTATTTGAATAGCCTACCCGTTATAAAAATACCCGTTTTTTTTTATATAGCCTAACAGATAGCAAACAGAAACACTACAAAAAGGAAATTAAGCATTCTTACCTATAAGCTTTCAATTCGATTTTATTTTTTTCATATTATGTGAGAGGAACACCAGCTTGTCCACATTGTTGGGAAGAAGGGAGCTTCTCGACTTGTTCACAATGAAGCCGTTCTTTGAAAAGATGCGCTCTGATGGAGTGGATGTGGAAGGGATACAGTGGAGGCGTTTAGCTGCTTTAGCGAGCTTTGGATATCGATGTTCATTTTTTTGCCACCATGCCAATGGTCCCGAATCAACCTTTGTTTTATCTGCCATGGTTAACGTTACTACTTACATGTTTTAAATGATAAGACATATTCGATGTTGACGAGTGATAGGCAAATGTTTGCCTGCAGAGTTTGCAAACAGCCTTTTTAGGGTCGTCCTTCGACTTTTCAAAATGATCCCACACTTTGGACTTTTTTCCTGACATAATTATTAGCATCAGCAAGACACCTCTCCCACAAGTGCGCTTTGGTATACCGCGAGGTCTCGTTGATCTCTCGTTGCTTTGATGTCATGTCATACACTGACTGCGCAGCCCCTGATTGCGTAATTTTTTTGCGACTAACCACCTAATGAAAATGTATTTGACCAAGCCCTCTTCATATCGACTAACGTTTAGTCGACTATTTGGGGGCAGCCCTAGTATGGATTCGGTACAGCAGTTTTACAAAATTGCTTTTTATTCATTTTTATTCAACAGTGGTTTAATGAAAAAAAATGTGTCTGTCCTTAAATGAATTAAATTATAACTAAAAGTTTCTTAAAGATAATGCTGTAAACTATATAGGGAGCCCTTACTTACATATAGCTATTAAAGATTAACAACAGAGCCCAAACTATTAGCCTAAATTCAGTTGCTATTTATTTTTAGATATAATAATCAACACTCATAAGCTTCACATAAGGCCGTTTTTGCATTAACTTCTAAATCTAATTATTTTTATTCGTTGTTGAAATATAATCATTTAGTGGCTGTAATTTTCATGACAGGTTTATTTAAACATACATTAAATAAACAAGACATCACTAACAGGCTAAGTAGTGTATAATGAGTATATAACAGCTAATATAATGAATATATAACGGCTAATATAATGAATATATAACGGCTAATATAATGAATATAACGGCTAATATAGTGCATGTATTCAGTGAAAGAGTTGATTTCTCTAGTGAGCTACAGCTGTGGACACTGAATGACTTCTGAGTAAACGTGATTCTGCATGACATTGTTTACAAGCAGTTTTATTGTCTTTCCGCGGTTGAAACACAGATGGAGCGATTACACGACATATGATACATTTCAGTAAGTTGTAATGTATCCTCAACATACCTTAAGATGTATTAATTTATGTTTATTCTTTAGGAAGAGATGATCGCATTGACTCGCGCGCCGCGCTGCCGCTTTAAGTTGAACTGATACGCGTCTATCAGTCACGTCACATTAAAGAGCGTTAAAACGGCATTTATCGTTTGAATTTCGTGATAAAATGGACTGAATACTTAATATGTTCGTGTGGGAACTCTGATTGAAGTGTGTTCCGCGCTTACAACAAGCCGACTGTGAACTGCTAAAGATTACATTCATAACCGTTCAGTACACGCGTGCACCGTACCGAAAGCCCTGTACCGAAACGGTTCAATACGAATACGTGTACCGTTACACCCCTAATATTAAGTCATATGAGTTATGAGTTGAAAGTAAAAATTGACAATGAAAAGTCGAAATGACGACACCTAAGTCATATTTATGAGTTGAAAGTAAAAATTGACATAAAATGTGATATTATGGCATATTAAGTCATATGAGTTATGAGTTGAAAGTAAAAATTGACAATGAAAAGTCGAAATGACGACACACTAAGTCATATTTATGAGTTAAAAAGTCAAAATTGACATAAAAGGCGAAATTATGGCATATTAAGTCATATGAGTTATGAGTTGAATGTAAAAATTGACAATGAAAAGTTGAAATGGTGGCGTACTAAGTCATATTTTAAATACAAATTCATAATTATGACAAAATGTTGAAATTATGATATACTAAGCCAATTATGAGATTAATCAAAACTATGGCATTTTAAGTTTTGACAATTAAAGTAATATTTATGAGATTAAGTAAACAGTCAAAAAGTCATAATTGTGACTTTCACCTCAAACAGTTGAGACTTTAGTCATAAATATTGACAAAATGGGCTTCCATCCTATGATGATTTGGATATCCACAATACTTATTAATATTTTCATAATTTAATGTAGGTGTACTTTTATTTCTGTTTTGATCACCTCTATAGGTGGTGAAGCTAAAGGACGTGTTCCCTCACGGCACAGGCTTTGTGCTGGTGTTTGAGTACATGTTATCTGATCTGTCAGAAGTCATTCGGAATTCCCAGCGTCCTCTCACCGCATCCCAGGTCAAAGGTTACATGATGATGCTGCTGAAAGGAGTGGCTTTCTGCCACGAGAACTCTATCATGCACAGGGTGAGACTGTGTTCCATATATTATTAGATTTGTCCCCATATAAATCAGTGCTTTACATGTTTCATGGTTTGTCCGTGCTTGAAATGTCTTTTGGTGTGTAGGACCTGAAGCCTGCAAACCTTCTAATCAGCTCAACGGGTCACCTGAAGATCGCTGACTTTGGTCTGGCGAGGCTCTTTTCCAATGAAGGAGATCGTCTGTACAGTCACCAAGTGGCCACCAGGTGATAGTTTACTTAAAGGGTTTGTTCACACTAAAATGAAAGTGAACTCATCATTTCAGACCACAAAAAAATAACGCTCATCCATATAATGGCAGTGAATGGCGACCAGCATTAAGCTTTAAAAAAAAGACACAAAAGTATCACAGAATGATCCCATGTGACGTGCCGTATATGTCAAGTGTTCTAGGAGTGTACAATAGGGTTTAATGAAAAACGAACCGAAATTGAATGTGTAATTTAACAAAAATCCTGATTTTGGCTGCTGTGCATGGTGAAGTACAGACAATCTACTAGCCTGACGTTGTCATACTCAATTCTAGTCAGAATATGAGTCTGATACTGCTCCGTTGGGCTGTGATTATGGGGTGTGTTTCGACCGAACCAGGAAAGACCTCAATTGGATAGACCTACAACCAATCAGAGCAACGGAGCGACGCATAACGTTAGTTGTCAACAAACTCAACAGCACACAGTGTTGCCAAGTCTGAGGTTTTCCCGCGGGCTGTTTTTCCATCTCCGCGGGTGTAAGTGATCCCAATTATGTGATATTTAGACCCAGGAATGCAAATTTTAGCAGGCAACCCTGCCAAAAAACACACCCCCCAAACGGCATTTTTTTCCCGTCTTTTCGTTTTTTTATCGTATGCCCTCAGAACACTTAGAACATACGACACGTGTTGCATTGGATCGTTCTGTGATCCAATCTCTTTTAAAAGCTTAATGCTGGTCACTAATCACTGCTATTATATGGATGAGCGTGAGCAGGACTGTGGCGAGCAGCGACGTCGAGGGACCGTGAGGGCGGGACGAGGCGGCGCTCATCATGGAGGATGAGCACCAGCTGCAAGCCGCAGCGATCTCGGCCCTCGCGGAGGAGTGAGGGAGTATAAAGGAAGAGCGACGACAGTGAGGGACGAGAGAGGACCAGGCCTGGACTTTATGTTGTATTTTATTTTAGTTTTGTTATCCGCTGCAGTCGTCCGTGAGGGGCTGCAGCCTTTATTTTTACGTTGTGTTTATTTGTGTTTGTGTGTAGGCGGCAGTCGGCCGCGAGGGGCTGCCGCCGCCATTATTATTTTATGTTTATTTGATTAAAACATTTTGATTGTTCGCCGGTTCCCGCCTCCTTCTTCCCGTACAAACAAGCTTTACTACAAGGACATTTTTTTAAACTTCTCCTTTTGTGGTCCGAAAAAGAAAGAATGGCATACGGCATTATAACAAGACCAGGGTGTGTAAATGACGACTTAATTTTCATTTTAAGGTGAACTATCCCTTTAAAGCTTCTGTCAAGCCAGCAGTCATCTACATTTGTTCTAGCTTTAAGCCAAAACCTAAATCATATGACTAAAATATATGTTGTGCTGTGTTTCAGATGGTATAGAGCACCAGAACTTCTGTATGGTGCCCGAAAATATGATGAAGGAGTTGATCTCTGGTAAGAAATTTTAGAATCATTTATAGTTTATTCTTCAAGTGAACATGAGATCAAAATGGAAAAATCTAATTTTTTATGGAATATTACAGTGTTTATTATATTTATGAGGCTATGAGGTGTTTCTAATACAACCACTTGAGGGAGTGATGCAAATTTCACATCTTTCTCTCTTCTGACCAGCGTAATCTCTTTTTTTTCCGTTTTTGGAAAGTCGTGGAAACTATCAGAGATTTTTCTTTTGCTATTGGAGCAAATGCAAACATTTTATTTGGTCTCTCTCACCCTCATGTCATGATTCAATATACAGTATATCATGGTACTGAACTCACAATACAATATTATTGCAATACTCCAAGACATATGGTAAAAGGTTAACAAAAAATCTACTAAAATGCTGAATTTGGTATTACATTGGGGATGGAAATGAATAGGTTTGGACTCGGTGCTGGAAACCCAATGCACAGGACAATAGTGACACCAGAATAAAAATATTCATGATTCTGAAGCTGAAAATACATAACTATTTTATTTAGACGAATATGCCTGCACTCTGTCACTGACTAGATATATTTAAAATAATGTAGGCCACTTTTTACTGGTAACATGAGACATTTGGCATTATCAGGACACACAAATATTCCCCCATTGCATTATTATACATTATATTCAACATTATTTATAGTAGTTTAATGTAGTGGACCTGCGCCCAGACATGACCAACACATCCCTGAAGTGTCAGCAGAGACCGTCAATTAGACTCCCCCCTGAAATTGCCTTATCGACACGTCATCCTCAATAAACCTGACTCCGGCGTGATGACTCCGATCTTTGAATATTCCTATCTAATAACTGCCTCATCAACACGGCATCCTCAATAAACCCGTCTCCGGCGTGATGACTTCGATCATTTTGAATATTTCTATCTAATAACTGCCTCATCAACACGGCATCCTCAATAAACCCGTCTCCGGCGTGATGACTCCAATCTTTTTGAATATTTCTATCTAATAACTGCCTCATCAAAACGGCATCCTCAATAAACCCGTCTCCGGCGTGATGACTCCAATCTTTTTGAATATTTCTATCTAATAACTGCCTCATCGACACGGCATCCTCAATAAACCCGTCTCCGGCGTGATGACTCCGATCTTTGAATATTCCTATCTAATAACTGCCTCATCAAAACGGCATCCTCAATAAACCCGTCTCTGGTGTGATGACTCCGATCTTTGAATATTTCTATCTAATAACTGCTTCATCAAAACGGCATCCTCAATAAACCCGTCTCCGGCGTGATGACTCCGATCTTTGAATATTCCTATCTAATAACTGCCTCATCATCACGACATCCTCAATAAACCCGTCTCCGGCGTGATGACTCCAATCTTTGAATATTCCTATCTAATAACTGCCTCATCATCACGACATCCTCAATAAACCCATCTTCGGGGTGATGACTCCGATCATTTTGAATATTTCTATCTAATAACTGCCTCATCAAAACGGCATCCTCAATAAACCCGTCTCCGGCGTGATGACTCCAATCTTTTTGAATATTTCTATCTAATAACTGCCTCATCGACACGGCATCCTCAATAAACCCGTCTCCGGCGTGATGACTCCGATCTTTGAATATTCCTATCTAATAACTGCCTCATCAAAACGGCATCCTCAATAAACCCGTCTCTGGTGTGATGACTCCGATCTTTGAATATTTCTATCTAATAACTGCTTCATCAAAACGGCATCCTCAATAAACCCGTCTCCGGCGTGATGACTCCGATCTTTGAATATTCCTATCTAATAACTGCCTCATCATCACGACATCCTCAATAAACCCGTCTCCGGCGTGATGACTCCGATCTTTGAATATTCCTATCTAATAACTGCCTCATCATCACGACATCCTCAATAAACCCATCTTCGGGGTGATGACTCCGATCATTTCGCTTATTTCTATCTAATAACTGCCTCATCTACACAACATCCTCAATAAACCTGTCTCTGGGGTGATGACTCCAATATTTTCGAATATTCCTATCTAATAACTGCCTCATCAACATGGCATCCTCAATAAACCCGTCTCCAGCGTGATGACTCCAATATTTTCGAATATTCCTATCTAATAACTGCCTCATCAACATGGCATCCTCAATAAACCCGTCTCCAGCGTGATGACTCCAATATTTTCGAATATTCCTATCTAATAACTGCCTCATCATCACGACATCCTCAATAAACCCGTCTCCGGCGTGATGACTCCGATCTTTGAATATTTCTATCTAATAACTGCCTCATCAACACGGCATCCTCAATAAGTCCGCCCCCGGCGTGATGACCCCGATCTTTGAATATTCCTATCTAATAACTGCCTCATCATCACGACATCCTCAATAAACTCGTCTCCGGCGTGATGACTCTGATCTTTCCAATATCCCTATCTAATAACTGCCTCACCGACACGCCATGATGGCCAGAGGAGAAATGGCACCCCGACTGAGCCTGGTTTCTCCCAAGGTTTATTTTTCTCCATTATGTCACCTGATGGAGTTTTGCTTCCTTGCCACTGTCACATTTGGCTTGGCTTGCTCAGTTGGGGACACTAAATTTTCTGAACTGCCCACATTGTCACTGTATAACAAATTCTGTTGCATTATTTTTCTGTTTAACACTGTGAAGCTGCTTTGAAACAATCTGCATTGTAAAAAGCGCTATATAAATAAACGTGACTTGACTTGACTAGCACTACTGACACTAAACTTGAATTTTTTCATTTTGGGTAAACTAAACAGTATATATATTGTCACTATCCATGATACATATTGTTGCATTTTTTATTGTGATATATATTGTAAATTGTCATTCAAGGTATACGTTTTATCATTTTTTTAATGCCTTTATGGCATTTAGTTTTTTTTATCTATTTATCTCCATTTTATAAAATTACTTTAAAATATCCAGTGTGTTATTTCTATGTATGACTTTCTAAAACACCCACCCATGTAATAAAATGTTTAAACAAACTCTTCATTAAAAATCACTGGACTACATTAAAAAAATCCAATGAATTATGCAATTCTTCGTTTTCATTTGGAAATTAATTTGGATGAAATCAAACTAATGTCAGATTTCATAATAAATTTAATTAAAATCATATTTGTATGAAAGCAAATGTTTATTTCCCTACTAATAAGTGCTTCACTAGATGGCAGTAGTGCTTCTTCTACATTCAGCCGGTGTCTCTGTGTCTTCTGGCTTGTTTCAGGGCAGTGGGCTGCATTTTCGGGGAGCTGTTGAATAACTCTCCACTTTTCCCTGGAGAGAATGACATCGAGCAGTTGTGCTGTGTGCTCCGAGTGCTGGGAACTCCCAACCAGAAAGTTTGGCCAGTGAGCTCTCACTTTACATTCACTGTGACGTATAGAATGACAACTGTTCTTCTAAATCTTCTGTCTGTGTGTTTATCAAATCTAGGAAATAACAGAACTACCAGACTACAATAAGATCACATTTAAAGAAAACCCACCTATTCCTTTGGAGGAAATTGTACCTGACACGTCACCGCAAGCTGTGGACCTGCTGAAGAAGTTCCTGGTCTATCCCTCCAAACAGAGGATCAGTGCTAGACAGGTGCACATTTGAAGTTTTGTACAGATTGATTCAGTCGGCCCTGTAACTCCAGTGACACTTGGCCTTTCTGTTTCCTCAGGCTTTGCTTCATCCGTATTTTTTCACGGACCCTCTCCCGGCACATCATTCAGAGCTGCCCATCCCACAGCGTGGAGGAAAGCACTCTAGACAGCGCATGCAACCGCCTCACGAGTTCACAGTGGATCGACCCTTACACGAGAGCTTGGTGGATCCCAGCCTGATCCAAAGGCATGCGTGGAGTTGTTTATGAACAGCGATATGAGCAGAAATGTTGGGGTTTGTGCTTTTTCAAATCAGGAAATGGCCCATTAAGTTATACTCACGTATTTAATGTTTAAGGACGATGGAAACAGAAATAAAACGTTCAAAGTATCTATTATAATATACAGAAATAAGCTATATAATAGATATACTTTTAGTGAATTTCAAATGCGTGTTTAATAATGTTTCAATTTGTATGGCACATTTTACAATACACAAGCTGATTTGAATTGATAACATCTCAAGCTGTATTATTTACTCCATTTCAGTGGAACCGTAAAATGAGCTTTTTGCAACTACCATTAACCCTATCATTTACCACCAGCAAATGTAAATGAACTGATTTGGGTTTTATTCAGTTATGTATGTATAAGAACAGGTTTGGCCATGCAGTTGAGTGCCAACACCCTTTAGAGCGCCAGTCAGAAGGGAACTAGTTTTGAATCACACACAACCTTCAAAAGTTTGGTGTCAGTATGACTTTTTTTTTTTTAAAGAAATTTTAATGTTTTTTATAAAATTTTAAAGGAAAAGAGTGAAGGTAAAGTAGCACTTTAAGCAGCAAGGCTGTTTTCAACATTGATGATAATAATAAATGTTTCTTAAAGGAACACGCCACTTTTTTCGAAAATAGGCTCATTTTCCGACTCCCCTAGAGTTGAACAGTTGAGTTGAATCCATTCAGCCGATCTCCGGGTCTGGCGGTAGCACTTTTAGCATTGAATCTGATTAGACCGTTAGCATCTCGCTCAAAAATGACCAAAGAGTTTTGATATTTTTCCTATTTAAAACTTGACTCTTCTGTAGTTACATCGTGTACTAAGACCGACGGAAAATGAGAAGTTGTGATTTTCTAGGCCGATATGGCTAGGAACTATACTCTCATTCCTGCGTAATAATCAAGAGCTGTGAGCCGTCCCATGAGTGCAGCGGCGCAATGATATTACACAGCGCCTGAAAATAGTCCCCAGAGCTCTCTGTGTGAGCAGGTTGTCACACTGGTTTTGTTGACGGAAGTTAGCCTATTTTCAGGCGCTGTGTAATATCATTGCGCCGCTGCACTCATAGTATGGCAGAAAACTCTTGATCATTACGCAGGAATGAGAGTATAGTTCCTAGCCATATCGGCCTAGAAAATCACAACTTCTCATTTTCCGTCAGTCTTAGTACACGATGTAACTACAGAAGAGTCGAGTTTTAAATAGGAAAAATATCGAAACTCTTTGGTCATTTTTTGAGGGAGATGCTAACGGTCTAATCAGATTCAATGATCTATGCTAAGCTATGCTAAAAGTGCTTCCGCCAGACCCGGAGATCGACTGAATGCATTCGAAAACGGTAAAACTCAACTGTTCAACTCTAGGGGAGTCGGAAAATGAGCCTATTTTCAAAAAAAGTGTTCCTTTTAAGCAGCAGATCATCATATCAGAATGATTTCTGAAGGATCATGTGAAACTGAAGACAGATTTTAGTAATAAAAGTCATATTAGATTTTAGACAGTAATGATGCTGAAAATTCAGCTTTGATCACAGGAATAATTACATTCAAATCGATTATAATACTATTTCAATATCGATCAAATAAATGGAGCTTTGGTGAGCATTACAGACTTCTTTCAAAAACAATCTTACATCTCCAAATGTTGAACGGTACAGTTGATATTAATACAGAAACATTCCACCATTCAAATGATCATTACATTGTTGAAAAGCTGTGGAGGAAACTAGCCTTATCAGTGCACATGCAAACTCCTAGCTTCTATTAATAGTGCTATAGGCCGTCCAATCATTGTTTCATAGATGTTTCTTCATTTCTTTAACCACTAACACAGTCATAGTGATAAATCCCTTGTGCAAATACAACATCACACAACCTCTCCCTCAAACCTGGAGACAAATAGTGTAACGTGAAATTATCATTGCGGTTATGACAAATAAACTCCCAAAGCAGAAAAAAATGGTGCATATCTTGTCATCTTTTTCAGTCAGTTATACGTCATTTTTTGGGGATAAATGACAGACTCTCTAACACACAGCACGGTTCACCACTCTAATTTCCCTTTAAACCGACCGAACAAAAGGAAAGAAGGCGGTTCGCTTTGATTAACAAATGACTTCCACAGCACTGCTCTGTCTGCATGTGGTCAGGCCGTGCGCCTTCAGAATGATTGCAGCATTTGTCTCTATTTGCATCAGTGCAATCGGCTCAACTGTCCTCTTGTGTTACATATTAAGTTGTGCTTTGCATCTTTTATTGGCTCCACTTTCCCTTTTGTTCCATCGGTGGTTTGTTTTTTTTGTTTTAGTCTTTTATAGTAGGTTAAAATCCACAAAGCCTATAGTAAGTTTAGTTAAAGTTAAATCAAAATGGTAAATTCTGTCATCATTTACTTACCCTCATGTTCAAAACTATATGACTTCTACGGAACAGTGTTTTTGTCCATACAATGAACGTCAATGGGCTCCAATGTTGCTTGAATTGCAATATTTTTCACAATATCTTCTTTTGTGTTCGGCAGAAGGAAGTCAGTCATACAGGTTTGGAACATTATGGGGAGTAAATGATGACAGAATTTAAGTTTTTGGGTTGTTTCTTTATACTTTGTATCAGTGCTCGAAGTGGGGCAGTACTCACCAGTACGCAGTACTGACACGTCGACATTTTACTCTTAAAGGAACACGGCAACTTTTTGGGACTTTAGCTTATTCACCGTATCCCCCAGAGTTAGATACACACCCCATACACACCATTCTCTTCTCCGTCCGTGCCATAACTCTGTCTGACGCACCCACCGCGGTGGTCAAGTGGGTTAAACCATGGAACTGATATGCAGAAGGTTGCTGGTTCAATCCCAGCGGTCACCACCAGTGTGTCCTTGAGCAAGACACTTTACTCCATGTTGCTCCAGGGGGATTGTCCCTGTAATAAGGGCACTGTAAGTCGCTTTGGATAAAAGCGTCTGCCAAATGCATAAATGTAAATGTAGCTTAGCTCAAAGACTGGAGGTAAATGGCTCCAGCTAGCCTACTGCTCAATAAGAGGCAAAATAACGCCAACATTTTCCTATTTACATGTTGTGATGTGTATAGTTACATCGTGTACTAAGACCGACGGAAAATTAAATGTTGTGATTTTCTAGACTGATATGGCAGGAACTATACCAGGGGTCTTCAACTAAAATTGCTTGAGGTCCAGTAAATGAACCCTCCTCACCGGCCGAGGTCCGGACAATTATATACCTAAAAACAATCATTTATGTTTATTGCCAAATTAAAGAAATTAGTGTACATAGCATTTGTTCTTAATTGAACAAAATATCATATGTTCTCATATGGACTAAACATGTCTGTTCATATTGTTAAAGCAAACATAGGTAATCCTTCACAAAACAACTGTTATGTCCTTTAAGTTGCTTTGGGACAAAATATCTCAATTCAACCAGTAACCATGTCTGACAAAAATATGATGAACTAAAAATGCCTTCATCTCTAAATCTGCACTGAAAATACATTCATTTCAACATTACTAGCAACTGAAGTGCTTTTTCCTGCTGAACTGAGATAAATAATAGCAATCAATGAACGTAAAAAAAAAAATATCTGAAATCTCGTAACACATTTTATGTTCATTCACATGTATAGTCTCTACTTAACTAAATGTATCTAATATTGATCACTGCTCTCTTCTGTGCTTCAAATTGCACTGGTAAAATATCATTAGCAATATCATTCAGAAACACAAACAGGCAAAAATAAAGTGCCACCAGTGTTGGAAAAATTAAAAACTGCAATAAAAATGTTAATTAATGTTTTTACTTTTGACAACCGCAACAGAATCAGAGCAAATGAGACACATAGGCCTCGTACAGGATGCAGGAAGAATAAATGCGATTTTTTTATTATTTTTTTCCCCACCCATTCATCTCCGAAAATTTTGTTTTCAGCGTCAACTTTCCTCATTTTTGAAAATGCCATTGTTTTTGCGCGCCGCCTTCTGCTCTCAGTCTCTTCTTCACTGCATGCGTGACCGCGCGTCTGAACGTAGCAACAGTGAGCATTGTAACATTAACTGTCGTCACAACCCGTGGCGACATAGGACCCAAACGGTTCTACTGAGCTGCCTGATATAAATGTGATTTATTTATTTTTTTATGGTATTTTTGTATTTATTTATTTAATTACGTCAAAAGGCTTCGCAATCCGGATGGACGCATCTCGCGGTCCGGATTCAGACCGGAGTCCGCTGGTTGGCGACCCCGGAACTATACTCTCATTCCTGCGTAATAATCAAGGAACTTTGCTGCCTCATGAGTGCAGCGGAGCAATGATATTACGCAGCGCCTGAAAATAGTCTAACTTCCGTCAACATAACCAACGTGACAACCTGCTACACAGGGAGCGCTGGGGACTATTCTCAGGTGCTGTGTAATATCATTGCGCAGCTGCGCTCATGGGACTGCAGCAAAGTTCCCAAAAATCGCAACTTTTCATTTTCCATCGGTCTTAGTACACAATGTAACTATAGGAAAATGTTGGCGTTGTTTTGTCACTTAAGCCGCGTTTCCACCGCAGGAACTTTCCCCAGGAACGAGGAACTTTGGGCTGGTACTTGGTGTGTTTCGACCGCAGGAACCAGGGTCTAAATGAAGTTCCGGGTAAATATTTCCCCCTCCGAGCGGCCCTGCTCCCGAGGTGGTACTTTTTCAAAGTTCGGGAACATGCTGATTGGTTGAGCTCACGCAGCTTTTTATTTCAACCGGCATTTTGCGAGAGTCTATTTCAAAGTCTTTTGCGAGGATCGTTCAGCGTTCAGTAAATATCAGTCTTGCTCTTTATGGCACGTGTTCGTCTCAGTCATTGCACGGTCAATGTCCGTAATACATGGGCGTCGGAAGCAAAAAAAATGTGGGTGGGTCCTCAGAATTTTTTTACTGGAGTAGATGCCAATAAGTACAAATATACTACTTTGCTTGCTAAGCGTATAGTTCGGAAAGACAAAATTATGGGAATCGCCATATCATTGAGAGCGGCAGTAGTGTAGGGGTAAGACGCACCGCATCTAGTTTTGACACAAATCGACCCGCGGTTCGAGTCTGGCTTTCGCCGAGCTCAATCTTCTCCCTTTTCCCATCACATATCAGATCGGAAAGGCATTTATTTTCAATAAAAAAGACGAAAATATTAGAAAAGTGGAAATAAAGCGTCTAACGTGTTTAATAATAAGTGTTTATCGATTAGGGTTAGGTAAACAGACATGTGCTGAATGTTAGAGACGATAAAAGTGAGTGGGTACAATATCATTGATCGTAAAAAGTGGGTGGGTCTTGTCCTTGCCCATGCCGTAATAGCTGATGATAACATTGTCATATTTTAAATCTAGCTTTACGAATACGCTTTAGTGTCAGTGCTCGTCTCTTTTCCGCCATTTTGTTAATGACCTCTTTAGTAAACCAATATATAACCAGCAAAAGCAGCGCTGCTTGCATCTCCTCCACTTGTTGTTGTTGTTGCAGACAGTGTCGCACAAAAATTATTACTGTCCGTTGATGACTGGGAGGAGCAGTCACCGGACTAATTTGCCTAATCTTCACGGTACTTTAGACCGCAGTGGAAACGCAGACAGCAGCAGGTCTGGGGGAAAAAAAGTTCCTGTAAAAAGAGTTCCTGGTACAAATTGTTCCGGGTAATTTCGGTGGAAACGGGGCTTTATTGAGCAGTAGGCTAGCTGGAGCCGTTTACCTCCAGTCTTTGTGCTAAGCTAGGCTAACGGTGGGTGCGACAGACAGAGTTATGGCATTGAGATGAGAATGGTATGTATGGACTTATCTAACTCTGGGGGATACGGTGAATAAGATGAAGTCACAAAAAGTCAGTGTGTTCCTTTTAGCATACCTGCACTTTTTCTTGCGTACTGCTACTTCTCGCTTTTATAACGGTCAGTTGTCTGTGCAATGTGACTGGTGTGTGTTCACCAGCACGCTCCAAAAGCGTTACGATTTGCATGAGCCGTTCCTATGCGACGCTGATGATAAAATGTGTGACCCATTTGAATTCTATTGAGCATGTAGTAAAACACTACAGAGAAAGTCCAGCATGAGCTAAAACAGCCACTAAAATAACTGATGAAGAGGGGAAAACATCCTCCTGCAAGCTTTTTAAACTCATGGTGACCACATTTACCAGAGTTTATCACGTTCTATTGTATTTATTGTGGTAAATTTTGACTAGTTGTAGATTTTATAACAGATAATCAGCTAAGGGAATAGATTTTTTCACTAAAGATGTATAAACCTGTGGCATGTTGTAGCTATAGTTTCTAACGGTGTTGCTATTTTTCATTGATTAAAAAAAAGAGAGACAAAAGTTAACATTGGCCTGCATGGTAATGAGGAGCCGTCCTTGTAAAATAAACTCTTATTGTAACAAATGCTATAGTTAAACATTTACAAGAACTATATGTTAGTTTTAAGGCTGAGTACAAGTTAGAAAGAGCTTTCAAATATGGACCTCCTTGAATTATTGACTAAACAATCCCCCCAACAAAGCCCCGCCCCCTTTATTTTTTCCACTTTTCTTTCTATGTATATGCATTTTATATATCAGTTTTATTATAGGATTATTCATATTTTGAATTAGTTTATATTTTTAGTTTTTATGTGAATTTGTAGTTATTTTGCTGTGCTTTTTTTATTTTATTTTATTATTTAATATTCCTTTTTAGGTTTAATTTATGATTAGTTTTAGTTTTTTATTTATTTCCAGGTTTTAGTGCTTCAACTTAAACTTTAAATGTACTTTTTTCAACTAATATTTATGTATTTTTCAGCTTTATTTCAATTAACAGAAACATTTTTGTAGATTAAATACATTAAATGATATGCACAGTTCCACAGAAGAGAGAAATGAGTAGTTTTGGATGTGATATATCAGACACACTCAATGCATGTAAGTACACTTCCTTCCACAGAAACCTGTCTTTAGTGTAATTGTAATTTGCAATGCAGACTTTAATTACATTTTCAAATTATGTGGGATATTTCCAGACTTTTTTTGTGCACTTACGAGGCACCACATTTGCTGAAGTGGACCTGTCTTTGGCTCCGCCCACTGTGTCCACATGTGTAACCTCAATCCCCCACAATGCCAGAGCTCAGAAACCTTCAAACATTAAGCTGTGACTCATCAGCGGTGCTCCACCGTACGCTCACTTTCATCACAGACACCTGTCCTGCAGATTGAGCAGATAAACTCAGGTATGCCTCATTACAATCTACATTACCATATCTACAGCCGGATGAGCAAATCAAACATTGCAAGTGATGCTTATCTTGTTTTTCGAGTCATTTGATTCTGTGATTTCGGTAACACTTTTATTTTACAGTGTCCTTGTTACATATGCTACATGTCTTCTCTATAGTACTTACTATAAATGATGCATAATTACATGCAACTAACCCTATAGTAAGTACATGTAGGTAATTAATATTACTTAAATGTATAATTTAAGTACATAATATCTGTTAAATGGGAAGGTGTGACTGGCATTGATGTTGCGTTTTGTCTTCATTTTGCACTTTGACGCAGTATAACTTATTTATTAAAGATAGAGGGTTTGTTTGCTTTTAAAAGTATGGATTTTGTGAGAATCTGATTTAAAATATTTAAATATGGTCTTGTTATTGTGATTGCAATTTGATTCCCAAAATGTATTTCCGAAATGTATTTTTATATTGTCTTTAAACTTATGATATTCGATTGTAATTATTAGTACTATTAAATATACATAACGCTATTAAAATGTCGTCTTGTTCTTATTGACGCGATTAAGGCGTAATATGGAAGATTTCCCCCATTCTACCACACTTTAACATGCCAATTCAAGAATAGAAATGTATAGATATACTGAAAATATTATTATATACACGAGATTGTCTATGTTCGTTCAATTTACATAACCATTTCCTTTTCATGCAGTACAATAGGTGTTCCTGATAGACATGGAGAGCTCCGTTGAGCAGACTCGCTGGGTGTCATCCTCCATGGTGGCATCGGAGGTGATGCCCACCTACCCATCTGACTCCAGCTATCTGGTCCACACTGAGGAGGGCCCGATGTTCCCCTGCACTGACGCAGATCACAGCGGTCTGCCCTCTGTGTTCACCAGCCCCGTCCATGGCCGCCCATCTGGAGCTTTTCAACAGAGCCCAGGTCAGTGACAGCGCACCATCAAAAAAGTATTGTGGAGTATCATGGCAGAGGTATAGAATCACATGGTACTTTAATGTACAGTACACCTACCTACCGTTCAAAAGTTTTCTATTTGAATATATTGTAAAATGTAATTTATTCCTGTGATCAAAGCTGAATCTATCATCATTACTCCAGTCTTCAGTGTCACATGATCCTTCAGAAATCATTCTGATATGATGATTGATTTGATGCTCAAGAAGCATTTATGATTGTGACGCTTAATACTTTTGTAGAAAGTGATATTTTTTTGATGAATAGTTGTAACTTTTGAACATTATAAGTGTATTTACTGTCACTTTTGATCAATTTATTGCATTCTTGCTAAATAAAAGTATTAATTTCTTTAAAAAAAAAAACGGTACTGTGCCAATGAATAATTAACATATTCATATGCCATGATATTTACATGATAACCTAAAGAACCAAAATCTTATAAATAGTAAAACAAAGGACCCTCTATTACAGAGAAATTACATGTAAGTGAATGTATGGGACTGTAAGTAAAAATTGAGTGAATATAAAACTTTTGCCCATTTAAAGCATTAGTTCACTTCAAAATGAAAATGTCCTGATATTTTACTCAACCCCATCTCATCCAAGATCTCAAGATCTCATCTTCAGTCGAAAATAAATTACGTTTTTGAGGGAACATTCCAGGATTTTTCTCCTCATCATAGACTTCAATGGCAACCAAAATGTTGAAGGTCCAAATCAATGCAGTTTCAAAGGAAGGGCTTCAGAGGCTCTGCACGATCCCAGACGAGGAATAGGGTCTTATCTAGACAAACCAATTAAATTAAAAAAAGTATATACTTTTTAACGTAAATTGCTCATCTTGTGCCGCGTAATCACGTCGGAAAGGTCACGCTAGACGTAGGCGGAAGTGCCGCCCCAAGCAAACGTGCGAGGACTAATACAATCGCCCCTTTACCAAAAAAACACTCCATCTTCAACTTCAAAATTATCCGACATTGTTGTTTTACCTTATTTTTTGCTAAAGGGCGTTTGTATTAGTCTTCACATGTGCTCTTTGTAAACACGGGGGCGGTACTTCCGACGTGATTGCGCAATCCGTGGCGAGCGTGGAGCAGCGCAAGATGAGCAATTTAGGTTAAAAAGTATATATATTTTATGGCCGATGTTTTGGCTAGATCAGACTCTATTCCTCGTGTGGGATCGTGCAGAGCCTCTGAAGCCCTTCCTTTGAAACTGCATTGATTTGGACCTTCAACATTTTGGTTGCCATTGAAGTCTAAGATGAGGAGAAAAATCCTGGAATGTTTTCCTCAAAAAACGTAATTTCTTTTCGACTGAATAAAGAAAGACATGAACATCTCGGATGAGATGGGGGCGAGTAAAATACCAGGACATTTTCATTTTGAAGTGAACTAATCCTTTAACTGTGCTTTAGAATTTAAAAGATCATTTCTATAAACAGAAGAGATTTTTCTCATTACAGTAACTTTGATGCACCAGATGTTAAACCGAAACGAACATTTTGAATGGTTATATTTCAAATGTATTGTCAAAGACAATTGTTGCCTCTCTTCAGAAGGACAAAATGGCCCGAACTGTAACCAGTTAACCTAAAATAAATGCCATTGATTGTTTTAAAGGGTTAGTTCTCCCAAAAATGAACGTTATGTCATTAATTCCTCATGTCGCTCCAAACCCGTAAGAGCTTCGTTCATCTTCAGAACACAAATGAAGATATTTCTGATGAAATCCGAGAGCTCTCTGACCCCTCCACAGACAGCAATTTAATGAACACTTTCAAGGTCCAGAAAGGAAGTAAAGACATCGTTAAAAAAGTCCATGTGACTCCAGTGGTTCAACCTTCATTTTATAAAGCGATGAGAATATACAACCCCAAATCAGAAAAAGTTGGGACAGTATGGAAAACGCAAATAAAAAACAAAAGAAGTGATTTCTAAATTTGCTCTAAATTTACATCATCACCCACCAATCATTCAGTGAAAGCATCATGTGGAGGAAGAGGGTACGGGTACTTGACTGGCCTGCCTGCAGTCCCGACCTGTCTCCAATAGAGAATGTGTGGCGCATTTTGAAGCGCAAAATGCCACAACGAAGACCGCGCACTGTTGCCCACCTTAAGACTTGTTTGCAGGAAGAATGGGACAAAATTACACCTGAAACACTTCATCACTTGGTGTCTTCAGTCCCTAAACGTCTTTTAAGTGTTGTGAAAAGGAATGGCAACATTACAAAGTGGTAAATGCTTTACTGTCCCAACTTTTTTTTAAATGTGTTGCAGGTCTGAATGACAGGAAAGGATGCATATTTACAAATGACATGAAGTTGACCAGACAAAACATGAAATATTTTGTGTTCATATTGTCTGCAATGAAATACAAGTCAAAGTAAATTTAGAAATCAATTCTTCTTCTTTTTATTTGCGTATTGTCCCAACTTTTTCTGATTTGGGGTTGTATTTGTGTGCAAAAATAACGACTATTCAACAATTTTGTTCTAGCCTGTGTCTCTTCCGCAGCATAGAAGCAATTCTGTCTCTGTTGTGCTATCAAGATGCGCTTTTAACTCTAGAAACGTGTCATTTGTGCTTGATTTGTGTTCCTTTCTTTGAGTATTCCTCCCTCTCTTCCTCAGTATATCCCGTTTACTCCTCTCCATTCCTCGGCAACCTGTCCTGGCTTGAAGGTTCAAACGGATCCTCTGTAACCAATCTCTTCCCATCATCCCCATCGTCCTGGCAGGGCAGTGCATTTTCCAAAACGTCCTCCCCGTCCTTCCATGGCTCCACGTCACTCACCTCTGCCAGACCGCCAAGCTCTGCCCATCGTTCTGCCCTTCCCTCCCCTATCCTGGACCAAAAGGAGAGTGTGAAAGGAGAGAGATTGAGTCCTCCTGGAGGAGGGGAGGCGTTTGGCGGGATGTTTCCTCTGAACCCTTCAGTGAGCGGTGTGTATGCTCATACACACTCCTCAAAAGCGCACTCGCAGTCAATGGCCCACTACAGTCCCTATGGGAGCTTCACGCAAGATTACAACAGTTCAGTTTTCTACACACCCTCGTCCTTCTCACCGAACTTATGCAGCAAGATGACATTCTCCCTTTACGGTGAGGAAATATCGTAACGGGCAGGTAATGTGGGGTGGAGCTAGTGTTGTGGTTCAATTAAGTCCTAGAGTCAAACCTTTCATGAGCCGCGTTTCCACCACAGGAACTTTCTCCAGGAACTTTGGGGTGATACTCTGTGTGTTTCGACCACAGGGTCTAAATGATTTGAAGTTCTGGGTAAAGATTTCCCCCTCAAAACGGCCCTACTCGCGAGGTACTACTTTTTCAAAGTTCAGGAACTTTCGGGGGTGGGACTTGGGCGCTGAACATGCTGATTGGTTGAGCTCACCCAGCATTTATTTCAACCTAAAGGTCAGTTGCGGTGTGTGCAGTAAGAGTTGTTTACTATTCGAATCAACAATAAAGTTAAAAAAACATGACCGATGGACCAATGACGAGGTTCAGGCTTTATTAACTGTATTTGCGGAAGACCAAATCCAGTGGGAACTGGAAAGTCGCGTGTGCTAACCGGACTAATCTTCACTGTACTTTATAGACAGTGATGGAAACGCAGACAGCAACAGGTCTGGGGGGAAAAAGTTCCTGGGACAAATAGACCCTTGTCACATTTCCGGGTTTCTCAGAGCGGAAGTTGTCATAGTTGGGTTAAATATTACAGCTGTGAACGAGAGAATACATTAAATATCTTTGTGTGCCCATTTGCTCAAATAGCAAAAGAAAAATGCCACAATAGTGAAAAGAGATAAATATGGTCATTTTTATCCTCACTCCCATAGACGCTATTACTAAACCCCCTCACAGCAGGGGTAACTTTTTTATTGTAATGTGATGCAAAAGTAATAAAATACAAAGTATAAGTGTTATAAAAAAATTTTTTTTTAGCGATTTACAATATTGATGACCGTTAAAGCGCGTCATCACAGTCTGTGAAAAGGGTCTATTGTTCCGGGTAATTTCGGTGGAAACGGGGCTATGGTGTGATTCATGAACTATAGCAATTCTGGGGGTTTTCAATGATGTTTTTATTAAAGTGTCCCTATTATGCTTGTTTGTATATTACCTTTCATGTAGTGTGTAATAGAGCTCTTTGTGAATGTAAAAGGTCTGCAAAGATCAAAGTGCATTATATATTGAGTTATTGTCTCCCATAAGAAAGAATCGATTCTGAACCGCATGAAACCAGTCGTCAGTAATTCCAGTCTTACTTCCTGCTCGAACCTATGAAGGTTTGTAACTCATTTGCATAAAGCCTGCCTCGCGAACAACGTCTACTTTGACCCTCAAACGCTGTAGTTGTTGCTGAGGCCTGGAAGAGTTTGGTTCGTGTTGTTGACGTGCCGAGAGGCTGCAGTTTTCTGCACTTCCAACGATTAAGGACTCTAATTGATATAGTAAAACCGACAGCATCGTTTCTGCTCGTATCACTGGAACAAGTGCGTAGCTGAAATTCAGATAGATAATGAGCGTTTAGTTTATGACACACACTGTACGCGGCAGACCAATCACAGCAGAGTAGGCTCTCAGAAAGGAGGGGTTTAGAGAGACTGAATCCTTGATTGAACCAGTTTCAGACACTTTGAGAAAAGATGTGATGCTGCAGTGTATATAATGAGAAAATGAGTGGGGTTTTTTTACTTTGGATGCATTTGGAGGAAACCTCCAAAACAAAAATAGGAACCTTTAAAATCGCATCCAAACGAACCACACAAAATACAGAACAATTTCAGTGATTTAGCATTAAGCTTTGTATCAGTAGAAACCCGGTCGTATATTCTAATTATGGTACTTTCCCCCCTCATATCCCCCTGAGACGAGAGAATTATGCATTTTATTTCTGGAAAAAATCCTCCGATGAGGCAAATATCGTCATTTTGCGTCATCGGAGGATTTTTGGCCAGAGCCTAGAGACTACAGGAGCTAGTTCCGCATGTTATCAATAGGGGTGCACCGATCCGACTTTTTCAGTCCCGATACCGATGCCTGGGCTTTGTGTATCTGTCGATACCTGATACCGATCCGATACTATTGTTGAATTAATAATAAACTGTATATCTTCCACCCTATACCTTCCTTGAAGAGACTAAAGGCACCAGACTTTACTAACTAAACATAACTAAGACAAAATAACAGATGTATGTAAAGTGTTGAATTCTTATTTATTTAAAAAAACAATTGTGCATTCAAATCTAAAATAGAATGTAATCAAACTTCTTTAAATAAATCAAATGTAGCCGTGGAAACAAAAAACAGTCAAACATACAATAGTAATCTGACAGTTACCAAACATTAGATAACACTACAGATAATTGTTTTGGTATATAATCATATCAATATTAAAAAGTAGCATTACAAATTAACAAATAGTCTAATTTTCTGCCATATGCAATTTAATAAAAATGATCAGCTAGCTAATAACTTTGTTCTGGTTTCACCTCACTCCAGTCTAAATGATTGTAGGCTAGGCTTATTTATTTTACTACACATTGTCAACAGAAATAAGCTCAAATACTGTTGATAATTAAAAATAATTCTTACTACCCACTCTTGCTAAATTGTGTAAGCACACTTGTGTTCTCATTTCAGATGCGTTCTGAGTAAATGAATAAACTGATTGGTGAGTTCAGTGTTGGACAGATCAGTTGTTCTAACCAGTCGTTAAAATGATTCGGTTCAAAGGAGTCATTAGGTCACGAATCGGACATTAGCAGACGCGTTGTGTGCGAATCCCGTCTGTTAGAACATAGAGAAAGATGTCAACACACAGAAAACACTTCATAACTGGATATGATTTGTTTCCCGTTGATTGAAAGTATGCTTTATGTCAGCTGGTCAGAGAAGAGTCAACATTTTTTGAGCGCAATTCACACCCAGCGGTAATTCAAGAAAAAAATTGTCCGAATGTGTCACGTGCAACATGGTTTCGGTCTTCCGACCTTTTGATTTGGAATTGGATTAATATGTGAAATATGAGAGAGCTAACACTGATTATTTTTAAGACCCAGAGAGTGTGTGGGGGGAGGAGCTCTGATCGTTCTCTCTGTCACTCAGTCACAAGTGCAGCATCTATTCTACATCACTCGTAAATCACAATAACTCATCAAATTAGGCTTTGGCGGCCGTCAAAAAATGTTCAATGCAGGAAAAACCCTGACTTTGCAGTAATACCACCTCCCCTCGAAACATTTAAGTTACTTTGCAGACATTGCAAACAGCTGACGAGCTAGTAGGCGTGGCAAGCGTGAAATATCTCCTCCACACCGGACTCTCTGGCTCGCTCCATGTTGCTTCTAGCATGCGACACACGTGAAGCTGACGAATGACGCAGGTTCTGCTGCGACGGAAAAAAAACACCTGGATCGGCTTGTGGATCTGTTCATTTTTCCGATCCCCGATCCAGCTATTTTGTCAGTATCGCGGCCGATATCCGATCCTAATATCGGATCGGTGCACCCCTAGTTATCAACCCGCCCATAGGGGAGGGATCTCACTCACAGAATGTAAATGCGCACGGCCGCTCGGCTCGGGCATTAATAACGGAGCGGTGCGGAGCAAAGTGAGTGTTTCAACTTTTCAATGAATTCCTATGAAAGTTACGCTTCCACAGGCGATCTGAAAACGCGCCAGACTGGACACACGCCGTCAATGACAGCCGCGCTTACCTCAGCTCTGCTCAGCTCTTCTCTCGTGATGAATGAAATCTGACTCCTGCTGCGTCTGTGACGTGACTTTCGTTCGGCTCACTCACACTTTATTGAAAAGACACGTTCAGTTTTTAATTGAAGTGTTTATTCTCTAACTGAACAAAATTATTTTATTACTATGAAGATCAAAACAACGTTGGGGCGGTGGGCAAGTGATAACCAGTAGCCGTGGCTTTGGGAGTGGCCTCGTAGGGCAGCGAAGCAAGT
Source organism: Romanogobio albipinnatus (assembly GCA_023566225.1). Lineage (NCBI taxonomy): Eukaryota > Metazoa > Chordata > Actinopteri > Cypriniformes > Gobionidae > Romanogobio > Romanogobio albipinnatus. The sequence goes on from CM042253.1 coordinate 50,852,163, forward strand.
GCATTCTGGGAGTTATTCAGAATACATTTTCTGTCTTTTCTCAGTCTAGAAGGCACCAAATTCAAAAATAACTTCACATTTCTACTACATAAATGACCCCGTTTAAATACACATTCATCTTCCCAGCGCTGAAGTGCCCCTTTAACAACTTTCCCATCCCAACTATATACACTTTAAAAAGTAATATTATATAAATATTGAAGGTTTACTGTCATAAAGACATTTAACCCCTAAAGAACAAAAAAAAAATTAAATGGAAAGGTTCTTCAGTGGGTTAGCAGTACCTTTGGTTCAGATGCTAGAAGGTTCTGACCCAGGTTTGTTTTTCTAATGTGGTAAGAAGGTGAGATTAAAACACCAAATTCAGTGTACGTCACTTTTCCCATAGAAAACCATAAAGAAAATGCTTTATGTGGCTTAATGGAATTGGAGGACCTAATTAATCCTAAATTCAAAGCAGATGAATCCAGAATATGAACGCATTATCCCTTAGAAATCATCATGTATTTCAAATGGACATTATTTTCATAAATTGTTATGTTTATATTTGTATGCATCATCAATAAGGTGTATACTGAATTATATATATTTTTTTTTTAAATCACTGTCTTAGTACATTAGGGCACGTTAGTCGTTAATGTCCTGCTGTTTAAAGTGATTGAAAATCTCTGGCAGGTGCTGTATAACTTGCAGTTTGTTAACATTAATCTTTATTTTTCATCTTTTAAAAGGTGATTTGAATAATTGTCGTTTGAAACGGATGGAAAAAGTGCAGTCCTGTGCTGTAAAGCAGCAGTGCATAGATGGTTTACTAAAGAACTAAACAATTAAACTGTTGTCTATGGAAATTAAACAGGTTCTTGAATGACATCAGTCTGTAAATATTCTAACAGGAACCTTTAAAGTGTACGTTTCATTGTGTATTTTTGTTCAAGTTGAATGATATGCAAATTAAAGATAGTCTCCGATCTGTTGTGTTGCCAGAGACGCGTGAGTGTGTGAACTGTGGGGCCACTGCCACCCCTCTGTGGCGGCGCGATGGAACGGGCCACTACCTCTGCAATGCCTGCGGACTGTACCACAAGATGAACGGACAGAACAGACCTCTCATCCGACCCAAAAAGAGACTGGTACCCCTCACAGATACTCTATGAGAATCAAGAGAAGTTACTTAGATTTTTATCAAATAAGTTCCCCAAGGCTGCATATTTTAAAATGCTATTTATTCCTGAATTTATCATCATTACTCCAGTCTTCAGTGTCACATGATCCTTCAGAAATCATTCTAATCGGAGGATTTTCTCTTAATATTATCAATGTTGAAAACAGATTAATATTTTTAATCAAGAAAAGATCAAAATAACATTGTTAATTTGAAATAGAAATCTTTTGTGACATTACTGCCACTGTTCATAAGACGTAGAGTGACTGGCCTTTGTCTGTTTTTCTATAGGTCATCAGTAAGCGAACAGGAACTCAATGTGTGAACTGCCAGACCAGCACCACCACTCTGTGGAGACGCAACGCCAGCGGAGAGCCCGTGTGTAACGCTTGCGGACTCTATTTCAAGCTTCACAATGTGAGCAACTTCACTCATTTCACTTGACTTTTTTGTATTAAAAATGCTGAAATCTTATTCAGTAAATTATTAACTCTTTCCCTGGCAAACCGTGTTTTCACTGTTATACGCTAGAGGGCGCTATTACACATTTTCTGATCAAAACACAGGCGAAGAAGACGCAACAACAAGCGATCATATGTAAGCAGATGCACATGTAAAATAATGTGAGCGTCAACATTAAACATCATATAAATCAAAACTGCCTAATGTTACTGAATGAGATGTGGACCCAGGATGAGCTCTAGGACTGTGAAGCATTGTGGGTGTTGATGGACTCGATCGACTCCATCTGTGTTCTGATCTGAATCTGATCTGGATGGAGTCTTTGACAAAAACGTGATTTTCTCAGATTTTTGCTTAAAATGTTAAATGAAATTTACTCATATTTAAGTGTTGATAAAAAAGAATGCATAAAACTAGAAGAAAACTTTTTTTTTTGTTTTTTTTTTGTTTAAAGGAACACACCGACTTTTTGGGACTTATTCACCGTATCCCCCAGAGTTAGATAAGTCCATACACACCATTCTCATCTCCGTGCGTGCCATAACTCTGACTGACACACCCACCGTTAGCCTAGCTTAGCACAAAGACTGGAGGTAAATGGCTCCAGCTAGCCTACTGCTCAATAAGGGACAAAACAACGCCAACATTTTCCTATTTACATGTTGTGATGCCCTTTGTCGCCGGTTCTGTTCATAATTTTTATGGACAGAATTTCTAGGCGCAGCCAAGGGCCGGAGGGTGTCAGGTTTGGGGACCACACGGTTTCGTCTCTGCACGTTGTCGTGTTGGCCCCTTCTAACCAGGACCTTCAGCATGCACTGGGACGGTTTGCAGCCGAGTGTGAAGCGGCTGGGATGGGGATCAGCACCTCCAAATCCGAGGCCATGGTCCTCAGTCGGAAAAGGGTGGCTTGCCCACTTCAGGTTGGTGGAGAGTTCCTGCCCCAAGTGGAGGAGTTCAAGTATCTAGGGGTCTTGTTCACGAGTGAGGGGAGGATGGAACGGGAGATTGACAGACGGATCGGTGCAGCTTCTGCAGTAATGCGGTCGATGTACCGGTCTGTCGTGGTGAAGAAAGAGCTAAGCCGTAAGGCGAAGCTCTCGATTTACCGGTCAATCTACGTTCCTACTCTCACCTATGGTCATGAGCTTTGGGTCATGACCGAAAGGACAAGATCCCGGATACAGGCGGCCGAAATGAGCTTTCTCCACAGGGTGGCTGGGCGCTCCCTTAGAGATAGGGTGAGAAGCTCAGTCACTCGGGAGGAACTCGGAGTAGAGCCGCTGCTCCTCTACATCGAGAGGGGACAGCTGAGGTGGCTCGGGCATCTGTTCCGGGAAGGTGTTTCGGGCATGTCCAACCGGGAGGAGGCCCCGGGGAAGACCTAGGACACGCTGGAGGGACTATGTCTCCCGGCTGGCCTGGGAACGCCTCGGTGTCCCCCCGGAAGAGCTAGAGGAAGTGTCTAGGAAGAGGGAAGTCTGGGCATCTCTGCTTAGACTGCTGCCCCCGCGACCCGGCCCCGGATAAAGCGGAAGAAGATGGATGGATGGATGGATGTTGTGATGTGTATAGCTACATCGCTTTCACGGTCCCTCGCCTCGCTGCTTGCCACAATAACCAACGTGACAACCTGCTTGCACAGGGAGCGCTGGGGACTATTTTCAGGCTCTGAGTAATATCATTGAGCCGCTGCACTCATGGGACGGCTCAAAGCTCCTTGATTATTACGCAAGAATGAGAATCGTTGGAGATGGAGCCATTTACCTCCAGTCTTTGTGCTAAGCTAGGCTAACGGTGGGTGCGTCAGACAGAGTTATGGCACACACAGAGATGAGAATGGTGTGTATGGACTTATCTAACTCTGGGGGATACGGTGAATAAGCTAAAGTCCCAAAAAGTCTGTGCGTTCTTTTTGATATATTGCATGCACAGATATTCATACAACAAAATATTCTATGGGCCATTACATTTTTGTGAAAATGATCAAAAACCCTGGCGGTGGCTGGCAACGTTTTTTTAAAACACCTGCGGGGTTAAAGGCTGTATAATTTTAATGGACGTATTTGTGGAACAGTTGTGTCACACAACCTAGCACAACATTTTTGGCAGCATTTGTGCTGTTACCTGATTTGCATAACTTCTTTTTGTGTATCCAGTGCAAAAAAAACAATGATTTCTTCCTGTAATTCTATGGCACTTTCAAAACATTTCAACACGTGTCAACATGTCAACTAACAGACAAGGTCGTTTTTTAACCAGTTTGTCACTAATTTTGTTTGGTTCAGATAATAGCACAGGAATCACACGCAGCAGATTTAAAGGTGCTGTATGTAATTTTTGACTGTACTAAAGCATAAAGGGTTATGCTGGGCAATCGATTAATCCAAAAGAAAAGTGTTTACATAATATTTGTGTGTGTACTGTGTATAATTATTATGTATATAGAAAAACACACACATGCATGTGTATATTTAAGAAATATTTGCATGTATATACTGTATATATATTTATATAATTTATTTTTTATATATATATACATATAAATAACATATTTTTCTTGAATATACATATTCATGTGTGTGGATTTATATAAACATAATAATTATACACATTACGTAAACACAAACTTTTATATTGGATGCGATTAATCATGATTAATTGATTGCCCAGCATTAATAATCATAATATGTTTGCAGATATTGAGGAAACATGCTAAGTTCACATACTTGTTTCTCTGAAAAGCAATGCTACAGCCAGTTATTCTACTTTGAAATGTGTGTTCCGTGTCGGTGTGATTCCGCCCACTGCCAATTTACCCAATAGTATTTCAACAACCTTCAATTTTTATATACATTACAGGTTGCCAGTTGGTGGAAAACACAGCGTATTGCATCCATAGAGGCCGGCAAACGAACTGGCTTACTTAACCTAAATAGCCTCGGCATTCATCTAAAAATCTGTATGAACGGGAGCATATTAAAACCATAGACTGTAAAAAATATGGGCGTAGTGTCCGTGATGTCACCCATAGGGTTCTGAAGAGCGTTCCTGAAGCCTAAAGTGTGGCCGTTGCCTCCTGTCACCGCGCATCACTCCCAGATAACTGACAATGGGCAAAGAGGAGCTAACAGATGGAGTGGGTGGAGCTAACAGACAGCAGACAAACGGCTAATAACTGCAGCGGCAATCCACCTGTCACTCAAAGGGGCCACGCCCCTTCATTATGCAGAACTTTAAGGCTTTATATAATGAGTTATAAACAAATTCAGCTCCTCACAGTCGTCATGAAAGGCAAAATTAGCCGTATAGACCAAAACCACAATTTGTAAGTCTCCTCGCCTTCCATTGTCTATTGCGCTCGTTTCTTTTGCGTGTCCTCAATCTGGCAAAGCATGTGTGTCGAGTCTGAGGAAGACCCCAGTACCCATTTCAACCACTAGCTGTCAATATTACATATTACATTTACATTTGGCAGACGCTTTTATCCAAAGCGATTTACATTGCATTCAAGATACACATTTTACATTGAATCAGTTCTTGCTTTCCCTGGGAATCGAACCCATGACCTTGGCGTTGCTAGCGCCATGCTCTACTGTTTGAGCTACAGGAAAACATATTGCACCTTTAACTGCAATTTTGCAGTTCTTTAAATTGTGCTTAATATTTTTTCAATCCTGCTCATCAGGTGAACCGACCACTGACTATGAAGAAGGAAGGCATTCAGACGCGCAACCGTAAAGTGTCCAGCAAGACCAGGAAAGGGAAGAAATGTAGCACTGCAGAGGAGAATCTCTATTGTGATTTTTGGAAGAATCCTGCCTCTGATCAGTGTTTTGACATGTATTCTCAGAGTCCTGGAGCTCTGAGGGTCTATAGTCATTCTTCCCATTCACTGCCGCCCACAGCTGCCTTCCATAGCCAGGCCACCCTCCCCTACCCATACCACCCGTCGGCTGCCATCTTACCCAGCGTGCTGTGAGAGGAACTGGACAAAAGACTATGAGTTTAGCTGTACAAAACACTCACAACTGAAGATACTCAACATAAACATACTTGAAAACTTGCAGATGTGGATGCATAAAAAAAAGCATGTAGGGAAATACAGTTGCCTTAAAAATATTTGGACGTTAAAGTCGCAAATTGAAAATATCTGAATGGCATTGTGTCATATACAAAATATCAGGTGGCATTTATTTTGAATAAAGACAGCACACACACACACACACCTTCAAGTTTGAAAAGCATTGACACTGTGTTTTTAAGTAAAGTTCAGTGTCATTTGTTTGCAGAAGCCACTTCGTGTTATATTTTGCAGCTAACGCGATGACATTCAGACTATCGTACACACGTTTGGGGTCAAAGAAATGAATACTTACTCCAATTCGTTTTTTGAAATACACATTTACATTAAAGCATTTGGCAGACGCTACAGTGCCTTATTACAGGGACAATCCCCCTGGAGCAACATGGAGTAAAGTGCCTTGCTCAAGGACACACTGGTGGTGAGCGCTGGGATCGAACCAGCAACCTTCAGTTCCATGGTTTAACCCACTGGACCACCATCTCGCATATAATACTTTTATTGAGTAAGGATGCATTAAATTGATCAAATGTGGCCGTAAAGACATTTATAATGTTGCAAAAGATTTATGAAAATGTAAAAATTGCTTTCTATTCATCAGAGAATCCTGGTTTCTACAAACATATGAAGCAGCACAACTGTTTTCAACATTGATAATAATCATAAATGTTTCTTGAGCAGTAAATCATCATATCAGAATGATTTCTGAAGGATCATGTGACACTGAAGCTGAAAATTCAGCTTTGATCATAGGAATAAATTACATTTTCAAATTATTTAAAGCTGTAATAATATTTCAAAATACTATTACTGTTTCCGTGATCAAATTAATGCAGCCTTGGTGAACATAAGAGGCGTCTTCTGTAATCTTACTCTCCCCAAACGTTTGTACAGTAGTTTATATATGGACTACATTTATTTTTTCAGTTCGTAACCACTTTTCATTAACCATTTTTTTTACATTTGTAATTGTTAAATGTTTTTTAAGTGTTTTACAGAAAATTAATGTTTACAAATAAAAGTTTATGTAAACACCTTTTCTTTTTTGCTTTTGAAGAAGTTTTATTTATATAGTGTCTTTCCATAGCTCAAGGTCACTTTACATTGTGTTTTACAATACATTTGCACACACACACACTTTGCAAAAACATACGGCCACATTATCCAAAATACATATTAAATAGATATGTTTGTTTTAGATATCGTGAAGATAGACAAAGATGAGATATTATGAAGTGTAAGGGGTAGTGAATTCCATCATTTTGGGGGATTTAAGGGAATAAAGAAGAAATAAGAGCAGTAAAAGAAGTTCTAGTTCTACTTATCGCCTATATAGTTGTAAAGTAATCCATTTAAACTCTTTGCAAATAATATTTTATTTAAAAATATTCCCACGTAAAAATGTTTCTTGTCTAGTCACAGTCAGTTTGCATATTATTAATTCAAAATGGCAAATTTACATTTAAAAAAAGTAGTTTGCACCACTGTATATTATGGATAAATATGAAATGTTCAGCAACTTATATCTTATCAAGCACACACTCTTTCACTGTAAAAACTATAAGCGTGGCATTGGGATTCACACTCATCTTCAGTGAACATCAAGCCCCGTCTTCTTTGATCTGATTGGCCAAGAAATAGAGCATAATCCTGAAGTGATGTGATTAATGCATAAATTAAAGATGTGAAATAAGTCTCTGATGTCCCCAGAGTGTGTATGTGAAGTTTCAGCTCAATACCTCACAGGTCATTGTTTATAGCATGTTAAAATTGTCACCTTTTGAGGGTGAGCAAAAACGCAAAATGTTTGTGTTTGTCCCTTTAAATGCAAATGAGCTGCTGCCCTTTTCAAGAAGAGGGCGGAGCTTCAAGAGCTCATGTTAGCAGCTCCGATGCAGACACACATTGAAAATGTCCGAAACTGTTCAGCCTTTTATGTTCAAACCCAGCACGTTCTGTCATAATAATCTATGAATCACTCATGTGGGAACCAGCCGTTTGTTGTAGTCCTTAAAAAAAGTGATGTTTTTAGTAAGTATCTCCCTTTTCTTTGAACTTTGAGCGTTGTAACTTTGCAGATGTTGTTTATGCTCAAACAGCAACACTACACACTAAGTTAAAAAAGTCAAATCATAATGAATGACCCTTTAAGATTTCAGCTCGAGTGAGAGAAGAACAAAGACGTGCAATATTACGAAGATAGGGAAAAGAGTTTTTAACAACAGAAGAAATATGAGAGATACGACACCAAGATTAAAGACAGATAAAGAAGACTTAAAGGGACAGTTCACCCAAAAATGAAAATTAGCCCATGATTTCCTCTCCCTCAAGTCATCCTAGGTGTGTATGACATTCTTCTTTCAGACGAACACAATCAGAGTTATATTAAAAATGTCCTGGCTCTTCCAAGCTTTATAATGAGAGTGAATGGTTGTGTCGTTTATGAAGTCCATAAAAGTGCATCTATCCATCATAAAACTGCTTCATACAGTGCTTCTGTACTTCATACAGCTCCGAGGGTTAATAAAGGACATCATCAAGTATATACTTTCAATGTTAAAGGTCTGTGGAGGAGCTCTGAGCTCATATGTGGCACCATTTGAAAGCTTAGAGTCTCTACTTGCTGGAGATATGCATCACTTTGGCATTTGTTTTACACAAAGTAGAGTTATATGATGGATAGATGCACTTTTATGGACTTCAAAAACGACACTACCATTCACTGCCATTATAAAGCTTTGAAGAGCCAGGACATTTTTAATATAACTCTGATTGTGTTCGTCTGAGAGAAGAATGTCATACACACCTCGGATGACTTGAGGGAGAGGAAATCATGGGCTGCTTTTCCTTTTTGGTTGAACTAACCCTTTAATATGAACACCATCAATATGACAGGCCCACCCTTTTGACCGAGGTAGAGCCAATCATCAATATTTCAGTTTTGTTATTATTTCAGTCAGGCACGGATGGCCTATTTACAAGGTAAGGTAGCCTACAATTGCTGTAATTATTCAAAACAGACAGCCGCACGTATTTGAGAAGCGTAGAGACTCGCTTGATCGCATTCAAAACAGAGTCTCCATATCAAAACACACCTCCTTAACATCACTCCATCATAACAGACGTTTAAATCTGACGTTGTGGTTTTTCTGTGGCACCATTGTGAGCTCTGCAGCTGATGAATTAGCTTATAGTGGGAGTTAGACAGTTACAGTGTGCCATGACAACACATGCAAATCCAGCACTTTACATAGTACAGCTCTAAAATGATCCCGAATCCAGTGATCTCACACATCTTTAATTATATGAGTTGTTTCAGCACCAATTGGTTCAGAGTGTTGGAAAAACAGTACTTCAACGGTATTTGCTTATCATGTGATACGCGTCATCTATGATTTATCAGCTACCTTTAACAGTCTAAAACACACTGTAGCTTATCACAGGCAAACTCATAGATGTTCAACTTTCTGCTTTGGATCATTATTGCACTTATTATTTGGTTTCTAGCACGTCATGTGTTTGGCAACAGTTCTTCTAACCCTAATCGATGGAGTGTGTAGCTCTTCATTTCTTAAACAAGCATGTAGGAAGGCACATCATGGCCATATTCCAGGATGACAAAGCCAAGATTCATCAGAGCATGAAGAATCATCTTCACACATGAATCGGCACCTCTGAGTCCAGACCTTACACTCACTGAAAGTCTTTGGGATGTGCTGGAGGTGACTTTACACAGTGCTGGACTCTTGCATTGTCAATACAAGATCTGGACCAATAATTGATGCACTTGATGGAAAGAAATGTTGTGATGTTATTTCCATCCTGGCTTTGCCATGTCTCTGCTTTGATGTCTATACACTCACCTAAAGGATTATTAGGAACAGCATACTAATACTGTGTTTGACCCCCTTTCACCTTCAGAACTGCCTTAATTCTACATGGCATTGATTCAACAAGGTGCTGAAAGCATTCTTTAGAAATGTTGGCCCATATTGATAGGATAGCATCTTGCAGTTGATGGAGATTTGTTGGATGCACATCCAGGGCACGAAGCTCCTGTTCCAGCACATCCCAAAGATGCTCTATTGGGTTGAGATCTGGTGACTGTGGGGGCCATTTTAGTCCAGTGAACTCATTGTCATGTTCAAGAAACCAATTTGAAATGATTCGAGCTTTGTGACATGGAGCATTATCCTGCTGGAAGTAGCCATCAGAGGATGGGTACTTGGTGGTCATAAAGGGATTGACATGATCAGAAACAATGCTCAGGTAGGCCGTGGCATTTAAACGATGCCCAATTGGCACTAAGGGGCCTAAAGTGTGCCAAGAAAACATCCCCCACACCATTACACCACCACCACCAGCCTGCACAGTGGTAACGAGGCATGATGGATCCATGTTCTCATTCTGTTTACGCCAAATTCTGACTCTACCATCTGAATGTCTCAACAGAAATCCAGACTCATCAGACCAGGCAACATTTTTCCAGTCTTCAACTGTCCAATTTTGGTGAGCTTGTGCAAATTGTAGCCTCTTTTTCCTATTTGTAGTGGAGATGAGTGGTACCCGGTGGGGTCTTCTGCTGTTGTAGCCCATCTGCCTCAAGGTTGTGCGTGTTGTGGCTTCACAAATGCTTTGCTGCATACCTCGGTTGTAACGAGTGGTTATTTCAGTCAAAGTTTGCTCTTCTATCAGCTTGAATCAGTCGGCCCATTCTCCTCTGACCTCTAGCATCAACAAGGCATTTTGGCCCACAGGACTGCCTCATACTGGATGTTTTTCCCTTTTCACACCATTCTTTGTAAACCCTAGAAATGGTTGTGCGTGAAAATCCCAGTAACTGAGCAGATTGGCACCAACATCCATGCCACGCTCAAAATTGCTTAAATCACCTTTCTTTCCCATTCTGACATTCAGTTTGGAGTTCAGGAGATTGTCTTGACCAGGACCACATCCCTAAATGCATTGAAGCAACTGCCATGGTATTGGTTGATTAGATAATTGCATTAATGAGAAATTGAACAGGTGTTCCTAATAATCCTTTAGGTGAGTGTATATGGTGAAGCCTTAACTAAAAGTATCTAATCATGTCGCTTCCTAAACAGTACAACATCGTTCTTGATATTCATTAAGTAAGGAATAATTGACTCAGGCCATTGAATTATAAAGATGCATGGGACTATGCGTGGTTGAATTATGAAAAATAATGCACACCCGAGGCGGTAATGTGGCCACAGTGTGAAGCTGTCCCAGACGAAAGATTACCAATCAAGTACACTGAAGACAATGTCAGAAACTTAGCATGATGATCTCATATCGTGTTGCTACGACGAACGTCTACAGACGATCCAATAACAATGCAACATGAAATGCCGTTAGTATGAGTTGTAGTTCAGTAACGGCGGCAGAGAAAAGATGCGAGCAAAGCCATTCGTTCCGTTGTGGCACCGCTGCCAAATATCCAGAAGTTATTAAAGCCGGAGCAAGAACAATCTTTGCTGAGTTTTTTTGGTGGCCATGATGTTGTGTCCCGGGTAAAGTTGATTTTCCAGCTCGCTCCGTTAGTGGTGAAGGAGTTGCTGAAGCCCTATTGGGACAGTAATTGTTTCTTGTGCGGTCGGAAGGTATTGTCATCATTTACAGGGGCTAGTCAGTGATTTTATTGCCATCCGTCTCCCTCCACCCGCGTAAAAATCCCCGGCCGAATTACCGACTGCTTTAGACACACACCAGGTCGTGTGGTCATTTAACTGCTCCGAATCCACATCTCTGAGTTTTCAAGAATATATCACTTCAAAATTCACTGTTTATATCCTTTTTGACCCCTGCAGAGCACCATACGTTTGCTCTTCACTGTAATTTGGATGCATTTCTAGACTTGTATTTCTTTAAATGCTGGCCAGTATTTTCAAGCGCAATATATTTAATCACCGCTCAAAAAATAAAAGGAAGAAAAGCACATAAACATTTGAATTGGGCCGTTATTTACGGCAGCATTTATTCTTATCATACCAAGCATATGACATTTTATTTACAGCATATACAATCATGTCACGGACCACGTGAGCAGTGCGTTCTCGATCACACAACTCTCCCTTCCACTGTGAATAAATCACAATCCGAATGCACAAGGTTTTTTCACTGAGGTGGCGTGCACATTAATTTTTATGGACTTCCATGTGGGAAATAAAGGCGAACGGAAGTAAACGCTTGTCAATGGAGAGTGGCCAGACTCTCTGTACAAATGAAGTGTACGAGAGTCTGGTAAGACCAGGCTAGCACCAAGACACGTCTGAATCTAATGTTAGCTTCACTTCCTGTCTCCTGAGAGACCTTCATCTGATCGATTTTTAAAAGCAGCATAGATGCATCCTTCACTGCCTTTGATATCCCACAATCCTGTGCGTTCCATTCTGTGACAGTTGACCTGGGAAAACTTTCCGGCGTCCGAAAGTTGCGTTTACTGGTCAGTTTGTGTGTAAATGTACCAACATTTTCCACTTCTGATGTCATTTCTAGCGAGAAATTTCTAATGTAGTAATTCAATATTTGTTTAGTTCTAACCAAAGCTCTCTTTATTTTGCTGTAGATCATTAAACTGTTACACTGCCTAAGAAGTCTGTCCGAAATTAGTTTCGTGAGTTGCCTTCATGCACAAACGCTGCCTTACAAGCCATTGTCTGATAGGGCAGCGAGGCAACGAGTCAGCTGCCTAGGTTTTCGGACGCAGCCCTAGTCAGAGCACAAACCGATCCATGAATTCCAAGGAATTGTCTGTAAACCTCAGAGACAGGATTGTATCGAGGCACAGATCTGGGGAAGGGTGCGGAAAAATGTCCTAATGAGCACATTGTCCTCCATCATCCGTAAATGGAAGAAGTTTGGAGCCACCAGGACTCTTCCTAGAGCTGGCCGCCCGGCCCAACTGAGCAATTGGAGGAGAAGGGCTTTAGTCAGGGAGGTGAAGAACCCGATGGTCACTCTGACAGAGCTCCAGTGTTTCTCTGTGGAGAGAGGAGAACCTTCCAGTAGAACAACCATCTCTGCAGCTCTCCTGTATGGTAGAGTGGCCAGACGGCACATGGCAGCCCGTCTAGAGTTTGTCAAAAGGCACCTGAAGGACTCTCAGACCATGAGAAACAAAATTATCTGATCAGATGAAACAAAGATTGAACTCTTTAGCCTGAATGGCAAGCGTCATGTCTGAAGGAAACCAGGCACCGCTCATCACCTGACCAATCCCATCCCTACAGTGAAGCGGTGGTGGCAGCATCATGATGTGGGGGTGTTTTTCAGCGGCAGGAACTGAGAGACTAGTTAGGATCGAGGGAAAGATGAATGCAGCAATGTGTAGAGACATCCTTGATGAAGACCTGCTCCAGAGCACTCTGGACCTCAGACTGAGGAGAGGGTTCATCTTCCAACAGGACAACGACCCTAAGCACAAAGCCAAGATAACAAAGGAGTGGCTATGGGACAACTCTGTGAATGTTCTTGAGTGGCCCAGCCAGAGCCCAGACTTGAACCCGATCTCTGGAGAGATCTGAAAATGGCCGACACTCCCCATCCAACCTGATGGAGCTTGAGAGGTCCTGCAAAGAAGAATGGGAGAAACTGCCCAAAAATAGGTGTGTCAAGCTTTAGCATCAAACTCAAGAAGACTTGAGGCTGTAATTGGTGCCAAAGTATTGAGCAAAGGCTGTGAAAACGTATGTACATGTGATTTATTTTCATTTTATATTTTTTATAAATTTGCAAAAATTTCAAACAAACTTCTTTCATGTTGACATTATGAGGTGTTGTTTTTAGAAATGAGGAAAAAATATATACATTTTAATTTATTTTGGAATAAGGCTGTAACAACAACATGTGGAAAATTGGACTGTCCGCATGCACTGTACATGTCATACCCAAGTTTATTAGGTCCATGTCGTACAGTGTGACTTGTAATGATCTTATAGGATTGCCAAAATCGCAGAGTCTGAAGCAGGAATTAGACATGCTGCTGCTGTACAAGCATATATGAATCCCCGCTGTAGCAGATCTATACAGGTGGAGCTGGGGAAGGTGGAGGGTGATGCAACTGCTAAAGCAAATGCTGACCATTTGAAAGTTGAGCAGCGAGCCCATTGGCTGCTGATACAGCAGGAACCAATCAGCTGTGCCCTATAGAGAGTGATGTGATTGCAAGCAGATTGAGTTAAGGGCCTATCAGCCTGCGCCAGCTAGAGTAACATAACTTTGTATTTTTGTGATGATTGCCCGTGCAAAACTCACTGGCACAATGCTTGGGTGTTGAGTGTGGTTGCCAAGGTGTTCCTATGCAGTTGCTAAGGTGTATTATTAAGATGTTGCTATGTGGTACCACTCAAAAATCATAATGCTGACCAACCGAGTGTCAAGGAAGGCCCACGATATATTCACCCAAACACATGCACAATATTTTCACAGCATATTTGAGCTGATCAATTGGCTTCATAGCGTGAATTCTTCCATGCGGATATGGAAAAACGGCTCAGCGGTGTGAAATATGGATTTGAGTTACTCAGTTTTACTCTGGTTGGTGATGCTTTCTCAGATAGCACCCCTCCCCTCTCCTCCATCTGTTTCCATCTCTCACGGTTGACCACATAGCTCTGCTCCCCTGGCTTCTAGTGGAGCCTCATTGTGCAACGCAGACGGCTTCTGGTTTTCCGGACTCTATAAAAAAAGTGCAGAAGGGAAAAGGAGATGCACAGAAGAAGGCTGCAAGCAATGGCATGGGCGTTTCTTTCAAGCCCGGTACACGAGGCACATCGGTTGCTTTTTTCTGTCATCGGCTTCCTCCATTCAGGGTGAAGCCGTGTTATCTGGTGGAGTCGGCACCATAGTGAGGGGGAAATGGTACTGAGTGACTCGGAGAGATTAGCAACCACAGGACAGGTCCATCCAACACATACAGGCCTGTACGTTAGCACTCACAAACTCTAACAAACAGACTAGCAAAGACATGGTGATTTTTAGCCGCACAATCACATCTTTGCATCTGATCTGCACAGGTCACAAGGTCAGAGCCCTCCTCTGTAAGAGCCTCGAAAACCTGCTTTTGTATGCAAACTGTTGATCACCTTATAAATTGGCAACTCATTTTGTTTGACATTTTTGGAGTCAAACATTCTATATTCATATTTTGGACATTCTACTAACCATAAGTAACTTTGCAACTACATGTCAACTCACTCTCATTAGAGTATTAGTAGACTGTCTGCTTACACTATCAAATCCAACAGTGATTCTAACGGACACTTTTTTAGTTATCTTTACTTAGTGTCTTAACTTAATTGTAAAAATCTAGTAATCTGTACTATTCACATTTTACTATTCCTTGTTTACTCAGAAAAACCAAGTTAAGATGAATTGATTGATTTGAGTGCCATTTTGTCAATCACAAAAGTCAGTGTTCACTTTGGTTGGGCACTTGGAACATTTATAATATTATAACTCTTTCTGATACAGCGATGCAACAAGAAATCACAGTTATTTGGTTTCAAAGGAAGAGAAGTAATAAATAGGTTGCTTTTAAAAGTTGACCTGGCTTCTGACTGAATAATTAATTATAGTTTATGATTTAGTCAGAAATTAAGATCATCTTTTAAAATTAACTTTGTCATATAATAGGGGTGTAACGGTACACAAAACTGACGGTTCGGTACGTACCTCGGTTTTGAAATCACGTTTCGGTACGAGTTCGGTACAGCAGATTTACAAAATTGCTTTTTATTTATTTTTTAGATATAAATAAAAGTGGGGGGGGGGGGGGGGGGGGGGGTGTCTGTCCTTGAATGAATTAAATTATATCTAAAAGTTTATTGAAGATATTTCTGTAAATGATATAGGGATCCCTTACTTGTACATTAATATGAAAGATTAACCACAGAGCCCAAACTATGAGCCATAATTCAGTTGCTATTTATTTTTAGGTATAATAATCAACACTCAGATAACACATTGTGTACAAATATGTAAACTTCACATAAGGCAGTTTTTGCATTAACTTCTAAATCTAATTATAAAATAGTTTTTTTCTACAAATCGTTGTTGAAATATAATAATTTATATACAGTGTTTGTCATTTTCATGACAGGTTTATTTAACATGCATGAAATAATCAAGACATCACTAACAGGTTCAGTAGAATATAATGAATATAACGGCTAATATAGAGCATATATTTAGTGAAAGAGTTGATTTCTCTAGTGAATATAATTCTGTGGACACTGAATGACTGCCTGAGGTAAATGTGATGCTAACGTTACCTGACATTGTTTAGTTTACAGCAGTTATATTGACGTCTTTCCGCCGTTGAAACACTGATTTAGCGATTACACCACATATATACATGACAGTAAGTTGTAATGTATCCTCAGCATACCTTCAGATGTTCATTCATGTTTATTCTTTAGGAAGAGATGATCGATCGCCTTCACAGATGATCGCGCTTGAACTGTGATCAGTGACCAGTCACGCCACATAGAGCGTCATTGTTTGAATTTCGTGATAAAATGGACTGAATACTTAATATGTTGGTGTGGGAACTCGGATTGAAGTGTGTTCCGCGCTTACAACAAGCCGACTGTGAACTGTTAAAGATTACATTCATAACCGTTCAGTACACGCGTGCACCGTACCGGAAGCCCTGTACCGAAACGGTTCAATACGAATACGTGTACCGTTACACCCCTATCATATAATGATTGTTTACAATTTTATTGCTAACACTTACGTCATAAACACCTGTGGAACTTGACCATGTAATTGACCATGTTTGAGTCACACACAGACTTCAACAATCAGTAAAACACAATAATGGTAACATCAATGGTAGCTATACCACGTCAAGAGTAAATCTAAAGTAAATGATCAAATACTCTCTACAGTTCTTTTTAAGTTACTAGAACTCTTGTGTGAGTGAACTCTACTAACTAAGCGTTTGTTAGCACAACATACTATTCCTACTATTCCCTTTTTTAACCCATTTAATCCCACCGGTCACAATAGTGACAGTAAAAAAAAAATCATTTCTAAGGCTATAAAAATGTTACTGAATGATCTATCAATGCATTTCCAGCAGATATTGAAATAATAAAGGGTCTCAATGAAATATGTGCAGTGTCGCATGTTTACTGTAAATTGTCACATGACCAGAGCTGTTTACTTCCTGTTTGCGCCAAGAGAAGAGGATGGCAGCAGGAAAGCTCCCAAAGAAAAGGGTGGTAAAGTGTGTTAACATAAAGATAGGACATAGATTTCTGGTACACATCATGTTTAAGGTGTCTAGTGTTGATATATGCATTTGCAATTACTCAACTTTGTTTAATGTGGTCATAGAACTCACAAACATGTCATCGGCAACAATAATGACCGGTGGGATAACCCATTGTATCTACATACTAATACACATCGGCTAACTGTTCTACCTTACTTTCTACCTAATTTTACACACACACACACACACACACACACACACACACACACACACACACACACACACACACACACACACACACACACACACACACACACACACACACACACACACACACACACACACAATCAAGATGTAAATAAAATCATGTTTCTTTCCCCCTCCCACTCCATCAATAACTAATGATTTTATTGAAGAACATACAGTTTTAGGTTAATTCGTTTAATATATCAATAATCCCCCAGTTTCTGTTAATAAGAAGGTCAAGCAGACTTGTCATAATTACAGCAAAAATACTAAAAATAGTGTTTTCAATTTTTTAGATACCACAACCCCTCAAATATTCATCATCCTCGTGCGAGGCTATGGCATAAAATGTCAAAGAAAGCTGTATATTTTCATGTATAATTTATACAGGGAAAAATGTATATTATAAATGTGTAAAATATTATATGGAAAATATCTAGCCTCTATTACATTACATTTATTACATACATTGTTAGATGTGTAATTTATTTATTTACATTTTTATGATTTATTTATGATTTTTTATTTTAATCCAATGTATTCATTTATTTTATTGAATCTTTTTAAATCATTATTGATTTATTCATAAGTTTTTACACAGTTTTTCTTGTAAGATTATGCTTTGAATATTGTCTTATTGTGCATTTTGACCCTGACCCCTTACATAAATTGAGAAAAATGAAAACAAAAAAATAACAACAAATAAATAAAATAAAAAGAACCAGTGTGAAATGGTTAATTGTGTGCATATTTGTGTATATCTCTTTTTTAATATCTCTTTTTATTATATATTAATATATACTTTCTATAATAGTAAGAGAAGAGTTGTTTGTGGTTATTTTCAATATGTTAAAGTTCTAGTGAACCGGAAATAGCAGCTGAGTTTCCTTCAGTGCTGCATTACTTTGTCTGTGTATTAACTTGCACGGATTCATTGTTCATCTGTAATCTGTGCTAGTGAAGTAAATAGGGTCACTTTTGATTTCATGAGGACTTGTTAAATATGCAACAGTGACCTCCAGTGTTGCAGCACAGACTACAGCGAGCACGCACCGACGTCATTTCAGTGCGCCTGCTCGCGCGCCTTAGAAATACAAGTGGGAAGAATGACAGTTGGCGTAAAGTTGAGTCCTGAAAGAGGCGGAGCTAAAGATCGGGGAAGTGTTGTTCAATTGGTTTGGTACGCCGTGTGTTTAACTGTTTTAATGTATATTCTCCATTCATTGGACCACATTTTGCAGGTGAATTAGTCAGGTGAACTAATCGACGAGATCATGGACCGATCACAGTCGTTTGTGTTGACTGGAATTTAATTATCATTTTATTTACAGAGCTTGCCGTGAAAGATTTTCCTGTAAGCCACATAATGAGAAGTTTTACGCTGAAATAAGAGCACAAATGCTGCCTGATGATGTTCTGTTCTTGAACGAATTGTTCTTTTGAGCCGGTTTATTAATCGAACTGAATCAAACCTTAGTTACGGGTTGAGGACGCAAAAGCCGAAGTAGCACGTCCAACTAAAAAAGAACCGAATGAGCTGGTTCAATCAGCTGTCGAAGTTCGCCGAGGATCACCGAGGACTCAAAAAGAACCGAATGAGTCGGTTCAAACATCTGTCGAAGTTCGCCGAGGACTTAGGAACCGAACGAGTCGATTCAAACACCTGTCGAAGTTCGCCGAGGACTCTAACGGAACCGAATGAGCCGGTTCAATCAGCTGTCGAAGTTTGCCGAGGATTACCGAGGACTCAAAAAGAACCGAATGAGCCGGTTCAATCAGCTGTCGAAGTTCGCCGAGGATTACCGAGGACTCAAAAAGAACCGAATGAGTCGGTTCAAACATCTGTCGAAGTTCGCCGAGGACTTAGGAACCGAACGAGTCGATTCAAACACCTGTCGAAGTTCGCCGAGGACTCTAACGGAACCGAATGAGCCGGTTCAATCAGCTGTCGAAGTTTGCCGAGGATTACCGAGGACTCTAACGGAACCGAATGAGCCGGTTCAATCAGCTGTCGAAGTTTGCCGAGGATTACCGAGGTCTCAAAAAGAACCGAATGAGCCGGTTCAAACACCTGTCGAAGTTTGCCGAGGACTAAGGAACCGAATGAGCCGGTTCAATCAGCTGTCGAAGTTTGCCGAGGATTACCGAGGTCTCAAAAAGAACCGAATGAGCCGGTTCAAACACCTGTCGAAGTTTGCCGAGGACTAAGGAACCGAATGAGCCGGTTCAATCAGCTGTCGAAGTTTGCCGAGGACTACCGAGGTCTCAAAAAGAACCGAATGAGCCGGTTCAATCAGCTGTCGAAGTTTGCCGAGGATTACCGAGGTCTCAAAAAGAACCGAATGAGCCGGTTCAAACATCTGTCGAAGTTTGCCGAGGACTAAGGAACCGAATGAGCCGGTTCAATCAGCTGTCGAAGTTTGCCGAGGATTACCGAGGTCTCAAAAAGAACCGAATGAGCCGGTTCAATCAGCTGTCGAAGTTTGCCGAGGATTACCGAGGTCTCAAAAAGAACCGAATGAGCCGGTTCAAACACCTGTCGAAGTTTGCAGAGGACTAAGGAACCGAATGAGCCGGTTCAATCAGCTGTCGAAGTTTGCCGAGGATTACCGAGGTCTCAAAAAGAACCGAATGAGCCGGTTCAAACACCTGTCGAAGTTTGCCGAGGACTAAGGAACCGAATGAGCCGGTTCAATCAGCTGTCGAAGTTTGCCGAGGACTACCGAGGTCTCAAAAAGAACCGAATGAGCCGGTTCAATCAGCTGTCGAAGTTTGCCGAGGATTACCGAGGTCTCAAAAAGAACCGAATGAGCCGGTTCAAACACCTGTCGAAGTTTGCAGAGGACTAAGGAACCGAATGAGCCGGTTCAATCAGCTGTCGAAGTTTGCCGAGGACTACCGAGGTCTCAAAAAGAACCGAATGAGCCGGTTCAAACACCTGTCGAAGTTTGCCGAGGATTACCGAGGTCTCAAAAAGAACCGAATGAGCCGGTTCAAACACCTGTCGAAGTTTGCAGAGGACTAAGGAACCGAATGAGCCGGTTCAATCAGCTGTCGAAGTTTGCAGAGGACTACTGAGGTCTCAAAAAGAACCGAATGAGCCGGTTCAAACGTCTGTCGAAGTTTGCCGAGGACTAAGGAACCGAATGAGCCGGTTCAAACGTCTGTCGAAGTTTGCCGAGGACTAAGGAACCGAATGAGCCGGTTCAATCAGCTGTCGAAGTTCGCCGAGGACTCAAAAAGAACCGAATGAGCCGGTTCAAACGTCTGTCGAAGTTTGCCGAGGACTAAGGAACCGAATGAGCCGGTTCAATCATCTGTCGAAGTTCGCCGAGGACTCAAAAAGAACCGAACGAGTCGGTTCAAACATCTGTCGAAGTTTGCCGAGAATTACCGAGGACTCTGATGATTGAGTTTGGCGACGTCCTGGAAATATGCTCATTATGACTACTGTCATTAAATAGCTTTTTATTAAATCCTGCAAAAACCTTTCTGTCAAGAGATGTAAATACATTTTACTGTAGTTGTGCATGCAGGTTATATTTTAAATTGTTAAGTGAAATATATAAGTTTATAAGACTGGTTTATTCTTTCTATATAGGCTATTTTAGACATGTAACATATCTGCGTTTATGCATGTACAGGCTACTCAATATTGGTCAGTCGTATCTGACATAAACCCCGAATGAAACTAACCACAAACACCGTTAACGTAAAGCTGCAGTCCGTAACTTTTTGCGCTCTAACGGTTAATGAACAGAATGGCGTCTTGCGGAATAACATTGCAGCCGGAACTACTTCTCTCTGTTTATGTCTATGGCGAGTCACGCAGGGACTGTGCTCCTCCGCTGCTGTTCCTACCAGTCTGGCCTGAAATAGTCCCAATATAAACACTTATTATAAGTGTACCATAATGATTCAAGGTAAGACAAAAACACGGGTTGGAAAATGGATTTATGTTGTACATTCTCATATCATTTGTGTAAATCTTGAACACAAAATAAGTTACGTGAATGAAAGGCACTCTCACGCAAATAACTTTGATTGTTTCAATAGGCATTGACACAGATTACTTTATTTGAGTGTTTCCTTGATATAACATGACACTGAGAAATGCATAAAAAACATAAAATAAATGCATGATGACGTCAGGAACCTATGAATCGGCTTTTTGAACCGGTTCATTGAGCCGAACTGTCCGAGAAGAACCGGTTCATTGAGCCGAACTGTCCGAGAAGAACCGGTTCATTGAGCCGAACTGTCCGAAAAGAACCGGTTCATTGAGCCGAACTGTCCGAAAAGAACCGGTTCATTGAGCCGAACTGTCCGAGAAGAACCGGTTCATTGAGCCGAACTGTCCGAGAAGAACCGGTTCATTGAGCCGAACTGTCCGAGAAGAACCGGTTCATTGAGCCGAACTGTCCGAAAAGAACCGGTTCATTGAGCCGAACTGTCCGAAAAGAACCGGTTCATTGAGCCGAACTGTCCGAGAAGAACCGGTTCATTGAGCCGAACTGTCCGAGAAGAACCGGTTCATTGAGCCGAACTGTCCGAGAAGAACCGGTTCGCGAAAATGAATCGGACTTCGCATCAATACTGCCCGTGAGACGTGGGCTGAATCCGAAATCGCCTCCTAAACCCTCATTCCCTATGTTAATCCACTGATACAGTTCACTTGAAGAAGTGAATGAAGACGAGTGAGTGAATTCGGACAGCCGGTGTGTGTACATC
This sequence comes from Romanogobio albipinnatus, assembly GCA_023566225.1. Taxonomy (NCBI): domain Eukaryota; kingdom Metazoa; phylum Chordata; class Actinopteri; order Cypriniformes; family Gobionidae; genus Romanogobio; species Romanogobio albipinnatus. Next base: position 50,874,093 of record CM042253.1, read on the forward strand.
GGCTGTACACTCGTTGCAGTGCATTGTGGGATGAATGAGTGCACTCAATAACGTCCACTATGGTCTCGGACACAACTACAAATGGTTGTGCCCTCAAAAAATGCCAGATTTAAGGGTATAGGGGGCAATTGGCTTTATGCACAGCTGCACTACTTCCTGAACTTCAGCCAGCTCCTTTGTGTCCTGTCTGCCATTTTTGGACAAACTGATTAATCCAGGTGTGTCTGATTATTGCTGTTGTGACTACAGAGGTCAGGCACACCTGGATTAATCAGTTTGTCCAATAATGGCAGACAGGAAACAAAGGAGCTGGCTGAAGTTCAGGAAGTAGTGCAGCTGTGCATAAAGCCAAATGTGAGCCTCCCCGCGCCCCCTAGAGGAGGAACCGCTTTATGCCTCAGAGAAAACAGTGATCTGCGGTTCTGCTGTGTATAGTTGGGCGTGAGTTAGCCTTTAGCATTTCCAAACAAAAACGTTATTGTGCTCTTTTTCGTATGAATGTTTGTCTTACAGTCGTTTTTGCTATGCGGTCCCCTTTTGGATACGTCCATTTTCCATGTTTATGTCCAATCCAGAGAATAATAACAGGCACGGACACTTAGGAAAGCGAACAGCTTGAGGCTCAAATATCTGGCAGCTTGGGTCCTTTTCATAAACATCAACATTTCAAAAACATCTTACAGCAGTTCTGTTCTCACACACATCGAGTCATACACATCACACACTTCTGAAAGCAGTAAGTAACAAATGTTGCACATTCTAGTGACATCTGTCACTTCTTAACATTTTCTAGATGCTGCTTTTAAGAGAGATAATCTGTGTTTTGTGCATCTCATTTTGATATTGTGGAGTTTAATGATTCAGAAGCAGAATGGGTGGATGATTTTATATTGTTTTCAGTTATTATTTAGTATCTTTATCGTTTAGTTAATGTGGTGTATTATTATTATTAAATATTGGTAATGAAATCCTTTAAAAAAAAACTATCAGTATATATCCACAGCTTAAACATAACTTTACACTTTTTTTTAAATTCTTTATATACAATAAAAAACAAGTGTAGCATCTGCAATAACCTCTATTTTATTATTACACAATTTATTCTTTCTTATACATCAATATGTCACTTTTCAAGGTCTTTGGTGTGGATCAGTAAAATCCTCCACTGATGGATCCGGTCCCAGAATCCAAAGGATCTACTCGTTCTCCAAGAGGAACACCAGAAACCAAAGTAAAGTCTCCATTACATTGCCGTATCACGTCAGCCCTGGGCACATATGCTAAAAAATAATGTCCTTGTTAAATGTACTTACCATAGTAATAACAGTAAATTATGCATATTTGCATGCAACTAACCCTCAACCAAACCCTAACCCTATATCAAGTACATCTAGTTTGTTATTATTAATCAGTACTTGAATATATAATTACACTGTAACAATGACACCTTAAAATAAAGCCCTCGGTTGAATCCGCGTTGTGTGTTTTAATCAGTTTGTACATGAGTAGTTAATAATCCACAGATATTCGTGAAGTTTGCCCACTTGATCTCTAGCAGCGTCATTTATAAAGGTCAGATGTGGGAGCTAGTGCTTTATTTGTATTCCTGTTTTCTAGGCTTCTGCTGTGTTTAATTCCCTCTAAAAAACCTTTGTGCTCTTCAGAGAGAAAACAACAACCCGAACCTTAAGAAGAGTCTACAGGAGGCACGGAGGAAGGGTAGAATGGATCGGAGCAAAGCGGAGGAGGAGATGAGCAATGAACTACAAAACCTGGTAAACGCTTCAGAGTCACTGTTTGTTTTCTCTTACAACCTGTCAAGAAATGTCTCTATAAAATATTCTGCATACATAAAACAAAGATTTTTGTCATTGCAAAATAATTTTCCTAACAATTTATCCCCCCTGACCAATTCTTCCCTTGTCATGTAGCTCAAAATACTAGCTTTACTGTACTTAAAGGATTAGTTCACTTTTAAATCAACTTTTGCTGATAATTTGATGAATAAGGGTCTTATCTAGCCAAACAATCGGTCATTTAAAATATTTTTAAAAAGTTGGTTTTATAAGCACAAATGCTCACCTTGCTCGGTTCTGTGATGTGCGTCCGTGACGTCACGTGAAACGGAAGTTGAGATCGTCTTTTTCTCCTTATTGTGATGTACACTCACCTAAAGGATTATTAGGAACAGCATACTAATACTGTGTTTGACCCCCTTTCTCCTTCAGAACTGCCTTAATTCTACGTGGCATTGATTCAACAAGGTGCTGAAAGCATTCTTTAGAAATGTTGGCCCATATTGATAGGATAGCATCTTGCAGTTGATGGAGATTTGTGGGATGCACATCCAGGGCACGAAGCTCCCGTTCCAGCACATCCCAAAGATGCTCTATTGGGTTGAGATCTGGTGACTGTGGGGGCCATTTTAGTCCAGTGAACTCATTGTCATGTTCAAGAAACCAATTTGAAATGATTTGAGCTTTGTGACATGGTGCATTATCCTGCTGGAAGTAGCCATCAGAGGATGGGTACATGGTGGTCATAAAGGGATGGACATGGTCAGAAACAATGCTCAGGTAGGCCGTGGCATTTAAACCATGCCCAATTGGCACTAATGGGCCTAAAGTGTGCCAAGAAAACATCCCCCACACCATTACACCACCACCACCAGCCTGCACAGTGGTAACAAGGCTTGATGGATCCATGTTCTCATTCTGTTCACGCCAAATTCTGACTCTACCATCTGAATGTCTCAACAGAAATACAGACTCATCAGACCAGGCAACATTTTTCCAGTCTTCAACTGTCCAATTTTGGTGAGCTCGTGTAAATTGTAGCCTCTTTTTCCTATTTGTAGTGGAGATGAGTGGTACCCGGTGGGGTCTTCTGCTGTTGTATCCCATCCGCCTCAAGGTTGTGCGCGTTGTGGCTTCACAAATGCTTTGCTGCATACCTCGGTTGTAACGAGTGGTTATTTCAGTCAAAGTTGCTCTTCTATCAGCTTGAATCAGTCGGCCCATTCTCCTCTGACCTCTAGCATCAACAAGGCATTTTGGCCCACAGGACTGCCGCATACTGGATGTTTTTCCCTTTTCACACCATTCTTTGTAAAATTGAACAGGTGTTCCTAATAATCCTTTAATTGAGTGTATAGCTGTGTCTCATTTCATTTAATTTTGAAGGCTGCATCCTCTGGAGGACACATCCTGTGAAGGATGCGGTATACGGAGTGTCCTTAATCAGAATTAAACGAGACGTCCTCCATAGGACACACAGGCAGGAAGTATCACGTTGCTATGCCAACACGTTCACAGTGGAGTTGCGCTCTCACACCAGTTATATGAATGAAAATTATTTATAACTTGAAAATGACTATGAAATGTTTTGCCTTGACAGCAAAGTACTGTTCTAAACGTTTAAAAAAAAAAAAAAAAAAAAAAATTCACTAAACACTTGTAATCCTGTTTACCACAACTATCTATTTGAGGTATATACAGCTTAAAAACAAGCTTGAAACTACTTAAGTTTAAACACCACATTTCGCTTGCATGTATATCTGCCGGCGGCGCCATTTTTTCAAATAATATTTTAAAAACATGACTGTTGTTAATGGCGACGCAAAGAATTGTGGGTTATCTGCAGCAACGAAGGATACATCTCATGCACACTCCGAATTCCAGACTCACTCCGAAAAGAAGGGCGCATTTGAAGGTCGCATTCGGAGTGTCCTACTTACTTTTTTTAAATGAGACAGCCTTCAGACGCATGCAGCCTTCAAATGTGACCTCTGGAGGATGCAGCCTTCCGAAATGAGACACAGCTCATATCCGAGTGAAACGCTTCTGAAATTAGAAAAAATGTAGGGCGGGGCTTGATTTCGTCCTTCGGGAATTTATTGGATCGTTGGAAGTTGGGCGTTGCTAACAAAATGGAGGCAGATTTGAATGCCAGTTTGCACTCAGTTGTGGAGAAAAACTTGATCTATCTCTTAAATAAATTTATTTTCTACATTTGTTACTGAGCATATTTCCTCACCTTTCGCTGGTTTCTGCTACAGATTTCACTTATTTTAAGCCTTTTATGGCTTTATTTCTGTAAAACTTTTTTCTCACCTCTCCCTTATAAGGGGGGCGCGCCGTGAGCGCGTTCACACACGCTGCATTCCTCAGTGCGAGCCGTTACGACAAGCTGTTCGTCCGACTATATTGAGTAATTTTTACATAAAAAAGCTTTTTTTCTCATATATTTCTCTCTATTTGCCTCTAGTCTTTCCTGAAGAAGGTATTGTATACACTGAGAAAAATGCACCTAACCACCATATTGCTACAATCAGTGACAGGTTTCTGAGAGGCGGTGCAGAAACGAGACAGGCGGCGATAACCTCACCCTCGCGCCATAGCACATGACCGGGAGAGAAGAGAAGTCGTTTCGATGGGGGAGGGAAAGTTAACGCATTTGATTAAAGATTATAAGGGTAAATTAATTTTTAAAAATTAACGAAGTGCACCGATAAATCAGTTATAGTAAACACTACAATATTAAATATAAAAATATGAATTATAAAATTAGATTTCATGCCGACTTTAAACTTTTTTATTTATTTTTTAATTGACTGATCGTTTGGCTAGATAAGACCCTTATTCATCGTCTGGTATCGTCTAAAGCCCTTTGAAGCTGCACTGAAACTGTCATTTGGACCTTGAACCGTTTGGAGCCCATTGAAGTCCATTATATGGAGAAAAATCCTGGAATGTTTTCATCAAAAACCTTCATTTCTTTTCGACTGAAGAAGGAAAAACATGGACATCTTGGATGACATGGGGGTGAGGAAATAATCAGCAAAAGTTTATTTAAAAGTCAACTAATCCTTTAACTACTTTAAATTACAAGTAGCTTGTAGTGTGGTAAGACCATTTCAAAGTAGCTCCTCAACTTTGTCACTAATGCATCTATGATGTTGTGTATGGAGTTGGTTATTAAAGCTGCCCTGCCACACGTATTTCATTACTTTTGTGGAAATGTCTGAAGTTCTACCATGGACTCTGTAACATGTTTTGTGGAAAAAATGCCTTGTTTCAAGCCATTCTAGCATGGTATAGAAAGCCTGCAGGAAGACTCGATTTGTGCCAGTTTTCATTAATATTCAATGAGCTAAGCTGCTTGACTCTGATTTGCTAACAGCTAGCCAATTGGCTTTATGCACAGCTGCACTACTTCCTGAACTTCAGCCAGCTCCTTTGTTTCCTGTCTGCCATTATTGGACAAACTGATTAATCCAGGTGTGCCTGACCTCTGTAGTCACAACAACAATAATCAGACACACCTGGATTAATCAGTTTGTCCAATAATGGCAGACAGGAAACAAAGGAGCTGGCTGAAGTTCAGGAAGTAGTGCAGCTGTGCATAAAGCCAATTTTGCCAGCGGAAGCTATGAATGTTACATGTCGGTCTGTTCCTGTTGTGTTTTGTTTCATGTATCACGTGTTCCCTTGTTAGACTAGTTCTGTTCAGCTGTTTAGTTAATCACCTGTATCATCTGCCCCTCGTTAATCAGTCATCAGTGTTTGTATTTAGTTTCCTCTTGTTCACCCAGTCTTTGTCTGGTCTACGTTATGTGTATGCTGTCCGATGTTTATCCGAATAAAACCTATCTTTGTGGAAGTCCCAAATCTCCTCTTCACTGCTGCACCGGTCATCCGTAACAATGAAACGGTAGCAAAATAATTTTTAAAGACCCATTGTGTTAAGTTTCTTTTCTCGTTTTGGCAAGTAGCTGTATAATAAGTGGGATGATTATTAGTAATTATTAGAAAATAAGTCCCGAAAACTGTCACTGAGCTAGACGAATATGGGCTTGGTCTCAACTGGGCAAGCTCATGAATAGTAATGAGCTCAGGCAACACCACGTCAGACTGATTTCTCCGCTTATTTCTTTTCAGTGGCTAGAGCTGACAGAGGAGGTAGCAGTTCATTTTCACATTCACAACATAACATAAACACATATGGACCTAACATGTTTAAAAAAATGGTTTTGTGTGGCAGGGCACCTTTAGTTAAAATTTGAGCATGCAGTATTTTATTTAATGGGATTGCATGTTATGTGGATAGAGTGCTTCTGAAACAGCTGTTTGAATGTTCTTGGCATGTTTTTTAGGATGTGCGTGGGAAACCCAAAGCAACAGGAACAGGTCTTGTCTACATAGATGCCTTCACTCGCTTTCACTGCCTCTGGGATGCTAGGTGATGCTTCAGAATGGTTAAAGGAACACGCCACTATTTTTGAAAATAGGCTCATTTTCCGACTCCGCTAGAGTTAAAGGGATAGTTCACCCAAAAATGAAAATTAGCCCATGATTTACTCACCCTTGAGTCATCCGAGGTGTTTATGACATTCTTCTTTCAGACGAATAAAATCTGAGTTATATTAATGTTCTGGCTAATCCAAGCATTATTATAGCAGTGATAGTTGCAATAGTTTTTGAAGTCCATAAAAATGCATCTGTCCGTCATATAACTGAAGAGAATCAATGCGTTTGTGTAAGAAAAATATCCATATTTAAAAATGTATTTCATTTTTTTCTATGGCTCTGCATCAGCAGTCCCCGTGCCATCACTCCCGGCACGATCATAGATATATACATAGATTCCTCATTAGTGCCTGCGTGGATCGATCGAATGAGGCATCTACGTATAAATGTCTTTGATCGCGCCAGTATTTTGACCTTATTCGCCGGAAGTTATGGCGCTGGGAATACTAGATGACATTCATCTGATAAGAGGTAAAAAAAAAACATAAATACTGTTGGGTTTCTCGCAGAAACCGATCGTTTTATGTCTTAAGACATCAATGTGTCGCCACGAGCCACATGGTTTAATAAGGATTCGTATGTCCATGTGTTTTTACTCTTTTTGCTCTCATACTCTAAAATATCCCCATTGACATGCATTATACGACCATCACACTGCAACGGTTGGAGTTAAAAATCTTCATTTGTGTTCTACTGAAGAAACAAAGACACCTACATCTTGGATGCCCTGGGGGTCAGCAGATAAACATTTTGTTTTTGGGTGAACTAGGCGTTTTGGGTGTCATTGTATCATTGCGCCGCGGCACTCATGGTACGTCTCAAAGCTCTTGATCATTACGCAGGAATGAGAGTATAGTTCCTAGACATATCGGCCTAGAAAATCACAACTTTTAATTTTCCGTCGGTCTTAGTACACGATGTAACTACAGAAGAGTCGAGTTTTAAATAGGAAAAATATTGAAACTCTTTGAGGGAGATGCTAACGGTCTAATCAGATTCAATGATCTATGCTAAGCTATGCTAAAAGTGCTTCCGCCAGACCCGGAGATCGACTGAATGGATTCAAAAAACGGTAAAACTCAACTGTTCAACTCTAGGGGAGTCGGAAAATTAGCCTATTTTCAAAAATAGTGGCATGTTCCTTTTAAATTATTATTCACTATAGTACTTCACTTAAAATGGAAAATTCTGTCAACTCATTTTGAATTTCAATAAAGAAAACTCATGCGTTGGCATGAAACAGAAGTTGCGATAATATTTTCTTCTCTATTGACGTGTATCCAAGTGAAATTCATCAATAAATGCTGCACTTATTCTTGATATTTAATTTCACGTACAATACTATGTTTACTTAGTATTGGATTGTTAAAATTCTTATATAACAGTGGATTGGATTGTTTTGTGTTCACAGTCACCCTGAGTGTCCAGCGAGAGTGAGCTCTGTAATGGAGGCACTGGAGACGGACGGTTTGCTGGGACGCTGTGTACGAGTAGAGGTAGAGACACTCCTGGAGTCATATTATTTATTATTTTTTGAGCAGTTTTAAATGGTTTAACTTTGTGTTTCAGGCCAGAGCTGTATCAGAAGATGAGCTATTACTCATTCATACGTAAGTTTATACGCATGATTAAATAAAGATTGATGCTGTTTATTGGGTGGGTTTTGTTTTATGATGATTTTATTTGACATGGGGAAATGTGTTGTGTATGATAGAAAGGATTATGTAGAGCTGATGAAATCCACAGAGAACATGACAGAGGAGGAGCTGAAGACTCTCTCTGATAAATACGACTCCGTCTACCTGCATCCTGTAAGTCACCTAATGTCTTTTCCAGTTCCAAATTTTAATTGTAGATAAAAATCACAATCCTAATCCAATACATTCACTGATATTTTTTAAAGTCAACATGAACTCAGTACTGACCGTGTTCACCAACCAATATAGGGATGTTCTTAATCATGAATCAAAGTGATAAAATAACTGTAGCGCTCGGCCTCTGGCTCTTTGCCTTTATCAAATGATGACAACAGCAACATGATAAAAGGCTTCAATGTTTCATATATAGATAAAAGACAATGCACTCATATTATTACGAGTGGAAGAAAGTGCAATAAAGGCAGAATACTGCCTTTTAAAGGTGCACTATGTAACTTTTCCGTCCGCTCTTGGGACATGTGGTCTTCAGCTCACAGCCGGTGGGAAAGAATGGGGATGGGACTCGGGCAGAAATCATGTTGATGATGTGATTATTAACGTTACTGTAGTCTGAAGCAGAGCAGGAGCGAGTGTTGTGGAGCTGAGGAACCGCTGGAGCGATTGTTAATAAGATGAACGCAACACACGCCTCGCGAGCAGCGGGACTTTTATTATGCCACTTCCGCTCCTCCGCTCACGAGTGTGAGGTAACGCAGCTCTGTTGATCATATTACACACATCTGAGTGTGTTGATGATGGGATGGCGTTACTCTGTGCGTTCTCTCGGCCGCTGCTCTGACACTTGTTCACACTGCAGTGAGAGGAAAGCGTTTCTGCAGAATAAAACCGGAAACCAAGGGGAACGCAGATATGATGTCATCAACAGGCCACGCCCTCACACGTCCCGGTTCCTCGGGTAAAATAGCAATTTTTCAATGGAAACATTTGGGATATTGTAAGTACTCAACTGAACAAAATATATAACATTGGCCTAGTGGTCTTTGGATATTTTACTGAAATTTCTTTACATAGTGCAGCTTTAAATTAAAGAGCCAATTGGTAAAGCCATCACTGCAGCTGCCATTAGAAGTCTGTGTCCTGAGATGCGCTCACGATAGCACTTGCGCTTTGGCTGGCTCAGCCTTAAATATAAGCTTTTTAAATGCTATTTGAGCATATGAAATAACATTTATGGGGCTTGTCATGTAAATATGTTGAAATATGTTATTTAAAGGGATAGTTCACCCAAAAATTTTAATTAGCCCATGATTTCCTCTCCCTCAAGTCATCCGAGGTGTGTATGACATTCTTCTCTCAGACGAACACAATCAGAGTTATATTACAAATGTCCTGGCTCTTCCAAGCTTTATAATGGCAGTGATTGGTTGTGTTGTTTATGAAGTCCATAAAAGTGCATCTATCCATCATATAACTGCTCCACACGGCTCCGGGGGTTAATAAAGGCCTTCTGAAGCGAAGTGGCGCGTTTGTGTAAGAAAAATATCCATATTTAAAACTTTATTGACTAAAATAACTAGCTTCAGGCGGATTGCCATATGCGTCGATTTACGGCGAAAGAGTGACCTTTGACGCATGCGTATTGACAAACGCAGAAGCACAGATGATAGAGCAAAACAATCACCGGTCATGAATTAGAGTCTAAAATTAGAATTTTTAAAGAGTACTGCTGACCGCCAAAAGTTTGTTATTTTAGTCTCTAAAGTTTTAAATATGGATATTTTTCTTACACAAACGCGCCACTTCGCTTCAGAAGGCCTTTATTAACCCCTGGAGCTGTGTGGAGCAGTTATATGATGGATAGATGCACTTTTATGGACTTCATAAAAGAGACAATTATAAAGCTTGGAAGAGCCAGGACTTTTTTCATATAACTCTGATTTTATTCGGAAAGAAGAATGTCATACACACCTAGGATGACTGGAGGGTGAGTAAATCATGGACTTCAGGATTTCTTCATTCAAGCATGTGAGATGGTGGTCCAGTGGGTTAAACCATGGAACTGATATGCAGAAGGTTGCTGGTTTGATCCCAGCGGTCACCACAAGTGTGTCCTTGAGCAAGACACTTTACTCCATATTGCTCCAGGGGGATTGTCCCTGTAATAAGGGCACTGTAAGTCGCTTTGGATAAAAGCGTCTGCCAAATGCATAAATGTAAATGTAAGTAGATAGGACTTGGTCTTGGATGCCCAAAATAGCTGCCCGGAGGCGTTGCAAGTATGTCCACCAAGTGAATAGACTTTCCTCGAAATGGATTTGATAATAATCAGATTCAATTCTTCAGCCAAATAGCCATTATGTTATGGTTGCCAAGCAATATTGTGACTGTTTTATAACACAACTTAAGAAAGAATGAATTTTTTCCATTCCACCAGGAATTTTTCAGCTCTGCCTGTCTGGCGGTGGGATCAGTCCTCCAGCTGGTGGATAAAGTGATGACATCACAGCTGCGTAACGGCTTCTCCGCCAACAGGTCTGCATCTGTTCTTCTCAACAATACTAATATCTTTATTTATTCAGTTATTTATTTAAGTTACTCTTTTTTCCCCCTATTCACGCAGGCCTCCGGGTCACCACGCTCAGGCAGATAAGATGAACGGCTACTGTATGTTTAATAATCTGGCCATAGCAGCACGCTACGCTCAAAAACAGCATGGCGTTGAACGGTGAGAGTCTTCATTTTGATTTAGCATCACACATTAATTAACACTTTATGGCCTAGTTTCACAGACGGGGCTTAGATTAAGCCAGCATTAGTTCAGTTAGGACATTTAAGTAGCTTTTACCTGGTGTGCATCTTGAGACAAAACAATGTCACTTACAATTTTTAAGATATGTCAGTGCAAGTTGCTTTCAGCTCAAACATGCATTTTAGTCTGGCACTTGTCTGTGAAACCCGGGGTTTATTTATTAAAGACATTATGAAATTGACTTTATTTACTTTCTTGATCAATTTTCCTGGTCTTATTGTGAGCAATTCATCAGAGCATGTTTGATGATCTAGTGATAAAATGTTTTCAGTCTTTCCTCAAATGTAATGACTTTCTCCACCTCTGAAATGTCTTAATTTTTCTATTGACGTACTCAAATATTAGCCAGTAATATCAGTCAGATTAACCTAATGATCCAATCAAATTCTGATTGATAAAATCAAGTCTGGTTCTGGATTATTTACCACTGAAATTACAGAAGGTGAATGTCTTTCAAATGCATTTTCATGTTGTCTTTAATGAAGTTTATGCTTTGAGAGTCTATAACATGGATTGTTGCTTTTCCAATCATACAGAGTTCTAATTGTGGATTGGGACGTGCATCATGGACAGGGAATCCAGTATTTTTTTGAAGAGGATCCCAGGTACATTTGTCCGCACCAGCACATCATATTACAAATGTTCTGTATAAATAGGTGCGTCTCAATTAGTGTACTATTCTATTACATTTTTTAGTATAAATATAGTGTGAGTAGTGTGTTCACACTGAAAATGACAAATGAAAAATTCACTTTACACACCCTGCTGATGGACCCGAAGTGTGGAATGATGGATTTTTTTTGTCGCTAGGGGTCGCTAACCTCTTTAAAACAGTAACAAAGGCGTAAATTGATGACGCAGTGAATGAGCGTGGAATACGTACTACAGGCACACCCAGGAGCTTTAAATGTCAATTTCGTCACCGCCCCTTTTTAGGGGAAAATAAACTAGACTTCCCATGGACTTCAGTACAAAATAGCGGCACAAAACAACGTCAGTACACAGCCGGCAGGCGTAAATAACTTAAGAAATCACTCAGATTAAACATGTCCAGTAATTATGTGTTCAGCCGTCCTGCCAAGAGCGTGACCGCTATGATCGAAAACGCCACATCGATATTGGTCCTCTTTTGATTTCTTATTTTGTTTCCAAGTCTGCTTGCCATGGTCCATAATGTTTGACCGAAACTACAACGGCGTGCCGAGACGTTATGCAGTTGTCCACGTCTGTTGCCATTGTTTCCACGGCAGGAAACCAAGGGTAACGCAGATATGATGTCATCATCAGGCCACTCCCTCACACGTCCCGGTTCCTTGGTTAAAATTGCAATTTTCTCACAATTTAAAAATAGTTGGAAACATTTGGGATATTGCAAGAACTCAACTGAACAAAATATATAACACTGGCCTAGTGGTTTTTGGATATTTTACTGGAAAAATCTTACATATAGCACCTTTAATTACGTAGAGGACTCCAACAGTGAAAGACAAAACCTTATAAAATGGATGTACATGGTGCATAGTAGTGTGACATTTGGGACGCAACTAACATCTGGCACCTCATCTCTGTCTTGTGTGGCAGTGTGCTGTATTTCTCAGTGCACAGATATGAAGATGGCTCGTTCTGGCCGCATCTCAAGGAGTCTGACAGCAGCTCGGTGGGTTCAGGAGCAGGACAGGGCTACAATATCAACCTGCCCTGGAACAAGGTACACCACGCTAATTTACTCCGCTTTTCAATGTTTATGTGACTTCGAGAGGTTAAAGGGTTAGTTCACCCAAATATGAAAATTAGCCCATGATTTCCTCTCCCTCAAGTCATCCTAGCTGTGTATGACATTCTTCTCTCAGACGAACACAATCAGAGTTATATTAAAAATGTCCTGGCTCTTCCAAGCTTTATAATGGCAGTGATTGGTTGTGTCGTTTATGAAGTCCATAAAAGTGCATCTATCCATCATATAACTGCTCCACAATGCTCCGGGGGTTAATAAAGGCCTTCTGAAGTGAAGTGGCGCATTTGTGTAAGAAGAATATCCATATTTAAAATTTTATAAAGTAAATTCTGACGACATTGCACACCAGTTACGCTCGTCAGACCTAACGTAAACATTTTAAACTGTGAAAGGCGTTACACTTTTTTCGTAAGTTGAATACGGAAGGCGATCGGCCGGAAGCTAGATAATTTACTTTATTAAGTTTTAAATACGGATATTTTTCTTACACAAACGCACCACTTGGCTTCAGAAGGCCTTTTTTAACCCCCGGAGCCGTGTGGAGCAGTTATATGATGGATAGATGCACTTTTATGGACTTCAAAAACAGAGCAACAAGTCACTGCCATTATAAAGCTTGGAAGAGCCAAGACATTTTTAATATAACTCTGATTGTGTTCATCTGAAAGAAGAATGTCATACACACCTCGGATGACTTGAGGGAGAGGAAATCATGGGCTAATTTTCATTTTTACCGATTTACAATTGAATGTAGAAGTACTAATAGATGTGTTAAATTTCAGAGCTTAGTTTCAATTTGAAACTAAATTACCACCTTGACTAACATTATAGTGGACTATAAAATAAAGAAGTGTGATAGGATATGGTCTGTGTAGGCTGGTGCTGATCTCTGTATTTAACTCCAGGTAGGGATGGAGGATGGGGATTACATCACAGCTTTCCAGCAGCTCCTCCTGCCTGTGGCGTACGAGGTACACCTTTCATATCGGTCACCTGCACATCTGATTTAATGTTTTATCGTCTATTAATGAGTGATCTCTTGTGTATGTCCTGCACAGTTTCAGCCTCAACTGGTGTTAGTAGCGGCCGGCTTTGACTCTGTGATTGGTGACCCAAAGGTGGGATGCACAGCTTCAATCCATTTAATATCATTTTCCAAAACTCATTCCATTGTTAAATATTTCAAATGTTTTGCGTGTCTAGGGTGAGATGCGAGTGAGTCCACAATGTTTCTCCATCCTGACCCATATGCTGAAAGGTGTAGCACAGGGCCGACTCGTGCTTGCTCTGGAGGTATGATCATATTGTGCCATAAGAGAAAAAAACGTCTTTATTGTGGTTAGCATCTCACACACAGTATTTCATCTGTTAGGGTGGGTATAGCCTCCAGTCCACAGCAGAGGGTGTTTGCGCTAGTGTGAGGTCATTGCTGGGTGACCCTTGCCCTCACCTGGCCTCTCCTGGTGCTCCGAGTGAGAGGTGAGTGAACTGAGGAGCACATCTGCCTACATTCTCTTACATTTCTGTCTCTTACTCCCTATTTTCTGTGGGGGTTTTTGGTGTTTTTTATTGCAGTGCTCTGAAGTCCATCTCAAAGACCATCTCTGCCTTGTATCCATTTTGGAAGAGTCTTCAGACTTTTGGTAAGAACCAAGAATTATTATTTACAAATAAATAAATCATAAATAAATCATCTTCATACAGTGACTACCAGTAAAAATTTGGGACCAAAATGATTCAGACACTTTGACCTGATCATGTTTTGCTGGAGTGTTTTGTCTTTAATTGCTAATGCGACCTTTGACACCACAGACTGAACACAATGAAGCATTGCTCTGTCATTGGTCGAGCTAAATTGGTATTATCTAATTGTGTTCTTAAATTGAACAGCTGATTGGTTGATTGTAATCCATTACATCCCTTTCTATCAAAGTTATCTGACATCAAGATAAATTTGTTCTGTTTAACTTGTCATTTTTTATTACCATTTTCTAAACTAAAGAGAAAAAATGTGATAATTTGAGAAAATGTTGAAGGTGTCTGAATAAATTTAGGTTTGACTGTTTATATTTTAGGGATGCACCGATGTATCGGCCTCCGATATTTATCGGCTGATTTTTGATCATTTTACAACCATCGGCATATCGGCTATAACATGAAAAAGGCAGATTTAACTAACCAATGGTTTATTAATTAACTGTAATGTCTGCTGCATAATCCAAGATTATAATATAGTATTCCTGCTGCGCTGCTGTCTGTGTTTTAATGTTAATCAAACAACAAAAGACCACAGAATAATAATACATTCGCTCACTACTCTTGACTAAATAACTTTTGTAACTTTCATAAGGATTTATTTACGCGATGCAGAAAGCGCAGACAGAATCCAGTCATAGAAATGTAATTTACTGCATAACACGGAATGTCACAGACTTTGCTAAAGTTTTGATGAATAAATAAAACGTAGGTCAGTCACTTAAATCAAATCGCCATATATACTAGTGTCTGTGAATATTAGGCTGCAAAAAGACTTTAAATATGAATCCTGCATGTTTCTGTGTCTCTGTGTGAATGGTGCAGACGTGCGGTTTCATTCTACCTCACACACACACACACACACACACACTGAAATTCGCAGGGTTTTTCAGCCTCTGCCACCTCAATAATCTCCAGTCACTTCATGAGCATTTTACCGTTTCATTTGATAAAATCTATCGTCATAATAAACACACACACACACAGGAACTTCACGGCAACCCGTCAAAATAAAAGTTCAGTTTAAAGGTGCCCTAGAATAAAAAATGGAATTAACCATGGCATAGTTGAATAACAGGAGTTCAGTACATGGACATCACATACAGTGAGTCTCAAACACCATTGCTTTCTCCTTTCTCCAAAAACCCACGGAAAAATAGGTGAATCTCAACATAACACTGACTGTTACGCAACAGTCAGGATCATTAATATGTACGCCCCCCAACATTTGCATATGCCAGGCCAGGCGGAGCTGCACAGCCGAATCATCGAGAGTTGCGTATCTGCAGGTATTGTGAAGAAACAAGCGTCAAGCGAAGATAGCGAAAATTTCAGATCATGGAGATAAATGTTATGTTCCAGGCTGATGTGAGGACTTTTCATACCCTTCCCACAGAACAAAACTGTCAACAGGCATGGTTGATGTTTATTTATAACCGGATACCACGACAATTTAATTCAAAGTTGTTCGTTTGCTCGGCTCATTTCACCACGGATAGTTTTTCTAACCTGGGACAATATCAAACAGGCTCAGCGTCTGATACTGGAGAAGCGGCTATTCAAACTATTCCCGCAAGCAGTAAGTAGTGATTTTATCCACTTATTGACTGTCTAAACAGTTTCTGATTAAATTGAAAGTTTCTTAGTGAGACAACATTAACGATAATATACCCTGTGTTGTCTAGATCCACAAGTACAGTAACAATAGGAAACTCCAAGTAGCATAACAGTTTGACAAATGACAAAGGTAAATATTATTTCCAGCCAGTGTTGTCATATAAATCTACAAAATACAACCGTAAATACATATGGACACCCCTTTCGTCGGATAGAATTATAATTAGCCTATATTTCATCAACAACATGTAACTCAGGAGCTAACTGTGTTAGTTTAGATGCTTATAGCTCACTCGATCCTTCTAGCTAATGTCACCACCTCCACCACTTAAGTTGAAACGATAGTCATTTGACAAGGCATCTAGTCAATTTGTTAAAACATTTTTTTACAATTATTTACACGCTAACGTTACCCAGTTTGCTGTTTAGAGTTTGTGACTCAAAGTGAAGAAGCTATAAAATCATTGTAAAATCATACGGTGACGCATTACAATGATTAAAATATTTTGACAATGCTAAAAACAAAGTTGTGACTACTGACGTTATGAGTTAATGTGTAAAGTTAATGTTATATGCTAGTTCACATGTAGGCTGAAGTTATAGTACTGACGTTACGTTTTGCAGGTCTTACTGAAAATAAAAACTAAACTTACCACTCAGAAGCGTCCATTTCCAATCTCAAAACAATTGGTTGTTGCTCAAAATCTGCATCTTCGTCAGGAACAGGACCAAACATATAAGGTTGGATGCATAATCTCTCCATTGCCATGATGTGTTTCCGTCACTAAAGCTACTGAAATTAGCCGTGCAGTGAAACAGCCAATCGGAGCAGAACTCCATATTAATATTCATGACCCTTCCAAATAAGGCAAAAACAGACCATTTCATCCTGGGGACAATTTTGGGGTTGTAATGGACCTGTAAAACCGTACAATTGGACAATTTTTGCCCTTAAATAAGTCACATACCCTCTATGTAGACATCAGAGAACAATTTAAAATATTGTTTAAACTCATTCTAGGGCACCTTTGACAAAGTAACTGTGACAGGATTAATGTTGTACAGAAGCTGCGTATGTCTCAATGTAATAATAATATATGTATTTAATTTATACAGTGAAGAATATGCATTGTTATTTAACCTTAAACCTACTTTAAAAGCACTGTTTATTTCTTATGTATCTTGTTCTGTTGTATTTATATTGGCCTGCTGGATGTTAAATGGATCCAGTCTATGTGATATAAATGATTTGACAATGGAGCAATAAACTAGCTAGTAGGCTATAAGTTAGTTTTTTTTTTTTTTACTTTGCTGATTTAAAACATGATCAAAACACTATATTTGATTGACAAAATTTCAAATAAGTGAAGTGAAGTGACGTGTGTGGCCAATTATGGTGACCCAATACTAGGAATTTGTGCTCTGCATTTAACCCATCCAAGTGCACACACACAGTAGTGAACACACACCGTGAACACACACCCAGAGCTGAAATAAGAAGGCAAGTGACAAATATCGGTATCGGAATCGGGCAATAATTGTTTGTTAAAATCTGTATCGGCCCCCAAAAATCCTATCGGTGCATCCCCAATATGTATATATAAATGATTGGAAACCGCATGGAAATTCATTGGTCATTGAGATTTCATTGGGAAGCTATATTATCCTGTCATCTTCAGATAAAAAGAAACCATTAAACACTATCATATTTGCTCAAGCATTCAAACTGCCAATCATTTGGTACATTTGGCACCTTGGTGAAAGATTTGTATATTTTCTTGGCTCTTGAATGTGTGGTTGACCTTTAGAGGGGGGTCCTCTGTCCGATGTCTCTCCCCTGCCCGCTCCGGTATGTGCAGAAGTGAAGGTTTCCTCTCCAATCACTGGGCTAGTTTATGACCAGAGAATGATGCTTCATCACAACATGTGGGATGGGTGAGAGTGACTCCTCCTTACATAAACACAATACATAATAACTGCTTACATAACATAAACACCACAATAACCCAGTGAGAGCTGAAAAGTGACAATGTTCTCATTTGTGTGTGTTTTGGTTATTTGGTTGTGCATAATACATAAGATGAGGATGTATTGATTCCCACAGTCATCACCCAGAGCTCCCTCAGAGAATTTCACGGATCTTTTCCCGACATGAGGAGTTGGGCCTGCTGTCCCGTTGCCAGCGGATACCAGCTCGCTTGGCAACAGAGGAAGAGTTGGCACTCTGTCACAGGTGAAATGCATTCAGATGAGTAAATAAATAATGTATGATATGCAAATCTGTATTTCATTTGTGTGATAATAATATTTCTTCTCTTTTCAATGCTCATTTGATTAGTAAAACGAATGCAACATTGCATTTGATTTAATTGCTGTCTGTTTATCTCTCTTGTACTAGTTCTAAGCACATAAGCACTATTAAGAGTACGGAGCACATGAAACCCAGAGACCTGCACCGACTGGGGAACGATTACAACTCCATCTTTATCAATAATGAGAGCTACACCTGTGCCCTGATGGCCGCTGGGTCATGCTTTAACTCCGTACAGGCCATACTCACAGGCCAGGTCTGTCTTTTTATCTTTTACATGTCTCAGTATACTATCATATTACTGCTTGAATTTGTTCCCAGGTGACCTCAATGGTTTGTTTGGTCCCGTAGGTGAGAAACGGCGTGGCCATAGTCCGTCCTCCCGGTCATCATGCAGAGAAAGACACAGCTTGTGGTTTCTGTTTCTTTAATACAGCCGCTTTGGCCGCACGCTATGCCCAGAGCATCACGCACAAATCCCTGCGGGTCCTCATCCTCGATTGGGATGTTCATCACGGAAACGGCACACAGCACATCTTTGAGGAGGATGACAGGTTTGTCCAGTCCCACAGTTAACCATAACCTCATATAGTGTATATATAGTACTAAAGCAACACTGGTCTGTATTCCAAAGTCAGGTGTCCATTAGAGGTCCATTTATAATTTAAAATGTTCCTTTCACTAATAAAGTAGTATTTTAGTTTGCATGAGAGTTTTTGACACTGACCCTTAGAATTAATGTTCATCATTGTCAGGGGCAAGTCAGGGATTTTATTGCCGTCTGAATCCAGAATGTCAGTGTTTTTCTCTGACCACCCGTGTAAAAATCCCGGCCGAATGACCTACTGTTTTTAGACAAACACAAAGGTTGTGTGGTGATTTAGGGTGCGTTTACACTTGTCGTTCGGTTCGTTTGGTCCGGACCAAAAAACAAAACATATATTCCTGGGCCGCTTAACAATGCTGTGTGCTGGATTAAATGCAATAATTTTATGCGTGTACATATGGTTTTATTTTTACCAGCTGAGAACTCACAAAGAGCTCATAATATGTTCAAAACATTCAGAACAGCAGCAGGATTTCCTCCGTTGAGCAGAAACGCAGATCGGCATATATTGATGAGGCACTTTACCTCCTCGTTGCTCCACGTTTGCCCTCTACTCATTTTGGATACACCGATCTTTCCGCGTCGTCAAATCAGCTGACTTGTTGCGTCGCATCTTGTGACATCACGTCCTGTTTTTGGTTCGTTTACATGTCTTTGGTCCGTGTTGCATTCATATATCAATCGAACCGCATTAGAGTTGGTTTGGAAGCGGACCAAGACCCATCTTTTTAGCGGTCTCGGTCCGCTTGTTTGGTGCGCACCAGGGTTCAGATGGCAGCGTTCACATATGTTCAAATGAACCACACTAACCGAGCAATCGCACCAGGGTTCGTTTTAATCGAACCAAACATGACAAGTGTGAACGCACCCTTAATTGCGTCTGAATGAAATCACATCCGAATGCACGAGTTTATCACTGAGATGGCATACAGTATGTAATATAATATATAATAGGGCTTATGGCTACGTTCATACTGTCAGTCCAAATTCAAATTTTTGTGCATATCCGATTGAAATCAGATTTAGCAAGTCTGAATGGCCAAAAATCACATGAAATCTGTTTCAAGCTACATTCGGATGTTGTTTGAAATCCCATTTCTGGAAATCCGTTTCAGTCTGACTGCTCTGATTGGATTTTGTGTGGTTTATGTGACTTTCTCACAGCACATAAGAAGCAAATGTCAGGTGTTGTTATAGGAAACAAGCTGAAAGTTGCTGCAGAAACAAGGTTGTGTAACTGCAAAGTGCCAGACGAGCAGAAAATAACAGTATAACAGAGACGTGCATTCATATATCAATCGCACCGCACTAGAGTAGGTTTGGAAGCGGACCGAGACCCATCTTTTTAGCGGCCTCGGTCCGCTTGTTTGGTGCGAACCAGGGTTCGGATGGCAGCGTTCACATATGTTCAAATGAACCGCACTAACCGAGCAATCGCACCAGGGTTCGTTTTAATCCAACCAAACATGACAAGTGTGAACGCACCCTTAATTGCGTCTGAATCCACATCTCTGAGTTTTCAAGAATATATCACTTCAAAATTCACTGTTTATATCCTTTTTGACCCCTGCAGACCACCGTATGGTTCATTTGGACGCATTTTAAAGATCTAGACTTTTATTACTGAAATGCTGGCGAGTATTTACAAGAGCAATATATTTCATCACTGCACAAAAAATAAAAAGAAGAAAAGCATGTGAACATTTGAAATGGGCCGTTATTACGGCAGCGATTATATCTGTTAATAACCACAGCATTATGATCACCTCATGTAAACAAGAGGCTGCGTTCACTTATTCCTGCTCATTTCCATGTGGAATAAAATCACATCTTTTATTTTGAGATGAAATACAAGACAGAAAACCATTTTAACTATAATGTGCGTCTATATCTTCCCATTTTTAAACAGATTTAAATAATTTGCAGTCAATCATGTTATTGAGCACGTGAGCAGGTTCCCAGGAGCGCATGATCACAAAACTCTCCTCCACTGTGAATAAATCAAATCCGAATGCACGAGTTTATCACTGAGATGGCATACAGTATGTAATATAATATATAATAGGGCTTATGGCTACGTTCATACTGTCAGTCCAAATTAAAATTTTTGTGCATATCCGATTGAAATCAGATTTAGCAAGTCTGAATGATCACATGAAATCTGTTTCAAGCTACATTCGGATGTTGTTTGAAATCCCATTTCTGGAAATCCGTTTCAGTCTGACTGCTCTGATTGGATTTCGTGTGGTTTATGTGACTTTCTCACGGCACATAAAACGCAAATGTCAGGTGTTGTTATAGGAAACAAGCTGAAAGTTGCTGCAGAAACAAGGTTGAGTTACTGCAAAGTGCCAGACGAGCAGAAAATGACAGTATAACAGAGACGTGTTTTGAGACAGGCGGAGACGACAGCACAGAATAAAGCCACTCATACCAGCCTCCTATGTTTCTGCCGCTGCCTCAGAAGACGCAGTAGTCCAGCACGCCGGCTACACATTGTCATGTTGTAAATAAGACAACATCTGTATTGCATACCCCTCCATACAGTTGTTGTTTATGGCGTATACCTACCAACACAGCGATAGAAACCAATGCAGATATTCAGGAAAACGAAAGAGCGGCATGGATACGAACATCAGATCTGAACAGTTGCGATACACAATGTGGACTTCAATAATTGTAGATCAGATTTCAATCAGATACACAAATAATTGGATTTGGACTGACAGTGTGAACGTAGCCTATGAGACTTCTGTATGCAAATTACCGTGTGTTTGATAGGCCAACCTCTTTAAATTTAAATAAGTTGGATTTGTAGTCAAGTCCAATATAGTGTTTAGCTGCCCCATCTTTCAATAACAGTCTGTTTGCAAAGTAGCATTGCATTGTGACCGACTCATTAAACAATGATAATGGTGTCCTTCATTCATTCAATCATTTTTTATTTATAGGTGCCTTTCATGACACTAACACACCTTACAAATCTTCCTAAAAACATCAGTATAACAACAACAGACAAAGGAAACAATAATATACATTAAGACAGTAAGGAATAAGATATATGCAATCATAAAGAAGCCTATTTAAATGAGTTTTAAAAGTGTGAAGGCTGTCGCTGTTACAGATGTCTTGAGGAAGGGCAGCATAACTAAAAGCCCTGGACCTCACACTTCTCAGACGAATACACGGTTGGACTAAAAAGATTGATGAAGAGGATCTGAGGTTACGCGCAGGAGTATAGATTTGAAGAAGATCAGATGAAGGAGCTAAATTATTAAGAGCCTTGTAAGTAAGAAGCAGGATATTGATATCAATTCGATATTTAACTGGAAGATTAATGGGGAAGAACCGGAGAAATGTGCTCTATGGCAGAGGCTGCTGAAATCTGAACCAGCTGCAGTCTATGTAAAGTTTTAGATGGAAGACCAAAGAAAAGAGAGTTACAGGAATGTATATGTGATGTAACCAGGGCATGAACATAATCATGAACATTTAGTAATGGCCAAAAAAAGGGTCTGGGTAAATATAAAAGGGCAATGGATCCTCTTTATGTTGTCATGATTTATAAATAAATATCATTTTGTTTAGATCAGTCGCATATGCATTGGACCAATGACCAATCAAACCGTCTCTAGTGACTTTGTATTGCGTGAAGCGCCTCCTTGTCATTTTTGACTTATAACAAAAAACAGAACAATGTCTAAAAGCTGATATGTGACAAGGTGTACAGCAAACAAGCTAAACAACCCAGAACGAAAAAACCCAGAAGTTTTTATAAGCTGTTGACCCAAAAAACGAGCGTTTAAGGACAAAAAAGTGGATACAGGCAATTGAGACAGAGCGTGACATGTTATATTACACTGAGAACTACACCCACTAGAGGGGAACGTGATCAGAGACAGGAAATATAATATATAAAACTGACATTTGGATATTTGACTTAACAGTGACAAAATGTTTACTGCACACATAGGCATACTGAGTGTCAGGATCCCAAAAGTACCCATTCTTCCTGCTGAAGCTTCACGTCTTATTGCCTGTATTCACTTTTGTCTCCTTAAACGCTCGTTTTTTTGGGTCGACAGCTTATAAAAATGTATTTCTGTGTTTTTTAGCTTGTTTGCTGTACACCTTGTCACATATCAGCTTTTAGACATTGTTCTGTTTTTTGTTATAAGTCCGAAATGACAAAAAGGAAGCCTCACGCAATGCAAAGTCAATGGAGAGCGTTGGATTGTTTCCCCCCCTGTGTGGGCGTGGCCTAAATACGCTCTGTCTCCATGTTTTTGTCTTTCTCCAGCGTCCTGTACATTTCTCTGCATCGCTATGAAGACGGGACGTTTTTCCCCAACTCGGAGGATGCTAACTATGATAAGGTGGGGCAGGGGAAAGGCCGAGGATACAATGTCAACATCCCCTGGAATGGAGGAAAGATGGGAGACCCAGAATACATGGCAGCTTTCCATCACTTAGTGATGCCAATAGCCAGAGAGGTAAAATATGCTCATTTGTACCTTATGACCCAAGCATGTGTTGTTTGGTGTTATAGCGTGAATAGCGTTGTCTGTGTTCTAGTTTGCCCCTGAGCTGGTGCTGGTGTCTGCTGGGTTTGATGCGGCACGGGGTGATCCGTTAGGAGGGTACCAGGTGACCCCAGAGGGCTACGCCCACTTCACCCATCAGTTGATGGGTCTGGCAGCAGGAAGAGTGCTAGTCATATTGGAGGTGGGTTATATTCACTCTCACATTCACAGTGTTTACACTTTATACTATTGAGTTTTTCAGTGGCCAGTGCTGATGTCGATATCTAGAGCACATGGTGCCTGATGGTAGCCATAATTTCTATATAATAAAATTAGTTGAAATCAAAGGATTCGTACACTAAGGCCCTGTCCACACGGAGACAAGTTTAGCTGTATACGTAGAAATTTTGTATTGTTTCGTCCAGATGGATCTGGCATTTTAGGAGCCTGAAACCGGTATTTTTTTAAACCGGGTCCCAGAGTGGATAAAGGCCTTCTGAAGCGAAGTGGCGCGTTTGTGTAGAAAAAAATATCCATATTGAAAACTTTATAGACTAAAATCATCAGCGAGGGTGAGTAAATCATCTAATTCAAATCATCTCATCAAGTCTAATTTTAATTTTTGGGTGAACTAACCATTTAAGCAGCACTATTTTCAGCAGCTAAGTGATTTCACCATTGATAATAATAATAAATGTTTCTTGAGCAGAAAATCAGCATTTTAGAATGACACTGAAGATTGGAGTAATGATGATGAAAATTCAGATTTGCATCACAGGAATAAATTGCGTGTAATAATATTTCACATATATTACAGTTTTTACTGTATTTTTGATCAAATAAATGCAGCCTTGGTGCGAAATAAAAACTTCATACTAAAACATTAGTTGACTCCAAACTTGAACAGTAGCGTATGTACACACTGGTTAATGATGTCATCTCACCCTTTTCACCATAGGGAGGATATAACCTCACTTCCATCTCGGAGTCCATGTCCATGTGCACTAGTATGTTGCTGGGAGACTCTCCTCCACCGCTAGACCATCTACCCCCTCCCAAGACCAGCGCTGCTGTCACCATTAACAATGTCCTGCGTGCCCACGCCCCCTTCTGGAGCTCCCTGAGAATACAGAGTGAGTCTGAGACTGACATGCAGCTAGTGACACAAAGTGTACTTCATATCAATTTCATAGCTGAAGAATTGAAAAATTAAAAGAAAATGCTTTTGTTTGTTTGTTTATATCAGTTCCAGAGTCACTTCGTTTGTCTTTGCCGTCTCCTAAACCGAAAGGCAAGCGGGCGTCGGCAGGCAGGGGCAAGAAATCGTCTCGCCAGTCCACCCCTGCTCAGAGTCCTGGACAGAAACCGCAGCATCTTGAGCAGTCCGGCCTTGATGAGCTCACTGAGGATCTGCTTTCTCTGAATCTCAACACAAGTACCTCATCAAACACCAGCCCAGCGTCAGTTGCTATCGGAGGAGCCAGACGGAAGGTAAAACCCAACCCACAGAGGAATTTGGCAGGCCAGGAGTCGGATTCACACCTAAAACCCACATCAGAGAAAGCCAGAGATGGAGACGGCACACATGCAGAGGTTACGGCTGTAAAAGCAGAGACACCTGTAGGCAATCTCAAATGTCATTAGCAGAATGTTTTGGTGACTTGTAATGTATTCAGTCATTAAACATGCTCTGTTTAACAGGACCGGTCGATCCCAGTGTCTGTGGTCACTGGAAATTCAGCTGCCATGCATGACCAGGAGAGCTGTGGTCTGGAGGCTGCTTGTGGTGGCACTGTGAAGGCAGTCATAGAGGTCTTCGGAGTCCAGCCCACGGATTTGGTAATGTGTTCCAGCCATTCAAAACATTACAGAAATAGAGAAGCTCAGTGCAGAGAAGATCGTGTGGCGCTTTCCCACTGCATGGTGCGTTTGGTACGGTTCGCTTAAATAGTACCACCTCAATTGAGGTTCCAAGTGTCCCGTACCGATACTAAAAAGTGACGTGTAAACACTACAGATCACTGATTGTTCAGAGAGAATCGTCACTAGCGTCACTACCATTATATGCTTTTGTGACAGTGATATGGCGAATGAGACCCTAAACACATTGCTAAATACAAGATTAGTTTACCCTTGTGGGCCGTTGAGCAAATCAAGTGATGTCGCCATCTGCGCTTTGTTTTTAGCAGTATTTTGTTTTGCTGTTATCAGCCTCCTTTGAAACAAACTTCTTCGTCTTGTAGTTAAAAACATCCACATGACGAGAAGTAGAGGCGGCACAATTACAATGATCATTCTATAATCCAACCCATTTTAAAGCGGTGCTAACTGCAGTGGAAACCCAAACCGAGCCAAAGCAAGCCGTCCTGAACTGAGTCGTACCACATAGTGGAAACCCAAACCGAGCCAAAGCAAGCCGTCCAGAACTGAGTCGTACCACACAGTGGAAAACCAAACCGACCCAAAGCAAGCCGTCCCGACCTGAGATGTACCACACAGTGGAAAACAAAACCGAGCCAAAGCAAGCCGTCCTGGACTGAGTCGTACCACATAGTGGAAAACCAAATCGAGCCAAAGCAAGCCATCCCAAACTGAGTCGTACCACATAGTGGAAAACCAAATCGAGCCAAAGCAAGCCGTCCCAAACTGAGTCGTACCACACAGTGGAAACCCAAACCGAGCCAAAGCAAGCTGTCCCGACCTGAGTCGTACCACACAGTGGAAACCCAAACCGAGCCAAAGCAAGCCGTCCTGAACTGAGTCGTACCACATAGTGGAAAACCAAATCGAGCCAAAGCAAGCCGTCCTGAACTGAGTCGTACCACATAGTGGAAACCCAAACCGAGCCAAAGCAAGCCGTCCTGAACTGAGTCGTACCACATAGTGGAAAACCAAACCGAGCCAAAGCAAGCCGTCCCAAACTGAGTCGTACCACATAGTGGAAAACCAAACCGAGCCAAAGCAAGCCGTCCTGAACTGAGTCGTACCACATAGTGGAAAACCAAACCGAGCCAAAGCAAGCCGTCCCAAACTGAGTCGTACCACATAGTGGAAAACCAAACCGAGCCAAAGCAAGCCGTCCTGAACTGAGTCGTACCACATAGTGGAAACCCAAACCGAGCCAAAGCAAGCCGTCCTGAACTGAGTCGTACCACATAGTGGAAAACCAAACCGAGCCAAAGCAAGCCGTCCTGAACTGAGTCGTACCACATAGTGGAAAACCAAACCGAGCCAAAGCAAGCCGTCCCAAACTGAGTCGTACCACATAGTGGAAAACCAAACCGAGCCAAAGCAAGCCGTCCTGAACTGAGTCGTACCACATAGTGGAAACCCAAACCGAGCCAAAGCAAGCCGTCCTGAACTGAGTCGTACCACACAGTGGAAAACCAAACCGAGGCAAAGCAAGCCGTCCCAACCTGAGTCGTACCACACAGTGGAAACCCAAACCGAGGCAAAGCAAGCCGTCCCAAACTGAGTCGTACCACACAGTGGAAACCCAAACCGAGCCAAAGCAAGCCGTCCAGAACCGAGTCGTACCACACAGTGGAAAACCAAACCGAGCCAAAGCAAGCCATTCCGACCTGAGATGTACCACACAGTGGAAAACATGAGATGCAGTGGAATTGAAAAAAAGATGTTTTTTGTTAAAGTTGCACTTCTTTTAACTTTACATGGCTTTCTAAACAAGCGAGTGCAACAGTAAATATGTCTGTCTAGTGCTTGTTTACATGGCAACAACGGAAAAGCAGCGCAGAAAATGTGTTCAGTGTGAACGGCTTGGTCACGGTTGTGACGTAACCAATAGCACTTTTCCACTGCATGGTAACACGTGCTACGACTCAGTTTAGCTCGATTCACTTTTCCACTGTGTGGTACGACTCAGTTTGGGACGGCTTGCTTTGGCTCGGTTTGGTTTTCCACTATGTGGTACAACTCAGTTTGGGACGGCTTGCTTTGGCTCGGTTTGGTTTTCCACTATGTGGTACGACTCAGTTTGGGACGGCTTGCTTTGGCTCGGTTTGGTTTTCCACTATGTGGTACGACTCAGTTTGGGACGGCTTGCTTTGGCTCGGTTTGGTTTTCCACTATGTGGTACGACTCAGAGTTTAGTGGAAAACCAAACCGAGCCAAAGCAAGTCGTCCTGGACTGAGTCGTACCACATAGTGGAAAACCAAATCGAGCCAAAGCAAGCCATCCCAAACTGAGTCGTACCACATAGTGGAAAACCAAATCGAGCCAAAGCAAGCCGTCCCGAACTGAGTCGTACCACACAGTGGAAACCCAAACCGAGCCAAAGCAAGCCGTCCTGAACTGAGCCGTACCACACAGTGGAAACCCAAACCGAGCCAAAGCAAGCCGTCCTGAACTGAGTCGTACCACATAGTGGAAACCCAAACCGAGCCAAAGCAAGCCGTCCCAAACTGAGTTGTACCACATAGTGGAAAACCAAATCGAGCCAAAGCAAGCCGTCCTGAACTGAGTCGTACCACATAGTGGAAAACCAAACCGAGCCAAAGCAAGCCGTCCTGAACTGAGTCGTACCACATAGTGGAAAACCAAACCGAGCCAAAGCAAGCCGTCCTGAACTGAGTCGTACCACATAGTGGAAAACCAAACCGAGCCAAAGCAAGCCGTCCTGAACTGAGTCGTACCACATAGTGGAAAACCATATCGAGCCAAAGCAAGCCATCCCAAACTGAGTCGTACCACATAGTGGAAAACCAAATCGAGCCAAAGCAAGCCGTCCCGAACTGAGTCGTACCACACAGTGGAAACCCAAACCGAGCCAAAGCAAGCCGTCCTGAACTGAGCCGTACCACACAGTGGAAACCCAAACCGAGCCAAAGCAAGCCGTCCTGAACTGAGTCGTACCACATAGTGGAAACCCAAACCGAGCCAAAGCAAGCCGTCCCAAACTGAGTTGTACCACATAGTGGAAAACCAAATCGAGCCAAAGCAAGCCGTCCTGAACTGAGTCGTACCACATAGTGGAAAACCAAACCGAGCCAAAGCAAGCCGTCCTGAACTGAGTCGTACCACATAGTGGAAAACCAAACCGAGCCAAAGCAAGCCGTCCTGAACTGAGTCGTACCACATAGTGGAAAACCAAACCGAGCCAAAGCAAGCCGTCCCAAACTGAGTTGTACCACACAGTGGAAAACCAAACCGAGCCAAAGCAAGCCGTCCTGAACTGAGTCGTACCACATAGTGGAAAACCAAACCGAACCAAAGCAAGCCGTCCTGAACTGAGTCGTACCACACAGTGGAAACCCAAACCAAGCCAAAGCAAGCCGTCCTGAACTGAGTCGTACCACACAGTGGAAACCCAAACCAAGCCAAAGCAAGCAGTCCTGAACTGAGTCGTACCACACAGTGGAAACCCAAACCAAGCCAAAGCAAGCCGTCCCAAACTGAGTCGTACCACACCGTGGAAACCCAAACCGAGCCAAAGCAAGCCGTCCTGAACTGAGTCGTACCACATAGTGGAAAACCAAACCGAGCCAAAGCAAGCCGTCCCAAACTGAGTCGTACCACATAGTGGAAAACCAAACCGAGCCAAAGCAAGCCGTCCCAAACTGAGTCGTACCACATAGTGGAAAACCAAACCGAGCCAAAGCAAGCCGTCCCAAACTGAGTCGTACCACATAGTGGAAAACCAAACCGAGCCAAAGCAAGCCGTCCCAAACTGAGTCGTACCACATAGTGGAAAACCAAACCGAGCCAAAGCAAGCCGTCCTGAACTGAGTTGTACCACACAGTGGAAAACCAAACCGAGCCAAAGCAAGCTGTCCCAAACTGAGTTGTACCACACAGTGGAAAACCAAACCGAGCCAAAGCAAGCTGTCCCAAACTGAGTTGTACCACATAGTGGAAAACCAAACCGAGCCAAAGCAAGCTGTCCCAAACTGAGTTGTACCACACAGTGGAAAACCAAACCGAGCCAAAGCAAGCCGTCCTGAACTGAGTCGTACCACATAGTGGAAAACCAAACCGAGCCAAAGCAAGCCGTCCCAAACTGAGTCGTACCACATAGTGGAAAACCAAACCGAGCCAAAGCAAGCTGTCCCAAACTGAGTTGTACCACACAGTGGAAAACCAAACCGAGCCAAAGCAAGCCGTCCTGAACTGAGTCGTACCACATAGTGGAAAACCAAACCGAGCCAAAGCAAGCTGTCCCAAACTGAGTTGTACCACACAGTGGAAAACCAAACCGAGCCAAAGCAAGCCGTCCTGAACTGAGTCGTACCACATAGTGGAAAACCAAATCGAGCCAAAGCAAGCCGTCCTGAACTGAGTCGTACCACATAGTGGAAAACCAAACCGAGCCAAAGCAAGCCGTCCTGAACTGAGTCGTACCACACAGTGGAAACCCAAACCAAGCCAAAGCAAGCCGTCCCAAACTGAGTCGTACCACACCGTGGAAAACCAAACCGAGCCAAAGCAAGCCGTCCTGAACTGAGTCGTACCACATAGTGGAAAACCAAACCGAGCCAAAGCAAGCCGTCCTGAACTGAGTCGTACCACACAGTGGAAACCCAAACCAAGCCAAAGCAAGCCGTCCCAAACTGAGTCGTACCACACCGTGGAAACCCAAACCGAGCCAAAGCAAGCCGTCCCAAACTGAGTCGTACCACACCGTGGAAACCCAAACCGAGCCAAAGCAAGCCGTCCTGAACTGAGTCGTACCACATAGTGGAAAACCAAACCGAGCCAAAGCAAGCCGTCCCGAACTGAGTCGTACCACATAGTGGAAAACCAAACCGAGCCAAAGCAAGCCGTCCCAAACTGAGTCGTACCACATAGTGGAAAACCAAACCGAGCCAAAGCAAGCCGTCCCAAACTGAGTCGTACCACATAGTGGAAAACCAAACCGAGCCAAAGCAAGCCGTCCCAAACTGAGTTGTACCACATAGTGGAAAACCAAACCGAGCCAAAGCAAGCCGTCCCAAACTGAGTCGTACCACATAGTGGAAAACCAAACCGAGCCAAAGCAAGCCGTCCCAAACTGAGTCGTACCACATAGTGGAAAACCAAACCGAGCCAAAGCAAGCCGTCCCAAACTGAGTTGTACCACATAGTGGAAAACCAAACCGAGCCAAAGCAAGCCGTCCCAAACTGAGTCGTACCACATAGTGGAAAAGTGAATCGAGCTAAACTGAGTCGTAGCACGTGTTACCATGCAGTGGAAAAGTGCTATTGGTTACGTCAAAACCGTGACCAAGCCGTTCACACTGAACACATTTTCTGCGCTGCTTTTCCATTGTTGCCATGTAAACAAGCACTAGACAGACATATTTACTGTTGCACTCGCTTGTTTAGAAAGCCATGTAAAGTTAAAAGAAGTGCAACTTTAACAAAAAACATCTTTTTTTTCAATTCCACTGCATCTCATGTTTTTTAAACGCAAAAAAGTACTCTGTGTGATCGGCACTTTGGTTATTTGTTTTTAAACTATGCATAAATACATGATTCTGTTTTGTTTATAATTGTTTATGCAATTTACTAAATTTGTTTTTGTACAGATATTCATGTTATTTATTTGCTTTGAATAAACAGTTGACTGTGGTGCATTAATATTTTGCTCATGTAGCCTCAGGAGAACAGCCAAAAGCTTTTACTCCCTATCTGAAATTATGCCTTTTAAATTTGAATATAATTCAAATATTAGTCATATTTAAGCATAACATTTGAATTTAAACCTATTAATAATAAAACAAGTATATATGCACGAGTAGGTTACATGCATATGGGTGAATTTAAGAATATTACTTGTAACGGAGTTGCATGTTAGAAGTCTCTGTGTGATATTGTTAATGTGAATTTGAGTGGTGATCTAATTGTGTTGCTAGGACGGCATGCATGTGGTGAACCCGTTGCCATGGTGCCCACACTTGGAGTCAGTGCGACTGGTGCCCGCAGGTGGCATTGATGTCTTCCTGCCGTGTGAAGAGTGTGGAGGTGATGTTGAAAACTGGATCTGCCTCTTCTGCTACAAGGTAACAGCTAATGATGCTCAAAATCACATGAGGTGCTGACAGTGGTACACACTGGGTCTCATCCACTAACATGTGAAATCTGCTTACAAACAAACGCTCACAAACAAATCCTCATTCAGTAATCAGCAATAGCTACTATAACATTTCTAATAGAATGTTATGATTACATTTTCTACATAGATCATCTTAAATATGTCATCACATACAGCTAAAGAATATAGAAATAAAGAATAAAGAAAATGAGCGTTAGAGTTTACAGTTCCTCTGCATTAGAGGTCCTGTTCTCAGTCCTTCCAGAAAATGCGTTTTTTTTTTTGTGATTGTTGCGGGCAAAAATCCTTGATTATGCGGCATGTTTTCTTACAAAAATGCAATGGAAAATGCGGGATATTTATGTAATTTTATGCGATGAAATTGCGGGAACTTGCAAAAACTGCAGTTTGATGAGAAAGAGAAAAAAAGCACTACATCACAGAAAGTGCTGGGAATATTTAAGTTCCCATCTTGTTTTATTGAGGACCTTAATAAACACACGGCTCAAATTTACAAAACATTGAGTCAAACAAGTTCTGTAGCTTTACAAAAGGAATATGCTACAACTTCTGAAAAATGAATAAATAACTTCCTGTTTTACAGAGGTAGCTTTACAAAACAGACATTTGAGTGCTTCCAATGCACAAAGTGCAATCTCTTAAAGGGTTCGTAAATTCTGTCATTAATGACGTCCCCTCATGTCGTTGGACACCCTTCAGACCTCCGTTCGTCTTCAGACACAAATTAAGATATTTTAGTTGAATTCCGATGGCTCAGAAAGGCCTCCATTGGCACAATGTACACTCTCAAGACCCATAAAAGGCACTAAAGACACTACAATAACTTTATGAAGCGACGATAATAGTTATTGTGCGCAAAAAAAAACTAAATAACGACTTATATAGTGATCACCGATTTCAAAACACAGCATCATGATGCTATGAATCATGAATCGACTCACTGATTCATAACGCTCTGAAGCTTCATGATTCTGTGTTTTGAAATCGGTCAGCACACCGGGAAACTGCTTTGCTCTTTTGCTGTTATTTTTGTTGGCCAATGGGAGTTTGCGCTTCATCATGGTTTCTCTGATATCTATGGTTTCTCCACGGGGGTTTGCAGCTTTTCGATGACGTTCGCGACGGGTAATTATGTCACTTCAAAACGTTCCCATGGCAACAGGGGGAAATGGCGGCTCTTGTGTGAAGTAAACAAACATTTTTCCACTTTCTGCTAATATATATATGACTTATTTTGCAACGAAAATGCGGGGATTAGGAAATCATGCTAGCCCCGCATATTTTGCACGCGGAAATAGGCAATTTATGATCTTGCAATCTTGTTGACATGATTTAGGCGAGAGTGTATGGAGATGTTTTGTGCACATTACTAACTTTGAGTACGTGGACACTCTTTAAGAATACTCCAGATTCATTCATGTTCGAGGTCAAAGGGGGATAGTTCACAAAAATGAAAATGTGCTGTTCATGTAGGTGTCAAGAACATGTCAAGAGATTTTTAGCTGAAATCGTAGTCATTGGTGATTCATATAATGCAAGTCAAGGGCTACCGTCACTTTGAGAGTCAAATAAACATATACAGGCAAAACAAAATGAATACCCATGGCTCCTGACGACACATTGAGGTTTTATGAAACGATCGGTCTGAGCAAGAAACTGAACACCTGTAATCCTCAGCCTGGTGAATTTGTCATCAGAAGTTTTCCTGTGTGAATAAATATGAATAATCCACACAATTATTAGTTATTAAGATGCATTCTTTTTTTAATTACAAAATTCGATGAGTATTTTTCTTCTTTTCTTATTTGAGATCACATATGAATAGTTAAAGATTGATCTCTTTTTTTTCAGGTGCTCTGCGGGCGTTATGTGAACCAGCACATGGTGACCCACGGTCAGGTGTCGGGTCACCCTCTGGTGCTGAGCTTCGCTGATCTTTCTGTCTGGTGCTACGCCTGTGAGTCATACATCCACAACCAGGTTAGTGCCGCCCAGGCCTCTTTTGATGAATGGCACCGTTAATGTTGATCTGCAACATGAATGAATGATGCACTTCATGAGATTGACATTTATCTAATCTGGCATTACTGCTACTGTGACTGTTGTGTATGTTTTCCAAAGATTCAGAACAACAGCTGTGTAACTGTGTCTGTCTGTCTCTGCACACACAGGTGCTCCATGAAGCCAAAAACGCTGCTCACCTCGTGAAGTTTGGAGAGGGAATTCTTCCTTTCAACTAAACCAGCAGAGAGAAGGAAGTGTGTGTGTGTGTGTGTGTGTGTGTGTGTGTGTGTGTGTGTGTGTGTGTGTGTGTGTGTGTGTGTGTGTGTGTGTGTTGTGAGATGGTTGTTGTTTGCATGTATATAGATGCAGTGAAAATAACA
Source organism: Romanogobio albipinnatus (assembly GCA_023566225.1). NCBI lineage: Eukaryota > Metazoa > Chordata > Actinopteri > Cypriniformes > Gobionidae > Romanogobio > Romanogobio albipinnatus. Next base: position 50,907,851 of record CM042253.1, read on the forward strand.
CCAAACTGAGCTGCAGTGGAAGCAAGTTTTGCTTCTCACTTGTGTCTTAAAGGGATAGTTCACCCAAAAAGGAAAAGCAGCCCATGATTTCCTCTCCCTCAAGTCATCAGGTGTGTATGACATTCTTCTTTCAGATGAACACAATCAGAGTTATATTAAAAATGTCCTGGCTCTTCCAAGCTTTATAATGGCAGTGAAAGGTTGTGTCGTTTTTGAAGTCCATAAAAGTGCATCTATCCATCATATAACTGCTCCACACGGCTCCGGGGGTTAATAAAGGCCTTCTGAAGCGAAGTGGCGCTTTTGTGTAAGAAAAATATCCTTATTTAAAACTTTATAGACTAAAATAACTAGCTTCCGGCGGTCAGCGGTACACAAGTCGACTTGAAAGAGTTGAAAGAGTAACCCCTGACGCATGCGTATTGATGAACGCAGAAGCGCAGAGGATAGAGCAAAACAAAACACCGGTCATGAATTTGAGTCTAAAACGAGGGGTTTGAGTTTGTTGCCCAGCTCTATCCACGAGACGCGTCAAAGTTTGAGATGCTCCTGTACATCACGTCACGGGTCACTCTTTTAGTCGACTCGTGTCCCGCTGACCGCCAGAAGCTAGTTATTTTAGTCTATAAAGATTTAAATATGGATATTTTTCTTACACAAAAGCGCCACTTGGCTTCAGAAGGCCTTTATTAACCCCCGAAGCCGTGTGGAGCAGTTATATGATGGATAGATGCACTTTTATGGACTTCATAAACGACACAACCATTCACTGCCATTATAAAGCTTGGAAGAGCCAGAACATTTTTAATGTAACTCTGATTGTGAATCGTCTGAAAGAAGAAGGTCATACACGCCTCGGATGACTTGAGGGAGAGGAAATCATGGGCTAATTAAAATTTTTGGGTGAACTAACCCTTTAAATAACATATTTCATTGATTCTCATTGTGCCAATAATGCCAAATACAAATTTTATGAATGGAATCGGTTTCATCTTAAAGAAAATAATTTTTTAAAAGGTGCACTGCAAATTGTTATAGTAATTTTGTAAGTTATTGCAGACGTGCGGTAGCCTGGTGCGAAGCTGTAGTATTTAGTGTGAAATGTTTCAGCTAACAGTGTTTGCACGCACTGTTGTGACGCACTCCGGGTTTCATCGTATCACTCCAGGCCAAGACATTCAAACTGTGGTAATTACAAAACAACCTTAAACTTAAAGTAATAAAAAGTGCAATATTTCCCAAAAGTGTTATTTTGTGTTTTTGTATATTTCCATTATGATATTTTTTTGCAGCGTATAGTGGCACAAACGTTTGGAAACTCTCCCTGTGTAACCGTTGGTACATGTTGCAATCTAAATAAAACCCGTCTGTTCCTTGTTCTTAAAAGTTCTTTCTATGGTCACATTTGTGAAAAGATAAAGGGCATAAAACCTGTCAAAAACATGTTCAGTGCAAAATAAATTAAAATGTATATTTTCCCCCTATTTTATGACATTATTTTTACTACAATTAATGACAATTCTCCCTTAATTCTCATTACCATAATGCAAACAAACCCACAAGAAATATTTAGTATTGGATATTATTACTCAAGTATTTATACATTATTGTGCATTGTAATTTTATATATATATATATATATATATATATATATATATATATATATATATATATATATATTCGCTTCAGAAGGCCTTTATTAACCCCCGAAGCCGTGTGGAGCAGTTATATGATGGATAGATGCACTTTTATGGACTTCAAAAATTACACAACCTTTCACTGCCATTATAAAGCTTGGAAGAGCCAGGACATTTTTAATATAACTCTGATTGTGTTCGTCTGAAAGAAGAATGTCATACATATATATATATATGCTCACCAAGGCTGCATTTATTACAAAAAAATCAGTAATATTGTGAAATATTATTAAAATGCAAAATAACTGCTTTCTATGTGAATATATTTTAAAATCTAATGTATTCCTGTGATCAAAGCTGAATTTATCATCATTACTCATGTCTTCAGTGTCACATGATAATTCAGAAATCATATTTTCAGCTTTCTTTGATACATAGAAAGAACAGCATTTATTTTAAAAGTCTTTAATGTCACTTTTGATCAATTTAATGTGTCCTTGCTGAATAAAAGTATTAATTTATTTAATTTATTTAAAAGATACTGTTCTTTTGAACTTTCTATTCATCAAAGAATCCTAAAAAAAACAGTTTTCAACACTGATGATAATCATAAATGTTTCTTGAGCATCAAATCCTCATATCAGAATGATTTCTGAAGGATCATGTGACACTGAAGACTGGAGTAATGATGATAAATTCAGCTTCAGATCACAAGAATACATTACATTTTACAATATATTCAAATAGAAAACAGTTATTTTAATTTCACAATATTACTGTATTTTTGTATTTTTAATAAAATTAATGCAGCCTTGGTGAGCAGAAGAGACTTCTAAAAACAATAAAAATCTTACTGATCAAAAACCGTTGAATGACAGAATATACACACACACACACACACACACACACACACACAATCATATTATGCATTATACAATCTCCTCTTAAATCTTATCACAATTACTAGAATATATGTGCATATATATATATATATAATATTATATTATATTATATATAATTACACTTAATATATTTCTGCATTCAATGCAATCGCTTAAACCTCTTGAGAATCTCTTAAATATACATATGATTTCTCATTGTTAAGTAGTCTCTTATTTGTTCCCAGAGCTGTGTATATATATATATATATATATATATAGAGAGAGAGAGAGAGAGAGAGAGAGAGAGAGAGAATATTTTGAGGTGAAATATTTTAATGATATTCACCCAAAGTGTATTATTTCTTTTAGTTAAAGTACTTTTGCAAGCATTAATGATCATGTCCTCTGAGAGATGCTGTCAGTGAACCTGCTCAATGAGCTTCTTCCTTTGACCATTCAAACCTTTATTCCTCTGCTGCTGTCTTTCTGTGTCATTTATCATGCGTTCATCTGAACCGCATCACTTCTGCATCATGTATTATTCTCTCACTTCCTCTTTCATCTCTGCATGCTGTGTAACGCTCTTAGGATTGATGAGCTGTAACTCTTTTCTCCCTACAGGGATTGACAGATCATTTCATTTTCTCATTGTGCATCATTGGATTGCATTGCTTTTGCTTGCGTGTGTGTGTGTGTGTGTGCGTGTGTGTGTGTGTGTACACGCAGAGACCCTCCTCCCAATCAGAATGGCCCTGCGCTCCCCCTCCCCTCTCCCACTCTCCTCTCCCTCCATATGTGTGAGGAAGATGGTTGCAACCAGCGTGGGCCTGTTTTTAATGTCGCACATCCTGTCGTGATCCCACCGGGAGCAAGAGGAGGAGAAGAATCCCTCCATTCAGGTCAATGTCTCTCTTTCGCTCACTCCCACGCTTTTACGTGATGCTGCTCTCCAGTAATTACATTTTAATGTGATTTTGTCACGCAGTTCCTGTTTTGGGAGGAAAAGACCTGGAATCCACCAGAGCAGAGGTGAATCACCCTTCATCCATCTATTCTACCTCCTTTACTATGTTGAGATCAGGCTTTGTGTTCGTTTTCCTGTAGGCATTCGCTTTCTTGGCTGTTCATCTCTGCATGATGTCCTTTTTTTATTATTTGGCTATGCTTTGTGATATTTTAGGGATAAAAATGGCCGTGGTATTTACATGTTAGTACTTTGTACCATAGTAACCCCATGTTTTTTTAATGGACATGCTCCATTGTAACGGCATGGCATTCTTTGAAGTGTAATTTAAATGAATATGATATGCTATTACCATAGAGTACTATATAAATGGTAACACTTTACAATAAGGTTACATTAGTTAACGTAAACTAACAAGTCTAAAGCATTTATTGATCTTAGTTCATGTTAATTTCAACATTTACTAATACATTATTAAAATCTAATAATCTGTTCATATTATTTATGGACCTATGCTAACAATGAACTGCTTACAAACCTCTGTAAAAAAATACTGTAACAAATGATTTGCTCTTTAATTTTAGTTACACATAAACTGCCGTTAACTAATTGTACCTTATTGTGAAGTGTTAGCATAAAAACTATGGTACATGGATTTTAGTTCAATTATATTTTTCAAGTAGCATATTATTATATGATGCAATCGTTGTACCATGGTAAGGGTAATATTTCAAAGCAGTTTTCAGAGTAAAAGCTGATTTTGTATGATCAGAAATACCTCAGTCTAGACGTCCAACAATATCAGGTTACCAAGAGAAAGTCAAAAACGCTAAACTCTTAAAGACCCAATGAGTAAAATGAATTTACTCACTCGTATGTCGTTCCAAACCTGTATGAATAACTGTGATTGAATTCAACCTCTGTGAAACACAAAAGAAGATATTTTGAAGAATGTTGGAAGAATCGGTTCTCATTGACTTCCATTGTACGGACAAAAAAAACATTCTTCAAAATATCTTCTTTTGCGTTTCACAGAAGACATGAAGTATTATTTGGAATGACATGAGGCTGAGTAAATTCTCAGTTTTCATTTTTGGGTGAGCTATCCCTTCGGTTGCACTTTATTTTTCAGTATGTGCACTTGTAGTGTACTTCCCTAAGAAAGGACTGGGTAATATAAGGTAACTACATGTCACGATCCCACACCAGACAAAGATAGAAGATCCAATAGCAGTAAGTATAATATTTATTAAGGGTAATCCAAAAACAGTGGTCAGTCCAGGCATAGGTCAAAATCCAAATAGAGCAATCCAACATTAACAGGAACAAGACAAAGGCAAAACCCGAACTAGGAAGTGGGGTGATACAAACAAGGACTCCGTGACACATACTAAAACAGACAGGGTATATATACACACACAGATCTAACAAGGTGATGGGAAACAGCTGAGTGCAATGAACTGATGAGTGACAGACAGAATGCTGGGAAATGAAGTCAAAATGTGAAAGACACCGTGAGAACGAGGACCTCTAGTGACAACCCAGGGAAACACAACCAGACACTGTGACAGTACCCCCTCCCTACGGAGCGGCTACCAGACGCTCCAAGACGTAACTACACACAACACAAGAGTTCAGGAGGGAGGTGGAAAGGTGGAGGATCAGGGGGAGGGATGGTGGGCCAGGTCCATGGCGAGGAACAAGGACAGGGGGTGATGGCTTAACTGGCGACCAGGACAGAGATGACAGTTCATCTGGCGGCCAGGGCGGAGACGACAGTCCATCGGGCGGCCAGGGCGGAGATGACAGTTCATCGGGCGGCCAGGGCGGAGATGACAGTTCATCTGGCGGCCAGGGCGGAGATGACAGTCCATCGGGCGGCCAGGGCGGAGACGACAGTCCATCGGGCGGCCAGGGCGGAGATGACAGTTCATCTGGCGGCCAGGGCGGAGACGACAGTCCGTCTGGCGGCCAGGGCGGCGACGACAGTCCATCGGGCAACCAGGGCGGAGCAGACAGTCCCTCTGGCGGCCACGGTGGAGACTTTCCCTCGGGCGGCCAGGGCGCTGGAACAGACACCACCGGCTCAGGCACTGGAACAGACACCACCGGCTCAGGCACTGGAACAGACACCACCGGTTCAGGCACTTGAACAGACACCACCGGCTCAGGCACTGGAACAGACACCACCGGCTCAGGCACTGGAACAGACACCACCGGCTCAGGCACTGGAACAGACACCACTGGCTCAGGCACTGGAACAGACACCACCGGCTCGGGCTCAGGAACAGGCACCACCGGCTCGGGCACTGGAACTGGCACCACCGGCTCAGGCACTGGAACAGACACCACCGGCTCAGGCACTGGAACTGGCACCACCGGCTCAGGCACTGGAACTGGCACCACCGGCTCGGGAACTGGCATCACTGGTTCAGGAACCGACACCACCGGCCCAGGAACAGACACCACCGGTCCAAGTGTGTGCGTGGCCCACCCACACCACAGGGCTGTGGCCATAATGGCCAGTGTCGCGGTCACTGAGGCCACAGGAACAGACGCCTCCGGCTCAGGAACAGACACCACCGGCTCAGAAACAGACACAGAAACAAACACAAGCACAGGTACAGACTCAGGAACAGACACTGGCTCCGGCTCAGGAACTGGAACAGACACAGACACTGGCTCCGGCTCAGGAACTGGAACAGACACAGACACTGGCTCCGGCTCAGGAACTGGAACAGTCACAGACACTGGCTCCGGCTCAGGAACAGGAACTAGAACAGACACAGACACTGGCTCCGGCTCAGGAACTGGAACAGACACTGGCTCCGGCTCAGGAACTGGAACAGGCACTGGCTCCGGCTCAGGAACAGGCACTGGCTCCGGCTCAGGAACTGGAACAGGCACTGGCTCCGGCTCAGGAACTGGAACAGACACTGGCTCCGGCTCAGGAACAGACACTGGCTCCGGCTCAGGAACAGACACTGGCTCCGGCTCAGGAACAGACACTGGCTCCGGCTCAGGAACAGACACTGGCTCCGGCTCAGGAACAGACACTGGCTCCGGCTCAGGAACAGACACTGGATCCGGCTCAGGAACAGACACTGGATCCGGCTCAGGAACAGACACTGTATCCGGCTCAGGAACAGACAACACTGAAGGTTTGAAGGGTGTCTCCAGGATCCGAGCTAAATGCTCTAAATAGCCGATCAGTGCTCCCCCGGCCATGAGAATGGGCATCTCCCGATCTGTCTCCGACTGGGCAGACGTGGCTTGAACCATCTCTGGCTGGGCAGATGTGACCTGAACAGTCTCTGGCTGGGCAGACGGAACGTGAACAGTCTCTGACTGGGCAGACGGGACATGAACTGTCTCTGGCTGGGCAGACGGGACGTGAACAGTCTCTGTCTCGGCAGACGTGACGTTCTTCCCTCTCCTCCGTCCGCAACGGCGAGATGGAGGTTCCGGTCCGTCCCTCACGAGCCCCGGGTCGAATGGGGCCCATGGTGGAAAGTGGTGTTGGACTTCCTCTCGACCACCAACTCCTCTGCGACCTCCCCGGGTCCCACGAAAAATGACTAGGCGGGTTCCCTCAAACATATCTCTCCTCTCCCGCTCGGTGGCTGGGGAGGAGAAGTTGGAACACATACCGCTGGATCTAGGTGTGACGGAGTCCTTCTGTCACGATCCCACACCAGACAAAGATAGAAGATCCAATAGCAGTAAGTATAATATTTATTAAGGGTAATCCAAAAACAGTGGTCAGTCCAGGCATAGGTCAAAATCCAAATAGAGCAATCCAACATTAACAGGAACAAGACAAAGGCAAAACCCGAACTAGGAAGTGGGGTGATACAAACAAGGACTCCGTGACACATACTAAAACAGACAGGGTATATATACACACACAGATCTAACAAGGTGATGGGAAACAGCTGAGTGCAATGAACTGATGAGTGACAGACAGAATGCTGGGAAATGAAGTCAAAATGTGAAAGACACCGTGAGAACGAGGACCTCTAGTGACAACCCAGGGAAACACAACCAGACACTGTGACACTACATGGGTTACGGTTATGTTTAGATTTAGGTTCAGGGTTTGTACCTACTTATTACACAGTTATTGCAATTACTAATATAAGTACATAGTATGTACATGAGGAACAGGACTGTAAATTAAAGGGTTAGTTCACCCAAAAATGAAAATAATGTCATTTATTCCTCACCCTCATGCCTTTCCACACCCGTAAGACCTCCGTTCATCTTCAGAACACAAATGAAGATATTTGTGTTGAAATCCGATGGCTGCAATGACATTTCCTCTCTCAAGATCCATTATTGTACTGAAAACATTGGGTTGAGATCTGGTGACTGTGGGGGCCATTTTAGTCCAGTGAACTCATTGTCATGTTCAAGAAACCAATTTGAAATGATTCGAGCTTTGTGACATGGGGCATTATCCTGCTGGAAGTAGCCATCAGAGGATGGGCACATGGTGGTCATAAAGGGATGGACATGGTCAGAAACAATGCTCAGGTAGGCCGTGGCATTTAAACGATGCCCAATTGGCACTAAGGGGCCTAAAGTGTGCCAAGAAAACATCCCCCACACCATTACACCACCACCACCAGCCTGCACAGTGGTAACAAGGCATGATGGATCCATGTTCTCATTCTGTTTACGCCAAATTCTGACTCTACCATCTGAATGTCTCAACAGAAATCCAGACTCATCAGACCAGGCAACATTTTTCCAGTCTTCAACTGTCCAATTTTGGTGAGCTTGTGCAAATTGTAGCCTCTTTTTCCTATTTGTAGTGGAGATGAGTGGTACCTGGTGGGGTCTTCTGCTGTTGTAGCCCATCCGCCTCAAGGTTGTGCGTGTTGTGGCTTCACAAATGCTTTGCTGCATACCTCGGTTGTAACGAGTGGTTATTTCAGTCAAAGTTGCTCTTCTATCAGCTTGAATCAGTCGGCCCATTCTCCTCTGACCTCTAGCATCAACAAGGCATTTTGGCCCAAAGGACTGCCTCATACTGGATGTTTTTCCCTTTTCACACCATTCTTTGTAAACCCTAGAAATGGTTGTGCGTGAAAATCCCAGTAACTGAGCAGATTGTGAAATACTCAGACCGGCCCGTCTGGCACCAACAACCATGCCACGCTCAAAATTGCTTAAATCACCTTTCTTTCCCATTCTGACATTCAGTTTGGAGTTCAGGAGATTGTCTTGACCAGGACCACACCCCTAAATGCATTGAAGCAACTGCCATGTGATTGGTTGATTAGTGACTGTTAATTGCATTAATGAGAAATTGAACAGGTGTTCCTAATAATCCTTTAGGTGAGTGTATTTAAATCAGTCCATGTGAGTATAGTGGTTCAATATTAATATTATAAAGCGACGAGAATATTTTTGGTGCGCCAAAAAAACGCCTTATATAGTGATGGCCGATTTCAAAACACTGCTTCATGAAGCTTCAGAGTGTTATGATCAGTGTGTTGAATCATGATTCAGATCCAAACGTGAATTTGGCGCTCCGAACCGCTGATTCGATTCACTCCAAAGCTTCATGAAGCAGTGTTTTGAAATCGGCGATCGGTAATTTCAACAAAAATATCTTAATTTGTGTTCAGATGAACGAATGTCTTACGGGTGTGGAACAACATGAGGGTGAGGAATGAATTACATTATTTAAATTTTTTGGGTGAACTAACACTTTAAGGCAGCGGCTATTAGCACTAAGTGTTAATAGCAACTAGATGAAGTGAAAATAGCATATTTTCTTAGCGATAGATGATATTTGCACTAATCGCAAATAGTGATATATTCTATTTACACCATGTAAGAGTAGTTCTTTGCAATGTGTGTAAAAATAGTAATTTAATGCGATTTATACATTATTTTGACAGATACACACTATTTGCTCCTCAGTATTGTTGTACATTAACAGGATGCAATAATAACATAGAGAGAAATTTCACATCTGAAAATAAAGGCATTTCTGATGTGATGTGTGATGGGAAAAGAGAGAAGAGCGAGCTCTGCAAAAGGTGGATTCAAACCCGGGTCGATCGTGTCAAAACCAAGATCTTTAAGCTTTACTGACGGCGTCGTTTGACACGACCGATTCACTGAAGATGCTGAAATATGAGCGTTTTTTTTTATCTTGTTTGGCCCAAACAGGCATTGTTAGGCGGAGCTAATGTGAATAGCACTTGCCAATAAGGCACACTATATGCACTTTGTGTCAATAGAAAGTGGTGCTACCATCCCTTTAAAGCAGCACTAGGTAGGTTTTGCTCTCGGGGTCCCCCTACAGTTGGGAAACAGTATTGTCCTCAACTACTGTCGTAAACTCTGTCATCCTGCATCAGGGGATGCATCGCACGTGCATTTGTTGACATGACAACTATGATAGCCCTGAACACTGCAGGAGTTCACATGCAGGTGTTCTGCTTGCGTCGCGTGTGAAATGTCTTCATCCCAGGTACAGTGGCATATGTTTCAGCATGTCATATGAATATACTTTCATGGGTTTTATTTTATTTTTTTCAAACGCCAAATGATCGCGATGCTCACGTTTACAAGCCAGCGGCATTATAGTAGTCTAGTCTATTGGTTACCGTTTTACAGAATCTATATGAGACTTCAATTCAATGTTTGAGTGCTGGGTAATAACCATATATCGTCAATATAATATCAAGCTACCATAGATGAATCTTCAAATTTGAAAAATCGATTTGCATTATAGCTTGAGGCAAGACAAATAAACAAATATAATACTTTAATACGATCACTTTCTCGTTTCCTCTTTTTGCATTACTCCGACAAAACCTTTGCTTTCTTCTTTTTCTGTGCTGCCTCGGCCATGACTATAACATCCGGCAAACAAAGGATAGTTGGGCTCGCACGTCCGAATTTAAGGAAGTGGGGGTGATGGTGGAAGTGACGTATATGCCGTAAAGCAGTCGAATGTTGTAGTTCTTTTTTTTCTCGGGTTACTACCCGAAACCCGAAGTTTAAAAGTCTGATTAAAAACGATACAGACCCCGTCAGGCTATGGCAGACGTGCCATTCAACCTATTGTAAGTCGATGTATCATCACAAGAGTCTTGAAAATATATTATGAAGGTTGAAAAGTTACCTAGTGCTGCTTTAATGTGGGTTGTTATGGGCAAATTACATGGACATTAAGATATAAAATTGTTTAGAATTGTTGTATATGTCACTGCATAATATTGAATTGTTTAGTTTTGTATTAAACAGAACAGAATGTACTCTTGCCGCAGTTGTCTCCAGCATGCAGCATCACTCGCCTGAGGTGGCCCGTCTGTATCAGACCGAGTTCATCCGGAGCGCGCGGGCGGTGGGCGTGCTGTGGGCCATCTGCACGCTCTGCTTTGCTGTAATCGAGGTGGTCATTCTCATCCAGCCGTCCTGGGTGGGCACACGAGAGCTGCACTACCGCGGAGGGGGACCGGCCCCTCCATCCGGGACGCTGGGCCTCTTTGAGGTCTGCGTGGAGACTGATTGGCCCGTCCCAGAATGCCGGGGGTCTCTTCACACCCTGACCCCGCTCCCTTCCTTCCAGTCTCCCGCTGTGCTGGTGTGCATGTCGCTCACTATGGTGTGGGCCAGCGTGGGCTGCCTGTGTCTGTTCAGGTTCTGCAACGCAGCCACGGTCTATAAGATATGCGCTTGGCTGCAGCTCACAGCAGGTGAGACGGTTCTTCAAGTCTAAAGCCCCGGTCAGACAGAACACGTTTTTCAGGTTTAAAACACAAGGCGTTCCGCAATGCCTTTGTTTATTGGTTGACTATTTTAATTTAGAAAAGAGGAGTGTGCTGCGTTTTTTTAAATGTTGTTAGGCGACCCCCGAATCAGCCTAATCAAGGTAACCTTCGCCACAACGGAAGGCCCACCTCTCCATTCATTCAATTGGGCAATTCGATTTTCTGCTCAGAGTGCTCACCGCCAATAGAAAACGATTGAAAGAAGCCACCTCTCACTGCAAAAAACACGTTCTGTCTGATGCTAAGGCTGTAAAAACAGGAATACTGTGAACTATTAAAACTGTTTTCTATTTGAGTGGATTTTAAAATGTAATTTATTCCTGTGATCAAAGCTGAATTTATCATCATTACTCCAGTCTTCAGTGTCACACGATCCTTCAGAAATCATTCTCATATGATGATTTGATACTCAACAAACATTTGTGATTATTGTGTAATTTATAAAATGACATTTAGATAAACATTAGATTTTATAAAACATTTATATGAAATGTTGTAACATTATAAATGTCTGTCACTCCCAGCTGAATATAAGTATTAAATCTTACTGACCCCAAAATATATATATATATATATATTATATATATATAATTTTAATAAAATCGAATATATTGGTATACATTTATTGGTACTGTGTTGCATTATGACACTATTTTTGTTATACATTAAGCAATTAATTTAGCCTCAAACAGTCGTTACTGTAATGCAATCAGACGGTTTCCTTTTTTGTATTTTTGTACTCATTATTCTCAGTTTAATTTAATATGTCTCAAAATACAAATTTGGGCTCGATTCTCATTAAAATAATGGCACAGTTTTTTCACAAGGAGGCAGCAATTTCTATAAGCAATATATATATGTATATGTATATGTATAATTTCTTTCTATTGATTTTGAGGTGAAATACAGTATGATCCAAAGATCAGCATATAAGTGATTATAGAAAGAGCTCATATCATTTTTTTATTTTTTTAAAGCACTGCTTTTTTTTTGTTCCACTTAATGTTAGTCAAAATGTCATAATTCAGTTTCTCATGACCCTCCTTATGACTCTAAATTTAAAGAGTTAGACATGCTTTTTTTAGCTATTGTACCTTTTAAGACTTCTGGAGGATGTAAATGACCTCATGTATGATTGGCTAACCTCTGCGTGCCAAACGAGGCTCTGGGGTCACAGGCTGTGGGTTTGCTGTCGAGTCCTATATAGTTTGCTCTGCCATCCTTCAAGAACAGCCTCTGTGCAAAGCTACCTTACACTGAGAATCTCTCCGCACTGAAACCTGATCTAAATATGTTCATCTTTCTCTCTCGTGTGTGTTCATAATTGAATCTGTTTCTGTCCCCAGGCTTCTGTTTGGCCCTGGCGTGTGTGCTGTTCCCAGACTCCTGGGCGTGTGCTGAGATGCGGGCGCTGTGCGGGGAGCGTGTGAGTAGTTTCTCTCCGGGGAACTGCTCCGTTCACTGGGCGTACATACTGGCCATGCTGGGGGTCCTGGATGCCGGCATACTTTCCACGCTGGCTTTTGTTTTAGCGAATCGCCAAGATGCCCTGCTGCCAGAAAATGCCAAGGATGGGGATGGTAAACGCTTCACTTATTCTTCCTAAAATCCCAAAACAATTCATGTTTTACAGCCCACTGTAAGAGACTTTAGTTAGCATTATTTTTAAACCATTTAGATGTAAATGTCTTCACCCTTACACTTCTGTTCAAAAGTTTGGTGATCAAAAATACAGTAAAATTGTAATATTGTTAAAGATTATTACAATTTATTGTAATAATAATTAAAGTTGTATCTACACAATATATTTCATGTGAAATATACAACATAATATATTTTTATATATATTAATGAATGTGAAATATGCAGCTATTGGATTAAAAATACAGTAAAAATTGTAATGTTAAATATTATTACAGTAAAAAAATCTTAAATGATATATTTTAGCATACACATATACATTTTGTTTGACTATTATTAATGTTAAATAAAACTTAAATATTACAAGCCATTAACTATTTTGTTAATTGAAATAAAAACTGAAATTAAATTAAATATTAAAAATGAAAGAGTTGAATTGCTAAAATGACCAAAACTAAACTGAAATAAAATAATCAAGCTAAATTAATAAACTAATATTAACAAAATGACTAAAATTAAAATGAAACTATATACAAATAAAAACAATTATAATAGACTATAAATAATACTAAAATAACACTGGTTTCATATTGACATATATATTATGCATGAACATATATTTTTATATCATATTTTAACAAATATTTTCATATTAAAAATATTATTATTTTAATTCAGATATACAAAAAATTGTACTTTCCTGTTGATAGTGTTATTGTGGTAATAAGGGGATATGGCGAGCTGTACTGCTTTCTTTCTGATTGGACTAAATTCCTACATTTGTTCATGATCATGTTATCATATTCATCCTCTCTTCTCAGTGACTGGCTTGCTACTGGCAGCATGAAAGAGCTGAGCTGTTCTCGACCGTCAGAAATGGCTGGTAAGATCTAGTTTCTAATTAGCACTAGCATTCAACCCAGCATCCTCTCCTCACATCGCTGTTCTTCCTCACCCTCTCAGGTGGCCGTTCCACCACGTCGTCTGTGATCTTCACTCTCGACAAATAATGATGACGCAAAACGAGTGAAGAGACGCTTCTCTCTTCCCCCTCAGCATGATGTCATCATCCTGTGAAGTCAGCTTACATAACCTGTCTGCGTAGAAACGGTCACCTGGCAACCGTATCCAACAGAGTCCTTTCTCCCCTGAGGGAGGAGCATTAGTCTGATCTTATAATGCTGGCTTTAAATGGAGAAGAGGAGAGGTTGTGTCTGTCCGGGTCTCTGTGAACAGATCAGATGATGTTTGTTCGGTGTTCTGGACGTTTCTTACGCATGTGTTTAAGACGAGATCTGAAGATTCAGTATTATAATTCTGTTAATTGGTTTTATTGTTGACCTATTTATTTTCTTAATGCACGCTTCTGGCCTCCTGTCCACTTACTTTGTACAGTCCAGTCAAGAAATAATGGATGAAATCGAGTCCCATCCTACATTTCTTTTCTTGCCGTTTCACATGGAAATGTCACAATATGGTAGTAGGGGAGACCAGGGACAGTTTGTGCACTTTTTAGCAATACATCAAAAAACATTTATACTGGAATAATCAATTTATTATATTATAAACTTCAATCTATCAACTGAAACAATGTATTTAAAGGTGCCCTAGAATGAAAAATTTAATTAACCTTGCCATAGTTAAATAACAGGAGTTCAGTACATGGACATCACATACAGTGAGTCTCAAACACCATTGCCTCCTCCTTCATATGTAAATCTCGTTTGTGAAAAACACCACGGAAAAACAGGCGAATCTCAACGTAACACTGAGAGTGATGCAATCGTCGGGATCATTAATATGTACGCCCCCCAACATTTGCATATGCAAGCACATGTTCACTGTCAGGCGAAACTGCGCAGCCGTATCATCTCTGCAGGTAAACAAGCGTCACGCGAACATGGCAGATCATGGAAACAAATGTTGTGTTCCAGGCTGTACAGGGGATGTGAAGACGTTTCATACTCTTCCCACAGATAAAACATGTCAACAGGCATGGTTGATGTTTATTTATAATCGGATACCGCAACAATTTGATTCAAAGTTGTTAGTTTGCTCGGCCCATTTCACCACGGACAGTTTTTCAAACCTGGGACAATATCAAGCAGGCTTTGCTCAGCGTCTGACACTGAAGAAAGGGGCAATTCCAACCATATTCCTGCAAGCAGTGATTTTATCCACTTCTTGACTGTCTAAACAATTTCTGATTAAATTGAAAGTTTCTTAGAGAGACAACATTAACGATAATATCCCCGTTGTTGTCTAGATCCAACGCAAGATGCTAGTACAGTAACAGTAGGATAATCCGAGTATCTTGCATAACTAAATGGCTAAATAAATCGACTTTTAAATCAGTGCTCTACTGTCAAACTCAAACGTTACTGTACAAACAACACATTTAAGCGCTACCCAGTTCAGTTTGTGATTCAAAGTGAAGACGCTATCATTGTAAATCATACAGGGACACATTACAATAATTAAAATATTTTTACAATGCTAATAAAGCTGTGACTGCTGATGTGTATATTTAATGCTATATGCTAGTTATCGTTTAGGCTGAAGTTCTGGTATGGACGTAATGATTTTGCAGATTCCTAATTAAAATAAAGACTTAACTTACCATTCAGAAGCGTTCATTTCCAATCTCAAAACATGTTCCTCAAAATCTGCATCTTCGTCAGAAACAGGCTCAAACATATAAGGTTGAATGCCTAATGTCTCCATCGTCATAACGGTCAGACGTGCCTGCTATCATTTAGCCGCAGTGAAACAGCCAATCAGAGCAGAACTCTGCATTAATATTCATGACCCTTCCAAATAAGGCAAAAACAGACCATTTCATCCTGGGGGAGATTTCTAGAGTTGTAAATGGACCTGTAAAACCGTATCTGGACAATTGTTGACCTTAAATAAGCCATATACCCTCTATGTAGATACCAGAAAACAATTTAAAATGTTGTTTCAAATCATTCTAGGGCACCCTTTAAAGGGTTACTTCAGCGATTAGCATTCAGTATCAGTAGAAACCCGGTAGTATATTCGAATGATCGCGCTTCATGTCCCCCTGAGATGAGAGATTTATGTATTTTATGTCTGGAAAAAGCCTCCGATGATGCAAATATCATCATTTTTTCATCTGAGACTTTTTTGGCCAAAGGCTAAAGACTACAGCCAGTAGAAGGAGCTAGTTCTGCATGTTTTCAACCCGCCCATAGGGGTGGATCTCACTCACAGGGACGACCGCACGGACATTCATAGCGGAGCGGTGCGGAGCAAAGCGAGTGTGTTCAATGAATTCCTATGAAAGTTAAGCTTCCATAGGCATGAACTGAAAACACGCCAGACTGGACATGTGAGATGGTGGTCCAGTGGGTTAAACCATGGAACTGATATGCAGAAGGTTGCTGGTTCGATCCCAGCGCTCTCCACCAGTGTGTCCTTGAGCAAGGCACTTTACTCCATGTTGCTTCAGGGGGATTGTCCCTGTAATAAGGGCACTGTAAGTCGCTTTGGATAAAAGCGTCTGCCAAATGCATAAATGTGGACACGCACCATGAATGACCATGAGTGCAGCGGTGCAATGATATTACACAGCGCCTGAGAATAGTCTAACTTCCGCCAACATAACCAACATGACAACCTGCTCACACAGAGAGCGCTGGGGACTATTTTCAGGCTCACAGCTCTTGATCATTACGCAGGAATGAGAGTATAGTTCCTAGACATATCGGCCTAGAAAATCACAACTTCTCATTTTCCGTCGGTCTTAGTTCACGATGTAACTACAGAAGAGTCGAGTTTTAAATAGGAAAAATATCAAACTCTTTGGTTAGTTTTTTGAGCGAGATGCTAACGGTCTAATCTGATCCAATGATCTATGCTAAAAGTGCTACCGCCAGACCCGGAGATCGGCTGAATGGATTCGAAAACGGTAAAATTCGGAAAATGAGCCTATTTAAAAAAAAAAAAAGTGGCGTGTTCCTTTAAAATCGCATGTATTCAAAATCGTCTTCACCCATCGTTTGCATACATATCAAGTCCTTGTCTTAGTCGTGACTTGTGTGATTTTATTAAGCCAATGCATTAAATGTTAAATAATTTGTAGTTTAAAAGCAAAGCAAACTTCTAAACAAACAGTAGGTGTTCACATTCACTTTATTAGCACGTACAGTGATTTTTGGTGTTTGACAAAACTTGCAGTGCAGAGATATGTATTTTTGTACAAGATTTTATGACTGCACGAATATCGAAAAGCATTTATATACTCAGAGCCACGATTTCCTTCACAAATTCATAATAGTCAGATTACAAACCCAGAGGGCAGGGAGCTGGGACAGTGATTAGTACGTATCAGACAGAGTGTTTCAAAGCCAAGTCAAGGACAAACAACATCTCATCAAGCAAATGACATTAAGATGGCACACCACTTTAACAGCCAATCAGAGAAAGAGAGGACAGGAAACGCCTAAGCTGGTGTGGTGCTGAATAAAGATCTGATGTGTTGTGCTGTTTAAACCTGTACCTTCTTCTGCAATAAAGACATTTCAGAGAGTTTTCCTTCTCGATCATTTCTCAAAGAACACACAGATAGTAGGCGTGTAAAACTCACAACTGCTCTGTTATTTGCTGTAAGTATAAATCAAATTAATTTGTGAAATCAAATTGACTGGATGAAGCAGGTTCTGTTCAGCCCTTACACTTCTGTTCAAAAGTTTGGTGATCAAAAAATACAGTAAAATGTTAAATATCATTACAATTTCATTTTAATATGTTGTATTTTTACACAATGTGAAATATACAACATAATATATTTTCGATGTATTTATTAATGTGGAATATGCAGTTATTTGATCAAATATACAGTAAAAACTGTAATATTGTTAAATATTACAATTTAAAAATACATGTAATTTTTTTTTAAGTTGTATTTTTACACATTATACATTTCATGTGAAATAGACAACGTTATATATTTATTGATGTGAAATAAGCGGTTATTTAATTAAAAATACAGTAAACTGTAATGTTAGATATGATTACAATTTAAAAATACTATTTTTTGTTTGTTTTAAAACGTTGTATTTTTACACATGAAATATACAACATTTTTGATATATTTAATAATGTGGTTAATAATGTGGAATATGGTATATTTCATGTGATTTCTTAAAGGGATACTTCACCCTGAAATGAAAATAAACTCATCTTTTACTCGCCCTGCTGTTGTTCTAACGCCCCGTGTCTTTTTGTGTTTTTCAGACCTCAAAAGCAGAAATGTTAAAAGCGTCCTGCACGCGCTCCTCCATATAATGGCAGTGAACGGCGATCAGGCTAAAACTTTACAAAAATTACACAAAAGTATCACACAAAGATAAAGTGAGACGTGCAGCGTATATGGAAAGTGTTCAGGAGACATAAGAAACCATATTATTCAGACAAAACACTGAACTTGGCCGTTACTCTGTGTGTGTGTTCCTGTGAGTGTGTGTGTGAGCCGTCAGCGTGTCATGGCAACCAGGATAAACACACACACACACACACACGCCCCGTTTTGAGAAATCAGACTCAGTAGAAACAAACGCGACTCTTGTCTCCTCTATAAGGTAAATAATAAGCAATAATACTAATAATAAGGTAAACCCCCTGGAGTAAATGTTGTGTACCGGTTGCCATGACAACAGTGCGCGAGTGACACACACTCACAGGAACGCACACAGAGTAACGGCCGAGCTCAGTGTTTACGGTTTCTTATAGTATGCCTCCTGAACACTTTCCATATACGCCGCACGTCTCACTTTATCATTGCCTGATACTTTTGTGTCATTTTTGTAAAGTTTTAGCCTG
Source organism: Romanogobio albipinnatus (assembly GCA_023566225.1). Taxonomy (NCBI): domain Eukaryota; kingdom Metazoa; phylum Chordata; class Actinopteri; order Cypriniformes; family Gobionidae; genus Romanogobio; species Romanogobio albipinnatus. Next base: position 50,926,614 of record CM042253.1, read on the forward strand.
ATTGCCGTTCACTGCCATTATATGGAGGAGACACTTTTAACATTTCTGCTTATGAGGTCCGAAAAAGATAGAAGAACACAGAGCATTAGAACAACAGCAGGGCGAGTAAAAGATGAGTTTATTTTCATTTCAGGGTGAACTATCCCTTTAAGAAATCATAATATGCTGATTTGATGCTCAAGAAACAAGAAATGATCAATGTTGAAAACAGCATTTACTTGAAATATAAATCTTTTGCAACATTATAAATGTCTCTCTTGATGAATTTAACGCATCCTTGCTGAATACAATTATTCATTTCTTAACCAAAACATTGATAAATAAATAAATAAACCCCAAACTTTTGAACGGTAGTGTATGTAAACTCAATTCCACAATGTTTAAGTTGTGTATTATCAATGGCCTACTCTGGGAAGCTGTTTAATACGCTAATTTATGTTCATATTAAGGGAAATATTCAATACTGCAACCATATAGAGCTGCAGTTCGGTTCAAAAGCATCACAATCGCTTCGCTTACGATCTGAAATAAGGGAAAGAGGTTCTCCACACACACTGAGGGCTCTGATTTATGAGGATATATGGATATGACGGGAGCAGAACCAGCAAACGCTCCTTTAATCTGTGGAGAAGCTCGGGATTCTGGGTTGCCGAGTGGCCCTCACACGAGAAACGTCACCTAAACGCCCTCTTGCATGACCCCGGTCAAGCTGTGGTACCAGCGCCCGTATCTGTCAGTAAGGTGTTAAAACGCCTGTACAATGTGGCAAGAAAAACAAAAAGCATATTCCATAAGCTGTTATGTGTGTGGATTGTATTATAGAATAACATCGAAACCAAGCAGGCCTGATTAGATTAGAATGAGGCAGATGAATGCTGGCGTATCTGAAGCAAGTGAAACTCTCGCTCGCTCTCTGTCTAGATTTCCCCTCCCCACATTTCCCTTGCACTCCTCAGGCTGGCAGGTACTGCAGGATGTGCTGTGCGATCAGGGCGGGGTCATAGGTCAGGGCCCGGCGCTTGCGGCTGGTTTTTTTGGGGGGTGGCAGGTCAGTGTCTATGCGCTTCATTCTCTGCAGGCCGGCGTGTGGCGTTCTGTTGCTTTGCCCTGCGATGATGCCGTCGTCGATGTCGTCGTCGAGTCTCTTCACCCTCAGCAGCGACGCCTCCGTCTGGGGGGAGGGGGCAGGGGCGGAGTCTAGGGAGCGGCGGGAGCGTTTTAGGACGGGGCCTCCGGATCGCTCCATGCTGGCCACGGCGATCAGGTCCCGTTTAGCGCGCTGGTTTGAAGGGCCTCCCTGATTGCCACCCGATGCCAAGCCGGAGAGGATCTTCTCAACAAGATACCTTCATAACACACACACAGAAACGGACGAGTGTTTGCTTAACGCGCACATGAAATCAACATATTTATGGACATATTTTTGGCAAAAAAAAATCTGCGTGCTCTTCCAAAAATATTTTTTTTTGTAAATCAAATAATAATAAATTGCTCTGGCTCTGACCTGTGTTGTTTTAGTATCATTTATATACAATTATAGTTTTTATTAATATTTTGTTTTTATTAGTTTTTATTTTTATATTTTCACATTTAATTTTTTTAATGTTTTTTAAATAAATGTATTTGTATCTATCTATCTATCTATCTATCTATCTATCTATCTATCTATCTATCTATCTATCTATCTATCTATCTATCTATCTATCTATCTATCTATCTATCTATCTATCTATCTATCTATCTATCTATCTATCTATCTATCCATCCATCCATCCATCCATCCATCCATCCATCCATCCATCCATCCATCCATCCATCCATCCATCCATCCATCCATCCATCCATCCATCCATCCATCCATCCATCCATCTATCTATCCATCCATCCATCTCTTTCATCCATCCGTCCATCTATCTATCCGTCCGTCCGTCCGTCCATCCATCCATCCATCCATCCATCCATCCATCCATCCATCCATCCATCCATCCATCCATCCATCCATCCATCCATCCATCCATCCATCCATCCATCCATCCATCCATCCATCCATCCATCCATCCATCCATCCATCTATCTATCCATCCATCCATCTCTTTCATCCATCCGTCCATCTATCTATCCGTCCGTCCGTCCATCCATCCATCCATCCATCCATCCATCCATCCATCCATCCATCCATCCATCCATCCATCCATCCATCCATCCATCCATCCATCCATCCATCCATCCATCCATCCATCCATCCATCCATCCCTGACTCTGAGGCATTGGTTTGGTTTTGATCAGCATGTATCCGTTACCTAAGCATCTCTTGGTCTTTGTCCTGCTCTCTCTCTGGAATCCTGTTGGTTGTCGGAGCGAGTCCAGCCTGCATCAGTCTCTCCTGCTTGTAGCGGTTGAGTAGAGCCTGAGTAAGCTGCGGATCCAGAAGGGCCTGGGGCTTCGCCATGCTCACGGCCTGCTCGGTCTCATCGTAGTCCGGTGGGTACGGTCCCTGGAAATCCCCCTCATCTTCCTCATCTTCCTCAGGTTTGCCCTGTCCGTTGTTCTGTGCTTCGTTAAGGAGACGCAGCATTGATGCCAGATAAGCTGCTTCCTGCTCCCGCCTCTGATCGTTCTCCACCAATCGCTGGAGGGCCTGTCCTAGACCTTGAGCTCTCAAGACCTCTGGTTGGTAGTAGAGATCATTGCTCCGACTCTTGAAGTCGGCAACGGGATAAGACATCATCTGGCCCTCGTAGGGCACTGAATCACGCAGGTCTCTTCTGAGACGCATTCCACCTGCCTGGCCGTCAAAGCTGCGACCGCCGCCACGCATAGCAGAGAGAGGCTGAGAAACAGAGGGAGGAAGAGAAATACAACAGATGATTTGTCAAAAATGTCTCCCGTTTCAATGTTAAAGCACTTTATTTACATGCATTACACTCTTAAAAATCATTTGTAAAGCTACAGTATATCACACACACGTTTTATGGGGACTTTCCATAGACATAATGACATTTATTCAGTACAAACTGTGTATTCTATCCCCCTACACTAAACCTACCCATCACACAAAACGTTTTTATAAAACATCACTTAGGCCGCATTTACACTGCAGGTCTTAATGCCCAGATCTGATTAGTTGACTATCTCTTGCTTACATCTTCTTCTAAAAGTGACCTAGGGGGAATTCAGGGTGATTGGGACACTTTTTTCAAGTAATCTCAATGGCAAAAAGTGTCCCAATCACCCTGAATTCACCCCTATATACCCAATATCTTAAAAGGTCAGCAAAACATTGGGTTGAGCTTTTGTCCTCCATTAAGTCATGTGATCACGGTTGATGTACACCTGAGTAGCTTTTTCAATGACATAAGACTCGCATTGACAGGGGAATACCAGATCTGTCCGCAAATACACGAATCACAGATTCACATCAGATTTATTTCCATGTATGAGGCCTGAAACCGATCTGAGAATATCAGAATCCATGTGCTTTTTTCCTGCTTACACATTTGTGGGTCATATCCGATCTGTGCCATGTGGGAGGAAAAACGTTGAATTGGGTCACTTGAAGCATGTAATGTAAATGCCGCCTTAGTATGATTCAGAAGCTGTTGGTGGGGACATCTTGTCCCCATAACCCACAACCATGCACACGCGCACACACACACACACACACACAAACAAACACATTGGGTTTCCATGTTTTATGGGGACTTTCCATAATGATTTTTATACTGTACAAACTGTATATTCTATCCCCTAAACCTACCAAATTAAGAAAAAAAATCATTCTGTATGATTTATAAGCTGTTTTCCTCATGGGGACCAAAATAATGTCCCACAAGGTCAAATATTTCAGGTATTGCCATCCTTTTGGGGACATTTTGTCCCCACAATGTAGGGTTCACCAGGACCACACACACACACACACACACACACACACACACACACACACACACACACACACACACACACACACACACATACTGTACACACACACAAGTCAAGTCAAGTCAACTTTATTTATATAGCGCTTTTAACAATGCAGATTGTTTCAAAGCAGCTTTACAGTGTTAAACAGGAAAATAATGCAGCATAATTTTATTCAGCCGTATAGCCATTCTGGAGAAAATGGTGATGTCATCAGTTCATTTCAATTATCATACAGTGGCAGTGTGGGCTTTAGATCAGTAATTAGATCAGTAATTTAGTTTATATGGTTAATTTAGTTTAACAATTAGATTTATTTGGATATTTAGTTGAAAAATTTAGAGTCCCCAACTGAGCACGCCAAGCCAGAGGCAACAGTGGCAAGGAAACCAAAACCCCATCAGGAGACCTAATGGAGAAAAATAAACCTTGGGAGAAACCAGGCTCAGTCGGGGTGCCAGTTCTCCTCTGGCCAATTAACAAACAGCGTATGATTATTATTATTATTATTATTATTCTGGCAGCTTTACAGGTCAGAGGTCTTAATAGATCGGAATATTCGAAGGACCGGAGGCAACACGCTAGAGACGGGTTTATTGAGGATGATGTTGATTAAATAATTATTAAAGTGCAATATTCGAATGATCGGAGGCAACACGCTGGAGACGGGTTTATTGAGGATGATGTTGATTAAATAATTATTAAAGTGCAATATTCGAATGATCGGGGGCAACACACTGGAGACGGGTTTATTGCGGATGACATATCGATTTAAGTATTATTAAATTGTAATATTCGAACAATCAGAGTCATCACGCTGGAGACGGGTTTATTGAGGATGCCGTGTCGATGAGGCAGTTTTAGGGGGAGTCTAATCACGGTCTCTGCAGACACTTCAGGGTCATGCGTTGGTCTTCTCTGGGCGCAGGTCCAGCATCTGTGTATGCCACAGTAAAGAGATGTGTTTTTAGTCTAGATTTAAACTGACAGAGTGTGTCTGCTTCCCGAACAATGCTAGGAAGACTGTTCCAGGGTTTAGGAGCTAAATAGGACACACACAATCACACAATAATTTTTAATTATTTAAAATATATATATATTTAAATCTGCCTAACCAGTCGTTATCATGTTTTCCATATTTTAAACCCTATAATGAACAACAATTTATTTTGTGAACATTTTTCAAACCATAAAATTACACCACTTTTTTCGTATGAGGTAAATCAGGCGCGTTTTACACTGCCTTCACGTGCTATCGGAAATGTCCTACTTCCCACTTCTGAAGTCAGGATTACGAGCTCATCGCGTTCAAATTTTGACTTGAGAGGGCATTCATGTCCTATTTTCGAACTAGGAAACTCATATTTACAATTATCGTAAATACGAGTTTCCTAGGTAAAAATTGTAGTATCACCTTTAGTTCGAATCACATTAGGACAACCGATGAAGAGAAACCTCGAAAAACAAGAAGTGCGACAGACAGAGAGACTGCATCCTAAACCTAGGCAACTGGCTTTCAGACGACATCTTTCTTTTTCAACTGTCACTGAATTGAACGCACAGGATTGTGGGATATCAAAGGCAGTGAAGGATGCATCTATGCTGCTTTCAAAAATCCATCAGATTCGGACGTGCCTTGATGCCTTCCTGCCTTGAAATGTGTCCTCCGAAGCAGTGATCATTTTGACAGCAAATTTTGATTTAGGTTTAGTCATAGTCTTTTGACTAAAATGCCATTTAGTTTTAGTCATATTTTAGTCACCTGAATTGTTTTTAGTTTTAGTCAACTAAATATCATAAGATTTACAGTAGAATTAGTCGACTGAAATCTAATGAATTTAGTTAAATTGTAATGTATTAATTGAGTATTTAAGCATAACCGACTGATACTTGAATAAGTCAAAACTGCCCTTTTGACATAATTGTGTTTTTGACATTAAAAATACACGAAAGAAAGTTCAATTAACTTTTTATTGTTTGTTTATTAAAAACATCTTATAATGTTCGATTTCTGTTTTAGTTAGTATATCAGGTTAAGCTAAAGCTTCAAATAAGTTTCAGTTTCTTTTATTTAATTTCAAGTAATGAATATGTTTTAATGGTTTTAGTTAACTATTATAACACTGATACTTAATTGAATAATATGTGTCAAATACTGTTCTTAGTCTTTCCTCCTGACTATGAATTAAATGGGAATGAAATTAAATACAGTTTGTGTAACCAAAAACGTATATATATATTGCGTGACTTTTAATTATAAAACAAGCTCGAAATACACAGGGACTCTTATTTTGAATTTTTTTATTACTATTGCAGTTCTAATGAGGGAGATAAAATATGCATCGTTACAACCGTCTAAAACATATTACCTTATAAACATCGTAAAGTAAACATTGTCATTATTCCTCAGCATTTGTTCATAAACAATAACCTGTCATAAATGTGTGTTATTCATTGACTGAGCCGCTGAAGCGCTGTCACGTGAGCCTGTAGAAGCGCAACAGCGCCGTGTTTTCCCGCCGTTTTACAATTCAAATGTAATCATCCGTTACACGGGACATCAGTTCAACTTCTGACTGGATCGCTTCCCTAACATTTTCCTCTCGTGTTTATTCGTTGACCAAAATGACAGTAGATTTTCGTAATAGTTTTTGTCACTCAAACCTGGTTTATCGTCTCGTTTTCATCAGAAGGCCGCCTTTTCCAGTCGTTGGACGCAGCCAGAGGCTATGGATGTCCAGTAATGGCGGAGGACGGAGTTACCGTTAGTCTGCTCAATAGTAAGTCGATGGTAGATGGAATGGGGCTCTCCATTCATATATAAATGTTAATGTGTATAATGTGGTCTAACTCTGTATGGCACTGCAAGATTAGTTATGTTGACAGTTGATGTGTCTTTGGTGGTCGCAGTTTTGTAGATTTGTGAAATTATATTATAGGCCTAAAGGCATGGGCGTCAGTTTGGTTTGAGATGTGCTGGGGACAGAGATGCATTCAGAAGTGCATTTTCAGAAGTGCTGGGTAACTTACATGATGTATTATTATTTTTCTCATGTTTTGAAAGACTATGTCCTGTAGCTTACTAATGTAAATAAATAAAAATGTCAGCTGAGAGACATATTGCGGGTCTTATAGCCTATCTTACTCATGCCGACAAAAGCGCCCGCGAATTCTTTAATATTTTTCATTTTTGCAATTTTTTTTTACCACTTCCCACTGAAGCACTTTTTTTTATCCTCCCTATTGCACATTAGTTGCAGCCATTAAAATAGTTCAGTTTTGTTTTTAAAGTCAAAGTAGTTATATTTCGTTTTGTTTCTTTATTAAGTTAATTTAGAAAAATGTTTGAAGCATTTTTTTGTTTGTTAAACTAAAGTTTTTGCTTTTTAAAGTGACGACCAAGCGGCCAGCGGCTGACAGTGAGTTAACCCAACACTTTAGCCTCTGAAATCAACACTTGTCAAAGTAGTTAGGCTATATTTGTTTCGTTTCTTTATTAAGTTAATTTAGAAAAATATTTGAAGCATTTTTTTGTTTGTTAAACTAAAGTTTTTGCTTTTTAAAGTGACGACCAAGCGGCCAGCGGCTGACAGTGAGTTAACCCAACACTTTAGCCTCTGAAATCAACACTTGTCAAAGTAGTTAGGCTATATTTGTTTCGTTTCTTTATTAAGTTAATTTAGAAAAATATTTGAAGCATTTTTTTGTTTGTTAAACTAAAGTTTTTGCTTTTTAAAGTGATGACCAAGCGGCCAGCGGCCGACAGTGAGTTAACCCAACACTTTAGCCTCTGAAATCAACACTTGACTTGTCTTGCTTATAAAATCCATATAAAACACTTAAAGCATCATTTAAACGTTTAGCCTCTATCACCACCATCACAGTAAAAAGGCATTTTTGACAAGATGAGGCAGGCAGATCGCAACGGCGCGCGCAAACGAAACGGACTACACAATCTAAACAAATAATTTAAAAAACATGCTGGTTGTCTTGCCTTAGGCTACACCTCTCCGCGAAATGAATATAAATCCGATCTTCAATTCCCGTGCTATATGCACATTTAACGAAGTTCATGTCAACGAAAGCAACAGATATGAGTATTTTATTCATCAGCTCATTTCAACATCAAAGTCCGCATTATGAGAACGAGCGACCTAAACACTGGTAAAAGCCTTTAGTCTCATTAGTTTTAATGAAGATGATTGTGTTTTTGAGCATCTAGACTTAGCTTATTTTCAGTTTCACTTGTGGCAGTTTGCGTGTTGGCTTGCTTTACTCATTTGCGGCGATGCGTGTTGCATAGCGCCGTCCTATAGCCTAAAAAGGCCCGAAGCCCGGCCGCGTCTGAGGTAGGCTATGACTGGAAAATTGGCCCGAAGCCCGGCCCTAGGGGTGTAAAAAGTCGGGGCCCGTCGGGCTCGGGCAGAAATGTAGGGCTCTACTTTGAGTAAGGCTGAAAGCGTCTTTCTTTTTAATACATTTCTTGAATGTCTTAATTACAGTAGGCCTAGCCTATAGATAAGATATTTGTGGCTGCACCGGGTCCGTCATTACGCTAATCATGAGCGGCCCATGGCACCTGCTACCCATGGCTGTTCAGAACTGTAGGCTACATCAATACATTACAACAATTTCGTGCTATGGGCACTGCCACTGATACAGGCAGCGGAAGAGCCTATTTTACGGAGCTTGCTTCTGCTTTTCAAACGTTTTTACGACAAAAGATGTCGTTAAAACGACATAAGATCTCGTTATTATGAGAAAAGATGTCGTTAAAACGACATAAGATATCGTTATTACGACACAATTGAGTGGAAAAAATAATATGTGTGTGGCAGCAATGCTTCACCGTAAAATTGAACTCGAGGTTTAAAAAAAAAAGAAAAAAAAGTGGTGGGTACAAAAGGACTCATGAAGAAATCTGGTGGGTACGCGTCCCCCCCGAAATCGACGCCTATGGCTAAAGGCTGCCAACTTTTCGAAAAATCTTGGAGTGAGATTTGGTGGGGCCAACCAAAATTTTGTCGCTGTACAAAGCAATTTTTTTTTGCCTCATTCAGCATTTTATATATATATATATATATATATATATATACACACACACACACACTTCAGTGTTTCACCACATAAACCATTCTCTGCATCAGCATTTGAATGGGATAGTATTGTTTTTTGTTGTTGTTGATTTCTTTGTCTATTAAAGCAGCACTACAACCTTCATAATATATTTTCAAGACTCTTGTGATGATACATCGACTTACAATAGGTTGAATGGCACGTCTGCCATAGCCTGACGGGGTCTGTATCGTTTTTAATCGTACTTTTAAACTTCGGGTTTCGGGTAGTAACCCGAGAAAAAAAAGAACTACAAATCTCGACTGCTTTACGGCATATACGTCACTTCCACCATCACCCCCACTTCCTTAAAGCAGCACTAGGTAGGTTTTGCTCTCGGGGTCCCCCTACAGTTGGGAAACAGTATTGTTCTCTACTACTGTCGTAAACCCTGTCATCCTGCATCAGGGGATGCATCGCACGTGCATTTGTTGACATGACGCATGTGCGAGAATATGACATAGCGCCGGCGTTCGGGAATCCATGAAATGCACACTTTAGTCCCATTTTGAGCACTACGCCGAGACCTAAAGCACGATCAATGTAGAATTCAACAGCTTAGATACGGCGCGTCTTCCTCTGCTTGTAAACAAATCTCCTCTTCTCCTTTCTGTTAAAATGACTCGCTTGCATCATCTATTGCAATAATGATGGAATGGGACTGTCCATTCATATAGTATAAATGTTTTATGGTCTGTATATGACGGTATATTTGTGATGCATATTTGTCGGGGTATGAAATTGAATTAATTACAAATGGTTATAGATGCTCTATTTGCATTATTTTAAAAGGTTTTAGTGGGAAAATACTGAAATCATACACCCCTTGCAGCCATTTTTGCATTTCTTGTTTTATGAAATTTAATCGTAGTAATAAGACAAACTGAATGCTGAATGGCAGTAAGATGGGAAGATGTTATGCAGGGTTTCCGCGGGGTCTTAAAAAGTCTAGAATTTCCAAATCAAAATTTTAGGCCTTTTAAAAGTCTTAAATTCGCAGAAGTTCTAGGTCTTAAATAATTTTAAACAGGTCTTAATTTTCCTACGTCCATGTAGCGCTACCTCTAATGCTCATTGAAATGCTCCCGCAGCGCTTTCGAATGTTTTTTAATTCTGGGTATTGTAGTTCTTTCTTTCGCTAGTCCAGATATAGTTTTCTGTATTACGACTACAAATGAGACCAACATGCATCTTATATTGCAGTCAATCAGCTTTCATATTATTGGCGGGAGTCTCTTTCGGATTGTACCACAGACACATAAAACTGATTTTATTCTTCAGATAATAGTTTTTCGCATTTCCGCAATTACTAAATACAATAAAAAATCAACAATGCATTTTGAGTTCCTGCATAATTCGTAATTTCACCGCAAAATAATGGCAAGATACCAAAATAAACTAGATTTATGCATTTTGTTTATTCTATTGTCATGTGTGACTATTGTGAATGTAACATAATAGATAATATCTAATTATGAAAAAAAAAAACCTTGCAAAATTCTGGAAATTACCACCACAAATTCAGTCATTTTGATCTCATGGGGAAGTGCAAGTTTATCGATACAAGTTTATTGATTTGTTCAATTTGAATAAATGCATTTACTTTGCAAGTAATTTTGTGACTGCATTTCCTTTCTAGGTCTTACATTTAATTCATAATGGTCTTTAAAATGTCTTAAGTCTTAAATTTAACTTGGTGAAACCTGCAGAAACCCTGTTATGGTAGATTCTGAAGTACACAGAAACACACACCTCCCACTTCAGTATGACACTTAACATGCTAATCATTCATGCATTCGACACAGTTGGCCACATTTCATTCAGAGGAAGCATTAGTAAGCACGTTTTCCTCTCCTCTCATCTGTTCTCATCCTCACACCTCGTCTCCATGAGTCAAGCACACTATTGAGAGGAAAAGAAAGATGCTTTGCAGGAAGCAGAAATCACTGTGCATAGCAAGCACATTCTGACAGTGAGTAACCAGCTCCTCTTCAGCATATAGTAGTTCTGTCACTGGCTCTGATGATCAATGTCCACCATTACTGATGGGAGACCTGCGTTTCAGCAGTGATTTATGGTCTAGAGAGCCTTGAATCTGTTTCTCATAGCCACTGAACAGGCCAGCTCAAGCCTGAGGTTATAAACGGAGAGCTGAGTCATGACATTGTCTTCACCCTCTGTGTGCAACGCAATTATTTTAAATGGCAAAGTGAGTGCTGTGACTCTAGCAGTGGTGTTCAAATACCCTCTGTGCAAGATTTGTGTTATTGTACATCATATTCTGCATCGCCAGAATGAGAAATGAAATATTTCTGTGTTGAGTCACTTCTTCAGTCTGAGCTTTGTGTGGTATTTCAGGGCTGTTATGATTCATAATAAATGAGGCATGAAACTAAAGGAACAGGGTTCCTCCGAGTTAATTTGATGACTCACTTTAGCACATTATGACGTCTGTCCCGCCCCGGACGTACAATCTTGTATGACGTACATTCTTTGTGTGTGTGTGTGTGTGTGTGTGTGTGTGGGTGGTGGGAAGATCTTGTTCATATCATGAGTTGAAGTGGCGTTGATGTCCTCCGGTTCCTTACCATCTGCTCTACTCCGTCCGCATTACTGCGCCAATGGAAAGATTTATAACATGAACAACTATCTGAGAAGTAGGGGTGTAACGGTACACAAAACTGACGGTTCGGTACGTACCTCGGTTTTGAAGTCCCGGTTCGGTATGGATTCGGTACAGCAGTTTTACAAAATTGCTTTTTATAAATTTTTATTCAACAGTGGTTTAATGAAAAAAAAATTGTGTCTGTCCTTAAATGAATTAAGTTATAACCTAAAAGTTTCTTAAAGATAATGCTGTAAACTAGGGGTGTGCATTGGCACTGCCCTCACAATTCGATTCGATTACGATTCACCAGGTAACGATTCGATGCAATTCGATTCTACGATGCATCAAAATTCTACTGCACACAACAAGGCAAATTTTTAATCAGTCATGAGGCAATACAAGCAGTCAGATATTGAACAACAGATTTTATTAGCTGCTATGTGTGTATTATCACTCTCCTGTATCTTTGACATAAATGTCATTAAATAAAATAAAATTGAATGGTACAGGGTATTGGATATGGCATTTTTCAAACCTGAAAAAGAAAACATAAATCACTGCTTTCAGTGCTTTGAATAAGAAATGTTTCTCTTCTCTCTGCTTTAGAACCATTTGAAATTATATAGAGCAATAAAAACCAACTAAGCCAACTTTTTCCAGCAGTGAAAATAAGTGTTTTTTTTACACACAGTAAAAAGCTCTAAGACAGGGCACTTCATGAACTCCTGTGCAAATATTAATATGTAATTACAGTCACACTATTGTAACAACAACCACCACCCAGGCACCCAGCAATAGAAATATTCAGTGCAACACACACAGTAACGTTGACACTAGCGACTCGTCAATTCTTGGCTGGGATGTGTCGACTTTTTGTGTTGTTGTTGTTGTTGTTGAAGCCAACTCAGGATGCCAACGATAAACATGGTTCGTGAAGTTAGATGTATTGCCAACGTGCTTGATTTTAGTGTGGCAGGCGCGTTAGCAGGGCGTAAGCAGCGCGTATTTTTTTCGGCGCCCATGTTAACAGATTAGAGCATTCACATCGCACGCAGAGGCGGTGCGGCAGCGCATCGCAGGAGCAGAAGCAGCAGTGCCGCGATCGTTTCGGCGCCGAGTCTATTTTTGCCGCGCTGCTCACGCTGATTTAAAGCCACAGTGGATTGTTCTTGATCAAAACTGACCAGATTAACATGGAAAATAACAAATTTCACCATGAAATCATGTAGTGAAGTGCCCCGTGTGTTTCACAATCACCATATGACATCCAGAGCTGTTAAAAAAATTAAAAACACAACACCAAACTTCAAAAGCCTGTTTAAATTATTAAAACTAGAAGCATATATTCACTTTAATGTTAACTTACATTTATCATGTGAACTACTTGTATACAACAAGTTATATGCATGTGTGTTTGGGACAGAGGGGAACACGGTCGCATTTGCAGCATATGCTGCCCATCATAAATCAAAGCACGAGACAGACGGGGCTCGGAGGAGAAGACCGGAAAATGTGACATAATGTACAATATTTGTCTGTATTTGCAATATACGAGCTGCGCGAGACAAACGCTGCCAGTGTGAATCCACTGCTAACGCGTGCGGTGTGAAGCCGGCGTCAGAATCCGAAATGTGCCCAGATGTCCGCTTTCCAAGCTTTGGGTGCGTTTTTAATTACCCATCTATCGCGGACATCTCCCTCCGCCTCAGCAATCTTGATTGTTGTTGTTATGACCCAGGAAGTAATTGAAACTTCACAACTTTATTGTCCAACTCAAGGCCAGAAAATAAACGGTGACATAATCGATTATGGCACTTTGCCGCATCGATGCTGAATCGTGCATGCCCCGCATTGCGATGCATCGCTGAATCGATTATTGTTGACACCACTACTGTAAACTTCAAGATGAAAAGAATTCATCTTCCAGAATCTGGCAGTACGTTTTGGGAGTTCATTTTTAGTCCATCTCTGCAAAACGGACTTCAGGATGGACTAAAATGAACTCCCAAAACGTACTGCCAGATTCTGGAAGATGAATTCTTCAAACAGTGGTACTAGAGGATGCGGTGCTGGTCCTTCAAGAGTCACTCTCAACCTATCTGTCCATAAAGCCTATAAAAAAACCTTCTTCATGTATTTTACAACACTTCAGCTTATGATTCTTATCTAGTGGGGGTCATTTTTTAGGATTCTTTACCTAACTGAAGTCTCTGAGATCCTGACACCTTGCACTTCTGGAGACTCCAGGTAGGTTGCAGCTTTGGAAAATGGTGGCGCTGGAGACTAAAGGGTTCCTGATGGTTTCACCCTTAATTCTTCACCTTAATTCTTAATTCTTTTGCGGTTAATAGGTGTCTTTTCTTCACCACCTGTTTTTGTCAGATCCTGCTGACCCAACGAGCATTTCACTGTCCAATGGTCACGCCTTAACTGCAATGTCTAGTATTGCATTAGTATTGCATCCTTCTCATGGGCATTTAATACTTTTTGACTTTTCAGTCTGAGTTAAATCTCTTTTTTGGCTCAATTTATCTGTAAAAGAAAACATGCCTAATAATTCTGCACACCTGAATATAAGGTGATTTTCATTTCCAGCCTTCATGAACAATTATATATCACTTATACATTATTAAATACTAAATCAATAGTAGTTATTAGGATTACTGTGGTTTGGAATTGGTCAAATGTGCCTGGAAAAAAAATATGATCAGAAAATCAACGTGCCTAATAATTCTGCACTCCCTGTATAGGGAGCCCTTACTTACTATGTGCCCAAACTATTAGCCTAAATTCAGTTGCTATTTATTTTTAGATATAATAATCAACACTCATAAGCTTCACATAAGGCAGTTTTTGTATTAACTTCTAAATCTAATTATTTTTATTCGTTGTTGAAATATAATCATTTAGTGGCTGTAATTTTCATGACAGGTTTATTTAAACACACATTAAATAAACAAGACCTCACTAACAGGCTAAGTAGTATATAATGAATATATATAGGCTAATATAATGAATATAGCGGCTAATATAATGAATATAACGGCTAATATAGTGCATGTATTCAGTGAAAGAGTTGATTTCTCTAGTGAGCTACAGCTGTGGACACTGAATGACTTCTGAGTAAACGTGATTCTGCATGACATTGTTTACAAGCTGTTTTATTGTCTTTCCGCGGTTGAAACGCAGATGGAGCGATTACACGACATATGATACATTTCAGTAAGTTGTAATGTATCCTCAACATACCTTAAGATGTATTAATTTATGTTTATTCTTTAGGAAGAGATGATCGCATTGACTCGCGCGCTGCCGCTTTAAGTTGAACTGATACGCGTCTATCAGTCACATCACATTAAAGAGTTAAAACGGCATTTATCGTTTGAATTTCGTGATCAAATGGACTGAATACTTAATATGTTCGTGTGGGAACTCGGATTGAAGTGTGTTCCGCGCTTACAACAAGCCGACTGTGAACTGTTAAAGATTACATTCATAACCGTTCGGTACACGCGTGCACCGTACCGAAAGCCCTGTACTGAAACGGTTCAATACGAATACTAGGGATGCACCGAATGTTCGGCAACCGAAATTAATAGAATAAGTAATAAGGCCGAATAAATTTTGCCAAACAATGACGTTTTTAATGACGCGATCAAATAGTAACCCGCGTAGAGTGAGATGCGCGCGCTTTATGCAGCAACATGTCAGCAGTGTGGAAGCACTTTAAAGTGTCAGAGAAAGAGGCAAAAACGGTCGTTTGCAGACACTGTTCTGCTGAATTGTCCAGAGGGGTGCATCTGCAAAAACGTACAGCACTTCAAGTTTAATTTATCACTTAAAATCAAGACACCCCGAACATCATGCAGAGTACGAGAAAGACACGGCGGCGGCAGCAAAACAGCGCAGAAAGTAAACGCGCTCGTACTACAGATGAGCCGCGCACAGTCTCGCTGTCTGACATGTTCGATGAGATCCTCCAAGAGAATAACCCATTTGCAAGACAGAGGACAAGCTCAACCGCTCAACAGTTCGATGGTTATCTCTCAGAAGTCCCCATCCCCAGGAGCAATAACCCTCTCGAATTTTGGAGGACCAATCAAGGCCGCTTTCCCGACCTGGCGCAGATGGCACGCAGGTAGGCTACTTGTTGACTTGTATGGGAAATTAATTTAAGATTTTATTTATATTTTGGATTATGGTAACACTTTATAAGTAGTTTCTATTTTTAACATTAACTAACAATGAAAACCCCTTATTAAAAGCATTTATTAATCTTAATGTTAATATTTACTAATACAGTCTTAAAATTAAGTATCACATTTTTAATTTTTGAATTAAAAAGTATCAAAAGTGGTAGGCCTATTTGTTAAAATTGTTAATGCACTTATACTAACATGAACTAAATATTTTTTATTATCTTACATTAACGAAGATTAATAAAGACCATAACAAATGTATTGCTAATTGTTAGTTAATGCAATAATGTTAACAAAAGGAAACATTGTAAAGTGTTACTACCTATATTTTATATGATGTATTTTGTGAAAAAATTTAACTATTTTCAGTGTAGTTAAATAGTAGGGCTACACTGTTTCAACCATTTCATTATCTTGAAGACATTGTTCGTTTTGAAATGAGCAACTGTCAGAAAACTGCAATAAAAATTTCAACTATTCTGCTGGTACTTGTCTGCTCCATGCACAAGCACCGACAGCGAGAGACTGTTTAGTGCTGCATCTCATGTCATCGATGAGAAGAGGAACCGACTTTCATGTGAGAAAGCAGAGAAGCTACTTTTCATAAAGAAGAACCTGCCACTTTTCCTGAAGAAGTAGGCTAATGTCTAGGACAGTTATTTATTTGTTGTGGGTTCATCCACATTTTTTGCACTATTCAATGCACATTTGTTGTTGTAGACATACAGAGTTACATTCTTTCAGCAGTCAGTTATAGGCCTAACATAGGCTATTCAAGAAGGGGGGCTTCAAAGATGGCCAAATAAAAATATATTTTTTATTTTACTAATTTATTTATTTTAAGTTATATTGTGCTTTGTTTGTATAATATCTGCTGGAATGTTAAAAAAATGTTCAGTGTTAAATAAATATTTTGAAATTGTATTTTTGTTATTTGATTTATTTATCTGAAAAGCAACACAAAATAGTAAAAAGCTAATTTTTACTATTTAATTATTGTAATGGTGAAAATATTGGCAAAATAAATGGAAAAAATGCGAAACACCGCGTTCGGTATTCGGCCTTCGGCCTTCGGCCAAGCATTTCATTATTATTCGGCTTCGGCCAAGAATTTCATTTCGGTGCATCCCTAACGAATACGTGTACCGTTACACCCCTACTGAGAAGTTACAAACACCCTCTGCTAGTTAAACTCCTGCAGGCCAGTTTACAGTTGTGTGTCGTGTGTACAGTTGCGTGTCGTGTGTACAGTTGTGTGTTGTAAGGCTAAGCTTTTTTTTTTTGATTCTGCGATATAAATTGATATTGTTTTCCCAAGAAAGTATCGATTTTTAAGCCGCGAGTATCGATACATAAGTCCCATTCAAATCCCTGTGTTTACCCCCATTCGCGTTGCAGGAAGAGCGATTTGGTCAGCCAGCCGCTAGTGTTGCTGTAGAACAAGTTACCCGTACTACTAACTTTACACAGACGCCGACGTCTACCTCTTCTTGTTTACGGAGTCAGAGCGAGGAGATTCAAGAAAATGGCGGCGAATATAAATCCAGCACCTTCATGCGTAAAAGCATATGTGTGGTAGCACTTTGGGTTTAAAAAGAAGAAGGAAAGCGACGACTTAGACTCAGGGGTCAACAACATGAGTTGCCTGCAGGTACCACATGAGTTGCCCGCGGGTCTGTTCTAAAAATATCTCACCATAGCAGCTACGTTCAGTCGCTTCCGTGTTAATTTAAGCGCAGGGCTCCAGACTGAAGCCGCCGAATATATATATATATATATATATTAGGGGTGGCACGGTTCACAAAACCCACGGTTCGGTTCGGATCACGGTTATAGGGTCACGGTTTTCGGTTCTGTACGGTTCTTGTTGTTGTTTTTTTTAATCGTTAACACTCAAGAAATTTACTTCAGCATATGATGTATAGCTTAATCATCCACAATTAGGATACAGTATTAAAAAATTGTTATATCATGTAGAAGTTGTTTCTTAACTGGCTGTCTACAGAGTCCGACACATTGGCGTAACATTTTTCATGTTAATTGTGTCAATTTTGATCAGAACAATGCACTGTGGCTTTAATTCAGCTGACCTGATTAACACATTTCACCATGAAGTGTTTGTGTGTTTCACAATCACCATATGACATCCAGCGCTGTGAAAAGAAAAGAAAAATACACGAAAACACAACACTGCCAGAAGTTTTTGCCCAAACTTCAAAGGCATGTTTAAATGATCAAAACTAGAAGCATCTTAACTTTTAAATGTTACATTTATCATGTGAACTACTTATATACAGCATGTTATATGCATGTGTGTATGAGACAGAGGGGAACACGGTCGCATCTGCAGCAGATATATGCTGCCCATCATAAATCAAAGCATGAGACAGACAGGGGTCGGAGGAGAACACCGGAAAATGTGACCGAATGGACAATATTTGTCTGTATTTGCAAAACACGAGCCGCGGTTCAGCTGCGCCAGACAAACACTGCCAGTGTGTGAATGCACCTGCATGTTCTATTACTCCTGCATGTTCTGCGTCTGTGTGGATGACGGGCGTCGCGCACGTGCACTCGCTCTTGTAGTCTCTGCCGACACGAACGCATAAACTGTCACTTCATGAGAATTTACAGTTTCATTTGAGAAAACTGGGTGCGTCTCAATCAGCTCCCTGGTTCAGTAGTCAGGGCACTGATCAGGACATAAGTCAATGGGCTGATCCCTGATCAGTGCCCTGACTACTGAACTAGGGAGCAGAATGAGCACAGGGCAATTCCAGCGTTATGGATGTGACATTTGAACTCATAATGACAGCTGAAATGTCTCAGTAAAAATCAATTTCTTACCATATTTAATTCGGCATTGCATATTCTCAGAGCATCCAATCTGGGGAATTGACAGCAAAAATGTTTTTCTAAAATATATTTAAGACCCCCCAAAAAAGGAAAACAGCTATGCGTTATGGATGTGACAGGAAATGACAGAGTTTTCAGTAGACTGTTCGATTTTCTTTAAAGTCTGTGAACTTTTAAGTCTAATGTTTAAATATTGCTATCCACATGATGAAGGGGTCTTATCTGAACATAAAAATATCAAGGTTTAAATTGTAAAATTTTTTATGAAGTGTATCATGAGGAAAAACCAACGTTATGGATGTGACAAAACCCTGTTATGGATGTGACGAGTCTGAAATACACATAAAATCTGTTTGGAAAATCAACAAACAAACTATCATGGCACTTTTGTCGACACATAAAATTACTCTAAATGCCAGTTTTGATATTAAGAAATATGATTGCAATATGATATATAAAATAATTGACAATGAGCGAAGATGAGTGTGAAGGAATTTATTTATTTATTTAATTTGTTCATGCTTAACACTTTCTTCTGTCATTAATATTATAATTATTATAATTCATGAACTTATATATATATATATATATATATATATATATATATATATATAAAAATATGTCTATAGCCTACATGTTTATTTTTTAAAACCCATCTTAGGTAATGAAAGAATGGGCTATCTCAGCTGAACTATCAGGTCAAGCTACTTGATATAAGACTTGATATAACTAGATTTCTATTCAAATTATTTTCCCGAATTGTGTGCTGTTAGTATCTTACCATTTTATCAATCTGTTGTGGTAGGCGTTCACAAAACGCTATCTTCGAGCTGTCAACACCTCCTGAAGGACAGGAAGAGCGAGCAAATTAGAGGCGCCTGTTTCGCGCCTAAACCAATCAGGTTCCTCATGCACTTTCAATACGCCTCTCTACTAGGAAGTGAATACTATGAACACACGGAACATTACAGCAGAGTCGATTATGGAACATAGTCAGATTTTCATTATTGTTTGAGATGTCGATCGCAATCTAATTTATTATCACATCATAAATATGTCCAGAAAGCGACCATTTTTTTTGCTAAAGTTTACTTATGATTGTACTTATAGCCTAATGACCTAAGGCAATGTTACGTTTCACTGAAACACAGAGGAGAAATGTGTTTATCACTGCCATGCCGCCAGCAACAGGAACACACGTTATGTCACGTGGGTTTGATTTTAGAATTTTCTTTAACTGTAACGTCACGTCCATAACGTCACGTCCATAACGTCACATCCATAACGCAAAATTAAAATGTTTACAAGAAACAAAAGGGCACGAAATGTTCATCACATTATACATTCATATAAGTTAACATTGCACAGAAACGTTGGACATTTTTGCATCAACACTGTATGTGTAGCATGAACTTATCCTCTAAAACGTTATGGATGTTACTTGGCCCTGGAACTCACCGACACATTTAACAAGAGGCTTATAAATTTCTAGAGCTTTACTGTTAAAGCAAGCTAAGTGTACACAATGCATAATCATCCCCTTGTTCAACAGGAAATCAACAAATAATAACATTTTGTTGAACCATTGTGTCTATCTATTCCCTTTCTTGAAAACGGTAAAACACAGACATTTTAAAAACTCTGCTTGCATTGGCACACACCTTGTATATGATGTAATAAAACAGTAAATATCTATACAATTCAATGAGAATGGTTACATACAATAAAGTATAGACCCAAATAAACATTTTAAGAATAAGTCTGTTTGTGTGGCCAACTTTTTTTTTTCATGGTAAAGATGACCTTTGCATGGAATTGCCCCACAGTACAGGCGCGTCAGTTCAAGCAGCGGCGCGTGTGTGAACTAGGGATGTTAACCGATGACCGTTTGACCGATGGTTGACGGTATCAACGTTAACCGATCAAAGTTGTCGGTTGTCGGTTAAAAAAAAAAAAAGTGATCTCTAAATTAGGCTATTTATAGAGAATGGGAACGTGACGTCACCAACGCAATGCATTCGCGGACTTTAGGACACAGACACTACATTAGAGAATGAGTAATAGTGGAGGTAGACTTTAAAACTTGTATTATACAGTTAAAAACACATTAGAATAGTGAACGCTTGCTGTGTTATGAACTGTCATAGCCTCTCTTACAACCTGCGTGGAAAACATATCTCAAATCATGCGCAATATTTCAGTTTACCAGCTTGGAAATAACAAAAGTAAGTGAAAGTAATGCTGCCTTCACGTGCTATCGGAAATTTGACAATTCCCACTTCTAAAGTCGTGATTATGAAGTGAACTCTTCTCGTTCATATTTCGAGCGCGTTCACGTGCAATTTTTACCTAGGAAACTCCTATTTACAATAATTCAGAGAGCACGTGAAGGCAGCATAACACTCGGAAATAAACAACTTAGCCAAAATGTGTCTTTATAATTTGTATTTATTATTTATAACCGATATTACAGATGAATATTTTCTGAACCGCTTGAATGTGCTCACACCATAAATAATGCATGAAACGCGTCAGCAAATGCTTCATTGTTCAGCTTCAGATGTAAGTTGCAACTTGTGTGATACAGTGCTTAACCCTCAGAGACCTAAGGGTATTTTTACAATAAATTTTCCGCCTGGTGTTATTTACTAAAAAAGCTTGTAAAACATCAACCCTGTTGTGCACAGACAATTGACACACCTCTTTTTTTTCAAGACAAGTTGCACTGTCAGTATATTTGTGTTGCATTGATGTCACCTGAATGTAAAATAAGTTATGGGACCATAAAGACAAATGAAAACATAAAACGGAAATTGAATCCCTCAAATATTTATTGAAAACACACACAAATAAATAAAAGCTAAGCATATTTCCTCTGGAAAACTGTTTGTTCAAGTCTTTGGAGTCCTGGAACTCAGGAATAAACATGATAACTTATACAGAACCAAAACTATTTACATTTTTCCAAAAAAAGTCCAGGCGCTTTTGGCCTCTTTGGATTTTGGATATTTACTGGTGCCAAGCCTCAAAACAGTTCCTATCAGGAACTTCTCCTCAAACTTTCTCCTCAAACTTTTTCCTCAAACTTTGTCCACAAAACTACTCAACACTGCAGCACGTCTCTATCTCTATCTCCTCAATACTAGCGTGCATCTCTATCTCTCCACAATAACAGAGCTGTGGTTCATGCGTAATGACGCACACCAACGTGGATGACGGATCAGCCTGTCATTGGTCAAACCCTCATCCAAAATGGCAGCTAGCATCGCGCTAGCGGCAAAAATGACGGAAAATGTATAAATTATGGACATCAAGTGGATATATCTTGGATGTAAGCGTTTTGATTTATTGCTGAACAACTCCAAAAAGATGCACATGTTCCAGGCTGGATAGAAAACCTTCTGTAAAGGCTACAAAGACACCAAAGACACCCCCGTGATGGCTAGCTCGTTAGCTTTCTGCTGGAGAAAACGGTAAGAAAATTGATAAAAGTTTCATGAAATAATATAGATTTTTATCGGAGGTGCCGTGTGACGTCGTGGGCGATGCCGTCGGGCTCTGAGGGTTAAATACAGTAGTAGCACATCATCTAAATATATTACATCTACATTTCAGTGGTAACACATAAGGTGTTGATCATCATCTTTCTTTATTATTGTTAGCACTACCTCGAACTAAAGCGGCGTCTCTTCGGAGCTGTCATTATCTTAAATGAGTCGCGGCAATGTTTCAAATGAGCTTCTAACGCTAGACAATAGCCTTTATTTTCAAAGCGATCACCTTGTGCCCAAACCATTTCGAAACTAAGGAGCCATTTGTCCTCCGATTACAAACAAGCTCCTCAGCGCCGCGTTTGCGGGACTCATGTTTCGCGCTGTAGGGGATTTTAAAAAATTGACGTGAGTGGAAGGCAGGCGGCGGCGCCTGGACAGTGTGCGTGTGTGTGTGTGTGTGTGTGTGTGTGTGAGAGAGATGCGACAGAGTTGCGAAATTGCAGGCGCGGCTCGCGAGTTGCGGCTGTTATTTCAAATAGCGCAGCATATTTTTTTTACTAATCGGTTAACCGGTTTCAACCGGCTAATGAGGCTCGGTGGTCGGTCAAGAAAATGTTTAGTTTTCGCCATCCCTAGTGTGAACGCCATCATCTCTTCCTAAAGAATAAACATGAATTAATATCTCACGGTATGTCGAGGATACATTACAACTAGGGATGCACTGATACCGATACCAGTACTTGGGTGTTGGTCTGATACTGTTGTGAAGTATTCGTACTTGTAAAACTACCCCAATACAACCGCACCCGATACCACTTTATGGCAACGCATCTTCGGATGCGGAGCTGCGTGGAAAGTTACATAATTCGCTGTGCACACCCGCACACCGCCACGGCAAGTGCAAAGGGGTCTCTCGCTCTCAAAGCGCACGACTGCCATAGTATGGCGTCATTTTTGCCGCGCTCACCCGAGTGCTAGTGCAGACGCGGCGAGTATAAACCCAGCTTAACCGCTCGTGAGGCAGATACCACTCGGTAGTGAGTGCTGAAAGTGAAGGGCTGTTTAGTAGGGATGTGCGCAATGACTAGCCTAACCCCGGTAGTATAACAAGCCTAAGCAAGCTTAATTGTTACACTAGTTTGACATGACATGGAAGAAAATAGAAAAGTTTTGCGTAAGCTTTCAAAATCCTCCTTCACCCGAGTGTAGATTTATCTGAAGCCTCCGCGAGTGCCAGAGAAAACCAACGCATGCAAAACCTGAGGTAAAATTAAATGATTTTGTTTTGCTGCAGATATACACTTTTCAAAATAATATATTAATTTCAAGATATAACATTAACACGACAGTAATTTAAACATAGCCTTTGTAAAAAAAAAAAAAAAAAAAAAAATATATATATATATAAAACAAAACCTTAAATATGCCAAAAAATGTAAACAACTAGTATTTTCCAAGTCGTCTTGCAGCAGCACTAACGTTTAATCGACTAGTCTCGCACATCCCTAGCTCAGTGTCACACATTGTAGATGAAAACAGAAACCGGTTCATAGCTGATAATGCAGAGAAGCTTCTTTTCATCAAAAAGAACCAGCCTCTCACTTTTCCGCAAAGGGCTGTATGGCTATGATAACGTATAATAATTTAATTCAGTTGTTCTGCTATTATGTTGCGTGGTACTGGAATCCACTGAATGTTACAGGTTACATTTATGTGAAATGGGCAGCAGTGCCATGTTTGTTTAGGAAAACACCAAGTTGAATGTTAAAATGTCAGAAACAGCATCAATTTGTGTATTTACTTTGTTACAGTCAGAAAGTGAAAAACATCTGATGAATATAAAACATTGTTAGAAGAACTGTGATCAGTACTCGGTATCGGCAAGTACCCAAATGTAAGTACTTGTACATGGTCTGAAAAAAAGTGGTATCGGTGCATCCCTAGTTACAACTTACTGGAGCGCATCACATGTGGTGTAATCGCTCAATCAGTGTTTCAACGGCGGAAAGACGTCAATAAAACAGCTTGAGAACAATGTCACGCAGCATCACATGACCTCAGACGTCATTCAGTGTCTCAGCTGAGAGTTCACGAGAGAAATCAACTCTTTCACTGAATATATGACCTATATTAGCCGTTATATTCATCATATTCTACTGAACCTGTGACTGATGTCTGGATTATTAATGTGTGTTTAAATAAACCTGTCATGAAAATGACACACACTGTGTATAAAAGATTATATTCCAACAACGAATTGGAGAAAACACTATTTTATCATTAGATTTAGAAGTTAATGCAAAAACTGCCTTATGTGAAGTTTCCATGTTTGAATTTAGGCTCATAGTTTGGGCTCTGTCCTTTAATATTATAGTAATGTGTGAGTAAGGGTCTCTACTGAACCGAACCGTGACTTCAAAACCGAGGTGTGTACCGATCCGTCAGTTTTGTGTACTGTTACACCCCTACTATGGATGTGAGAACTGAGTGTGCTCTCTGAAAGCTGTTGCCATGGCAGCGTTCCTCCTCCGCTTGGGTTGTTTGTTCTGCTAATGAGATTGTGCTTCCTCCCCTATTGATTTGATCCTGTGTTGTCCTTCAGATACGGCCCATAATCCTTCACACATTCCCAAAATCTCTGGCTTTTACAATCAGCTCTGAATCAGGGAAGAGCGCTGTCCGTGGTGCTGAAACCCCGAGCGCACACGCTAATGACAGCAACAGATGCGCAAAACAAACTCTACCAGTTACTTTAATTCACAACAGACTAGCATTTTAATGATAAATACTGTAAAGGGATCTAGAGACCAAAATTCTGTCAATCTTGTTGTAACCCTAACAATAGAATATTAAATGTTTAAAATCTCAGACCTAGTTTTAGTTAATGACAAAATATAGTAGAGTCCTGCTTTAATCAGCAATAGAGCAGAACAACCGTCTCTCATCATAAAACAACACAGAGCTCTGTAATTGAACAATGCATGCAATGTTTAATGTGATCTCGAGTTGTTTGCAAGAGCGTTTCAGAGAAATGTCCAGAATCAATCATGATCGCCCTGATTTATGTGCTCTGTTGTTGCCAGGCAATGATGATTTGTACGCCCTATTTCATGCCATCTGGCTCGAGTGATCTCCATCAGCTCGGCAGAAATTAACACGCAGCTAAGAGTAACGTATATAAAACACCGAAATGGTACACGGTGGTGTACTTTCTCATATTCATAATCATCCATGTGCATGATTCATAAACAAATATGCAACATAAAATAGGGATGTCCCCTTTAAACAGAATGAAATCAACAAATGCAAACCCCTATTCTATCTGCATTGAGGCAAAAAGGAAGAAAACATGCTAAAATGTAGCTGTAGAGAAATCCGAGTGAGCTAAGCATTCAGTCTCACCAAACACGCATGATGAGGGTCTGATGTAGTGTTTGGTTTACCTTTGCCTCTGGTGTGAGGATCTGGAACAGCGTCAGAGAGAGGAAAAGCAGAACAGAGCTGGTCAGAAGGCCCGACATCCTGGAAGAGAGAATGTAGCTGCCTCTGTAGTGAAGAGATACGCTGCCACTGAACACCAGCGCAGAGATGGACAGACACAGACCGAGAGAAACAGAGGGAGGGAGGGAGCAGAGGAGGAGGAGCTTCACTGTTACTCTGAATAGAGACGCTGCGCTTGTGAAATGGCATGTTATATATGGTGAAACATTTCTACTGCAGTACTGAGTTTAGTAAGGAAAATGTCTAATTATTCAGTCCCTCCAGAAAAACGTGATTATGCGATCGCATGATTTAACGCATAATCAGCCAAAGTCCGCATATTTATGCGGGGGGCCGCATTTTTTCCAAATACGCCGCACTTTCGCCGCATAAATTGCCTATTTCCGCATGAAAATATGCAGGGCTAGCATGATTTCATAATCCCCGCATTTTCGTTCCAAAAAATGTCATATATATATATATTAGCAGAAAGTTGAAAAATGTTTGTTTACTTCACACAAGAGCCGCCATTTCCCCCTGTTGCCATGGGAACGTTTTGAAGTGACGTAATTACCCGACGTGAACGTCATCGAAAAGCTGCAAACCCCGTGGAGAAACCATAGATATCAGTGAAACCATGATGAAGCGCAAACTCCCATTGGCCAACAAAAATAACAGCAAAAGAGCAAAGCAGTTTCCCTGTGCTGACCGATTTCAGAACACAGCATCATGAAGCTTTGAAGCGTTATGAATCAGTGAGTCGATTCAGCGGTTTGGAGCGTTATGAATCAGTGAGTCGATTCAGCGGTTTGGAGCGTTATGAATCAGTGAGTCGATTCAGCGGTTTGGAGCGTTATGAATCAGTGAGTCGATTCAGCGGTTTGGATCGCCAAAGTCACGTATTTCAGCAGTTTGACACGCGATCCGAATCATGAATCGACTCACTGATTCATAACGCTTTAAAGCTTCATGATGCTGTTTGTTTTTAAATCGGTCATCACTATATAAGTCATTATTTAGGTTTTAGCACAAAAACTATTCTCATCGCTTCATGAAGTTATTGTAGAACCACTGTAGTGAGAGGGACTTTGTATCGACGTCTTTAGTGCTTTTATGGGTCTTGAGCGTGTGCAGTGCATTGAGCCAATGGAGGCCTTTCTGAGCCATCGGATTTCAACTTAAATATCTTCATCTGTGTTTGAAGATGAACGGAGGTCTGACGGGTGTCCAACGACATGAGGGGACGTCATTAATGACAGAATTTTCATTTTTGGGTGAACTAACCCTTTAAGAGATTGCACTTTGTGCATTGGAAGCACTCAAATGTCTGTTTTGTAAAGCTACCTCTGTAAAACAGGAAGTTATTTATTCATTTCTTCAGAAGTTGTAGCATATTCCTTTTGTAAAGCTACAGAACTTGTTTGACTCAATGTTTTGTAAATTTGAGCCGTGTGTTTATTAAGGTCTTCAATAAAACAAGATGAGAACTTAAATATTCCCAGCACTTTCTGTGATGTAGTGCTTTTTTTCTCTTTCTCATCAAACCGCAGTTTTTGCAAGTTCCAGCAATTTTATCGCATAAAACTGCATAAATATCCCGCATTTTCCATCGCATTTTTCAAGAAAACGTGCCGCATAATCAAGGATTTTTGCCCGCAACAATCACAAAAAAAAAAAAAGACGAATTTTTCTGGAAGGACTGACTATTGTCTGTCTGTACAAAATAATAATAATTCACAATACTGGAATTTGGCAATGTCTTTTTTTATTGTGCAATACAAATAAAAATGCAACTGACAAGAAGTTTATCAGACTTTAGTAATAGTAGTAATAATAATAATAAACAAGTGAATAATAATAGTAAAAACAAGTGAAATCTAAATATGCAACGACACATAAGAACATAAAATATGAATTTGTGTAAAATGCATTTTGCATAAAACGTAAAATATATTCATTTTGCACACACTCCTATCTAAATTGCAAGCAAATGAGGCAATAAGCCCCAACAAGTTGTTAGGCACGACCAAGTGGCCGGACTCGTGTTAGAAACTGAAACCGATGTGTCTCGATCGCCTCCAGATGGGTTGGTCCCAGTAAAGCTCATAAGCCCCGCCCCTCTGTGTATTCTAATGGACGTGAGACAAACTAAACAATCAAATTACACTTCACATAATTTTTCTCAAAGATGGTTTTTGTCATTGTAGGCAGTTTTTATCACGATGATTTCATTTCAAGGTTTGGTTTTCGTGAGTTATTTGATGCTATAAAAACGGGGGTGTGACATCATGATTGACAGCTGAGATTGTCGGCTTCTCTGAGTGAAGTTGTCACTGAGGCACCAATGGACTTTTTTCGGGAGGAGATTGGAGCTTTAGCTTTAATTTCTACATTTCCATAACTGTTTATTTCACACCGACATAATGAATTGTTCTGCATCTGTGAGAGTGCGGGCGGGCTTTTGATATCGCGGCTCTACTTCCTGCTCTCTACTGCGCAGACTCGGCCACAAATCTGAGCAAGATGCCAGCGCCATAATCAGACCTCCGGAGGCTTCACTTTTCTTCAACTGGCACTGTGAAGTAGGGCTGCACAATTAATCGAATTTGTAATCGTGATTACAATTACGGATGCCACAATTATGTAATCGTTCAAAAAAATGTAATCGCAATTACAAAAAAAGTCCACTTAAAGTATTCTGTGTACTTAATGTTTTTTTTTTCTTTCTACAGGTTATCTTAAGTTTTTTCTCCATTGTTTTTAGTATAACATTATAATACCATGCATTTTTTTTATTTAAAGAAACCAAACCAATGTATATTGGACTTTTGGGGCTTAATGCTATAGAATAATCGTAATTAAAAATCGCAGTTACAATTTCAGGGGAATAATCGACAATTATGATTTGTCATAATCGTGCAGCCCTACTGTAAAGGTTTTGCCAAAAACTCAACTGACTGGCTTCTGTCCTGTATGATCGTCTCTTCTGACCTCCCAACTGAACTCCTTCCCACAAATTGATCATAGATATTAAATGCAAACAATAACCATAATACCATAATCAAAGGACTCAATATTCAAAGTGCAAATAGAGACCACATTTTTCTTCAGGCATGGTACAGAGCTAAGAGATGTTACAACGTGATCGCTTTTATATCGGGAGATATTTGCGTGCCTCAGGGAGCCGCTTTTCAAACAGCGGTGATGTATTGAAATCACGTTTGAATGCACGCTCACGTTTATTATTACTTTCATTTTTCACGATCGTGCGTACTCTGTGAATAGGGATTGGTGGTGCTGAACGCGCATTTTAAAATATAAGTCTGATGCTTCTGCTGCGCAACGAATCCACTAACATTAGGGGTGGCACGGTACATGAAAAAAAACTGAACCGTTCGGTTCGTTTGTCTCGGTTCGGAGCGTGTGCGTCGCACGGTTTCGACGCATGCGCAATGTATCCTCGGGCCCGTATGTTACCTCAGACAGTGGGTGTCCTTTTCACGTGAAATAAGAGGTGTGTGTGTGTGTGTGTGTACATACAGTAAAATAAAGTAAAAGTGGAGTGCTGCAGGTCACGTCACGTGTAGAAATGCAAGTGGGAGAGATAAGGAAGGCTGTCTGGAGTTGGAGGATGCGCCAGCGACGTATAGCAGGCAGGTCAGATGCAGTGCGTATGCGCGCGCGCGCGCGTGTGCATTCACACACTGGCAATGTTTGTCTCGCGCAGCTGAACCGCGGCTCGTGTATTGCAAATACAGACAAATATTGTCCATTCGGTCACATTTTCCGGTGTTCTCCTCCGACCCCTGTCTGTCTCGTGCTTTGATTTATGATGGGCAGCATATATCTGCTGCAGATGCGACCTGTTCCCCTCTGTCTCATACACACATGCATATAACATGCTGTATATAAATAGTTCACATGATAAATGTAACATTTAAAAGTTAAGATGCTTCTAGTTTTGATCATTTAAACATGCCTTTGAAGTTTGGGCAAAAACTTCTGGCAGTGTTGTGTTTTCATGTATTTTTTTCTTTTCACAGCGCTGGATGTCATATGGTGATTGTGAAACACACGAACACTTCATGGTGAAATGTGTTAATCAGGTCAGCTGAATTAAAGCCACAGTGCTTTGTTCTGATCAAAATTGACATGATTAACGTGAAAAATGTTACGCCAATGTGTCGGACTCTGTAGACAGCCAGTTAAGAAACAACTTCTACATGATATAACACAATTTTTAATACTGTATCCTAATTGTGGATGATTAAGCTATATATCATATGCTGAAGTAAATTAAATATAAAAATAATAATTTAATAAAAAAAATAACAACAAGAACTGTACAGAACCGAAACCCGTGATACGAACGTGATACGAACCGAACCGTGGGTTTTGTGAACCGTGCCACCCCTAACTAACATGTAACACACACTCTTAACACACGCTCAATGTTATCTGCAATACATTGTGTTGGTTCTGTTCTGTTTACCCTAAGGGAGGTTATTGCTGCTCTCCCTGCTCTTATCCATGATAGGCTGCATGGAACCATTACCGCCAATCCAAACTGTATGCTGATAGTCAATCAATCATCTTTGACGATAGTGGTCCTGACAGAAACACTATCACTTGGCAATGGAAGTAAGATCTCTAGTGTCTGGCCAGCAGTAAGCAGACAGACTCCAGACAGTGCCTTTGAATATGCTTTAATCACGGCCGGGAGAGAGAATCGCCCGACCAAAAGAGCACAACAGTTTATAGAGTAAGTGCATGGCAAAGGTGACATGATTCATTACATTACATTTTTCTCTAATATGATTGGTTCTTTATGCAGTATGCATAATTCTCTTTTACTAGGTAAAAGCAAATTTGGTTAGTTAGTTATAATTAATAAAAAAAATCCATCTCACACAGATGTAGCTGATAAAATAGTAACAGTTCAGCATGCAGAAAATGATTTGATCAATCTCAACTGATTAATTGTCCATTCTTTCCCCTTCTGAAACTCTCTCGTCTTATACATCCTTATAGTCATTCGCTGCCCCAGTAATCACTGAACCTGTTGAAACAAATGCATTTATTGAAATAATACATTTCAAAATGTAAAAATATGCAAACTACTGGACTTTACTGCTAAAATATTGCTCTTTTAATTCAGCCAAGAGGTCATGCGGTGAAGTATCAATCTTCTACTGCTCGCATATCTTCATGTGATGCGAATGCACAGGTCAGGGTTCACAACCTGAACTTCGCGAAATACGAAACGTTTCACATGAGCTTGCATTCGCGGTCTGACGTATTGGCATTAGGTGTGTAACGGTACACATATTCATATCGAACCGTTTTGGTAAAGTGCTTTCGGTTCGGTGCACATGCGTTTCCAAATGCAATCGTTAACTTGTTTTAAGCGCGGAACTAGGGATGAAACGATTACCGGTTTCACGATAAACCACGATAAAATTTAGTGACGGTTAGTAATATCGTATAAAATTTTATTATCATTAAAACCGCGTGTGATTATCACGGTTGTGAAAACTCGCGGTAAATCTTGTCCAGTCAGCGTCAGTCTGGCGCACCGCTGTTTTCTGAATGAGGAGAAATAGCAGAAAGCAGTGACAGCACTCGGGGGATTGTTCTGCCTTCTAAAAGGACCAAATCTGAGGCGTGGTCATATTTTGGCTTTTACAAAAGTCCTGAGGGAAACTTAATCTAAGATGGTCACCCTGTCTGCAGAACATGCCAGAAGAAAGTCGCTGTAATAGGGAAAACACTTCAAAACTACGAACGCAAGGCAAGTGGACTTTGACCTCAATACCAAACCTACGTCTGGGAAATAATAACGTGAAGCGAACGAACAAATTCAGACACGACTAGGGTGACATTTAAGGGATAATCATCAGGGTTTGACATTAACAACCGTCGTTTGCGGGTGTAACGTTATTTCGGCTGCACACTAGCCACTCTGGCTGTTGAACTTATAATAGTCTTCTCAAAAGCCATCTGTTATAATCGCGTTGCGCATTATAAGCACTTACACGTGCTTCTATTGAGTTTATGAATGCAATATCTCATAATCAGAGGCGTTCAGATTAGCGGAGTTTTGTTCAGAGCGCGCGCCGCTCTTACTCGCTGAAATCTACACTCAAACAGAAATAAACGTGCGATGTACACAGGAGATTCACTCATCATACAGTGGTTGACTGTTTTTGTTCTATTTCAGCAGCGAAAATGGTTAAAAAAAACACAGCAGAACCACAGCGCATCTGATATGACTGGCATAACGCAGGCGAATTTAGGGACCGTCTGTAAAGTTACACACAACATTGGTAACGTTATACACGTTTCAAACTTCAATAGCATTTGAAGAGAATGACAGTCATAAAAAGACTGTAAAGTGTTCATCTAGGTGTCAGGTATGATGCGCACATTTTGATATTTAATAAAATAAACTGTCAAATCATATGGAAATATGGATATGCATTATTTCACTAGGATACTGTTTGGGCTCTAACACAAAATATGCTAGATTTAAATGTGTCTGATAGAACACTGATGAGAATATTGCTTGGGAATATATTTACAGTGATAATATTAGAGATTATATTTACGACAAATTATTATTATTTATGCGTTGCTATTGATGACGGCCATTAAGGAAGGAAATCCCACAGAATCTAGCATAAAAAAGTCCATAGAGCTGCTTTAGTTATTTGTTGTTTGTTGAATTTCAAATATAAAACTTGTTGAAATGTTTTAAGTGTGTGCATCTGTTCTTTTTGAACACTTTCATTTCGTTTGAACAAAACCGTGATAATATTGATAACCGTGATAATTTGGGTCACTATAATCGTGATGTTACATTTCCATACCGTTTCATCCCTACGCGGAACGTAGTAGTTCCCACACAAACATATTCATTTTATCAAAAAAATCAAACGATTTGACGCTCTTTAATGTGGCGTGACTGATCACAGTACGGGTGCGTCAGGTGAAGCGTCCGCACGGAGTGCATTCGTGTGTGAACACCATCATCTCTTCATAAAGAATAAACATGAATTCATATCTCACGGTATGTCGAGGATACATTACAACTTACTGAAGCGCATCACATGTGGTGTAATCGCTCAATCAGTGTTTCAACGGCGGAAAGACGTCAATAAAACAGCTTGAGAACAATGTCACGCAGCATCACATGACCTCAGACGTCATTCAGTGTCTCAGCTGAGAGTTCACGAGAGAAATCAACTCTTTCACTGAATATATGACCTATATTAGCCGTTATATTCATCATATTCTACTGAACCTGTGACTGATGTCTGGATTATTAATGTGTGTTTAAATAAACCTGTCATGAAAATGACACACACTGTGTCTAAAAGATTATATTCCAACAACGAATTGGAGAAAACACTATTTTATCATTAGATTTAGAAGTTAATGCAAAAACTGCCTTATGTGAAGTTTCCATGTTTGCACACAATGTGTTATCTGAGTGTTGATTATTATATCTCAACACAAACAGCAGCTGAATTTAGGCTCAGAGCTCGTGCTCTGTCCTTTAATATTATAGTAATGTGTGAGTAAGGGTCCCTGTAGTTTACAGCATTATCTTTAACAAACTTTTAGTAATAATTGAATTAATTTAAGGACAAACACAATTTGTTCAGTAAAACACTGTTTAATAAAAATAAATAAAAAGCAATTTTGATAAAAAACTGCTGTACCGAACCGTCAGTTTTGTGTACCATAATTCGCATGCATATGAAAGTCAATGGAACGAAAAGTGTAGTAGTCTTTTATTTAAAACCAAATGCTACAACATGAATGATGTATACCAGGGGTGGGGAACATTGATCCTGGAGGGCCACTCTTACAGAGCTTAGCTCCAACCCTGAAAACAACACTCAACTGCCTGTAACTTTAGTAATCCTGAAGACCTTGATTAGCTTCAGGTGTGTTTGATTAGCATTGGAGCCAGGGATGGAAATTAAATTTTTTGTCCACCGGCCACTGTGGCTGGTGGATTTCAAAATCTACCAGCCACTCAATGTTTTTACCAGCCATTTCTTGTTTTTAACCGACAATGTGTAACTGCATGTGAAAATTAATACTACAAGCTCTACAATACTTCAGCAGTTTATTTAATCTCAAGTCTCAATGAAATACTGGCATTTTCTCTTTCTCTCTTATACACACACAAACCATGAACTGATATTAATTTCATTAAATGAGTAGGGCAGATTAATGGATGTGGCATTTGGATGATTCGTGGTCTTTT
Source organism: Romanogobio albipinnatus (assembly GCA_023566225.1). NCBI lineage: Eukaryota > Metazoa > Chordata > Actinopteri > Cypriniformes > Gobionidae > Romanogobio > Romanogobio albipinnatus. The sequence continues at coordinate 50,960,562 of CM042253.1, forward strand.
ATGGCTTCCAGTTTTAGGTTTTTAGTCCCAACAATGAAACTATTAGTTTTGGCATCTTCTGAAGCGTGTTGACGACATACTAGGGTTGCCACCTTCAGTGTGGCAAAATAAGGGACACCCATTCACGACAATGTAACATTTTTATATTATTTTACATTTGATTATTTCATTTATTTCTAAAGCCTATTTGGTGCACTTTAAAGGGATAGTTCACCCAAAACTAAAACATTCTGTCATCATTTACTCTCCCTCATGATGTTCCAAACCTGTATGAGTTTCTTTGTTCTGCTGAACACAAAAGAAGATATTTTGCTGAAAGTTTGTACCCAGGCTGCTTTGGGGGCACCAATGACTTCCATATGCATGGATCCGTATGAATGAATCTTCCAATGTGTTCAACATAAAGAAATGTGTACATGTTTGGAACAACTTGAGGGTGAGTAAATGATGACAGAATTTTCATTTTTGGGTGAACTGTCCCTTTAAGCAGTCATTCTGAACCACTAATCACTTTTTTGACAATTCTGAAATTCAAAATTGTTAAATTTTGTATTAATTTACTTAAATTTTGACTGTTATTATGTAATTATTTGTCCAATTTTTATCTAAATATTATTTTAATAAAGGGCAAACTTTATATGGCAGGATTATTTATTATGTATGATTAAAATTATACATTAATAATAACATTAATTAGGCTATAATCTATTAATTAACCTGTCTAAAAATATATAATAATTCTGTCTGCCAAGCTCTGATAATGTATGGAATATTATATAAATATATTATCCATTTAAAAAAACAATAGACCTATACCTTGTAACAAGTACAATTCGGTGCTGCTCCTTTAAGGGGGAAGGCACTTATTTTACTCACTCGCTGAGTGGGCAGTCCTTAGATGGAGCACGAGCTGTGAGCTGCATGTATGCTTTATATATTTCTGTTGCTCTTTATCGTTTATTTTTCTATTCAATAACGCTGTTGTCAGTGAAGTGTTGCAAACTAACGTTACCCCATTAGTGCATGGGAATGGCGCTGATAATAAACCCCATGTGAAACGTCAGATAGCCTGCCTACGTGAGTTTTGCTTACACTTGGCTGAAGCCATTCGGTCCAGCTATCCGGTCTCTCTCTGTGTCACTGCTGCTGCTTTAAGTCAGTCAGTCTGAGCAACTGAAATGCTTCTCATAAAGTGTGCAGTTCGCCTGAGGTCATCACGAGTTACTGGACAGACCCATTGATACCTTTTTTTCTATTCAGCTCTATATCTGGAGATCCTCTTGTGTTCAAACGGTGGATGCGACGCGAGCTCGATATGTCTTTAAAAAACCGCGCACGTTTCCAGCGCATGTTCTCGAGACTCCGCCGCTATGGCAATAAAGCCGCTTAACGCAACCACGCGCAAATTAACTTCTCTAATGCATATTGTGAATTTGATTTGTAACGGCACATTTCTTTTTGAAGGTGTGACTCCTCTAAAAGTGTCCGCCGTCCAGCTGAAACAGTCGGCTATGCTATTTTTATTTACCCGCCACGGTGGCCGGTAGGTGAAGCGAATCTACCCGCCACAACACAAAATCACCCGCATTTGGCTGGTGGCGGGTGCTAATTTCCATCCCTGGTTGGAGCTAAACTCTGCAAGAGAGTGGCCCTCCAGGATCAACGTTCCCCTGATGTATGCAGTAGTTTTATGTGTGCAAATGAATAAATTGGTTGTTTTGGTGAAATGCGCACCTTTAGCATTGCTCATAGTCTTAAGGGTGGCCATGATCACTGCTGCAGTCATGGCGAAGAGACCAACAACAGCGAAGGAGAAAAAGCCAATGTATAATGAAGATACTCCAGTCTCATGCTGATCCAAGACTGCAGGGAAATCTGAAAGCAAACACAAGCATGGAAAAAAACATGAATTTCGTATGTGATCACATGTGGAAAACATTTTTTTTCTGTAAGATACATTTTTTTACATTTACATTCACAGGATTTGAGAAATCATGTAGCTTTACTATCGTCATGCTGGACTTGGTCTATACTAAAAAAGTTGAAAATTATATTTAGCTTCATAGGCGGCTTTCTGTGCGCGCTCTGAGATGGAGTGAAACACAAACAAGTATAGGCTACTTTGGGCATCGGGTGTGGCATAAAAGGACAAATACACACAAAAATATTTCAGAATGTCCACCTTGGGGAGTTTTCACTTGAAGAGTTGGGAAAGCATTTGAATGCTTGTCAGTGTATTGGGTCTTTGCATTCGGTCTTAAAGTGACAGCAGCCTAATAAACTTGCTGCAGACTAGGGATGTGACAGTGAGGACATTTTCCCACTGGTTAATTATTGTGACAACTCTTTTTCCTCCTCAATTTTAAATCGCTTGCGGTCCGTGTCCACCAGCACAGAGCAGAGCGATTGTTTTCAATGAATCCTAGGTGTATGACATTCTTCTTTCAGGCGAATTCAATCAGGGTGGGTTGCACCAACAAGGATTAATCTTAAATCTAGATTAAATCAAGGTTTATCTAATATTTCTGTTGCACCGAACTTTAAACCTTGTTTAAAAATAAGCAGGTTTACATTTTTAACCATCATTTTGATCCTGGATTTAATTTATATTTAAAATAGATTCACTTTAATCCTGTTGCTCCATAACTTAAACTCAGATTTAAATCTCAATTATGGATTAATTTTAAATTATTAAAATTAATCAATTGATTAAAAATTAATGTAAGGAGGTTTAAATAAAGTTAAGTACACCTACAATTAAACTATGCGGATTATTGAACAGAGATAGAAACAGTGGGTGTGTCTCAGAGAGGTCTCAGAGAGGTGTTTATTACTAATAAAAATGAAAAATAAAGCAAATTGAGCCGTTAGAGTGTGAAGGTCGTGGCGGCCCGTGAGTTTACGCCTGCTAATGAGCTCCACGCGTGGCTGCTGTGCGGCGATCAAACGGGATGGGCGGCACTGTCAAGAGCGGAGATGGTCACTCCTCAAATCATGACAGTTGTTTTGTCATAAATTACGCTGCCGCAATATACTCCATTATTAATTGATAGGGTACTATAAATATATTTTACGCACGCTCTGTTTTCATTGCTTGATCAGTAACGGTCTCTCTACATAGCGCTTTATAAAGACAGCTGACATTTTACAAGTTTATTTCTTTTATTGGCAAGAGCTACTTATGTCAGAGGGAGAGTTTCTGGTGGTCAACGAAGAAGGAAATGTAATATTAGTATTGTTGCTGTCAATGGCGAATCCATCATGGCGGCGAAAATTAATCGTAAATGGAGGTTTTGATCGCAGGTTAAATTCTAATCCCTGATTTGTTAATCTGGGTTTAAAATTAAGTGGTGCAACACAACTCGATTTAAAATAAAGCCTAAATCAACAAATCCTAGATTAGCTCTAAACTGAGTTTAATTTAATCCTTGTTGGTGCAACCCACCCTCAGAGTTATATTAAAAATGGCCTGGCTCTTCAAAGCTTAATAATAGTATTGACTTGATGGGCAGTCTATCCATCATATCACTGCTCCACACGGCTCCGGGAGTTAATAAAGGCCTTACAATAGCTATGTTTCCATCCAAAATTGCGAATTTAATTTATGCGCAAAAATGCAATATCGCATAAAACATTTGTGAATAAAGCACCGAAGTCGAAGAGAACATAATCGTCACTTCCTGATAAACTACCGCTAAAAAACCACTAAGAAACATAGGAGAAGCCACCATATATAGTCATTTTCGTATATAATAAATTATTTGCATCTCAGAGAAACTCGTGCGTCTCAATAAACGTGTTGTCATGCTTTCAGAGGCAGATACTGCTGTCTGGGAACGCAGTAATGTAAGACAGGAAGGAAATATACCGAGCATCTTTGACAACAGACTTCTGAATGACCAAAACAGCATTTCAGATGCTGTGCAAACAAGATTTTTCCGCTGGTTAGTACAGTTATGCTGTTACATCGCGAAAGTCACATTATTTTTTTTATGCACATCAAGGAATTTACTCGGTAAATGCGTTTCCATCATACTTTATTTTTAGAATTTATGCGCATCTTGATTGGAGATTCCAATGCTTCACTGATTTGTAAGCTCTCTGATCACTGTTAACCTTCTTTTCAGATTAAAAACAAAACAAAATTTGTTGCCTTTATTATATTTTTATGGTAATTATGTAATGTAACTATTGTTTTAACAGGGTACTAAATAATCACAAAAATTATTCATTATACAGTGAACATTTTAATATGCCTTTTAAATGGGGTTTCTGCATAACACTATGCATATCAGGATACTTAATAGGGCTGTATTTTCTAAGTTTTTCTATTTGGATAAAAAAAAAATCAGTATTTATTTTAATAATAATTTTATTTCACATCCTGCCCAATGGTGTCCTAAAAACAATGTTGATATTGAAGGCTATAAACAAATACAGTGAATGTAATGTAGGCATGTATTAATCATTTTGTTTTTACTTAAAATGAAATTAAAAACAAAAGCATATTAGCCTATATTTGATTTCCCAATTATAATGGTCACTTTCATAAAAATATACATACTTGTAGGTTCTAGTTTGAATATTTGCTACCCCACACGTCATGTACGCCCTCACGCGATGACGTCATCAAATTACGATCAGTTCGTGAGATCGGCCAAGTTAGTGAGTACCGATCGAGTCATAAAATATGATTATCGTCCGATAACGATCTCCGGTCGATCCCTAATCTTTGATGCTCCCACATGTTGCTAGTAAGGTACCTTCATTTCAAATTTCTCATGTCGATGGGTTGTGCTTCAATAAAACAAAGAGAAAATATTTTTTACAATTACTGAACATGGAATAATGAACTTGTGCTAGTACGCTGTAGCGTTCACATTTTAATCGGTATTGGTACCGGTACCCAACAGTACCTTTTTTCGGTACTTTTGGGATGTTTACATCAATAACTGTAAAGAACCTGTAAGTAATTTATAAAATTGTTAATGGCATTATGCCAGAGCTGCCCTGGTCGCTGTCTGCCATTGTCTGTGATGTTTGTTCACTGTAATATTTACTAGTAAATAGTAGCCAACTAGGTACTTAATTTAATTCATAAAAACAACCATATTAATTTTTCTTTTTAGTTTAATTTCTATGAAAAGATTTCCCACAAATGATGTGTTATGTATTTACTGGTAATCAAATGAATACATAAGACATTAATTTAATTGACCTTTTTTGTCAAACAAAGTGCTGCACAACTGAGATTTATATGGTTAAAATTAAAACATTTATTGTTTTGATGATTTATTATTATTATTACATTGAGACGTATCTAAATTCTACTGTACAACAGTCATTTATTTGTCAATTTAGCCGAACTTTTATTTTGACGGGTTGCCATGAATTTGAGTTTCTGTGTGTTTATGATATGACGGTAGTTTTTCTCAAATGAAACGGTAAAATGCTCATGAAGTGACTCAGTGGCTCTGGAGATGATGTGAGAGTGAGAGTGTGTGAGTGAGGTAAACCCATAGACTGTAAACCGCGCGTCTACGCATTCATTTGCACAGAGACACGCATGATTCGTATTTAAATGGTCTTTTTGCGGTTTAATACACAGACACTAGTCTATATCACAATATGCGTTCTCAGGTACCGAAATTTGGTACCGATTGATTTAATGTGAATCGTTACTCGGTAGTACCGACGTAATGCCCTTAAAAGTACTGAGTTCGGTACCCAACCCTAGTACGCTGGTGTATTACTGCCATTAATCCATTGGAAGGAAACCTCATTAAACATTACAGGGGACAGAATCGTACATTTTAAAGTGTTTACATTGACGTGTGTTGAGGTGTCAAAATCCAACATGCCAGCAAAACAGAGCATTAGGATTATAATACTTTGGAAAATTAATGTAATTTGTAGTGTATTTACCGTATGTTTTACCAGATGGGCTGTAGGCGTAGGTCTCACTGTGACGGTTCACCGCAGAATTAATCTCGTGCACACAGGTGAAGGAAGCAGGTGTGCTCACTTTCACATCAAACACACACTTTTCATCTGAATAACACAGTGGGATCTTCAGTGTGTAGCTGTGTTCACCCTCCACTGACAGCTGGAAAGAGCTCTCAATGAACCTCCTGCCAAATGAACACATCACTATCACATGCTCTCTGTCCCGCATCTGCCTGAACACTGTGATGCTGGGCACTGGGGCGTCTGAAATCACATTGACATGCTTATTAATTCCAAACTGTGCTCTAAACTAAGTCAAGATGAACGGTTTAAAATAAAAATGTTATACTGCATATTTATTTATATATTTGAAGGAAATGAAACGTACCTTGGATGCGCCAATATGATGCTGTTATTTGAAAGAATAAAAATGAAAATATCATTGTAAAACCAAAGTAGACAAAAAAGTTTTAAAATCCAGTTTGTACATTAATAGCAACAATAGTGTGAATCTGCTAACTTGCTCCACTTTTGAACAGCTGAATTTTATAAACTAGAAATAATTAACCTATACTAATATATATCACTGTATTCCTGCCATTAAACTTAAAACTTAAAAGCTGTACTTTACTTTAATTAAGCAGAACAGCTGCATTTGCTGAGTTGTTGTAAAATATATTCTTAGAAAATCCAGTTCTCTTTCGAATGAGAACTCACACTGCGTCTGACCGGTGTCTGAAGCATGTTTAAACGTGACAACATTGGCTGACAACAGTCTGTGACCTAATTACTGGTGCAAAAAATAAATGTGATGTCCCCACACTGATTTAACTGCTCCAATTTATTGCATTGTAACGTTTCGACCGACAGGTCTTAGTCAGGCACCAAAGGAGACCTGTCAGTCGAAACGTTGCAATGCAATAAATTGGAGCAGTTAAATCAGTGTGCGGACATCACATTAATTCTTTTTTTTTTACTTTTGTCCTGCACCTGAGCCCTGTTTGGCTTTGAGGAGTTATGTCCCTCCCTAGCGGTTTGTGAGGGTATTAAGGGTGCTTTCACACTTGGGTCCTCTTTAAAAGAACCGAACTCAGACTTCCTTAAGTGGACCAAGAGGTGAACCAAGTGAAAAAGGACCCAGTTCTCTTCACGTTCATACTGTCCCTGTACCTGAAAGAGGACTCGGATCCTTTTTTGGTCCACTTCGGTAGGAATATGGTCTCAGCACCCTTTGTGTTCATACTGTTGCTTTTTGGATCTAGTCCAGTTCCTTGTTTGATGGCTGACCCTATGGCCTTCAACATTTGATCCCATTCACTTGCATTGTTTATGCCTCAGTAACTAAGATATTTGTTTGTAAAGATTATTTTTTTAAATGACATTGCTACAAATGCTGTTGAATTAAGTTGTTTATCTTTGGAAAAAAGTTGTTTTTGCAATACTACATATTCTTGCATCTACCTTTGTAAATAGCATTTATTTTTATTTGTTTTCCTTGAATCATGTTTATTTTATTGCAGCAGGCAATGATAACATCAGCATCCAAAAAATAAACAATACAATAAATAAAAAAAAAGATGCAAATTAAATAAACTGCTTTAAATTTAACTTGGGTGATGCATGTATTAAATGGGTTAGGATTCTGTACTCTTCCCCCACAGGGAGAGTCATTACTAATGGTCTTAAATCCCCTAAGTTTACTTTAGCGTGGTACCAGGCAAGGATGCCCAATGTCGCCACTGCTGTTCGCACTGGCTATTGAACCGCTGGCTGCGGCCATTACAGACAACCCATCAATTGAAGGACTTAGATTGGAAGAGAAAACTTATAAAATCTCGCTGTACGCGGATGACATCTTAATTTACCTCGCCTCTCCACAGCAATCAATTCCACATCTTATTGATACAAGTTCTAATTTTGGCTCCTTCTCTGGGTATAAAATAAATCTTTCAAAGTCAGAAGCAATGCCGTTAAGTATATCACACTCCCACAACCTTATAGTCTCTCACCCATTTATATGGTCTCCTGCAGGCTTTGTGTATTTGGGCATAAAGGTTACACAGAGGCTGGAAAGTCTATATAAAAGCAATTTTGTCCCTATTTGAACTAAAATCAGATCAGATCTAGATAGATGGTGTAATCTTCCTTTATCCCTATTAGGTCGTGTCCATCTGGTCAAAATGAATATTTTACCCCGCCTTCTATACCCATTTCAAATGCTACCAGTTCTCATTCCTAACAAAGCACTTAAACAATTGCGTGGCTCCATTATTTCCTTTATTTGGCGGAAAAAAAGGCCTAGACTAAGATACAGCTTCTTAACACTTTTGAGTAGATGTGGAGGTCTAGCGACTCCGGACATTAAGCTATACCAGCTTGCTGCTCAACTTCGTTTTATACTGGAGTGGCAGTTGAATGATCCAAACTCAACTTGGATCAGCGCAGAATCCACAAATCTTGGGCCAATCCCTCTACAGAATCTACTAGATTTGTCACTCAAAAAACGGAGAACTCTTACTAAAGATAATTTAATTCTTAAAAATATGATTAAAATAAGGAGATTAGTACACAAAATAGAAGGGTTCGATTCCCACCTTTCACTACTAACACCCTTGCATAACAACCCAGATTTCCCCCGGGGATGAATGATGGCCTAATACATTTGAAAGACAAAGGAATACATGTCATAGGAGATCTGATGGAGAATAAACAGCTTATGACCTTTGAACAATTCACTGCAAAATATGTTCTCAATAAGAACCTCTTTTTGGTCTACCACCAAATACGCAGCTTTATAACAAAAAATCTCAAAGTCTATTCAAATGGTTTCTGCGTATCCCCAATTGAGGAACAATTAAATAAATTTACATCATCTCGATCTGCATCCAACATTTTCTATTCTATTTTGATAAGGTCAAACACAGACAACTCAGATAAAACCAAGGTGTTATGGGAAAAGGACTTTGGGGAAGAAATTCGGACAGCTGATTGGGAATGTGAGATGCCCTCCTATCTTGCCAACAACTCAGCATGGGAAGTGCAATTTAAAATTGTTCATTGCTTGCATGTGACTCCAGCCCGAAGACACAAAGTAAACCCAAAATTCTCCAACCTTTGCAATAAATGTAAAAGACTAGAAGGAACCCTCTTCCACTGTTTCTGGAGCTGTTCGACAATACAACAATTCTGGATGGGCGTCCTAAGGGAACTTGAAAGTATATTTCGCTGCCCATTACAATTAGGACCAAAGACATGTTTGCTTGGTATGAACCAAGAACTCTCGTCCAAATTCCAGGGGGCCCACCTTCTTCAAATTCTACTCCACTGTGCCCGCAAATGCATACTTGTCTGTTGGATAACAGACCAAGCCCCATCAATAGCAAAGTGGATTAACACGGCCAAAGGCCTTATTCCATATGAAGCTTTTTCAACAGCATTAAAAGATAAACCTTTTAAATTTTATAAAATATGGGACCCCTTGTTCAATTATCTTAGGGCGGGAGAGACACATCTGCTAGAGCTGGGAATACAGAATCTGGCATGGAAAAACTGAATAACTACCCAGTGGTGATGTAATATATTGTTATGCTTATTTTACGTTGCATATTTTCTTTTTATTTCTTTTATTATTTTATTTATTTATAATAAAGCCACCTGGGCATTTTGTATTAGCTCAGATGTGCCATCTGTGTTTAAACCCTGTTAAGGTCAAAAGCTTGTGTTACGTCCAAGGACGTATTTATTTGTTCATTATTATTATTATTGTTATTATTATTATTTTGATCAACCTTTTTGCTTTGCTTCACTCCTGAGGGAGTGGGCGTGGTTCTATGTCATGTGTCTGTGTTGTTGCCTGTTGTCTCTTTCTCTCTCTCTACTCCTTCGCAGGCCAAATCACCACCACCTGTAGCTCGTTTGTGAGAGCGTGACTGAGACAAAGAGTATATTTGGGCAGACCTGTGCTGGCTGCAGGAGAACACACTTTCCCCTGCTCCAGACTGAACGTGTAGTTGTGCTTACAAGTGTTTTGACTTGCTATAACCGTGGTTGTGTGTTAGCAGTGGCTAACTGAGTTTAGCAAGTGTTCAGTGAACCTGTCCTGCCTTAACCTTTAATAAGAAGTTTTCTTTTTTGTTCCTCCTTTTCTTTTAAAAATTACTATTGTAAGGGATGCTGTAGGGGGTGAGTGCCTCTTTTCTTTTAACACTGCTTTTTGTCCCTGTTTTTTGCACAGCCAGGGAGTGGAGGGAAGTTTATGTTGTTTATTTGTTTCTTCTTTTTTTTAGGTTAGTTAGAACCCTCCCCTAAACTAGTTAGAGAACTGTTTTGTTTGTTATTTTAGGCCTTGCTCTCCCCTGAGCCATTGCTCCCCAATATTATTATGGTATACTTTTTATTTTATTGTAAATAAAATCCTTGCTTTAACCTTTGATCATCTCGTGTCATCTTCACTCTGGGACAGAGGATTGAAGTGTGTTCTCGCCTTCGCTTTAGTTTTTTTTTCTCTTTTTTTTTCCCCTCTCTAAATTAATGCTTTTTCCTTTGTTACCTCCCCTCCCGACCCCTAGACGGTTAGGGGAACGTAACAAGTGGGGGGCTCGTCCGGGCTCGTCTCTTCGCTTAAACTAAAATTGTTGAGAGGCTCCTCTATTGTGAGGTAAGTCTCCTTTTTGTGCTGTTTGGCAGTTTTGGTGGGTGAGGAAACGTGGTAGATGGAGTTTGATTTAATTGCATTCACTCTCCAGCCTACCACAGAGGTCTTTGAACGTTGTAGAAAAGTTGATTTATTGTTGATAGCTGACTTTTTTAATGTTAATGTCCCTAGGGAAGCGGCGAAGAAAACTATTAAGAAAGTTTTGCGTGATAGGCTTGTGGAAACTGGGATTTTACCAGAATACGCTGCTATGGAGGGGCAGGTTTCGTCTGATATAGCAGGTAGAGCGTTGTTGGATGAAGGCCCTCCTGCGGTAGCTGCGGTGCCATATATCGATCCGATGTTAGCAATTAAAATGAAAGAGCTAGATCTTCAAATCAAGCAAGAGGAGCGTGAGACATTACTCATTAAGCTGCGTGTCATAGAAGCACAGACTGATCGCGATGTAAGACTGCGGCAGGCAGACGTGAAAGGTCCAGAACTGGAGGGTAGACCTATTCCTTGGCCTCGGTCAAGATCTGGTAGTGCATCTTCTGCTGCTCCTCAGAGTTTGAATGCGGCTGAGGCTGATACAAACTTTGATGTTAGCAAGTATCTCAAACTTGTTCCACCATTCAGAGAGAGCGAGGTGGACGCATATTTTGTCACGTTTGAACGCATCGCCACAAAATTGGCGTGGCCAAAAGATATCTGGGCCCTGTTTCTGCAGTGCAGTCTTACTGGGAAAGCCCAGGAAGTCTCCTCTGCTTTGCCGCTTGAACAGTCTCTTGACTACGACGTTGTTAAAGCCGCTGTTTTAAGGGCTTATGAGTTGGTACCGGAGGCGTACAGACAAAGATTCCGCTCCCATGCTAAAGCTGCCAAACAAACGTATGTCGAGTTTGCCCGAGAGAAACGCACCCTCTTTGAAAAGTGGTGTTTTTCTAGTCGAATTACCACTCTTGAACATCTCCAGGAGTTAATCTTACTTGAGGAGTTCAAGAATTGTGTCCCCGAAAGTGTAGAGGTACATTTAAATGACCAAAAAGTGACGTCTCTTATTGATGCGGCTGTGTTGGCTGACGAATTTGTGCTAACGCATAGGAATGTGTTTACTACTGCGAGGCGTAATGTGTTACCTTTGGCGGATGGGAGCTCAGCTCGAGAAAAGAGCCGTGTCTTTTCTCGCGCTAAGCCCGAAACCCCATTTAACTCACTTCGTAAGAAAGATAATGATAGACGAGTTTGCTTCTTCTGTCTTGACCCAAATCACCTAATTTCCGATTGTAGGGCTTGGAAACAAAAAGTCGCTGCATCGCGTCCCAAAAGTGCAGCTTTGGTTCACGCATTAGGAGACATCGCTAATTCCCCTACTGCCACTCATGGTTATCAGCCATTTCTACTGGATGGTACAGTGTCTCATTCCTCTGACTTTGAGGGAAAGCCAGTGAAAATTTTGAGAGACACTGGGTCAGTCCAGTCGCTTATTCTAGGAGAAGTCTTGCCTTCGCAGTCTAATTACTCTGGTGCTGATGTCTTGATAAGAGGTATCGGGATGCAATGTCTCAGCCTCCCCCTACACGACCTGTACTTAAAGTCGGATTTGGTTACAGGTCCTGTAAGGCTTGGGGTTTGCTCATATTTACCCGTCGATGGGGTAGATGTTATACTGGGAAACGATCTCGCTGGTGGAGATGTTTTTCCACGGCCAGTGGTAATTAGTGAACCGAACTCGAATGATTGTTCGAAATTAGCGCATTGCTTTCCTACTGTCTTTCCTGCGTGCGCAGTGACACGTGCCCAGGCACAAACATTCAAAGACGTGCTTGACCTCTCTGAAACATTTTTAGGCAATTCAATTGATTGTGACCCATCGCCAGGAAAAGCTGTCGTAAATGAAAAAGATAACGTAAATGCAGTACCAGAACCAAGTCCTGTTTTAGGGGTAGGCAGAGAGCAATTGGCGGCTGCTCAGAAAACAGACCCCTCATTAGCCAGTTGCATTGAGACTATTGGGGTTCTAAAAAGAAAATCTAACGATAAGGTAGTGTACTTTTGGGACAGTCAAGTTTTAATGCGGAGGTGGAGGCCAAAAGCATGTACTGCCCTTAACGAGGTTTACCAGATTGTTCTACCTCAACCGTACCGTGAGCATGTTTTGAAAATTGCCCATGAGCATGTGCTTGCCGGCCATTTGGGCGTCACAAAGACGTTTCGACGGGTGTCCCGCTACTTTTTCTGGCCTGGGTTGAAGTCTGCGGTGTCTAAATTTTGCCGCTCGTGTGCTGCTTGCCAGTTAGCCGGTAAACCAAATCAAAAGCTTCCCGTTGCTCCTTTACAGCCCATACCCGTTATGCGGGAACCCTTTGAACGCTTGTTGATTGACTGTGTAGGTCCATTACCCAAGTCAAAATCAGGACATGAGTACATTTTAACCATTATGTGTACAGCCACACGCTTCCCCGAAGCTATCCCCTTGCGCTCTATCAAGGCTCCTGTCATTGTCCGAGAGCTTATAAAGTTTTGTACCACCTTTGGGTTGCCTAGAGTCTTGCAAACTGATCAAGGAACAAACTTTACATCAAGACTGTTCACTCAGACATTAGCTCAGCTTGGAGTTAGGCATGTACTCTCAAGCCCATATCACCCACAATCGCAAGGCGCTGTGGAAAGATTCCATCAGACACTTAAAACAATGTTGCGTACCTACTGTCTCTCAAGTGGGAAAGACTGGGCTGAAGCGTTGCCATATTTAATGTTTGCCATTAGAGAAGCAGAGCAGGAGTCCCTTGGTTTTAGTCCTGCAGATCTCGTATTCGGACACACTGTGCGTGGGCCTCTCAAAGTTCTAAGTGAGCAATTACTAGCAAGAGATGCTGTCCCAATAACAATCCTTGATTATGTTAGTTCAGTTCGGGAGCGATTGCATCAAGCACGTCGTCTTGCTCGGGAGCATTTGACGGTAACTCAGTCAAAGATGAAAAAACGCTATGATAAGAGAAGTGTCCCTCGTAGTTTCCAGGCAAATGATGAAATTCTTGTTCTTCTCCCTGAACCTGGTTCAGCATTACAAGCTAAATTCGTAGGCCCATATCAAGTGAAAGAGAAGCTCAGTGACACAGACTATGTGATCAGTACTCCTGACAAACGACGGAAGACTAGAGTATGTCATATTAATATGTTGAAGAGATTTGTGAGCAATTCAAAGCCTGTCCCTCAACCTAACCCTGTGACTGTTCTACCTGTGATGGTGACAGCAGAAAAGTCAGATGTAGAAGAGACCCTTCAGGCTAGTGTGCAAACTGGTGGAAGGTTGCAAAACTCTGCTGTGCTGAAAGATTTGCTCTCATTTCTTGCTCATTTGAACCCTGATCAGAGTAAACAAGTTGTTCAGCTAATGCATCGTTACCCATCCCTATTCTCTGATGTACCAGGCAGAACTTCGGTTCTAGAACATGACATTGATGTGGAGCAAGCTAAGCCTATTAAACAACATCCTTACCGGGTTAACCCAATGAAGCGTAACTTAATGAAACTTGAAGTTGAGTATATGCTGCAACATAATCTGGCCCAAAATAGTCAAAGCCCTTGGAGTTCCCCCTGTCTGCTAGTACCAAAGGCAGATGGCACTTTCCGTTTCTGCACGGATTTCCGCAAAGTAAATGCGGTAACGAAAGCAGACTCCTTTCCACTTCCCCGTATGGAGGATTGTGTGGACCGGGTGGGATCAGCTAGGTTTGTCACCAAGCTGGACTTGCTGAAAGGCTACTGGCAAGTGCCACTGACTGCCCGTGCTTCGGAAATCTCTGCGTTTGCTACACCAGACTACTTCCTACAGTATTCCGTCCTTGCCTTTGGGATGCGAAATGCCCCAGCTACATTTCAAAGGCTGATGCATATCGTCCTTGGAGATGTTCCTAACTGTGATGCATACCTTGATGTTATCGTGATCTATACCAAGTCATGGGAAGACCATGTTAAAACACTGGAGATGGTTTTTGGCAGGTTAGCACGTGCCTCATTAACCCTGAACCTTGCAAAGTGTGAAGTAGGAAAGGCCACAGTGACCTACCTGGGGAAAAAGGTGGGCCATGGTTTTGTAAAGCCAGTGGAAGCTAAAATAGAGGCCATTCTGAACTTCCCTAAGCCCTGCAACAAGCGTGAGCTCCGACGGTTCCTGGGTATGTCAGGTTATTATAGGGGATTCTGCAAGAACTTTTCATCTGTAGTTGCTCCCCTCACAGACTTGCTAAGCACAACAAGGGTTTTTAAGTGGAACTCAGAATGTGACAGAGCTTTTGAAGCAGCAAAAGATCTCCTGTGTAATGCTCCCGTGCTGATTGCACCTGACTTTGACCTACCATTTAAACTACAAGTGGATGCCAGCGCTTCTGGGGCTGGAGCGGTTCTGATCCAGGAGGATGCTCGCTGTGTGGAACACCCTGTGTCCTACTTCTCCCGAAAATTCCTAAAGCATCAGAAGTCATATAGCACCATTGAGAAGGAAGCATTGGCCTTATTGTGGGCCATGGAGCATTTTGAAGTTTATCTTGGGAGCAGTGCAACTCCAATAACTGTGTATACAGACCATAACCCTCTGACCTTTCTCTCTAACATGTCCTCTTCTAACCAGCGTTTGTTGCGCTGGGCCCTCAAGTTACAGGACTACAATTTCCGGATCCAGCACATCAAGGGCACTGATAACATCATAGCGGATGCCCTTTCCAGAACTGGGGAGGTGGAAATTTAGTGTATGTGTAGACTTATTAGTCTAATACTTTGAAAGTATATGTGAGTAGACTCTACTTTGGTGCCTGGTCTGTATTCTTAATGGTGGGGTTGTTACGTCCAAGGACGTATTTATTTGTTCATTATTATTATTATTGTTATTATTATTATTTTGATCAACCTTTTTGCTTTGCTTCACTCCTGAGGGAGTGGGCGTGGTTCTATGTCATGTGTCTGTGTTGTTGCCTGTTGTCTCTTTCTCTCTCTCTACTCCTTCGCAGGCCAAATCACCACCACCTGTAGCTCATTTGTGAGAGCGTGACTGAGACAAAGAGTATATTTGGGCAGACCTGTGCTGGCTGCAGGAGAACACACTTTCCCCTGCTCCAGACTGAACGTGTAGTTGTGCTTACAAGTGTTTTGACTTGCTATAACCGTGGTTGTGTGTTAGCAGTGGCTAACTGAGTTTAGCAAGTGTTCAGTGAACCTGTCCTGCCTTAACCTTTAATAAGAAGTTTTCTTTTTTGTTCCTCCTTTTCTTTTAAAAATTACTATTGTAAGGGATGCTGTAGGGGGTGAGTGCCTCTTTTCTTTTAACACTGCTTTTTGTCCCTGTTTTTTGCACAGCCAGGGAGTGGAGGGAAGTTTATGTTGTTTATTTGTTTCTTCTTTTTTTTAGGTTAGTTAGAACCCTCCCCTAAACTAGTTAGAGAACTGTTTTGTTTGTTATTTTAGGCCTTGCTCTCCCCTGAGCCATTGCTCCCCAATATTATTATGGTATACTTTTTATTTTATTGTAAATAAAATCCTTGCTTTAACCTTTGATCATCTCGTGTCATCTTCACTCTGGGACAGAGGATTGAAGTGTGTTCTCGCCTTCGCTTTAGTTTTTTTTTCTCTTTTTTTTTCCCCTCTCTAAATTAATGCTTTTTCCTTTGTTACCTCCCCTCCCGACCCCTAGACGGTTAGGGGAACGTAACACTTGAATAAAAAAATTAAATAAACTGCTTTAAAATTCCCAGGTAAAGTAGATATGCCTAAAAACAGCAATCAGGGAAGAAATTGAATTATAACATGAAAAAATAAAACTGCGTATACTTCACTGTATGACTTACTCGACTGACTCTTATATTAGGCTGGTAATGCAGATGCTTACATTCACTAAAGACAAAACCACCTGTTTATGTGAAACTTGTGTGTTTTTGACAGATTC
Organism: Romanogobio albipinnatus; assembly: GCA_023566225.1. Classification (NCBI taxonomy): domain Eukaryota; kingdom Metazoa; phylum Chordata; class Actinopteri; order Cypriniformes; family Gobionidae; genus Romanogobio; species Romanogobio albipinnatus. The sequence continues at coordinate 50,977,082 of CM042253.1, forward strand.
CGTTTTTTACCATAGACTGTAAAACAAATAGTACACGCTCTATGACAGCTGGCTTCTGTGCATGTGCTTTAGGTGTGTGTGCTCGTAACACCATTTTAAACCCGCAAGGTGCGCAGCGGCGACTCTTACACTGTTCGGAAGTGGTTGAAATTGCAATAAACAAGTGTAAGTTGTAATAATTAATAATTTGTAGAGATTTGCCAGAAGCAGCAGCCATGATGAACAGCCGATTAGTACGGAGGCATCTGATGACCAAACTACATTGGAATTCACAAACAGAAAACTCAAGTAAGCCCAGAGCGTTTTGTGTTCAGATTGCGTGTTTTTAGCGAACCGTACCAGAAGATGAGAACAAACCGTACCGAGACCACCCCACGAGATGGTCTCGGCTCAGTTCGCTTTAAAGGGGTCTGAGATCGTGTGGAGTGTTCACATATGGGCCAAAAATCACGCAAACCGCGCTCAGACCCCTGAAAAGGACCAAGGGGGTATTTGACACTTGTAGTCTAGATATGGTTCAGTTTTTGAGTTGAGGATGTCTTAGATCATCAGCTATATTAGACTAGACGGTGTTTAAGGTGAAGCTGCTTCCCCCAGATATTAGGGTTTTTCTCTCCAAACAGGAAGCTCCCTTATAGTAATAAGTCTGTAGGCTTCCTCCCCCAGATATTGGGGTTTTCTCTATAAGCAGGACGCTCCATTGTAGCTAATTTAGGGTTGAGTGCAGATCTGGACACTCACCTGATGTTTTTTTTTTTTTTTGTTAATGGTTTTTAAGTGGTGTCTTATGCTCCACTTAGAGCTTTGTCCCATCTCTAGAACCCAACAAAAAGTGGCTGTTGCCCCATATTTGTGAACTTTTTGTTGTGAGGCACTTTTGGGAGTGCTGGAGTCTGGAGAGTCTACCCTCCAGAAAGTAGTACCCTCCCTATTGCTCTGGTCTTGGAAGTGGGGTCCTCTGTTCCTCATGTCGAACTCTTCTGATTTCTAGAACCCAATGGAAAGTGGCTTTCTCACCCCAGTGTGTGAACCCTTTTTGTTGCAGGGCACCTTCAGGAGTGCTAGAGTCTTGAGGTCTGGATTAGGTGATTTCAAGTGGTTATAGCTAAAATACCTATCGGGCTCCCCTTGATTCGCCAGTTTTCAGGGTTTTGTGTGCAGTAGTGCTTCCCTACTGCTGGGATTTCTTTCAGTGAGGGTCTTCCACCCCCTGTGAGAGAGCTTGACATGATTCCTGGAATCTTGTTTAGTGGCTCTGTCTAGTGGTGTGATTTTTGCTTTTTACAAACACCCCTTAATTAGTGAGTCTTCAGGGTTTAGTGTGGAGTAGAACTTTTACCCACTACTGGGATTTCTCTACTGTGTGAGTCCTCCACGCCCTAAGTAAGCTCAGGCCAATCTCTAGAACCTGACAAGAAGTGGTATTTCAACACTTTTTTGTTGTAGGGCACCTTTCCGGAGTGCTGGAGTCTTGAGACCTTGGTACGGGAATGCAGTAATTTGAGTTGTTGCAGCGAGTCTTCCCTACTGTTCATGGTTTCTAATTAGGGTCCTCTTCTCCCCTGGTCAGATTCCTAGAATCACGTTCTCTTGACAGCTATATTGAGTGGTAGTTAATCCCCTTGGTAAGCGTGTCTTTAGGGGTGAGTGTGAGGGTTCTTCATGCTGAGTCCTCCACTCCTCTAAGCTACCCTTGGCAAGCACCTTTAGGAGTGCTGGTCTCTTGAGATTCTGACTATAGTAAGACAGGGCGTGACACTTTTCTACTAAGATAATAGTTTTTTATCTACTCTGGGGTGTCTAGGGGTAGAGCTAGAGCCTCTAGTGATAATGACAGGCTAGGGGATTGACTAAATATTTCCTGAGCCAGTATTCCCATTAAAGGTTATGTCTAGTATAGGGCTTGCGTTACCAGACCTTTGAGCTCTGCCTTTGGTATGAGCACTGGTTCCCGGGGAGGAAGGTTAAAAGGCTGAGACTTTACTTGCATAGGGTAAGAAAGCTTGGGTGGTGGTCATAAGGAATATTGTCACTGACAGTGCACTGGTGGCCTGAGTTGGGGAAGAGTCCGTAGAGTCCTTACTTGAGTGCTTAGTCACAGTCGATCAGGCAGTCATTCCCCTCAGCATGGCGTAGTGGGCATTTGTTCCCCATCTTGTCAGACACCCATTCGAAAGAGAATGTCTTCGTTACCAATGTATCCCTGGTTCCCTGAGATGAGGAACGAGACACTGCGTTTCCTTGCCATGCCTCTGGCTTGCCTGCTTGCGTCTCCTCCAATCAAAGAAGTTGATGACATGTACTACAGGCACTCTCTTATTCTCACGGCCGCTGATGACGTTCCCCATAGCGCCTTGTCAGACGCAGTGTCTTGTTCCCCTCAGGGAAGCAGAGTTACATTTGCAACTGAGACGCTCTTTCTTTAATACCCAAAATGATGCATCAATACAACACTATATAAATCTGCTGCTTACTTGGTGTCTGGTAATACGGTCTTCTCCAGGAGGGGGCTTGAGCTTCATTAAGATAAAGAGACACAGTTTTATTATTTTTTTATTTATTTTTACAGTTTGAAGAGCTGAATTTGTGACCATTAAACCATTACAAGGAACATTTAGAAAAGAAATGATCACTAATAAGAAGGAAATGAGACGCCTTTGATGTGCCAGGTGCTGTTAGTAATGTTTATTCATTAAAATAAAAAAATAAAAGTAATCTTATTATAATGATGCATCAGTACAACACTATAAATCTGCTGCTTACTTGTCATCTGGTAATATGATCTCCTCCAGTAGGGGGCTTGAGCTTCATTAAGATAAAGAGACACAGTTTTATTATTTATTTTTATTTTTTACAGTTTGAAGAGCTGAATTTATGACCATTAAACCATTACAATGAAAATGTAGAAACTAAATTATAACTAATAAGAAGGAAATGAGACCCTTTTGATGTGCCAGTATGGTGTTAGTAATATTCATTCATAAAATAAAATAAAATAAATAAATAAATAAAGGTCATCTTACTAAAATGTATTCATCAGTTAATCAAAATGATGCATCAGTACAACACTATAAATCTGCTGCTTACTTGGCGTCTGGTAATACGGTCTCCTCCAAGAGGGGGCTTGAGCTTCATTAAGATAAAGAGACACAGTTTTATTATTTATTTTTATTTTTTACAGTTTGAAGAGCTGAATTTGTGACCATTTAAACCATTACAATGAAAATGTAGAAACTAAATTATAACTAATAAGAAGGAAATGAGACCCTTTTGATGTGCCAGTATGGTGTTAGTAATATTCATTCATAAAATAAAATAAAATAAATAAATAAATAAAGGTCATCTTACTAAAATGTATTCATCAGTTAATCAAAATGATGCATCAGTACAACACTATAAATCTGCTGCTTACTTGGCGTCTGGTAATACGGTCTCCTCCAAGAGGGGGCTTGAGCTTCATTAAGATAAAGAGACACAGTTTTATTATTTATTTTTATTTATTTTTACAGTTTGAAGAGCTGAATTTGTGACCATTAAACCATTACAAGGAACATTTAGAAACTAAATGATAACTAATAAGATGGAAATGAGACGCCTTTGATGCGCCAGGTGCTGTTAGTAATGTTCATTCATTAAAATAAAAAAATAAAAGTCATCTTATTTAGGCATGTGCCGGTATCAAGTTTTCATGTTGCGATTAATTGCTGAAGCTTTTATCACGGTATACGGTATTATCACGATATTGAAATAAGTTGCAAAATTTTTTTGTCATACTATAACAGGTTTAATAACTTTCTTATAACAAAAGAACCAATAAAGAAATACACAAAAATGTATAAAGTAAACAAATATTTAAAACAGATTAAGTGCAAAAGCATTATAAAGAACAATAGGTAACACTTTACAATAATATCTCACCAGTTAATGCATTAACATCAACAAAGAATGAAAAGCTACATTTATACAGAAGTTTTTCTTCTTTGATAATGTTAGTTAAAAAAGCAGCTTTTTATTCCTGTTCCTGTAGTGATAGGATGATGTATCATACAGCTCCGGGTATCCACATACGGCCACGATTATCTTGTCCTTCATTGTTGTTGGGATTTCTGCCTCCGCTTGTAAATGCATCACTATTAGAGCAAGCTCGTGATTGGTTAACGCGGCGCGAAATATCCGCCAAAGTTCAGATTTTTCAACTTGAGCGATTCGCGCGGATTGCGCGTTCAAAACGCTCAATTTGCGTCATTCGCTTCGCCTCATTCGCGTGAATCTCGCCGCAGAATGCCATTTCGCGTCTCTGCATTGACTTAACATGTAAATCACTCGCGCGAATCGCGTCCGGTGTGAACGCACCATAAGTCTTTTCACCGTATTGTTATGTTTACGAGGGTTACCGTGGAAACGGCTGCATTTCTGCTGTTCCGTCAGCGCCCTATGCTGTCAAAGAGTGAATGTGTACTTCAATCTCCTTCACTCGTTCCGCTGTGTGCTCGGCTCATGCATGGTCTGTTTACATCAATGCGCGTTCCTCTTTGACATGTTCACTTTAAACGGTTGAAGGGTAAATTATTCTTAAAATGCATTCTAAAAATCGGAATAATTCGTAATAAATAATTATTCACGGTATTTTGAAGTGGCCACGATAACAATATTGTGCATGTTCATTATTGCGGTATATCATATTACCGTTTACCGGCACATGTCTAATCTTATTATAATGATGCATCAATACAACACTATAAATCTGCTGCTTACTTGTCATCTGGTAATATGATCTCCTCCAGTAAGGGGCTTGAGCTTCATTAAGATAAAGAGACACAGTTTTATTATTTTTACAGTTCTAAGAGCTGAATTTATGACCATTAAACCATTACAATAAAAATGTAGAAACTAAATGATAACTAATAAGAAGGAAATGAGACCCCTTTGATGCGCCAGTATGGTGTTAGTAATGTTCATTCATTCAACTAAAAAAATTAATTGCATGAATACATTTCTTTTAATCATTAAAAGAAAATAAATAAATAAATAAAGGTCATCTTACTAAAATTATGCATCCAGATTTATTCATCAGTTAATCAAAATGATGCATCAATACACTATAAATCTGCTGCTTACTTGGCGTCTGGTAATATGATCTCCTCCTGTAGGGGGCTTGAGCTTCATTAAGATAAAGAGACACAGTTTTATTATTTATTTTAACTTTTTACAGTTTGAAGAGCTGAATTTGTGACCATTAAACCATTACAAGGAACATTTAGAAACTAAATGATAACTAATAAGAAGGAAATGAGACGCCTTTGATGTGCCAGGTGCTGTTAGTAATGTTCATTCATTAAAATAAAAAAATAAAAGTCATCTTATTATAATGATGCATCAGTACAACACTATAAATCTGCTGCTTACTTGTCATCTGGTAATATGATCTCCTCCAGGAGGGGGCTTGAGCTTCATTAAAGAGACACAGTTTTATTATTTATTTTTTACAGTTTGAAGAGCTGAATTTATGACCATTAAACCATTACAACCAGGGCTCCAGATTGCAACCTTTTTTCCTGCTTGTGCGACTGAATTTGGTTGGAGGTCGCACTGGTGCGACCACCACTGGTGCCCAAATGAGAAGAGCTGCCATTTCTGTTACATATGAGAAACATTGAACGGCAAATGAAACGAAAGCGGAACAGAACCGCGCTACTCGTTTGAGCTGTGCAGCGCAGACCGTTTATCATTAGCTCAGAGCAATAATAGACATCACAGCGCAAGCTCAAACATGGGCCAGTCTCGATCACACGACACCGTTACTAAACAGCGCTGGGAGATCCAGTGAGAACGCATTTCAATTCACCACAGTATTAATAACATCGCTACTGCAAGACCTAGTGGGAAGTGTTTGGTGCAAAATTCTCTGTTTTAAACCACAGATATCAGAGCAAACGGAGCTGACGTGGAAACCAGGAGAAACATTTTGAAACATTCAGGGGTTTCAGTCCACAAATCATAAACATTCACCATGGATTTAATGTAGTAACACCCCATTGTATTGTGGAAGAAATTGTCAAATGTTTTTTATTTATTTTTTTACATTATTCATCTCAGGGTTCGTACAACCTTTTGAGAGTGAAATTCAAGCACTTTTCAAGTGTTTCACACTTTTTCCAGCACTTCAAAGCTCTAAATATTATCCAATTTTAATATTATTTTTAGTGTGATGATTTGTAAAACTAAAAGTTTAAAGGTGCTGGCCACTTTATGGCAAAAAAACCAAAACAACCCCCCCCACTATAACCAGTAGGTGGTGGCATAGGAGCACTTATTTGACTTATTTGACATTTCCACTTCCAAAAGTAGGAAGTCACAAAGTCTTATGAAAAACTAAAACTTTTCTTCAAATTGTGACTGGATTACACAGAAAACAAGTAAAGAGTGTTCCTTTTAGTTCAGTATGATACTATAGTATAGAAGAACAATAGTACATTTAATAAAAGTGGAATTTAGAAGCGTGCGTGCCTCTAACACGCGCTGGTTGCAATATTTAATCGCGCCATCAAACCGAATTGTTCAGTAAAATTTATTCGGCTATTTCACTTATTATGAATAATTTCGGTTGCCGAATATTCGTTGCATCCCTAGTAAAAAAGAAATTAAACATACCTTTAATGTGCCAGTATGGTGCTAATAATGTTCATTCATAAAAAAATAAATCTTATTATAATGATGCATCAGTACAACACTATAAATCTGCTGCTTACTTGGCGTCTGGTAATACGGTCTTCTCCAGTAGGGGGCTTGAGCTTCATTAAGATAAAGAGACACAGTTTTATTATTTATTTAAATTTTTTACAGTTTGAAGAGCTGAATTTATGACCATTAAACCATTACAAGGAACATTTATAAACAAAATAATTAATAAAAAAATAGGGATGCACCGGAATGAAAATTCTTGGCCGAAGCCGAACGCGGTTTTTCTATATATTTTTTTCATTTATTTTGCCAATTTTTTCCACCATTGCATACATTTGCTTTTTTACTATTTTGTCTTGCTTTTAAAATATATATATTTTTTTTTAAAAACACAATTTAAAAATATTTATTTAACCCTGAACATTTTTAGCATTCCAGAAGACATACAAACAAAGCACAATATATATATATATATATATATATATATATATATATATATATATATATATATATATATATATATATATATATATATATATATATATATATATATATATATATATATATATATATATATATATATATATATATAAAAAAAGTAAAATAAAAATATTTTTACTATGCCATCTTATCTTTGGCCTATTATGCCTACAGGTATCATAATCAAATCATAATCAAATTTTGTTTGTTTGTTCATGAGAAGTTTTGCAAGCCTGTATATAACTCAGCACTGAATAAAAAATGTTTTCGGTCTGAGCAGTGAGTGGAGTCTGACTAACTTAAAACATATTGGCCAATCCATACAAGAGATCAACAACTCTGTCACTGCTGCAGAAACACGTTGTAAATGATACATTTGACGTTCTACAGACACAAATATGCACTGGAGCATTTGCCCATACACTCACCTAAAGGATTATTAGGAACACCTGTTCAATTTCTCATTAATGCAATTATCTAAACAACCAATCACATGGCAGTTGCTTCAATGCATTTAGGGGTGTGGTCCTGGTCAAGACAATCTCCTGAACTCCAAACTGAATGTCAGAATGGGAAAGAAAGGTGATTTAAGCAATTTTGAGCGTGGCATGGTTGTTGGTGCCAGACGGGCCGGTCTGAGTATTTCACAATCTGCTCAGTTACTGGGATTTTCACGCACAACCATTTCTAGGGTTTACAAAGAATGGTGTGAAAAGGGAAAAACATCCAGTATGCGGCAGTCCTGTGGGCCAAAATGCCTTGTTGATGCTAGAGGTCAGAGGAGAATGGGCCGACTGATTCAAGCTGATAGAAGAGCAACTTTGACTGAAATAACCACTCGTTACAACCGAGGTATGCAGCAAAGCATTTGTGAAGCCACAACACGCACAACCTTGAGGTGGATGGGCTACAACAGCAGAAGACCCCACCGGGTACCACTCATCTCCACTACAAATAGGAAAAAGAGGCTACAATTTGCACAAGCTCACCAAAATTGGACAGTTGAAGACTGGAAAAATGTTGCCTGGTCTGATGAGTCTGGATTTCTGTTGAGACATTCAGACGGTAGAGTCAGAATTTGGCGTAAACAGAATGAGAACATGGATCCATCATGCCTTGTTACCACTGTGAAGGCTGGTGGTGGTGGTGTAATGGTGTGGGGGATGTTTTCTTGGCACACTTTACGCCCCTTAGTGCACATTGGGCATCGTTTAAATGCCACGGCCTACCTGAGCATTGTTTCTGACCATGTCCATCCCTTTATGACCACCATGTGCCCATCCTCTGATGGCTACTTCCAGCAGGATAATGCTCCATGTCACAAAGCTCGAATCATTTCAAATTGGTTTCTTGAACATGACAATGAGTTCACTGTACTAAAATGGCCCCCACAGTCACCAGATCTCAACCCAATAGAGCATCTTTGGGATGTGGTGGAACGGGAGCTTCGTGCCCTGGATGTGCATCCCACAAATCTCCATCAACTGCAAGATGCTATCCTATCAATATGGGCCAACATTTCTAAAGAATGCTTTCAGCACCTTGTTGAATCAATGCCACGTAGAATTAAGGCAGTTCTGAAGGTGAAAGGGGGTCAAACACAGTATTAGTATGCTGTTCCTAATAATCCTTTAGGTGAGTGTATATTATTACAGTATCTTCTGAGGGTGCTCTTGCTTGCATTTGAGGGTGCTTAGACAATTCAGCAGAGCAGTGTCTGCAAACGGACACTTTAAAGCTTTCTTTAAGCCTTGTTTATACTCAACGTGTCCGCACGAGCACGAGGGTGCGCACAGCAAAAATGGCATCTTGCCGAATGCCAATCGGACGAGGCATGCGCGCAGTCAGTGGAGGCTCGCGCTGCGGAGCCAGATGAAAGTATAAACAAGGCTTATGCTTCCACACTTCTGACATGAGCTGCATTGCTGCATTTTAGAAGTGTCCTCACCTCTCTCACACGCGCTGGTTGCTATATTTGATCGCGTCATCAAAAACCGCATTGTTCGGTAAAATGTATTCGGTCTTTTCACCTATTCGGCCGAACACCGAAAGTGTGAAGCATTTCGGTTGCCGCACATTCGGTGCATCCCTAATAAAAAAAGAAATTAGACATACCTTTAATGTGCCAGTATGGTGCTAATAATGTTCATTCATAAAAAAAAGTTATCTTACTAAAATTATGCATCCAAATTTATTTATCAATTAATTAAAATGATGCATCAATACAACACTATAAATCTGCTGCTTACTTGGCGTCTGGTAATATGATCTCCTCCAGTAGGGGGCTTGAGCTTCATTAAGATAAAGAGACACAGTTTTATTATTTATTTTTTTACAGTTTGAAGAGCTGAATTTATGACCATTAAACCATTACAAGGAACATTTAGAAAATAAATGATCACTAATAAGAAGGAAATGAGACGCCTTTGATGCGCCAGTGAGGCAATCTCAGCTGTGCTCTCACTACAGTGCATCAGTGAAACGTGACCCCTCGAACAGTGATGCGCTACGCTGCGTTCCGAGCGTCCGAACACGACACATACCGCCGGTATTGCGGTATCATCAATATTCATATCATAACAAAAATAAATACCAGTATTCGGTATGAACCGGTATACCGCCCAGCACTACACTGGATGGATTTTTATCATTATAGGATGGTTGTGTACAGGTACTGCTAACACACATTTCCCTACAATCAACTTGTAAAAGTTAATGTACCATTATATGACCCCTTTAAGTAAAGTTAGTTTGACTTATTAAAGTAGAAAGTAAGCAACAGTCTCACGCAGACACATCATGCAGTGCAGGTTTCTTTACGGAAAGAACTGAGAGGTTTTACAACCTTTACAAGTGATGGCTGAGGGAAATCGGTCTATATGAATTAAAGTTGGACTGAATTCTATTAAAGTATCTCTGAAGGGAAATTACTACTGTACCAAAACTACACCCTTTTGAATAATTAGCTTTTATATTGCCACTAATGCCAAAGCAAACTTTAGAAAATTATCTGGAAATATTTATTTCATGTATCATACCCTCTACTAATAAGTCATACTTTAATACCCAAAATTATGCATCAGTACAACACTATAAATCTGCTGCTTACTTGTCATCTGGTAATATGATCTCCTCCTGTAGGGGGCTTGAGCTTCATTAAGATAAAGAGACACAGTTTTATTATTTTTACAGTTTGAAGAGCTGAATTTATGACCATTAAACCATTACAATGAACATTTAGAAACAAAATGACTGTTAAAAAGGAAATGAGACATGATGTACCAGTATGGTGCTAGTAATGTTCATTCATTTACTAAATAAAAAAATAATACCCCAAATTATGCATCGATACACTAAAAATCTGCTGCTTACTTGGCATCCAGTAATATCTCCTCCTGGAAGGGGCTTGAGCTTCATTAAGATAAAGAGACACAGTTTTATTTTTTATTATTTATTTTTTACAGTTTGAAGAGCCGAATTTATGTCCATTAAACCATTACAATGAAAATGTAGAAACAAAATAATTAATAAAAAAATAGGGATGCACCAAAATGAAAATTCTTGGCCGAAGCCAAATAATAATAAAACACTTGGCCAAAGGCCGAAGCCAAACGCATTTTTTTTTTTATTTATAAACAAGGCTTATGCTTCCACACTTCCGACATGAGCTGCATTGCTGCATTTAGAAGCATGCGCACCTCTCTCTGCTATATTTGATCGCGTCATCAAAAACCTCATTGTTCGGTAAAATGTATTCAGTCTTTTCACTTATTCGGCAGAATAATTTTGGTTGCCGAACATTCGGTGCATCCCTAATAAAAAAGAAATTAGACATACCTTTAATGTGCCAGTATGGTGCTAATAATGTTCATTCATAAAAAGTTATCTTACTAAAATTATGCATCCAAATTTATTCATCAGTTAATCAAAATGATGCATCAATACAACACTATAAATCTGCTGCTTACTTGTCATCTGGTAATATGATCTCCTCCAGTAGGGGGCTTGAGCTTCATTAAGATAAAGAGACACAGTTATATTATTTTTACAGTTTGAAGAGCTGAATTTATGACCATTAAACCATTACAAGGGACATTTAGAAAATAAATAATAACTAATAAGAAGGAAATCAGACACCTTTGATGTGCCAGTATGGTATTAGTAATTTGTAAAAATGAATAAATAATAAGTCATTAGCCTGACGAGCCAGACCCACATCAAGATGTTGGGTCTGGGAAAACACCATTGGCAGGGCTCAATCCGAGGGGCGGGACAAACGGTTGTATTTCAGATTCTCTCTGCACGCAATAGGACAGCGCTACAACCAACCAGAGCAGCGAAGAAGGTGAAGCGGAGCTAGTTGATAGATTACACTTTCGCCGAATCTGGTCGACAAAACTCTTCCTTTCCTAAGAATGACTTCAGTGCGTTATTTGTTCTTTCCTCAAAGAAAAGCTTCGTCTTCCAGAGTCGATTCGAAAGACCGCTGTTCGTCAGCTTCTTTGTTTACGAGTAGCACCGCGGAACCGCCGCAACTCTGCCGTCATTATGTTAAGCCCGCCCACCGACTCTATACACGATGTGATTGGCCTGACCAGAGTTTGGTTTTTCCAGCTTGCAAGCCAACGGAGAGTTGCTAGACGACCCCAAATTATATTTGCTGCCGCTAGGGTGCGTCTGGATTTCTAGGCTAATAAGTAGAGATCTACCGATAGTGGATTTTACTGATACCGATAACTAGGTTGGACCGTACTTGCCGATAACCGATTAATCGACCGATAGTTTTTATAATGGATACCGGATAAAAAAACACAAGTAAAACAGTGCTGAACATTACAACAAGAAATAAAAAAAAAAACAGTACTGATCCATGCAAATGTGCTAACATGCTTACATGAACTATATGCATTATGCATACATTTTTACAGCATGTATTAATATGAGCAATACAATTGTACCTTGATCATTCATGTTAGTTCATAGTGCATTAACCAAGGTTAACAGATTCAAATTCAAACTCAATTTAATGTTGAAATGAACATACTAACAATGAGCAATACTTCCACAGCATTTATTAACCTTAGTTAATGTTACAAATGAAATCTTATTGTAGTGTTACCATTTCATACACATCCAAACAGTCTGCTTTTTAAGAAAGAGATTATCTAATAAAAAACAAATGCTTTGTTTGTTTCTGTGGGCAGCATGACGTTACTAGTTTTACATATGCAACATTTAGGTCTGACTTGCGTGTGTTTTTATCACATTGTTTTAACTGCTTTAGGTACTGCTAAAGTTAGCGTCCTCTCAGCCTCATTGACAAACATACACACACACTGCTGTTCTTTACCTGCTAATGCAGCATCTCGTCAATAAATTAATTACTTTATAATGATTTGGAAACAAGTACTGTAGTGTTCTGTATTCACACCGTTTCACTGTGGTGTTTTAAACGCGCATCTGATGTGTCAGACTCACGTGTGAATGTAAACACAAGGCGTCAGTGTGTTTTTATTTGGCCTCTAGAGGCCGCTCTCGTGCTATATAATGCCAGCAGACCCTTCTCAGAGCTCTTGTACTGTGTAATGACAGCGCACCCGTCTCAGCCGCTCCAGCAACGGACGCAACACGGAAAAACTATCGGTGTGGATTTTTGCAGATAACCGATTGTTCCACCATGAATCGGTCGACCTCTACTAATAAAGCATACTTTAATATCCAAAATTATGCATCAGTACAACATAATAAATCTGCTGCTTACTTGTCATCTGGTAATATGATCTCCTCCTGTAGGGGGCTTGAGCTTCATTAAGATAAAGAGACACAGTTTTATTATTTTTTACAGTTTGAAGAGCTGAATTTATGACCATTAAACATTACAAGGAACATTTAGAAACAAAATGACTGTTAAAAAGGAAATGAGACATGATGTACCAGTATGGTGCTAGTAATGTTCATTCATTTACAAAATTAAAAAATAATACCCCAAATTATGCATCAATACACTATAAATCTGCTGCTTACTTGGCATCCTGTAATATCTCCTCCTGGAAGGGGCTTGAGCTTCATTAAGATAAAGAGACACAGTTTTATTATTTATTAAAAACATTTACGGTTTGAAGAGCTGAATTAGCCTTTCGCCGAGCCCCGCCCCCTTAGTTACTGTTGCTACGTCCGACAAACAAATGGTCAAACACGACCAGCGTGACAGATTGCCATGACGGGAAGCGGTATACCCGTGCGTGTCAGTGACCTTTTTTGGAGCAATACCTCCAGATCGAGGCAAAAGGGGTAACAGTATGCAGTGGAGGGATATATTCAAAATATATATTATCTCTCGGGGTATCTAGTGTCCGATTTCCAAACGGCGTGGGTGCACCGCTTCACCATCTTGCTTGAGGTCAGTGCGTTTACATGGAGCTCTGTAATCGGTTTAAAATTACTGTGCTCCATATAAACACCTCAATCGGAATAAAAATGCCCAAACCGAATGAAATTGTAATCGGTTTGAGAGGGGTGGGATAAACCTTTTCATGAAACGTTCAAACGAAAAATTCCACCATGTAAACGTCCTGATCCGATTACTGTGCACGTCTTTCTGTGACGTGATATACAGCGCGCGCCTCCACAACTGAAGAGCGCGCGCCGCGCTCACACCAGGCTAATGTTGACAAGAGAGGAAAGTATTAAACTTTTTTATTTCATAACAAGTTATGAACATAATGTTGGAATAATGACACAGACATAGTCTGGCTACAGCATCTCATCTTGACAGCGTTTGTCCTAGGCTTCAATTTATTTTTCTGAGGTGATTCTTACACTTTACAACAAATAATAAATAGCTTTTATAAAACTGTATAAGTCCTGGTGTCCGTTGAGAGTTTCCATTGCAACGGGGAACATTCAAGCTGCTGGAGAGGACGTGTCGATATTTCTCTCTGTTTCTCGTAAGTTATATAGCCTAACATTATATATATATAAAAAAAAGTTCAACAACTGCTTCAAATTGGTTAAGTAACATTACCCACAGTCTTTAATTACTTTTGTTAATATTTATACATCTGTGATTATGGTATCTTTCCTTAATCATCTTAAATATTTATGCGTTTAGTATGTATATAGCCTAACGTTTGTCGGACCTGCTCACATAGTAACGGTTGCTATGATGTGTGATTGGACAGTGGCCGTTTCGGGGGAGGGGCCGGCGAAAGGCTAATTTATGACCATTAAACCATTATAATGAACATTTAGAAACTAAATGATAACTAATAAGAAGGAAATGAGATGCCTTTGATGTGTCAGGTGGTGTTAGTAATGTTCATTCATTAAAATAAAAAAATAAAAGTCATCTTATTAAAATGATGCATCAGTACAACACTATAAATCTGCTGCTTACTTGTCATCTGGTAATATGATCTCCTCCAGTAGGGGGCTTGAGCTTCATTAAGATAAAGAGACACAGTTTTATTATTTATTTTTATTTTTTACAGTTTGAAGAGCCGAATTTATGACCATTAAACCATTACAAGGAAAATTTTGAAAAGAAACAATAACTAATTAGAAGGAAATGAGACACCTTTGTTGCGCCAGTATGTGCTAGTGTCACAGGGTGTTTTGGTGTTAGTTCATGTTTCATGTTTTCAGTTTGTCATGTTCACAGTAATGTTTTGTCTTGTCATGCACTTCCTGGTCTTGTCACGTGACTCCCATGCCCTCATGTGATCTTGTGTCTTGTTCTGTCATTGGTTTATTGTTTGATCACTATTCACAGGTGTCACTTGTCTGTGTGTATTTAAGCCCTCATGTTTGCCATGTGTCTTTGTCTGTTGTTGAATGTGTAACCCACTGTTGGAGAGTTTTGTAGTCAAGTCTTTGTTTTATGTTTTGGTCATTTTGGAATAAAAGCTGCACTTGGGTTCTTCAACTTGCCTCAGTGGATTTCGTTACAGCTAGTAATGTTCATTCATTAAAATAAATGAATAAATAATTTGAAATATTGAGCTTGAGTTTCAATAAAACAAAGAGAAACGGAGATAGTTTTGAACAGCTGAATGTCAAATATATGATTAATATATGAATATAATTACACACTTACTTGGGGCCCAATAACATGGTGCATTGTACCAGTACCAGCAGGGATTTGAAGATGCTCCTAAATCTAAAAAGAGACACAAAGTACTACATTTTTGATCAGCTTTGATGATTTTATGATCAGAAAATAAGGTGCCTCATGAATATTATTGTCACATATCGCTGTATTGAAAGTAGAGAGTAGAGAAACCAAAAAATGTTTTTAATAATAAATCCATAGGGAATACTCAGAATAGCACAAGTGAGTATAACAGAAACAACGTTTAATATTGACGACAACGATCAATGAACACTTAATACACATGTTAATTCACATACAATGTAATTAACAGAAAGGGAACAGGTGTGAAAGGCTAATTAACAAACAAGGAAACTTAACTAGGAAATCAGGCAGGGAAAACGATGGGCTTAGAATTGTTGCATGATCCCAAATAAATAGATTCAATCCTCAACGTACACTAGGGATGGGCATGATTAATCGACGATCGATAATTGATCGTTAAGAATTTCGTCGATCACGTTAATTGGTTATCGATTAATCTAATCCATTTTTTTAATCTAATGCAGATTGCGTTGCGTAGTGTGAGTCTTGGAGCAATTAAATGAATTTGACTGTGTGGTGAAGTTCACTGCAAACATTGCGATGCCGTGTATAAGTACAACACGGCCACAACTCAAATTATGTACCACTTAACCCTTTAGGCGCCAGAGGTTTTTTCCTAAAATGTTCGATTTTGACATCTTAATTTGAAAAGGCTATATCTTAAAAGTGATAAAAGATAGAGACTTTCTGCAAATTAGAGAAATATTAAGGATGACCCAAAGTTTATGTAGGGATTACATTTTCTCATCTAATTTGCATATGACGTCATATGGTGGTGGTCACCTTGGATTATAGAATTTTCATGAAAAGTCACATGTTTAAATGATAAATGCAGCACTTCTTTTCCCCCAAAATGTCCCTCATACCTTCTGTATGCTATATTGCACAATACTGAATGCTCAGGTGAATAGTAAATAGTAAACAAACTGTGTAAATCGTTACTAATAAATGGTAGAAACAAACCGAATGCATGTAGTGGTTGGCCTTTTGCTGTAGAGATTTTCCATTTACTTCACACAGTAGGCACATATTATTCATATGACACACAAACACAAGTAGACAAGATCTGTTTAGTTCAAAAGATCACTTGCCACGGTAAGGCAGAGATCATGAGTGAGATGACGAGACCAGGCGAGAGACAGACGCACGCACGCGCCCGCCGAGTATGCACAGTTCGGACTACTGTCATTGTCATTGTGACTCCACACCCTGCCTCCACATTGCCCACTAACTGTATTTGCAATACACAAGCCGTGGTTCAGCTGCGTGAGACAACCGCTGCCAGTGTGAATGGCACACAAACGGCCGCGCGTGGCTCGCGCTCTCCATCCGCACCACTGCCCTGCCAACACACTGCTTGCGCGTGCGGTGTGAAGCCGGCGTAACACACCTGCTAACTTCACAATGAACACTCCAACCCCGCGAAACACCACTGTGTTCCCACCACTGACATTGGGCAAAGAACCATCTACATTGGGCAAAGCATTCACCGTTGTGCTTGGTGTAGTAGGGCTATACTTTCATTTTCAGAATCACGGCAGATTTCCCCTTCAGAATTATGGTCCGTGAATAGAAGACCCAACACTTCATTGTGGATAAGCTTTATTGATGCCATTAGAAAATAATAATCTAATGCAAATACTCGCTGACGTTGACAATATTGCTCTGATAATGGTTGAAATGAAATGGCTCACTCGCACACTAGCTTCGCGTTTGTTCGCACTGATTCAATGCGCTCTTGCTCGCAGATTTTGTATAGAAGCATGACGTTTTTTTGAGTCTGGGATGAATTATGACATGTCTGACATCTAGTGGAGGGGAGGTCAAACGAAATTTGACACCCTATTTGACAAAATCGACCGTTTTATTCAGTGCCGCATCTTGTCGAGTAAACTCGACCGTGGTGCCTAGAGGGTTAAAGAAAGTGCGTCTGTCCCTGGTTAATGTCGGTGGCGGTGCATCAAGTCGGTGTTAGCACGGACTTGGAGCTGTGATGCACAACGACAAGAGAAAATTACCAAAGGGATCTGCTAGTTCATTGAGTTGGATATTCTGCCCTTAAGTGTTGTTGAGGGCAATGGTTTTTGAGAACTGATACATTTATTGGAACCAGCATATCAAATTCCATCACGACGTACCATCACCAGACTGGTAGAAACTCACTTCGAAGAACGAAAGCAGCAGCTGTTAAAGGTCCCGTTCTTCGTGTTTTTTTGAAGCTTTGATTGTGTTTACAGTGTGCAATATAACGTGTTCATGTTTCGCGTGTAAAAAAACACAGTATTTTTCACACAATTTACTCATCTGTACACCGCTGTTTTCACTGTCCTAAAAACGGCTGATGAGTTCCTTGTTCTATGAAGTCCCTCCTTCAGAAATACATAACGAGTTCTGATTGTGCCAGCGGTTCCTGTGTTGTGATTCGACCGCAGCTTAGCGCACGTTGGAAAGGTCACGCCTCTTAACGGGAGATGTATGCGCTCAATGATCTCTACAGCGTCCCTGGGAAAGCCAAACAAAGGTGATTTGACTCCGGGATGAAAATAACAGCGTCTCGACGACATGGCGACAAACACACTCAAACGCAACAATTCCTCTTCTCCACGTGGGACAGCAACAAGACCACGCCCCCTTTTTTCACGTATTCTTGTGGGCGGAGGTTAGTCTGTTCTACTGACATCATTAATGAAGGAAGTACCAGGATGTAGTCCAAGCCGGCCGTTCGCTGTAGGCTTTGAAAGGGAACTTCTGTTAAATAAAATATCTCGCTTGGCATTGAACTTTGAGCTTTATAATTTTACAGGTATTATTTATGCTCTAACAGCAACATCACACACTAACTAAAGTTTGAACAGTGGGATCACGAAGAACGGGACCTTTAAAAGAATTGAGCAAAGCTGAGCGAGTTGCTCTAACTACAGTCTGCTGGAGCACTTTAACAGCTGAGAGCTACATCACCATAACCTGCCAGCTACATCATTCGCCACGTTTCCATTACAGATTTGCCCAAAACTTTTGCGATATTTTATAAAGGTCGATAAAAAAATATAGCGAAATGACGGCGTTTCCATTAACTGATGTTATGCGACTAAAACTATTTTTTTCTTCTCGTGATAAGTCATTGCAAAAATGATGCTAGGTTATGTTAGGTTTCTGTATATCCCAGCCACCGCGCGGCATTATTATTAATGGAAAGAGACGTGTGTGTTATCCAAGCTTTGATTGCAAGGAAGGCACCTTATACTTGAGCGGCACATATGAGGTTTATGGGGCAATTCCATGCAAAGGTCATCTTTAGCATGAAAAAAAAAAGTTGGCCACACACAAACATACTTATTCTTAAAATGTTTATTTGGGTCTATACTTTATTGTATGTAACCATTCTCATTGAATTGTTTAGATATTTACTGTTTTATTACATCATATACAAGGTGTGTGCCAATGCAAGCAGAGTTTTTAAAATGTCTGTGTTTTACCGTTTTCAAGAAAGGGAATAGATAGACTCAATGGTTCAACAAAATTTTATTATTTGTCGATTTCCTGTTGAACAAGGGGATGATTATGCATTGTGTACACTTAGCTTGCTTTAACAGTAAAGCTCTAGAAATTTATAAGCCTCTTGTTAAATGTGGACAAATTGTGGCATTTTATATTCTATTGTTTTTTATGAGTTTAATAAAGAACTGTCTCGTCTTCTGTCCAAACATACCATCCATCATCTGTAAAGAATGATCCACTTTGATGCATTGCCACATACAGAGATGAGCAAAAAGTTTGAATCTTCATGGTGATAACTCAAAGTTTTTTTTACCACTTCGTTATTTTGGCTGGGGATTTCGTTTGTTGGAAATATAAACTGAATTTAGAAATGCTTTTGAAATGAAAAACTTTGCGTTTAATAAACATAATATATTTTTGAAATGAAGACAGAGTTTGGAGTGGAGTGCAAAATAATCTGTTCCCAGAATCCACGGCCTTTGCCGTTATTGTGAGTGTACACAAATAAAAGTAGAGAGTTTACTGTTTATTATAATTATGTCTTGCACTTATCTGTAATATGGCTAGACATTATGGAGTATTGTGATTTTGTTTCCACGTCGTCATAAAAGAAAAAAATCCATCAGAAGGCGAATGACGAAATCCATGACGATGTATTGTTGTATAGATATTCTGAGCACAGCCCTACTTTAAAATGTGTCAGTTTTGAGAACTCAAAATAAAAAGAAAGTTCTAAATACTCAATTAATTTAAACTAATTTGTTTAATTTGAGTTGGCTCTACTCAAACCAATTAATTATTTTGAGCGTTAGGGTTTACAGTAGGGTTGGCACGGTTCACAAAACCCACGGTTCGGTTCGTATCACGGTTTTCGGGTCACGGTTTTCGGTTCTGTACGGTTCTTGTTGTTGTTTTTTTATCGTGAACACTCAAGAAATTTACTTCAGCATATGATATATATCTTAATCATCCACAATTAGGATACAGTTTTAAAATGTTGTTATATCATGTATAGGGCTGTACGATTAATCGAAAAATAACCGAAACCGACATTCAGAACCTCTAACCGACGTATTTTTCCCATGTCGGTTATTTCGGTTTTCACGTGACTCCGCCCCGTCAGTCACATCAAGTGCAGTTTGCAGGCACACAGAGATGCAGGAGGTTATCTGTGTTTATAGATACCCAGAATCACTATAGTAACTGCATGTTTTACACAGTTTATACAGGTCAGTTAATTGCTGTTCTTTTATAGCCTACGCGCTGACACACACACACACACACACACAGAGAGAGAGACGGCGCGCGCAAGCCCCGAAGCCGCTTTCACTTTCTTGCTCGTAAAGTTTGTCAAGTAAATGCGTTTAAACGCGACAACGCGCGCGCCCTGAAGGCAGACCTCTTTCACCTGCGTTCTCGCAAAGCTTTGTCATTTGTATGTCGTTTAAGCCCTGTCAGTTTGAACATTAAAGCGAGTTTCGACCATCAGATGTGTATTATGTTGAACTAATGCCTGATTTATTGACAAACGAACACTCAAGACAGAAGCTCGCACATCACGTGAAGATCGCGCGCAGAGGAGCACAGAAACGCAGGATCAACGCTGCCCTGTGACTAAAGTAAAGTCACTAAAGTAGCTTAGAAACTCAACCGTTATTTTAATACCTTTGAAGTAAGTACAAACCACAGCTTCATAATGAATAGAGACAGTAAGAGTAATTCACACACACAATCACTCTCTCATTAATGCATTCAAATAAATGTAATGTAGGCCTACAGTGTTAATTTATCTGTATCTGATGTACAACAAACAGAAATCTGCTCCATAGACAATAACTGCTGAAAGTGAACCGTTTCCTTCAAGTATTTTAAAATCACAAACAAATGCACTTTTTCATTAGAAAAAAAAAAATCCAAAATAATCGTTCATTAATCGTAATCAAGGTCAACTGTTCAATTAATCGAGGTTTTTATTTTTGGTCAAATCGTTACAGCCCTAATCATGTATAAGTTGTTTCTTAACTGGCTGTCTACCGAGTCCGACACATTGGGGTAACATTTTTCATGTTAATCATGTCAATTTTGATCAGAACAATGCACTGTGGCTTTAATTCAGCTGACCTGATTAACACATTTCACCATGAAGTGTCCCGTGTGTTTCACAATCACCATATGACATCCAGCGCTGTGAAAAAAAAAGAAAAAAAATACCCGAAAACACAACACTGCCAGAAGTTTTTGCCCAAACTTCAAAGGCATGTTTAAATGATCAAAACTAGAAGCATCTTAACTTTTAAATGTTACATTTATCATGTGAACTACTTATATACAGCATGTTATATGCATGTGTGTATGAGACAGAGGGGAACAGGTCGCATCTGCAGCAGATATATGCTGCCCATCATATATCAAAGCACGAGACAGACAGGGGTCGGAGGAGAAGACCGGAAAATGTGACCGAATGGACAATATTTGTCTGTATTTGCAATACACGAGCCGCGGTTCAGCTGCGCGAGACAAACACTGCCAGTGTGAGAATGCACGTGCGCGCATAAGCACTGCATCTGCCCTGCCAGCTATACGTCGCTGGCGCATCCTCCAACTCCGGGCAGCCTTCCTTATCTCTCCCACTTGCATTTCTACACGTGACGTGACCTGCAGCACTCCACTTTTACTTTATTTTACTGTATGTCCACACACACACACACACACACACACACACACACACACACACACACACACACACACACACACACACACACACACACACACACACACACACACACACACACACACACACACACACACACACACACCTCTTATTTCGCGCGAAAAGGACACCCACTGTCTGAGGTAACATACGGGCACGAGGATACATTGCGCATGCATCGAAACCGTGCGACGCACACACTCCGAACCGAGACAAGCGAACCGAACGGTTTGGGTTTTTTTTCATGTACCTTGCCACCCCTAGTTTACAGTGAATGCACATCGCTTGTTTGCTGGGCATTCACTTTTAAATGCATGATATGATCTCTTTGGAATGCAACATCCTGTCACACATTTAAAAAGAACCCACCTATATCTTCTCTACAAACAAAGGGAGTCGTAATACATGCATTTCATGTTTTAAAATACTATTTATAATGCTTTATAGATCGGCAGATCCATAGAGCTGCTCATATGCGTCATGCTTGATTGAAGAAGTGGGAAATGCTGTTGCCTGTTGTGTGACAGTAATTTGAACTCTTACACAAACTTGCATGTGTATCACGAGGTTGAATCCAGTTATTCATTAGTCAGCTACTTATTGATGCTTTCAATTCTATCTTGAATAACGTGACGTAGGGCTGCTCGATTATGGAAAAAATCATAATCACGATTATTTTGGTCAATATTGAAATCACGATTATGTAACACGATTATTTCACATGACTTTGGGAATGTGTTGTATTTATTAAAAATACACCTTTCAACAATTCAATTGAAATTGTAACATTTGTTGTACTTTTTGAACTATTAAAATAAATAATATAACATATATCCGAATCAAAGTATAAAAGTATTCACGTAAAAATGATAACCACAAATAAATAAGATCAACAATATGGTTCGGCTATGCTTTTCATGTACGTCTAACATTAGTTTTCAGGTACAGAAATGTATCAAATGTAAAATAACATTGCATATTTGAGTGCATAAATTAAAGATTAATCCTATTAAACTTACAAAAGCTATTCAATCAAGAGCGGTGAGTGATGTCCTTGTCTTTTGTTGTTTGACATTAAACAGACAACAGTAAAGGCTACTGCCCCTTTAAGACCTCGCGTCTTCTTTATCGACTGTATAAAGTTCACTTAAGGCATATTCAGACTATGTCTGCTAAGATACTCATCAAGATGGACATGTTGACATACGTTTTGTGTGAGTTTGTCCGTTTAAGAGCAAGACTTGAAAGAGAACTCAATATTTGCGCGCTGAGAGACGTGTGCGCGCTCTCGGATGAACGCACAGAGACACATTTTCTCACAGCGCGCGCGGCTTCTCATTCTAAACCTAAACCCTAAAGCACTAAACCCGGGTGATGACGGTGAAAACGACTGGTCATATTCGAAAATATGGCAGCACTCGCAATCTCGCATGCATTGAACAAAGTTTACAAAGAGAGAATTATTTGAAAAATATGAAGGAAAAAAAGGACGTTTACACGGCTCCCCTGCTCTCC
The DNA here is from genome assembly GCA_023566225.1 of Romanogobio albipinnatus. Classification (NCBI taxonomy): domain Eukaryota; kingdom Metazoa; phylum Chordata; class Actinopteri; order Cypriniformes; family Gobionidae; genus Romanogobio; species Romanogobio albipinnatus. The sequence goes on from CM042253.1 coordinate 51,000,160, forward strand.
TCAGTTTTTGTTTCTTTATTAGATTGTCATAGGTCACTCTGTTTAATTTTCAAGTGGTTAAACAAATTCGTGGTGTTCCCTTGCGTTGCAGCCACTACCATGTAGCAAATCTTAGCATGTTTCTGCTCGTCGTCTGATTCCTCGAAGCCAAACTGTTCCCAGACAACGGAGTTGGTTTTGCCTTTTTTGCTCACCAAACGCTGCTGTAACTGCCCTCCTTCTGCCATCTTTACTCGCGCCGAGTTTTTAAATTCCAGCGGATGATATGCACACGAGACTCACGACCTGAGAGAGATTTGTGGGTTCGGGAGGGGCGGATGTGCGCGTGCGCGTTTCATTCAGAACGCAAGGCAAAATAATCGTTTTTTCTCGATTGTACTATTTTGGTGATCGTTGGGAGGCGAAATCGAAATCGAAATTCGATTAATTGCACAGCCCTAACGTGACGCTTCCATGATGCATGGTTTCCATAACAGATGTAAAGCAAAGTTTCTCTGGCATTTTCAAAGGCTCATAAAATATAATTCTAGGGCTTGGCTTGATGCACAGTCTAATGGTGTAATGAAATCCAAATTTCAAACATTATTTTTAGTGTTACAATTTGACAGGCCTTAAAGATACACTATGTAACATCGATTTTTTTTTCAGTAAAATATCCAAAAACCACTAGGCCAGTGTTATATATTTTGTTCAGTTGATTATTTACAATATCCCAAACTATTTGTAAATTGTGAGTAAATTGCTATTTTACCCGAGGAACCAGGACGTGTGAGGGCGTGGCCTGTCGATGACATCATATCTGCGTTCCCCTCGGTTTCCGGTTTTATTCTGCAGAAACGCTTTCCTCTCACTGCAGTGTGAACAAGTGTCAGAGCAGCGGCCGAGAGAACGCACAGAGTAACGCCATCCCATCATCAACACACTCAGATGTGTGTAATATGATCAACAGAGCTGCGTTACCTCACACTCATGAGCGGAGGAGCGGAAGTGGCACCGGCGACTGTGGCATAATAAAAGTCCCGCTGCTCGCGAGGCGTGTGTTGCGTTCATCTTATTAACAATCGCTCCAGCGGTTCCTCAGCTCCACAACACTCGCTCCTGCTCTGCTTCAGACTACAGTAACGTTAATAATCACATCCATCAACATGATTTCTGCCCGAGTCCCATCTAGGGCTGTGCACGAATAGTCCAATATTCAATCTCTAATTAATATTCAAATTTTACTATGTTGCTTTTCTGGCCGTAAATGCAGTGAATCCATGATAAATCCCACTAAAACTTGCAGTTATAACTAAATCCCCTGGGTGGCGCTGTGGAGTGTGTTAATAAGTTGAGTGTATTTGATCACATAATGCCGTCGTCTGCCTCGTGATGTTTGGAATTAGATGAAAGTTGACAATTATCTTACAAAATGGAGTTACTTTTGATAAAATTAATGAATGAAACTGAGTTATCATATTATCCACAATGAGAAAATCACATGAAATCCAAACACCAGGCGATTGAGGAAAGACAACTGTCCATATCACTGTGAACATCTGTGCTTACCTGCAGTCGTGATGCAGAGTGAGAGAGAGAGTGTATGATAGCAAAATTATCATGAGGCAAATGCTTCCTTTAAGTTTTGTCGAGGGTTTAAGAACAGAAAACACAAAGTGCTGTTAGAAACTTCACTTAACAGGTTATCTTTGTGTCTCTGCAACATCTGTCAGCGGAGCACGTTTCTCACACGAATATCATCCTCCACATGATGATATTGTTTTTCTGAACATTATAATGTGAAACAATATAAACACGATAACCATATTCTGAATCGAGTGTATATGCACGTTCTGCACAATAACTGGCTCGCTCGGCTTTATTAGTGTTTTTTCCCACTCGCGTTGCTTGAGCTTATAACGCTGTTGTTTTTTAGGCCTATATTTTGTATTTACACATTGTTTAATGTTTTGAACTGAATGAAAACATTAAGATAAAACGTAAGCGTGTTGTGTATAGGCATGTGCTGGTATCAAATTTTCATGTTGCGATTAATTGCTGAAGTTTTTATCACGGTATACGGTATTATCACGATATTGAAATAAGTTGCAAAAAATGTGTTGTCATACTATAACAGGTTTAATAACTTTCTTATAACAAAAGAACCAAACATTTAAATACAATAAAGCAATACACAAAAATGTATAAAGTAAACACATTTTTAAAACAGATTAAGTACAAAAGATTTATAAAGAACAATAGGTAACACTTTACAATAATGTCTCACTAGTTAATGCATTAACATAGAGCGAATAACTACATATTTTACAGTTATTATTCTTTGATAATGTTAGTTAAAAAAGCAACTGTTAGTCAGTGTAAGCTCAGGTCCATTAAATAATACAGTTACAACTTTTGATATTAATAATGTGTTATTAAATGCTGAAATTTACATTTAACTAAGATTAATACACGTTTGAGAAGTATTTTTCATGGTCGGTTTGTTAGAGTCTTACAAACTTACAAACAATAGAGCCTTATTATAAAGTGTTTGACTGAATAACAATCAGAACATATCTAGGGCTTGTCATTTAGTCCAGATTAAAATATAAAATGTTTAAGTTTGAAAACGAATAGCCTTAAGTCTTTAAGTATTTGGTTTTGTTTACGAGAATTACCGGGGAAACGGCTGCATTTCTGCTGTTCTGTCAGCGCCCTCTGCTGTCAGAAAGTGATTGTGCGTTTCATTCAGGGCAAGTCCTTCACTCGTTCCACTGTGTGCTTGGCTTGGGTTTTGTTTACATCAGTGTGCGGTCCTCTGACGTATTGTTCATTTTAAACGGTTGATGGGTAAAGTATTCTTAAAATGCATTCTAAAAATCTGAATAATTCGTAAGAAATAATTATTCACGGTATTTTGAAGTGCCCACGATAACAATATTGTGCATGTTCATTATTGCGGTATATCGTATTACCGTTTACCGGCACATGTCTAGTTGTGTATATTACTTAATCATAAGTTTGTTCAGAAATGGTGACGACAACTTGATAAAAAAAAACAAAAACGTTGTTCTCATTTTCTCAAAAGAAAGTAATTTTAAATGAACAAATATTCAAATATTCGTTGTTTATGAGCCTAAATATTCGAATACAATATTTTGGAAAGATGCCCATCCCGAGACCTATCCCGATTCTTTTCCACCAGCTGTGATGTGAAATCCACATGTCCCAAGATTCTGCGCTCAAACGTGCCGTCATCAAACTACGCCTTTGTTTTGAATAGGCGACCTCTAGCGGACGGAAAAGTTACATAGTGCACCTTTAACTTATGTTTCTAAATTAGAAATGTTTCCGTTGTTTCTAGAATGTTTCAAATTCCACAAATACGATACACAAATGCACGGAAGTGATTTACATATGAATGCCATGCAGAGTTGTGTTTGTGATGTAAGATTTGCAAATTTAAAAATAATTACATTTACAAATGTGTTTTATGTAATTTATTTGTGAATCTCTTTACATTTATTTGTGAATCTCAAATCTATTTATTTAGAATGATGCAACAATTCTAACCCCAGAAAAAAACGGAACAGAACACAGAAAAAATGAAACCGTGACTATTATAATCTCAGCTAGTATCACTAACAGGCAAATTTCAGGCAAAGGTCTTTCCTGATATTAAATTGCACTTTAGTGAAACTAAAATAGAGCACTAGATTAAAGTCATTAGATGATGCGCCTGGTGTTGACGTGTAAACTCTACAAAACTCACAGCAAAAAAAATAACGGCTGACACATTATATTAAAATGATAAGAAATTATATATTGAGTGAATATATAAAATATTATGCAGATTATATACAATTATATGAACTGAATACAGAATAAAAAAAGAAAAGTGTATAGATGAAATAAAGTGAGGTTTTAGATAATGCACCTGTCTGTGAAGGTTGATCTGTAGTACGAGGCGACTCTGTACAAAAACACAGCAAAAATGATATTGACTGCTATCCTTGCATTTGAAAACATCTCAGAATATTATATAGGAAACACATACAGAATATATATACACACATACAGAAACGTGTATAGATTAAAGATGCACCTGTATAGTAGTACCATGCATCAGACGAATCTGTACAAAAACACAGCAAAATGTTATTAACTCAGTATAGACAGAAAATCTGAGGCAGAGAAATGTGATGCACTTACTGAAAGCTGACCAAAGGACCAATAAAAGGATGTAAAGCAGGTTCATGCTGTCACAGGTTAGAGAGCTACAGCTTTCTGAGACACGCGTGAGACAGTCACACTGACTTCCTCTGTCTTTACTAGAAAAAATGCTGAGTAGATGTGGGGAGAAAGCAGAAGTGCCTCTCGTGAGAAACATTTCCTGTCTGGGTTTATTGTCAATTGTGACTGGGTTTTAAAAATCAGGCTGGAAATATTTAAAATCTGCAGCAAACAGTATCATATTTTATCATTGAAATATGTATACAAAATGTAGGCCTTGCTCTTCATGTATAGATGGTTATGTGCACATTTGTTATGTGTGGTGTTAGGGGGTAGTTTAGGACCTAAGACCAGTTGTGAAGAATGAAGATCAAGAGTCAGGTGTGCAATTAATTAAAGAGAAATATACTGAAGAATAGTTTGCCAGCTTCAGGTCTCACGGGGAGTTTGTAGGCCCAAAAGTTATACACACTTCAAGGTCTTGCCACTTCAGGCTAAATGATCCTGATTGGCTAAGGGAAAATAGACAGCCATAGTAAATTTCCACACGTTGTGGATTTATCAGTTTCACGTGTCCATAGATCATTTGTTGACGTTTTCACCCCGGAATTAGGCACGTCGTGACCTTCCAGGTCTGGAGCAGGCACCAGCGTGTCCAGAACAACATCCTGTCACTCTCCCGAGGATGCCTGATCTGTAACACAGAATACCACGCACATACACAGATACACAGTCTCTCCAAGGTTGGAGTTGGTTGAGCTCCAGTCCTGACCAGAAAGTTTCCCAAAACATAGTGATAACGTGCTTTCTCTCAGTGAGCGGTACAGACAGTGTTCACTAGGGGTGACGCGAGATCTCACGAGACTAAACTGTGACGAGAGTTCTAGTCGAGGTGAAAAGCTTGTGTCATATAGTAATGACCTGGTCATGATGTGTGTAAGGCATTTCAAAGATTGCTTCTATGGTAACCAAGAATGTGGTAACGTATTATAATATTTATGCTCAGAGTAGAAGAATTGCAGCTGTTGAATTAATCATTAAATACAAGTAAAAATGACCCAAATTGTTTTAATGTGACTTTAATCTGTAGGTTAACAGTAAGTTAAATAACATTCTGTATTTATTTTCCTCCATCTGCACGCAAACAAAAACAGGTTTCAAATTCAAAATTAGACAGTAGAACAGCTCGTTTTTGTTACATAATCTTTCCCAGATGAGAAACTGAACACTTGCAAGAGTTAGAAAAACAGAACACAATATGCCATAATAATCAACAAATTATATAAAAAAATAATCCATGTACACATTTAGAGAGAGTCAAAATGGCGCCACACCTCTGATTTGAATGAGCCAATGGTCAACATCTACACACTTGTCATTGCCCTGTTTGGCGGTGTGTGCACACTGACACGGAGCAGAGCGAGCGTTTTCAATTTATTCCCATGGAAGTTGAGCTTCACACTCACACACGCTCACAAGCTCAACTTCCATAGGAATGAACTGAAAACGCTCTTGCTCTCTCAAAGTATTAATCAAAATTCATCCTCCTATTATTATAATAAAGATTTTTAATCATTATTTCCAGTTATTATATTAATTAATCAATACCACTGATTGTTTTTTTTTCATATGTTTTCTAAAGTGTGTATTTGGTGTCTGAGGAGTGACTGAGGGAAAAATGACCAAAGAGTTTTGATTTTTTTTCCTATTTAAAGGTCCCGTTTTTTGTTTTTTTGAAGCTTTGATTGTGTTTACAGTGTGCAATATAACATGTTCATGTTTCGCGTGTAAAAAAACACAGTATTTTTCACACAATTTACTCATCTGTACACCGCTGTTTACACTGTCCTAAAAACGGCTGATGAGTTCCTTGTTCTATGAAGTCCCTCCTTCAGAAATACGTAACGAGTTCTGATTGTGCCAGCGCTTCCCGTGTTGTGATTTGACCGCAGTTTAGCGCACGTAACTTGCACGGAAAGGTCACGCCTCTTAACGGGGAGATGTATGCGCTCAATGATCTCTACAGCGTCCCTGTGAAAGCCAAACAAAGGTGATTTGACTCCGGGATGAAAATAACAGCGTCTCGACGACATGGCGACAAACACAGTCAAACGCAACACTTCCTCTTCTCCACGTGGGACAGCAACAAGACCACGCCCCCTTTTTCGCGTATTCTTGTGGGCGGAGGTTAGTCTGTTCTACTGTTCTACTGACGTCATTAATGAAGGAAGTACCAGGATGTAGTCCAAGCCAGCCGTTCGCTGTAGGCTTTGAAAGGGAACTTCTGTTAAATAAAATATCTCTCTTGGCATTGAACTTTGAGCTTTATAATTTTACAGGTATTATTTATGCTCTAACAGCAACATTACACACTAACTAAAGTTTGAACAATGGGATCACGAAGAACGGGACCTTTAAAAAACCCTCTACAATGCGAGTAAAACACTCGCATATACGAGTAAATCGTCACTCTGGGCGATTAAATAATATCTATCATTAGCCATTGGCTAATACATTCTCAGATTTTACTCGCCAGTGTGTGTGATGCTAAGAATACGTTTAGCATAAATATATTTTTCCTCGCTGAACACTGGAACCAATGAGCGCTTGAGAGTTTCGCTCTTGTCAAGCGATCTATACGATTTCAAATCAGCTCATCTGACGTGCCATGAACTCTAGTGTGAAGAACTCTCACACACATGCACGTGCGAGAGTCCTAAATACCACGCAAAATCAACACGTTACATGTTAACAATATTCTTTGTTGTATTTTCCTGTCAAAATAACGGAATTCCTTTGAATTCAGCTTTTAAAGGTGCTCTAAGTTATGTCATGTGTTTTTTAGGCCAATTTTTTTTTGTCACGTACAGTAAACATCTCCTCGCTATCCACAAGCTGCCTGTTCCCTGAACACACTGTAAAAAAACACGGTCTCTGTAGTCCGCCTAAGCTCCACAAACTGCAACAAAAACAAACGTCGGCAGTCTGGACAGCAAAGCACAACAAACAGTGCTCCAGCCAATAGCTGACAAGAATGATTTCCACCCCCAAATCATTCTTGTCGGCTATTGGCTGGAGCACTGTTTGTTGTGCTTCGTGGTCCAGACTGCCCACGTTTTAGTCCTACGTCCTTCAGTACTCCATCTGGGACTGCGGTAAAGTCTTAGTTTTTCTCCGAACAAAATTTTACCTGTCCAATCAGCGAACAGAGGGAGTGTCTGAGAACAATGACGTTGATGGCGTGCGCTAGTTTGAGTTGTAGTACAGTAATGGCGGCGGAGAAAGATGCGAGCGAAGCCATTCATTCCGTTGTGGCACCGCTGCCGAATATCCAGAAGTTAACCCTCTCGAGTCGGCGGTCCCGCTGGCGCTATTGGCTCTTTTTTTCTTATCAGTGCCCAAGAGACTCAAATAATTGTTGTTTTTTTATCATTCAGGCAAGTGTTATACATCATTATAATCTGTTAAGTTTCAATTTTTTTTGTGTACAGTCACAATAAAAACAAAATGTTTTGCTTTTTGCAAAATAAAGAAAACAAACATGATGCGCGATCTGCAGCCTCTCTGTCAAAAACTTTCATTCAGATAGTCTTCAGAAAAGGAACTTTAGTGAATAAAGTTGTGTCTCACAAACATGAGACGTATGTCTAAAGAAACGCTGAAATGTCAGGTTTTAAACAATGTAAACCAAATCAAAAACAAATATTCTGTTTATGTCATCTGTATGAAAAGCAATAGATGTCAGTCACCCGCGAGCCACTTCATTATCCGCTAATGCGACCACGCCCACGGATCGCGCACTCTTTCAGATTCAAATACTGACGATCCAGAGCCAGATCCAATAGTTTTGAACTTCAGCAGAGTACCCGCCTTCAAGGAAGTAAACGCTTGTCAATGGAGAGTGGCCAGACTCTCTGAACAAATGAAATGTACAAGAGTCTGGTAGGACCAGGCTAAAACTAGAGTGGAGGTGTAATGTAAACGTAGCGTTGGCATATTCTATCCTAACTTCCCCCTCACACTCCGTCATGACCAGGTCATTACTAAATGACATGAGACAGCTTTTCACCTTGACAAGAAATCTTGTCACACCCCTACAGCATACATATATAAGCTCTTTCAGTACTATCAGCAGCTATCGTGTTCTCCAGAGCTCATTTACCCTCCTCCATCCCCAGCTCCTCCTCTCGTCCAGTCAGGATTTGGTATTCTGATTCTCCTTAAATCAGACTAAATTCCCAAATTATTTTGTACATTTAATATTGACATTAATGTTATCTGCAATACATTGTGTTGGTTCTGTTCTGTTTACCCTAAGGGAGGTTATTGCTGCTCTCCCTGCTCTTATCCATGATAGGCTGCATGGAACCATTACCGCCAATCCAAACTGTATGCTGATAGTCAATCAATCATCTTTGACGATAGTGGTCCTGACAGAAACACTATCACTTGGCAATGGAAGTAAGATCTCTAGTGTCTGGCCAGCAGTAAGCAGACAGACTCCAGACAGTGCCTTTGAATATGCTTTAATCACGGCCGGGAGAGAGAATCGCCCGACCAAAAGAGCACAACAGTTTATAGAGTAAGTGCATGGCAAAGGTGACATGATTCATTACATTACATTTTTCTCTAATATGATTGGTTCTTTATGCAGTATGTATAATTCTCTTTTACTAGGGAAAAGCTAATTTGGTTAGTTAGTTATAATTAATAAAAAAAATCAGAAATGCAGAAAATTATTTGATCAATCTGAATTGATTAATTGATTAGTTCTCTTTCATAGGTTCACTCAACGCTGCGTAGCTATGACGCAATGGGAACGCCCTCTGGGTGTATCGATTGTCTGAAGCCCTTATAGAATCACGCCAATTCATTGGCTGATGGCGCGTGTGCCGTCCGTCCCGATGCTCTTACGTCGTCATATTATACTGGCGCGCGCACCATCCGCTCCTCAGATTTCTCTGCCTTCACGAAGCGGCCATTTCTAGCCCTTCGATTTCGTTCATTTCCTTCAAATATATTGGAATTCGTACATCTTTCGTCACCAGCCACTGCGGATATTGGAACTTTGTTCCCCTTGTGGTGAAGTGTCATGGAGTTTCATCGCTGCCTGCTGCCGTGCACTCGCTTTATTGCGGATGACAACCCTCACAGTAAGTGTGTTAAATGCTTGGGGTTTTCACACGCACGCGAGGCGGTTCAGGGCTCTTCTAGGTGCAAATTATGAGATAATCGTCTTCTCAAAACCCTCCGCTCTAGGCTCGCGGTTTTTGAGAAGGAGTCATCCATTTTTCCCCGTTGCGCTACCGAAGCCGCGCCGGCCTCCCGCGGATCCACAAGCTGGGGTTTGGATATAGAGCTCGAGGATGTGGAGTGCGAGCAGATGGGCCTTGCCCTTTCTCTCCCTCCCTCCCCCGAGCACGTGCGCGGGGTTCCACCGGTCAAGTTTCACACGACTACTTATGTCCTAGCCCGGAAGTGCGCGAGTCGGTTTCTTTCAGGCTAGATGATGTCGCTTTCACTGTAGTTTCAGACTCGATCGGAATCGGACATTACCTCCCGATCAGGACTCGGATATATATGTATATATATTCTCATTATTTTTTAACACATCTATAGTTATGCGGTGGCACAGAGTTAGACCCTTTTGACTCCACACAGAAACAGCAATGCGTGCGGCATGACATCACTTTGTTGCAGAGACGCTATTGGTTAAATAAGGTGAATTAAATAAAAAATAAGGAACATCCTGGATCTGTTTTTTCGCTCTATTTTTTTTAATGTATTATAGAAGTATCAGATCGGGACTCGGTATCGGTAGGGACCGTCCCTAAAGTTACATACAAGATTTGTATACACGTTTCTAACTTCAATAGCATTTGACGTTTGAAGAGAATGACTTGCAGTCATAAAACTGACTGTAAAGTGTTCATCTAGGTGTCAGGTATGATGCACACATTTTGGATTTTTGATATTTAATAAAATAAACTGTCAAATCATATGAAAATATGGATATACATTATTTCACTAGGATACTGTTTGGGCTCATGCACAAAATATGCTCGATTTAAATGTGTCATAGCTGATCAAATCAAAATCAAATCAAATCACTTTATTGTCACACAGCCATATGCACAAGTGCAACAGTAGGTGAAATTCTTAGGTGCAGTTCCGAGCAACATAGTAGTCATGACATGACATGTACAACATTTAAAGCAGCATCAGATTACACATCTGATGCGCACACAATTACTCACAGCACAGTATACACTACAATAAACAATAAATAATTTACACAATGTGAGTGTAGTTCTCACAGCTTTAAACAATATACACATACATACAATATACATATACTTTAAACAATATACACTAAACATACACTAAACAGTATACATTAAGCTATAATGATATACAATGTACAGTATACAATATTATTCACAGTGGAGATCCAATGTACAATAGGTGCTATATGATAAATAATAAATAATAAATGATAAATAAATGTGTATATAATGTGTGTGTATCTACAGTGTGTTGTGCTGAGTGATATTCTGTCCAGTGTGTGTTATGATCCTGATGGATCAGGAGTTAAGTAGTCTAATTGCTTGTGGGAAGAAGCTGTTCTGGAGTCGGCTGGTGCGTGTTCTGATGCTGCGGTACCGTCTGCCTGATGGCAGCAGTGAGAGCAGCCCCTGGCTCGGGTGGCTAGAGTCTCTGATGATCCTCTGAGCTCTCTTCACACACCGCCTGGCGTAAATGTCCTGGAGGGAGGGAAGCTCACCTCCGATGATGCAGCTGGCCGTGCGCACTACCCTTTGCAGGGCTTTGCGGCTGCGGGCGGTACTGTTGCCGTACCAGGTGGTGATGCAGCCAGTCAGCAGGCTCTCTATGGTGCAGGTGTAGAAGCGTGTGAGGATGTGGCGGCTCATTCCAAACCTCCTCAGCCGTCGCAGAAAGAAAAGGCGCTGATGAGCCTTCTTCACAACGGCCTCGGAGTGGACGGACCATGAGAGTTCCTCTGTGATGTGGACACCGAGGAACTTGAAGCTGCTGACTCTCTCCACCGGTGCTCCATCGATGGTGATGGGGCGGTGTTCTCTCTCATTCCTCCTGAAGTCGACCACCAGCTCCTTGGTCTTGCTGACGTTGAGGGAGAGGTTGTGCTCCTGACACCACCGTGTCAGAGTGTGCACCTCCTCTCTGTAGGCCGTTTCATCATTGTCAGTGATGAGACCTACCACCGTCGTATCGTCAGCAAACTTGATGATGGTGTTGGAGCTGTGGATTGCCACACAGTCATGTGTGTACAAGGAGTACAGGAGTGGGCTGAGAACACAGCCCTGAGGGGCTCCAGTGTTGAGAGTCAGTGATGAGATGTTACTGCCCATTCTGACCACCTGGCGTCTGTTTGACAGGAAGTCCAGGATCCAGCTGCATAACAAGCTGTTTAAGCCTAGAGCCCGGAGCTTAATGTCAAGTATGGAGGGCACAATGGTGTTGAATGCTGAGCTGTAGTCTACAAACCGCATTCTCACATACGTGTTCCTCTTTTCCAGGTGGGAGAGAGCAGTGTGTATAGTGGATGAAATGGCATCATCAGTGGAGCGGTTTGTGCGGTATGCAAACTGCAGTGGGTCCAGTGAGGGGGGGAGAACAGAGCAGATGTGGTTTCTGACTAGTCTCTCAAAGCATTTGCTGATGATGGGGGTCAGAGCAACAGGACGCCAGTCGTTTAAGCAGGTGGTTTTTGATTGCTTAGGTACAGGCACAATGGTGGACGTTTTGAAGCATGTGGGGACCACAGACAGGGAGAGGGACAGGTTAAAAATGTCCGTAAAAACTCCAGCCAGTTGGTGCGTGCACGCTCTGATCACGCGGCCCGGAATGCCGTCTGGACCCGCGGCTTTACGGACGTTCACCCGCCGGAAGGATCGGGTTACATCCGCTACAGATACGGAGAGTGAACTAACCTCTGTATCTTCAGCCACGAGCTCTCTCCTCCGAGAGCACGCCGGCTCTGCTTCCCCGTCTCCGGCGGCGTTTTCGCGGTGCGCACACTGCGCACACAAAGGGCTCCGCTGCCGTGTTTGTAAGCAGCGGGTCGTCGTTGGAGAATTTAAAGTCCGGTTTTCGGTGTGCGATTGCCGAACCAATGTCCAAAAGTGTCTGTCTGTCGTATGTAGTAAGGCAGACAACATCCAAGACAAAAAACACAAAAACTAATAACCAGAACAAACAAAAAACTACAATGTTTCAGCGGAGCTCGCAACGTAGCAGCCATCCTCGGCGCCATCTTGAGTCCGATTGAGTCCTGATAGAACACTGATGAGAATATTGCTTGAGAATATATTTATAGAGATAATATTAGAGATTATATTTACACCAAATTATTAATATTTACGTGTTATGCGTTGCTATTGACGACGGCCATTATAAGGAAGGAAATCCCACAGAATAGAATCTATCTTAAAAAAAGTGCATAGAGCTGCTTTAGTTTATTTGTTGTTTGTTGATTTTCAAATATAAAACTTGCTGAAATGGTTTCAGTGTGTGCATCTTTTTGAACACTTTCATCTCATTCGAAGAAAACTGTGATAATATTGATAACCGTGATAATTTGGGTCACTATAATCGTGATGTGAAATTTCCATACCGTTTCATCCCTAGTCGTAATATATGTATTTTAATGCATTAAAATACTATTTATAATGCTTTATAGATCGTTAGGTGTGTCACTAACTGCTTGTTTGAAGAATGCTGTTGCCTGTTGTGTGACAGTAATTTCAACTATTACACAAACATGTGTAAGATGTAAAGCACTGTTTCTCTGGCATTTTCAAAGGCTCATAAAATATAATACTGGGGCTTGATGTACAGTCTAATGGTGTAATGAATCCGTGTGTCATTTATTCAGTCGGTTTTTTATTTAATATTGAAAGTAGAAAAATGAGAAAACAGCTCGTTTTTCGGTTTTACATTTTTTTTCAAAAAAAAAAACGAAAAAAGATTTCGGCTTGATTTTTTTTTGTTTTTGTTCAGAGGTAGAAAAATGAATAAACCGTTTGAATATTCGATTTCTACACGTGGGCGGGAATTATACACCCCTTTGGTCCGTGTACGGTCAGTGTATATTTTGGCCATTTGATTTTCCTTATAGAAACGGGTATTAAAAAACAAAAAATGGCTCGTTTTTTAGACAAAACGAAAAACAAAAATTCAGCTTGATTTTTTTTTGGCTTGAATATTCAATTTCTAGATGTGGGCGGGAATTATACGCACCTTTCTGCTGATTGGTCGGCCGAAGATCAAACGGTTACATCATCAGTTCTTCCTCAGTTCCGCACAGCAGAATAAAAGTCCTGCGCTGCTACAGCTGTACGGATTCTTACTGCGTTTATTGCAGCTACATTTAATCTTTTATTCATCAAAAAGAGCCTGTATAGGGCTTTCTTCTGTGTAGATAGAAATGCACATACACTTTGCATCAGCTGGGTATGGTAGGATAGGCCTATGTGACGGCTGTCATAGCCTATCCTGGTTTCCCAGTAAAAATAAATAAAATAAGAAATAAATTAATTAGTTGTAAATTAAATATTTTAAACACTAGCCTATGGCCTATAACGTTCACGCAAGAACTGTTATTCTGACTAACTGACAACCAGAGAACAACAGGGATGTTAAAAAAATATATATTAACATTTATTATAATTGATATCTCAAAGAATGCGCTTGTGCGCGGAGCGAGCTGCTGCACACGCACACAGGACTGCAACACAAGATTTTCACTTGCCATTTTGGTTTGTTTCTCACCAGCAAACCGTATAGAAGCTATAGCCTACCTTCAGAACGCTTGGCATTTAGCCTACGACACGAATTGCATAGGATTATTTTACAAATTTGCATCCACTTGAAAAAAAATTGATGGTCAAATGCGAGTAAATGCGTATTCTTGACGCGTTTATTGCAACTTGCATTTCATCTCTTTCTCATTAAACCACCAGACTTGGTGGAGGAAATTAGTTCCTCCGGGACGGGACCTACTCACTCCCAAAAATTGTGAAAGAATTGTATACTCGCCCGTCGTAAATGCTGCGATTCCTGAAACATTGAAAAGACAGATGTTATTTAGCCATAAATTGAGCATGATAAAATTAAACCGCAAAAGGAGTTTTGATCGGCCACTGATTAGCCTTGAATGGCCGCAGACGGGCCTTGATCAGCCAGGTAGAGACGAAAGCCTTGAACGGCCACAAGACAGAGCCTTGATCGGCCGCATGGAAATGAAGGCCACGTTAGGCCGCATGTAGAGGAAGGCCACGTTAGGCCACCTGAAGACCAAGGCCATCTGGAGACGAAGGCCACGTTAGGCCACCTGGAGATGAAGGCCACGTTAGGCCACCTGGAGACGAAGGCCACGTTAGGCCACCTGGAGACGAAGGCCACGTTAGGCCACCTGGAGATGAAGGCCACGTTAGGCCACCTGGAGATGAAGGCCACGTTAGGCCACCTGGAGACGAAGGCCACGTTAGGCCACCTGGAGACGAAGGCCACGTTAGGCCACCTGGAGACGAAGGCCACGTTAGGCCACCTGGAGACGAAGGCCACGTTAGGCCACCTGGAGACGAAGGCCACGTTAGGCCACCTGGAGACGAAGGCCACGTTAGGCCACCTGGAGACGAAGGCCACGTTAGGCCACCTGGAGACGAAGGCCACGTTAGGCCACCTGGAGACGAAGGCCACGTTAGGCCACCTGGAGACGAAGGCCACGTTAGGCCACTTGGAGACGAAGGCCACGTTAGGCCACCTGGAGACAAAGGCCACGTTAGGCCACCTGGAGACAAAGGCCACGCTAGGCCACCTGGAGACAAAGGCCACGCTAGGCCACCTGGAGACGAAGGCCACATTAGGCCACCTGGAGACGAAGGCCACGTTAGGCCACCTGGAGACGAAGGCCACGTTAGGCCACTTGGAGACGAAGGCCACGTTAGGCCACCTGGAGACAAAGGCCACGTTAGGCCACCTGGAGACAAAGGCCACGCTAGGCCACCTGGAGACGAAGGCCACATTAGGCCACCTGGAGACGAAGGCCACGTTAGGCCACCTGGAGACAAAGGCCACCTGGAGACGAAGGCCACGTTAGGCCACCTGGAGACAAAGGCCACCTGGAGACGAAGGCCACGTTAGGCCACTTGGAGACGAAGGCCACGTTAGGCAATTGACAAAGAATAAGAGCTTTAGAGACTGACAAACGGGATGAGCAATAATCTGAGAATGTGACGCTGTGACACCACCACCAGTATTTGCATGAGGATTACTTAGAATATGGACATTGAACATGCAATAGATATGGATATAGACATAGGTGTTAAACCAATAAACAGGGAATTGTTATGCTACTGCAAAAGCCGTGTAGGCTGTATGGATTGCCACGTTGGCCATATATTCACTGCCTCAATAGGCCATGGTACGGAGAGCTGCGTAGGCTGTATGAACTGCCATGTTAGGCCGTGTATACTGCCTCAATAGGCCGGGGTATCGAGTCCCGAGATGGGCATGGCGGTCTAGCACGCTCTGGGTACAAGTGACTCGGGCCTGCCGACAGACTCTCACCCTGTGGTCGAACCTCAGTTGCCCTAAGGACGAGTTTCCAGGCATGTTGTCGTGTTGACGGATGCCTCTGCCACGAGCTCACGGTTTCAGCCACTCCAGGGAGAATGGAGACTCCATCCCCAGTCGGTCCAGCTGTTTTGGAACAGTTCGGGGACGCGCAGATATATCTGTTTGCCTCCCACGACTCTTCCCACTGTAGCCTGTTCTATTCCCTGTCCGAGGGCACGCTCGGCACGGATGCACTGGAGCGCAGCTGGCCGCGGGGCCTATGCAAATATGCATTTTCCTCAGTGAGCCTACTCGCACAGCTTTTGTGCAGCTCAGGGAGGTCAAGGAGCAGGTCCTTCTGGTCGCCCCGTAATTGGCACGGCCGGACCTGGTTCCCCGAACTCGTACTCCTTGCGACAGCCCCTCCATGGCCTATTCCTCTGAGACCTCCTTACTCAGAGACGGGGCACCCACGTCTCGATCTGTGGAACCTCCACGTGTGGCTCCTGGTTGGGACGCGGCAGGTTTGAGTAGCCTACCACCTGCGGTGGTCGCTACCATCACTTTCGCCAGGGCAGAGTCCTCTCGGCATGCCTATGCGTTGAAGTGGAACCTCTTCATCACCTGGTGCTCTTTTCGCCAAGAAGACCCCTGGAAATGCCCGATCGGGTCTGGCTCTCGTTCCTCCAAGTAGGGTTGGAGCGAAGGCTGTCTCCCTCCACCCTCAAAGTTTATGTGGCCGCAATATCTGCCCACCACGATCTCTTGGAGAACAAAAAGGTAAGTCAGCACGACCTGATCATCAGGTTCCTGAGGGGGGCGAGGAGACTGAATCCTCCTCGCTCTCCTCTCGTACCCTCTTGGGACCTCTCAGTAGTTTTAGATGCTCTGCAGAGGCCGTACTCCTTGCGACTCTTCCCACTGCCTCCTCTTTGGCTTTAGCGCATGGCGCCTCGCTAACAGACATCTGCAGAGCTGCAGGCTGGGCGACACCGAACACATTTGCCAGATTCTACAATCTCCGAGTGGAGCCAGTGTCCGACTATATACTCGCCCCCCCGAGGGGCCAGTAATGGACCAGGCTCAGGTGTCTTCGCTTGCTCGCCATTCCACTCCACTGACTGGATGCGTTTTCTTCCCTGTATAATGTCGATGTGAACCAACATAGGGCTGGGCTATATGGCTGAAAACTGTATCACGATATAAGTGTTTCATATCGGTCGATATCGATAATTATTGATATTTTATGACCTATTTAAAATAAGGACCAGGAGAATTTTTTTTACATTTAAACATTTTTATTTTAAACACAACCTTAATCTGATTAAAATCCCCTCAGTTATAAAAGCATAAATGTCAACACAGCACAATCCGAAATCGCCCTCATACCCTTAAATAAGGCATTATTTGATGGGACAGATATTTGTAGTGGTGTCCGAAACCATAGTGTACGTTATTGAGTGCACTCATTCATCCCACTTTGCTCCACAATAACGAGGCTGTCCGAATTCATTCACTTGTTTTCATTCACTCCTTCAAGTGAACTATATTAGTGGATTAAAACAGGGAATAGTGATTGAGAGTTTAGGGGGCAGTTTCGGATTCAGCCAAAGTCAAGAATAGAACAATGGCGAGCGCGTTGAGTATAAACACCTCCTCAAACGAACAAGGCGTGCGCGTGGTGTCAGCGGAGGCTCGCGCCGCGGAGCCAGATGAAAGTATAAACAAGACAGTCTTGCATAATTTGCATACGACATTGGTCTGAATACGGTCAGACTTATAGAATCCAAAAAACTGCCATACTGGCGAGCTGACTTGTTTTCCTGTTTTATCAACAATTTCCTCGCTCGCTATGGCACTCATTTTCCACTTATCACTCCATGCCGGTTCTGTAGTGTTTACTGAAGAATGAATCCAACACAAGACAACGATATGGCGCAACCAAACGTGATACAGTTACCTGATTGGCTGTCAGCCTGTCACTCCCTACGTTGCTTGGTTACCAGATAGTGAGTGCCTTTGTTCATGCAACCAAACTTGCTTCGCAAGAAAAAAATAAATTATCGAACGTTTTATCAAACGCATTTTTTATTGATATTGATTACGTGTCTATCGCTATACATAGCGTTTTATCGCCCAGCATTAAACCGACATTCTCCTCCATTTTAACTTCAAAGGCCAATGCAAGAGCCAACTTTCTCAACACTTTGTATCTCTGCACCACACTGAACTCTTCTTGCAGTTGTTGTTATAGCAACAAAAGACGCCCTCGGCTGCTATTTTGAACCAAACGCTGGCAGCTTTTTTTTTTCACTAAAAGAGCGCTCTTGTCAAAAAACACATCAAGTGTGAACAGCCTAATGGTGCGTTCACACCGGGCGCAATTGACGCGATTCGCGCGAGTGATTTACATGTTAAGTCAATGCAGAGACGCGAAATGGCATTCTGCAGCGCGATTCGTGCCATTGACTTAACATGTAAATCACTCGCACAAATCACGTTAATCGCGTCCGGTGTGAACGCACCATTAGGTTGTGTTCACACTTGATGTGTTTTTTGACAAGAGCGCTCTTTTAGTGAAAAAAAAAAGCTGGCAGCGTTTGGTTCAAAATGAGGCAGCGCGAGTGGCACGATTTGCACCAATCAGGAGCTTGCTCTAGTAGTGACAACAATGAGGAGCACATCTGTATATTATCTGGTTCAGACAATATGATTATCCCTGTGATAACATTAAATGACATGAAACACAACTCAGTCAATTCAGTCAAACATTCAGCGCTAGTCGGCTACAACTGTAACGCACAGTTATAGTCTAAAAATAAAAAAGTAATGAAGCTTCACTTTGCCCTCAGCCTAAACGATTTGCCAGGGAACAAATTATAGATCCATGAGACCAAAGATCGCCCGTTACAAGACGAATTATAGCTTGAGACACACCACAGAGACATCAGAGCCAGCGGCAGACGGCTCAAGGACTGGCCGAGGAAAGGCTGCTCTCGCCGGCGTTGACAAGCGCTGAGTGCCGCCGATCCACTGGAGCTCACAACTCCGAAAACGCCAGATAAAATGTTCAAATAGGCACTCTTTATATAAATAAACCACAGATTTGAGCTTTAAACAACTACATTATCGACTGAAAAAGTCTTAAAACTATGTTTTGTCACACAATAACAGTAGATTTGAACAAAAAAGACGTGTAAACACAGCCCATGTCAGCCATTTCTCAACGAGACGAGCCGGCTGGCAGAAGCCCCGCCCATTACGCGAATTCGCGTCTGTTGTGCAGTGAATGTCACACGCGAATGAAGCGAGTAAACTTAAAATGTTCAAGCGTCCACCTTCGCGCGGATAGCGCGATTTATTCGCGTCAATCGGGTCCGGTGTGAACGCCACATAACAATTCCCTCCAAGACGGTTGAAAATCGATAAAAATATGTGATAATTCAAGTCGATTGAGATGTTAAACGAATCGTGAAAGATGTTTTAAACAGCAGGGGCGTTTACTGTATGTATACTGTGACCTTACTTTACAGACATGATAATTCTACTTCTACAATTGTTTAATGTATATTGAATGAAAATATTCTGACATCAGCAGCGAGGAAGTTGTAGCTGGCATTATGGTCGGTGCGTGCACACTGGTGCGAAGCAGAGCGAACGCTTTCAGTTCATTCCTATGGAAGTTGAGCTTGGGAGCATGTGTGAGTGTGCGTGAGCTTGAAGCTCAACTTCCATGGGAATAAATTGAAAACGCTCGCTCTGCTCCGTGTCAGTGTGCACACCGCCAAACAGGGCAACGACAAGTGTGTGGATGTTGACCATTGACTCATTCAAATCAGAGGAGTGGCGCCATTTTGACTCTCCTTCTATAATTGTGTACATGGACAGCATAAATATTATAAAATGTTACCACATTATTGGTTACCATTAAGAAGCAATCTATGAAATGCCTTCACACATCAGTACTAAAGCACAGCTACTTCTGCCTCCTGCTGGATGTCGTCAGAAACTGTAAGAATGCAGAATTATATGTACATTTGTTCATTTAGCAGAGGTTTTTGTTCAAGCAAACTACAACAACAACAAAAAATTGGCGTGCTTTTAATAAGCTTTATACTTGAAATATTAGGTCATATTTATATGATTTAAAAAAAAAAAATAAGTGTAATATTCATTTCAACTACAAAAGAGATTTTGTTGTTATTATTATTATTTATATGCATGTTTTTTCCCAGTGTTTCCCGTGAGGGACGTGGTGTGATGACTGTTTCACAAAATATACAGATTGGCTGTACACATGAAAACGCAAGGGTGTCGGTTTCAGATTTATCCACTCAGGGACCCGGTTTCAGAAAACACCGGTTTGAGGCTCCTAAAATGCTGGATCTGTCTGGATGCAAGTGAAACAATACGAAATGTTTACATATACAGCTAAACGCATCTCGTCAGTCGCGAGGACTGGAATCGGGAGCCCCTAGTTATATTGCCTGTATCAGTTTTGGTGGGATTGATGGAGTCTGTGTAAACAAAAGTGCACAAAGAGTTCACCTAGATATAAGACCTAGATATAAGACCTAGATATAAGACCTAGATATAAGACCTAGATATATTCATTTACATATTCAAATGTAAATATGTAAAGACACATAAGAACATAAAACATGCATTTATTGTACATGCATAGTATGTAAAATGTATTTATTCGTGTTGCACACACTTCTAAATTACAAATGAAGATAAAAAAAGTATAATTGCAGAACTGTAGATAATAGAGATTGAATTTATGGTTAAGAATTTTTTTACATTGTGATTAAAATAAAATTATTATGATAGGTATTTTACTTTTATTTTGAAAGAGTATTCAGTCATGAGTATTGCAGTTCAGCATGCAGAGAATTTGATCAATCTGAATTGATTAATTGATTTGGGTGAAACACACTTTTAGCTCTTCTCCTGATGATCACTGCCACAGTCACGATGACGACACAAACCGCAATGAAGGAGAAAAGACAGATGAAGAATAAAGAGGATCCTTTCTCATGCCGATCTTCAGCGAAATCTGAAAGCAAACACAGGCACAAGTATTGTAAGAGCTGCATGATTCTGGATAAACTGAGAACCACGATTTTCTTGTGTAAAATGAAGATTCTCCCACGATTCTGAAGGAATAAAACATTAGAACTAAACAAACACGCAAAGTAGAGGTTCTGACAAAATGTTCATTGCTTTAGTCCAACAATTTTTATATTAGCATTATATTTATAATACTTTTACATTATAGTTCCAGTATGTTTTACCAGATGGGCCGTAGGTGTAGGTCTCACTGTGACGGTTCACCGCAGAAGTAATCTTGTGCACACAGGTGAATGAAACGGGTGTGCTCACTTTCACATCAAACACACACACTTCATCTGAACAGATGAATGGGTTCTTCAGTGTGTAGTTGTGTTCACCCTCCACTGACAGCTGGAAAGAGCTCTCAATGAACCTCCTGCCAAATGAACACATCACTATCACATGCTCTCTGTCCTGCATCTGCCTGAACACTGTGATGTTGGGCACTGAGGCGTCTGAAATAAAACACCAACATGGTTGCTATTAACATGCTTGCTTTTCAAAATGACAATCAAGATGAAACCCCCCGTATTTAAAGGGTCATGAAACCCCCTGTTTCAGCAGCCGTCAGTTCTCACCACAGTTTTGAAAGATGCTATAAAAGTGGCCGTGGTTAAGCTGCGGAGTGGAGGGGGATGCGGGGAGACAGATAATCACTCGTTTAAGATCCATTAATGCATCTCTCACTGTGTGCGATTTCACTTACGAATGCGATCTCACTCTTTGAAACGCCTGTCAATCAACGCGTGCTGCTGTGTTAAACGGGGCTTCTCATAGGATAAGGACACGCAGACTGGTGAATAATTAAGTGAGGCCTCTTCTCATAGGATAAGGAGACGCACAGTCATGAATAATGATGATACAAAGATGAATTTTAAACCTGGAAGTTGAATATAGCGCAAACATGTTTAAAATTAACTAGTTTTCTCCTACAATCAGAATGAATGGATGGTAACATTGACTTCTATGATGCTCAACACTCATAACTCTGTTAAAATCTCAGAAAATTTGGTTTAGGGTTTCATGACCCTTTAAAGAGACCTTTTGTTTTTCAGCTGAAAAATAACAATGAAATAATGATGAACCCATGCTAGTCAGTCCTTCCAGAAAAATGTGGCTTTTTTTGTGATTGTTGCGGGCAAAAATCCTTGATTATGCGGCACGTTTTCTTAAAATATGCAATGGAAAATGCGGGATATTTATGCAATTTTATGCGATAAAATTGCGGGAACTTGCAAAAACTGCGGTTTGATGAGAAAGAGAAAAAAAGCACCACATCACAGAAAGTGCTGGGAATATTTAAGTTCTCATCTTGTTTTATTGAAGACCTTAATAAACACACGGCTCAAATTTACAAAACATTGAGTCAAACAAGTTCTGTAGCTTTACAAAAGGAATATGCTACAACTTCTGAAGAAATGAATAAATAACTTCCTGTTTTACAGAGGTAGCTTTACAAAACAGACATTTGAGTGCATCCAATGCACAAAGTGCAATCTCTTAAAGGGTTAGTTCATCCAGAAATGAAAATTCTGTCATTAATGACGTCCCCTCATGTCGTTGGACACCCGTCAGATCTCCGTTCATCTTCAGACACAAATGAAGATATTTTAGTGTAAATCCGATGGCTCAGAAAGGCCTCCATTGGCTCAATGCACTGTACACTCTCAAGACCCATAAAAGCACTAAAGACGTCGTTACAAAGTCCATCTCACTACAGTGGTTCTACAATAACTTTATGAAGTGATGAGAATAGTTTTTGTGATAAAATCTAAATAACGAATTATATAGTGATGACCGGTTTAAAAATAACAGCATCATGAAGCTTCGAAGCGTTATGAATCAGTGAGTGGATTCAGCGGTTTGGAGCGTTATGAATCAGTGAGTCGATTCATGATTCGGATCGCGTGCCAAACTGCTGAAATACGTGACTTTGGCGATCCAAACCACTGAATCGACTCACTGATTCATAACGCTCCAAACCGCTGAATCGACTCACTGATTCATAATGCTCCAAACCACTGAATCGACTCACTGATTCATAACGCTCCAAACCGCTGAATCGACTCACTGATTCATAACGCTCCAAACCGCTGAATCGACTCACTGATTCATAACGCTTCGAAGCTTCATGATGCTGTGTTTTAAAATCGGTCAACACACCGGGAAACTGCTTTGCTCTTTTGCTGTTATTTTTGTTGGCCAATGGGAGTTTGCGCTTCATCATGGTTTCACTGATATCTATGGTTTCTCCACGGGGTTTGCAGCTTTTCGATGATGTTCGCGTCGGGTAATTACGTTGCTTCAAAGCGATCCCATGGAAACAGGGGGAAATGGCGGTTCTTGTGTGAAGTAAACGAACATTTTTCAACTTTCTGCTAATATATATATGACTTTTTGCAACGAAAATGCGGGGATTATGAAATCATGCTAGCCCCGCATATTTTGCACACGGAAATACAGGGAGTGCAGAATTATTAGGCAAATGAGTATTTTGACCACATCATCCTCGTTATGCATGTTGTCTTACTCCAAGCTGTATAGGCTGGAAAGCCTACTACCAATTAAGCATATTAGGTGATGTGCATCGCTGTAATGAGAAGGGGTGTGGTCTAATGACATCAACACCCTATATCAGGTGTGCATAATTATTAGGCAACTTCCTTTCCTTTGGCAAAATGGGTCAAAAGAAGGACTTGACAGGCTCAGAAAAGTCAAAAATAGTGAGATATATTGCAGAGGGATGCAGCAGTCTTAAAATAGCCAAGCTTCTGAAGCGTGATCATCGAACAATCAAGCGTTTCATTCAAAATAGTCAACAGGGTCGCAAGAAGCGTGTGGAAAAACCAAGGCGCAAAATAACTGCCCGTGAACTGAGAAAAGTCAAGCGTGCAGCTGCCAAGATGCCACTTGCCACCAGTTTGGCCATATTTCAGAGCTGCAACATCACTGGAGTGCCCAAAAGCACAAGGTGTGCAATACTCAGAGACATGGCCAAGGTAAGAAAGGCAGAAAGTCGACCACCACTGAACAAGACACACAAGCTGAAACGTCAAGACTGGGCCAAGAAATATCTCAAGACTGATTTTTCTAAGGTTTTATGGACTGATGAAATGAGAGTGAGTCTTCATGGGCCAGATGGATGGGCCCGTGGCTGGATTGGTAAAGGGCAGAGAGCTCCAGTCCGACTCAGACGCCAGCAAGGTGGAGGTGGAGTACTGGTTTGGGCTGGTATCATCAAAGATGAGCTTGTGGGGCCTTTTCGGGTTGAGGATGGAGTCAAGCTCAACTCCCAGTCCTACTGCCAGTTTCTGGAAGACACCTTCTTCAAGCAGTGGTACAGGAAGAAGTCTGCATCCTTCAAGAAAAACACGATTTTCATGCAGGACAATGCTCCATCACACGCGTCCAAGTACTCCACAGCGTGGCTGGCAAGAAAGGGTATAAAAGAAGAAAATCTAATGACATGGCCTCCTTGTTCACCTGATCTGAACCCCATTGAGAACCTGTGGTCCATCATCAAATGTGCGATTTACAAGGAGGGAAAACAGTACACATCTCTGAACAGTGTCTGGGAGGCTGTGGTTGCTGCTGCACGCAATGTTGATGGTGAACAGATCAAAACACTGACAGAATCCATGGATGGCAGGCTTTTGAGTGTCCTTGCAAAGAAAGGTGGCTATATTGGTCACTGATTTGTTTTTGTTTGGTTTTTGAATGTCAGAAATGTATATTTGTGAATGTTGAGATGTTATATTGGTTTCACTGGTAAAAATAAATAATTGAAATGGGTATAAATTAGTTTTTTGTTAAGTTGCCTAATAATTATGCACAGTAATAGTCACCTGCACACACAGATATCCCCCTAAAATAGCTAAAACTAAAAACCACTTCCAAAAATATTCAGCTTTGATATTAATGAGTTTTTTGTGTTCATTGACAACATGGTTGTTGTTTAATTATTAATGTTGTAAAATTAATCCTCAAAAATACAACTTGCCTAATAATTCTGCACTCCCTGTATATATATATTGCATAAATACCTAGGTTAGGTATCCCCCTTTTTGGGTGATTTTGGAGATTTATGATTCGATTATAACCTGTTCTGATTAATCATAAATCCCTAAATATTAATACCCATAATTCCCTATTGAGCTAAATTTAATTTAATAATATATGTAACCCTAAAACGCTACACACCCATTGAGCATGTTTGGGATGCTCTGGATCGACGTATACGACTGTGTGTTCCAGTTCCTTTCAATATCCAGCAACTTCACACAGCCATTGAAGAGGAGTGGACCAACATCCCACAGGCCACAATCAACAACCTGATCAACTCTATGTGAAGGAGATGTGTTGCTCTGCGTGAGGCAAATGGTGGTCACACCAGATACTGACTGGTTTTTGGACCCCCCAATACAGTAAAACTGCACATTTTAGAGTGGCCTTTTATTGTGTTCAGCCTAAGGCACACCTGTGCAATAATCATGCTGTCTAATCTTGATATGCCACTGTGAAACGGTATGAATACAGAATACTTCAGTACATGTTGCCAAATCATTATAAAGTAATGAATTTGTTGATTAGATGCTGCATTAGCAGGGAAAGAACAGCAGTATGTGTGCACTTTGTCGTTGAGGCTGAAAGGACGCTAACATTAGCTAAAACAATGTGACAAAAACACACACAAGTCCAACCCAAAAGTTGCATATATAAAACTTATATTATTATGTTTTTTTTTTTTAATTTAACTCCAGTATCCATTTTAAAAACCACTGCTATACACAGTGCCTATGCTGGTCATTAAAATAGTGATGTTTCTGTAGTGAATAGTTGTGCTGTCTTACTTTTAGGGGGGCAGAAGCCCCACTGTTCGTCCGTGTCGAAATCTTTTACTGTGGCACACCACAGCAGACCATCTCTCCTGCCATCCACAGTGCAGTCAGCGTACCACTGGCCATTAAACTTAAAAGGGAACTGGCATGGCATCCCAAATGAATTACCACCTATAGTAGTCATCTCTGCAGAACCTAAAGAAATTACATTAGGGGTTTAAGTTAAATTTATAATTTAACTAAAACAATGTGACAAAAACACACACAAGTCCAACACAAATGTTGCATGTATAAAACTTATATTATTGTGTGTTTTTTTTTTTACTCCAGTATCCATTTTAAAAACTATATTTAAAAACTAGCAAGTGCGGTCCAACCTAGTTTAGATTAGATTAGATTCAACTTTATTGTCATTACACAAGTCAGGGCCGGCCCAAGCCCTTATGGGGCCCTAAGCAGAATTTTATTTGGGGGCCCCTCTGTGCCACCAATACGATTGACTATTGTCAATTCTTGATCATTTGCAAACCCAGTATAAATTGTATTAGTTGTAGTTGTGTTGGTTACATCATGTCTGCCTGTCATGTTTTTATCCTTATAAGGTTTGTAACAGTAGCAAACCCACAAGAGTGATCAGGCGTTAATATTCAAAGTCTTACAGTAAGTCTTACAATATAGTTTACACTGGGATATGTACTTATGCTGAATATGCTCACTTTTCCCCAGGATTCTTTGATGAATAGAAGGTTCAAAAGAACAACATTTATCTGAAATAGAAAGCTTTCAAAAAAAAAAAATCCTAAAAACATTGTTCAACACTGATAATCATAGATGTTTGTTGAGCATCAAATCATCATATCAGAATGATTTGTGAAGGATCATATGACACTGAAGACAAGAGTAATGATGATAAATTCAGATTTGATCACATGCAGGAATAAATTACACTTTACTATATATTCATATAGAAAACGTCTCGGGTTATGACTATAACCCTTGTTCCCCGAGAAGGGAACGAGACAGCGTCGTCGAGTGACAACACTCTGGGAACGCCCACAGCGTTACGCATCTGAAGCATGAATGAAATCAAGCCAATCTGATTGGTGTCGCGTCGTGACGTAGTAGATGACGGCATACCCGGAAGATACAAAAAGGAAGCTGATGCAAACACACACTAGCTCTTTTGCGATGAAGCAAGCGCTCTAGCCGTGATAGGTGTGGCGACGAGACGCAGTGTCTCGTTCCCTTCTCGGGGAACAAGGGTTATAGTCATAACCCGAGACGTTCCCCTTCGAGGGAACTCGCACTGCGTCGTCGAGTGACAACACTCTGGGAACGTTAATACCCACTAAGCCACACCAAATCACCCCACGTCCCAGTGTGAAGCTGGGTACCCAGGCACACTTAGGACGCAAGAACTCGAGCACCAGGCGTCACCGGGAGGTGCAGACTGTAGAATCTTATGAAGGTGTGCGGGGTGGCCCACCCGGCCGCCTCGCATACCTCTTGAAGCGAGACGCAGAAAGGAGGGCCACTGAGGAAGCCAAGCTCCTGGTGGAATGGGCCCTCACGGCCATGGGTGAAGGCAAATTGCGCACCCTATAAGCCGTGGCTATAGCCTGGACGATCCAGTTACTGATCGTCTGAGTTGACGCAGGCAGCCCCTTCTTGGGTGAGCCAAAGCACACCAACAACTGGTCTGACCTTCTCCAATGGGAAGACTTCTCTAGATAAATACTCAGGGCTCTGACCGGGCAGAGCAGATGAAGTCTCCCCTCTTCCGCCGTCAGGTGGGGAGGGGGATGGAAAGCCTGAAGAACCAGAGACCGGGCTCCCTGAGATGGAACCTTGGGAATGTAACCCGGTCTAGGGTGAAGGATGGCCCTTACTCAGCCGGGGGCAAACTCCAGGCAAGTTGGCGTGACCGCCAAGGCCTGGAGATCTCCCACTCTCCTCAGAGAGGTAATGGCGAGTAGAAAGGCCACCTTCAGGGTCAGGTTCTCAGGCTCAGCCAGCTCCAGTGGCTCGAAGGGGGCCTCAGCCAGCCCTTCCAGAACCACCGCCAGGTCCCAGGTTGGGACTCTGGAGCGAGCCGCAGGCCTCACCCTCCGAGCCCCACGGAGGAACTGTACAACCAGGTGGTGCTTCCCCAAGGGTCCATCACCTAGAGGTGCGTGGAAAGCCCCAAGGGCAGCCACGTACACCTTCAGGGTGGACGGGGTAAGACCAGCGGAGAAGCGATCTTGGAGGAACTCCAGCACTGAAGCCACTGGGCAGTTAACTGGATCCACCTCACGCTCTCTACATCAAGTGGAAAATACATTCCACTTGAGGCTGTACAGTCTCCTGGTAAAAGGAGCCCTGGAGCTGAGTAAGTTCTCGACCACTTCTGCTGATAGGCCCGCCTCTAGGTACCGAGCCCCCTCAGGGGCCAGGCCCAGAGGCTCCAAAACTCTGGCCGGGGGTGAAATATTGTGCCCCCTGCCTGAGAGAGCAGATTCCTCCTCAGAGGAACCTGCCACGGAGAGTCGTCTAGCAGAGCTATGATGTCCGAGAACCATACTCGAGTGGGCCACCGGGGTGCTACTAAGAGCAGGCTGATGCCCTCCCGGCGGACCCGCTCCAGAACTCTCGGGAGCAGAGCGATCGGGGGAATGCGTACAGACGCAGCCTCGGCCACGTCTGCATCATGGCGTCCAGCCCTAACGGAGCTGGATGCTTGAGAGAGAACCACAGTGGACAGTGGGACGTCTCTCGAGACGCGAACAGGTCCACTTCCACTGGGCCAAATCTCTCGCACCTGGCCTCCACCACCTCTGGGTGGAGTCGCCTCTCCCCGGGCCTCAGCCCCTGCCTCGACAGGATGTCTGCTCCCTGATTTTGGTCTCCGGGAATGTACATCGCCCTGAGGGACGATAACTTCCCCTGGGACCACAGGAGGATTTGATGCGCCAGTCTGCATAGAGGGCGCGACCTCAAACCCCCCTGGTGGCCGCGGAGGTCCGGGTAAAAGCTCCTCAGAGCTTTGTAGACCGCCAGCATCTCCAGGCAGTTGATGTGCCCTGAAGAAATGCCGGGTCTCCCACAGACCTCTCGCAAAACGGCCTTCCATGACCGCGCCCCAACCAGTGAGGGAAGCATCTGTTGAAGCGGCTCTCCGGCAACATGATGCTCCCAGCACTGGTCCTTGGGACAGGAACCAAGGTTTCCGCCATATGACGAGGGAACGAAGGCATTTGCGCGTTACCCTGATCATATGAAACGGATTTCCCCTCGGGGAAAACCCCCTGGCCCTAAGCCACCACTGTAGGGGTCTCATGTGCAGCAGGTCAAAAGGTATCACCTTGGACGCTGCTGCCCTGAGCCCCAGCAGTCTCTGAAACTGCTTCACAGTGAGGCTGCGGCCCGGCTTCACTCAGTAGACCATCGCCAGTATGGACTCCACGCGTGCGGGGGACATTTGTGCCCGCATCGACGTGGAGTCCCATACAACCCCCAGGAACGTAGTCCGCTGGGAGGGCGTCAACACGCTCTTCTTCGTGTTGAGTCTCAGTCCCAAGCATCTGATGTGGGCCAGAACGACATCTCGATGCCGAACCGCCACCGCGAGGGGAGAGTGCCAGGCCGAAGGGAAGAACCCGATATTGGTACGCTTCGCCCCCGAAAGCGAACCTCAGGAACTTCCTGTGACATGGAAGGATGGAAATATGGAAGTATGCGTCCTTTAGATCTATCGTGACGAACCAGTCCTCGGACTGGATCTGACTCACGATGGCTGGAATTATGAGCATCTTGAACCTGAATCTCCTCAGAGACCGATTCAAGAGCCTGAGATCTATAATCGGACGCAACCCACCATCCTTCTTTGGAACTATGAAGTACCGGCTGTAGAACCCGGAGTCCCTGTCCGCCAAAGGAACCCGCTCTATGGCTTCCTTGGCTAACAGGGCTTGTACTTCTTGTTCCATAACCCGAACCTGCTCTGGGCCGACCACAGTCCGGACCACCCCGTTGAAACTCGGGGGAGGAGAACCGAACTGCAGCCTGTAACCCAGCTCTACAGTCTGCAGGACCCATGTAGATACACTCGGAAGGCATTACCATGCGCCAAGATAATCTACTAAGGGAACCAGCCTCTCGAGGCTGGCCTCGGGTGTCAACCGAAACTCGTTCCCGACCCCCCTGAAGCGGCTAACCGGCAGGGAGCGGTCGAGAACGATTTTCGGTGGGCGCACACGTTCGCTGCCCAGTCGCAAGTCCCTTTGGAGGCGACGAAGGCAGCGTGTGTGCGCGGGAAATCAGTGAGGCCCGAAGCGTCTTTGACGGCGGGAACACAGCACTGATTTCCGGAGAGCTCCTGGGGGAAAACGACCTCGGTCGCTCCTACCCGGGAGAGGGGGCTGGCCAGCAGGGGCCTCATCTAAGGGAGCAGCTCGACAGGGCTGCAATACTAGGGCGGACACTGCGCCTAGCAACCGCCTGAAACTGATGTGTCCCGCAGGCCACCAGGCGGCGAGAACGACATCAACTTCAGGAGGGCTCCCTCTTAGATGAATATCCAGACAAGTCAAACACGCTTGGGTGACAGACCGATTAAAGTATCTAACTTATCAAAGTCAGATAACATACACTCAATTCCTCAGAATTAAATGTCATCATAATCACCCAACCCGTGCAACCTAGTCTGAATAACAGGCTGAATAAAAAATACATCTAACTCCTCACGTTAGATAATATTAATTAAATGCAGCCATAATATGGTCTGAATGATAGGCTGAATATCTAACTCCTCAAAGTCAGATCCTATATTATTTAATTCCTCAGAATTAAATACAGCCCAAATCATCAGACGATACTGTTTTATTGTATTTATATGGCTCGTAACCATACGTTGCCTCAGCAACGTGGCTCGAGCCGTTATAATACAATTGGCTTTCATTCCTCGGAAAAAAAGTCAAACAGGCGCGAGGCTGAAACACCCGAAAAGCGCACGGTAGTACGCGTCGAGATATTTCTCAATGAAAACAGCCAGCACCCTCAGGCGCTGACCGCATGCCTCGCACCCAACAGTATCCACAATACAGTGAAACATGGTCGGAAATAACACCAGACGATACTGCTTTATTGTATTTATACGGACTCGTAAACCACATGTTGCCTCCGCAACGTGGCTCGAGCCCTTATAATACAATTGGCTTTCATCCCTCGGGAAAAAAAGCCAAACAGGCGCGAGGCTGAAACACCCGAAAAGCGCACGGCAGTACGCGTCGAGATATTTCTCAATGAAAACAGCCAGCACCCTCAGGTGCTGACCGCATGCCTCGCACCCAACAGTATCACATTTCACCGTATCACGTTGTATCACTTCACTAGCAGACTCGAACCTACGCACTGCCTTTTTTTTTTTTTTTTTTGGCAATGCGAGATTGAATCTAGCATAGGAAATGGCGAGCCTCGATACGGAGCACGTCTAATTCCTCAGAATCAGACAGCTCACGCATCGGGTCCTCCACCCCGGGGGAAGAAGCCGCAGCGCGGGCTTCCACACGGGGAAGGAGAACAATGGAACTGTCAAACAGGGAAGGAGAAGATGCCTCAGCACCCTCTCAAGTTCCCCTGACAGCCCATCTGCGAGTCCCATGATTGATCAACCGTGCTGTCTTTTTTTTTTTTTTTTCTCGACAGACACGGGACCAGCCACGGGGTTCGCGAGCCCTGCTTGTGAACAACGTTGGTAGACAAACAACATCAAATAAGACTGACAAAACAGAGCGCTTCGCTGAAGAGCAAAAAAGCTAGTGTGTGTTTGCATCAGCTTCCTTTTTGTATCTTCCGGGTATGCCGTCATCTACTACGTCACGACGCGACACCAATCAGATTGGCTTGATTTCATTCATGCTTCAGATGCGTAACGCTGTGGGCATTCCCAGAGTGTTGTCACTCGACGACGCAGTGCGAGTTCCCTCGAAGGGGAACAGCTGTTTTTACATCATATTATTTCACAATATTTCTGTTTTTACTGTATTTTTAATCAAATAAATGCAGCCTTGGTGAGAAGAAGAGACTTCTTTTAAAAACAAGAAATGTTAATTTCTTTCAAACATTAAACAGAGCTTTTATTTTGGCGGAAACAAAATGTTATTTTTTGTATTCCATTCGACTGTGTAGAAAGAATCTTTTTATTTTCTAAATAAAAACTTCCAAAATGTAGGCTACACAACTTATAATTCCAAGGGAGAAACTAAAAGCTATGCTGTCTACTCTTTCCAAAACATGCAGCACGTCAGACAATATATTCGCACTAAACCATTCGCATTCTCAAATCCATCCCTTCATAAAAAGGTTACCGGGCAACTGACTAGTACGTTTTAGCGCCAATTTTTCCGCTCTTTGGACTTGATGAATCCGGACTAACAAGCGAATAGTGTCCAGCCGATGGCGCCGAATCAATCCGTGCATATATTAGAAAACTTTTTGCAATTTATTGCAATAATTGTTTAAGGCCATTTCGCGATTTCAATCATCATAAAATAACTTTGCTGGAGAGTAATTTATTGTGCTCTTGGGGGCCCTCTGGTGGCCAAGGGGGCCCTAAGCAGCCGCTTAGTTCGCTTCACAAGGCAACAAAATGCAGTTTAGGTCTAACCAGAAGTGCAATAGCAGCAAGTGCAGGATATACAACAGTGGAGAGACCCAGAGCCTCGCGATGTACTCGCGCCGCCATCTTGGGATCTTAAGGGGGGCTAGTTATCGTTATCTGTAAAATCCACTATTGGTCGACCTCTAATATCTACAGTATAGTTTCCCTGTGTTATTGAAAAAGGTATCAAAATCAAATATTGATATTTTTCAAGGTATTGTATGGAAGTAAGAAATTCCAGTATATATTTATTTATTTATTTTAAAAAAGTCTTTATTAAAATGTCAAAATAAGAAATATATTGGTTGTTTAGTTTTTTTTTTAGTTCATTTTAATGCTTGTTTTATCTTATTTTTGTAGTCTTTTATGTAATCTTGTGGCTAGGGATGCACCGGTACCAGTACTCGGGTGTCAGTCAGATACTGTTAAGTACTCGTACTTGTAAAACTACCCCGATACAACCGCTCCCGATACCACTTTATGGCAACGCATCATCGGATGCGGAGCTGCATGGAAAGTTACATAATTCGGCGTGCACACCCGCACACCGCCGCGCCAATTGCAAAGGGGTCTCGCTCTCAAAGAGCACGACTGCCATAGTATGGCTTCATTTTTGCAGCGCTCACCCGAGTGCTAGTGCAGACGCGGAGAGTTTAAACCCAGCTTAACCGCTCGTGAGGCAGAGACCGCTCGGTAGTGAGTGCTGAAAGTGAAGGGCTGTTTAGTAGGGATGTGCACAATGACTAGCCTAACCCCGGTACTATAACAAGCCTAAGCGAGCTTAATTGTTACACTAGTTTGACGTGACATGGAAGAAAATAGAAAAGTTTTGCGTAAGCTTTCAAAATCCTCCTTCACCCGAGTGGAGATTTATCTGAAGCCTCCGCGAGCGCCAGAGAAAACCAACGCATGCAAAACCTGAGGTAAAATTAATGATTTTATTTTGCTGCAGATATACACTTTTCAAAATAATATATTAATTTCAAGATATAACATTAACACGACAGTAATTTAAACATAGCCTTTGTAAAAAAAAAAAAAAAAAAAAAAAATATATATATATATATATATATATATATATATATATATATATATATATATATATATATATATATATATATATATATATATATATATATATATATATATATATATTTAAAGCAAAACCTTAAATATGCCAACAAATGTAAACGACTAGTATTTTCCAAGTCGTCTTGCAGCAGCACTAACGTTTAATCAACTAGTCTCGCACATCCCTAAGTTAGCTCAGTGACACACATTGTAGATGAAACGGAAACAGGCTCATAGCTGATAATGCAGAGAAGCTTCTTTTCATCAAAAAGAACCAGCCTCTCACTTTTCCGCAAAGGGCTGTATGGCTATGATAACGTATAATAATTGAATTCAGTTGTTCTGCTATGATGTGTGGTACTGGAATCCACTGAATGTTACAGGTTACATTTATGTGAGTTTAGGAAAACACCAAGTTGAATATTAAAATGTCAGAAACAGCATCAATTTGTGTATTTACTTTGTTACAGTCAGAAAGTGAAAAACATCTGATGAATATAAAACATTGTTAGAAGAACTGTGATGGTATTATTAAGTGCTTGTATCAGTACTCGGTATCGGCAAGTACCCAAATGTAAGTACTTGTACATGGTCTGAAAAAAGTTGTATCGGTGCATCCCTAATTGTGGCCCCCTTGAAAGTTTGCAGAGGCCTCTGGTTGAGAAACACTGCTATACACAGTGCCTATGCTGGTCATTAAAATAGTGATGTTTCTGTAGTGAATAGTTGTGCTGTCTTACTTTTTGGGGGGCAGAAGCCCCACTGTTCGTCCGTGTCGAAATCTTTTACTGTGGCACACCACAGCTGACCATCACTCCTGCCATCCACAGTGCAGTCAGCGTACCATCGGCCGTCAAACTTAAAAGGGAACTGGCATGGTTTCCCATCTGAATTACCACCTATAGTAGTCACCTCTGCAGAACCTAAAGAAATGACATTAGGGGTTTAAGTTAAATTTAGAATAATTTAAGAAACAACTAAAATGACAATAAGGAAGTCTCACCTAGTTCAACAAATGCTAACATCATACAGGGAAATTCATTATAGACATTAAACATGAATGTTACATTTTGGCAGCCATCATTATAAAGTCTTAATAGCTGTCCAAATCTCCTAACTGTTAGGTGGACTCGTACCTTGATATCCACGAGAGCACAAATTTTCTGTGGTCCCATAAATCAGCCAGCGACTCCAAACACCTGATCCTTTATACAACATCATATTTGGCTCATCGTAATTTCCATAATTCAGGTGCAGTGGATATCCCTTCAAGCCAAACAAGGTCTCCTCTTTACATTCCCAGGTTTGCATTGGGCTGAGTTCCTTGCAGGGCTGAAGAATAATTTTGACCCAGTTTTTGAGCTTCTCGGCCTCCAAGCAAAGACTTAAAGAGAGGCTGATGATTCGTGAAGAGGAAATCCATCGGAAACGCTGTGCCTTAGATGATACATCACATGGCGCCGCCTGTACCACATTAGCACTCACGACTGTCACACATTTGTTGTGGTCCTCATTGTAGATGAGGAAGGAGCTGTTGTCTGAATGTATGGAAAATTAAATCAGACACTGAAAAAAGCAACACATGTCCTACTGTGATTAGGAAAATGTTCAAGTTACTAAATGTAACCCGGTTCCCTGAGTGGGAACAAGACGCTGTGTCATCCTGACCTCAACCCGAAAGAACACCTTGGTGAATAGTGTTGTCAAAAATATTGATATTTCGCTATGTATCGATACTGAAATATCTGAAACGATACGATACTCAATTTCTAAAGTATCGATACCAGCTGCGCTCTCCTCTCCTCTCCAGCGAGTGACCAGCACCGCCTCCTCTCATCCAGTCCGGTTAACCCTCTGAACACGGTGAACGCGTGTTCTGCTGGATTTTTCTTAATGACAGCGTGTTAGTATTGGTGTGACCGGTCTGAATTTCGAGCGGGATTGCACATAACGTTAATTCAACTAATTACCACAGATTTTTTCCACTAATTTACCACAGAATTACTCGCATCTGAAGCACACACACATACCGTAATAAAGCCACCTCTGTGCAAAAATGAGCTCCTTTTTCTAGCTTATTAATGGTCAAATACACTCTAAAAATGTCTCAATGCCCATCTTGGTGAGTATTAACATAACTCAGTCATAATCAGTTCAGGAAGAATGTGTAACAGGAACAGTGTTTGGGATCCATGCGTACGTCGGGTCTTAAAGGGACAGCAGTTGTTTATTATTCAAACTAAAAAAAGACAAACGAGTAAAGTACTGCTCTTGACTGATTAACTTTAATGGATTAATCTGTATTACATTTTTTACAATGAAGATTATCCAATGTCATTTTAAATTTGATTACTTTGTTTTTTTTATTCAGTTTCTTACCTGAATACTGTTAGACCTACAGCAGTCTATTTAATTTGTATCTTTATTCTATTGTATTTATTTTTGCTATTGTTTGTAATTTGTTTATTTGTTCTTATTTGTAGGGCTGTAATCAACCAAAGAAAATCTTGGTCGACTGTCCTGAAATTTTCGACTAAAAATGACGTTAGGAAAAAAAACGTTAAATGAATTAGCTGCACACTGTGTGCAGTACTTGGTAGCCTTGTTGTTTGCCTAAATCAATTATAAATAAACATAAAAAACTAGTAGGCTATTTGCAGTATATTAAATCGTTTTGAGCTGATTATTTTGCACTGAAATGAGTCTGACACAAGAGTCTGTCGGCTCTGGCAGCGTTGCATCACGTGCACCATCATAGCCTATGATTTCCGAAAATATAGTACTATGTTGTCAACTAGTGATATCATCACAAGAACTTCTGAGGAATATGCAACATAATTTAGACAATTGTTTTTGTCATATGTATTATAATAACTGACAGACACTATCATTTCAGCCGCTCTGTGCAGCTCGAACAAGATCAGCTCAGCTTCGCGGCTGAGACACGAATAGACTATTAACTTAAAGCTTTTACTCTTAAACACAAAAGGCACGTACACTTGAATAAAAAAGGAATATTTATTAAACAAGCCAGATCAAGAGCAGAAAAAACGCTCTCACAATTAAATAAATAATATACAAGAAACTAGCCTTCTTCAATCTGTCTCTCTTCACCAGTGGGTTGGGCTAATCCAAGTGGAAACAAGGGGGTGTTCTGAAGACAGACTGTTACCTGTGAAACAGGGGTGCTCTGAAAACACCCCCATTAGCAATTAGTGCTTTCTACCTGATGAAATGAACGCGGCAAAACCGACAGTACCGATCCACTTTTGCAGCACGACTGAAGCGTGGTGTTGTGAAGCTTCCCCTCATGTGTATGTTGATGGGCGTTTCTCAAGTTTACCGCTATGGGCGTGCGTTTGAGCCAGCGGGGAATGAAAAACAAAGGACCAGCGAGAGACTTCTCTTCACCAGTGGGTTGAGCTAATCCAAAAGAAGTGAAAACAAGAGGGGTGTTCTGAAGACAGACTGTTACCTGTGAAACAGGGGTGCTCTGAAAACACCCCCATTAGCAATTAGTGCTCTCCACCTGATGAAATGAACGCGGCGTTGCAAAACTGATGAAATGGCAAAACTAATTAAATGAACGCGGCAAAAAATCGACCAATCAGAATTTTGGTCGAGCCAGAACGTATCGACTGGGAGACTACAGCCCTACTTATTTTATTACTGTTTACTCGTCTTTTTAAATTCAATTTGAAATCAAGCTTCCTTGTGCTGTATGTAAGCTATTGCAACACAATTAGTTAGCACACATTTGTGAGATAATTGTAATGGTAATTGATCAACGTTTATATGAGAAACAGCGTAAAAGCTTTATCATATAAAGTTATCTCTTGAGAATACATTTTTAATTGCTTAGACTTTCAATAGACTGACCAAAAAATAAATTATATTAAAAAATATTTATTTGACAGTATATGCAGCGTTTTTTCCCCCGTGGTATTGAAAATGGTTTCGAATATTGATACTTTTTTAGGTATCATATCGAAGTTAGAAATTCCAGTATCGTGACAACACTATTGGTGAATGGTCAAAAATTCCCATAAACACACTCCTAAACCTTGTCGAAAGCCTTCCCAGGAGAATTTATTATTTTATAGCTGCAAAGGGTACATACAGCAACACTGTACATTACAGTGTAAACATGACTCCAGACAAAAATATCAATTAAGTAGGGCTGTAATCAACCAAAGAAAATCTTGGTCGACTGAAGTCCTGAAATTTTCGACTAAAAATCGACTAAAATAACGTTAGGAAAAAAAAAACCTTAAATGAATAAGCTGCACACTGTGCGCAGTACTTGGTAGCCTTGTTGTCTTCCTAAATGAATTATAAATAAACATAAAAAACTAGTAGGCTATTTGCAGTATATTAAATAGTTTTTGAGCTGATTATTTTGCACTGAAATGAGTCTGACACACGAGTCTGTGGCTCTGACAGCGTCGCATCGCATGCACCTGCGAGCTTCCGAAAATATAGCACTATGTGTTGTCAACTAGATATCATCACAAGAACTTTTGAGGAATATGCAACATAATTTAGACAATTGTTTTTGTCATATGTATTATAATAACTGACAGACACTCATTGCAGCCGCTCTGTGAAGCTCAAACATATGAGCTCAGCTTCGCAGCTGAGACACGAATAGACTATTAACTTAAAGCTTTTACTCTTAAACACAAAAGGCACGTCCACTTTAATAAAAAAGAAATATTTATTAAACAAGCCAGATCAAGAGCAGAAACAACGCTCTCACAATTAAATAAATAATATACAAGAAAACTAGCCTTCTTCAATCTGTCTCTCTCTCCAGCGGGTTGGGCTAATCCAAAATAAGTGAAACAATGGGGGTGTTCTGAAGACAGACTGTTACCTGTGAAACAGGGGTGCTCTCAAAACACCCCCATTAGCAATTAGTGCTCTCCACCTGATTAAATGAACGCGGCGCGGCAAAACTGATGAAATGAACGCGGCAAAACTGACAGTACAGATCCACTTATAGCGCGGTGTTGTGACGCTTCCCCTCATGTGTATGTTGATGTACGTTCCTCAAGTTTACCGCTATGGGTGTGCGTTTGAGCCAGCGGCCCAGCGGGGAATGAAACACAAAGGACCCGCGAGAGACTCTTCGCCAGCGGGTTGGGCTAATCCAAAAGAAGTGAAAACAATGGGGGTGTTCTGAAGACAGACTGTTACCTGTGAAACAGGGGTGCTCTCAAAACACCCCCATTAGCAATTAGTGCTTTCCACCTGATCAAATGAACGCGGCGCGGCAAAACTGATGAAATGAACGCGGCAAAAAATCGACCAATCAGAATTTTGGTCGAGCCAGAACGTATCGACTAATAATCGACTAATCGACTGGGAGATTACAGCCCTACAATTAAGGACCCATTGGCTCCTATAAAAAGTTAGGTGCCAAATTATTTTTTCAAGTGCCACAAAAGAATAAACGCGTTTTAATTTTTCAGTAATATATAATGTAATGAACTGACGGTAACAAGCTTGCGCTGTTGAGGCCTCTTGAGGAGAAATCAGCGCCACTCAAACAGAGAAACTTAGTTAATATACTGCGGTAAAAATGTGTTTAAAAAGCAGTTTTTATATTTTTAACATATGATACAGTTACACAACACCACACAAGCAAGAGTGCTGTTTTCCTAAATACCATCACGACTGAAAATGTGACACTGATTTCTTATGACAGTTCCATAAACAAATAATTAACATCAAGTCACTTACACTTGAGATGCAATATTGACTGTTATTGTTCTATTTCAGCAGCGAAAACAGTTCCAAACAAAGATCACAGCAGAACCATAACGCCTCTCACAGCAACGGTGTTACTGAATGATTCAGCGTTTCAATCAAATATCAATTTGAGAACAGGGAACAAGATGCTGCATCAGAAAGACGCTACGGGGAACGGCTCAGCGTGACAGGT
Organism: Romanogobio albipinnatus; assembly: GCA_023566225.1. Lineage (NCBI taxonomy): Eukaryota > Metazoa > Chordata > Actinopteri > Cypriniformes > Gobionidae > Romanogobio > Romanogobio albipinnatus. The sequence continues at coordinate 51,039,584 of CM042253.1, forward strand.
GTCTGAAACTACTATGGAATCACGGCAATCCTATTGACCGGCAACAGCCCATGATGTCATCAATGTGCGACCCGGAAGTATATAAGGGCGCCTTGCCAACACATATATTTGTTTCAATCACTGAATGAAGCCTGCTATATTTGGGACAAGAGTCGCAACCTTAAATTGCTTGCACAAAACTCTTGATCAGCACTTAAAATGTGTTTGTTTATTTAAACCGTTATGCGCAGAGAGTGTGAGGGTGAAGGCAAGAGAGAGGTCTGCGGTCTTGGTCATTAGTTGATTTACTTGTTTGTGTGTAGGTCATACGTTGTCAAATATGTTTAAACTTAAATAGACTACCTATACAAGTAGTTATGTCTCTTTGTATTAATTTGTCCTGTTATTGACGTAATGCCATTGACAAAATGCGCAACCAGATGTTCGAATAGTTCGAATATTCGTGTTTTTTTTAGAGGGAATATTCAAACGTAATTTTTTAGCAATTTTGACAGCCCTACAGGGAACGAAGGTCTGTAAGAAATACGTATTTTAGTGTCATCACACAAAGTAGACCATTCTCACCTGTGGTGTTCTACCGCCCTTGCATGCCTGAAAGGGGCACTCTCACTGATCAAGCCGAGGCGGGCAGCCGAATATCCTTCCACCCAGCCCCAGGCCTGATGTAAGAAGCGCCTGGAGAAACGGTTTATGAAGAAAACTGGTGTGGTGACGAGACGCAGTGCTCGTTCCCTACTCAGGGAACAAGGGTTACAGTTGTAACCCGAGCAGTTCCCTTTCGAGGGAACTCTCACTGCGTCTGGTTAGACACTTGGGGAACGAGTACCCACTAGCCCACACCGAGGGTAGCGCCTGCCCTAGTGTGAAACCGGAGACCGGGCACAACTAGGACTTGAGTACCCTAGCGCCAGCACCGTAGGGAGATACTTCTCCACTCCTTTTCCTTCCGTGCCCCAGCCGATGAAGGGAGGCGTCTGTTGAAACGGTTTCCCGGCAACAAGACGCTCCCAACACTGGCCCTTGGGACCTTACCGAGGGTAGTGCCTGCCCTAGTGTGAAGCCGGAGACCAGGCACAACTAGGACTAGGGAAACCCAAGCGCCTTCGGCGCCCCAGCCAATGAGGGAGACGTCTGTTGAAACGGTCTCCCGGCAACAGGACGCTCCCAACACTGACCCCTGGGACAGAAACCAAGGTTTCTTCCATATAACTAGGGAACGAAGGCATATGCGCGTTACCCTGATCATACGAAAGATATTCCCTCTGGGGGAAACCTCTTGGTTTCCAACCACCACTGTCAAGGTCTCACGTGCAGCAGGTCAAAAGGTCTCACCTTGGACGCTGCTGTACTGAGCCCCAGCACTCAAAAGTGCTCCACAGTGAAGGTATCTTACTCCGCCGTCACGTGAGGCGGGGAATGTAATGCCTGAAGAACCAGGGAACTGCCAATCCTAAATTCCCTGGTTCATCCGACTCCAATGGTCCGAAGGGGGCCTCAGCCAGCCTTCGAGAACCACTGCCAGATCCCAGGTTGGGAGCTCTGGAACGAGCCACAGGCCGCATCCACTGAACCCCACAGGGGAACTGTACAACCAGATGGTGTCTACCCAAGCCCATCACCCAAAGGAGTGTGGAAAGCCTTATGGCAGCCACGGACACCCTGAGTGTGGACGGGGTTGGACCTGCAGAGAAGCGATCTCGGAGGAACTCCAGCACTGAAGCCACCGGCCAGTTAACTGGGACCACCTCACCCTCCCTGCACCAAGTGGCTCACCACTTGGGGCTGTACAGTCTCCTGAAAGATGGAGCCCTAGAACTGAGTAAGGTCTCTATCACCTCTGCCGACAGGCCAATATCTAGGTGCCTGACCCCCTCAAGGGCCAGACCCAAAGGTTCCAAACCTCCGGCCGGGGGTGAAATATAGTGCCCCCTGCCTGAGATAGGAGATCCCTCCTCAGAGGAATCTGCCATGGAGGACCTGCCAGCAAAGCTATGATATCCGAGAACCAAACTCGCGTCGGCCAACGGGGTGCTACTAAAAGTAGGCTGACCCCCTGTTGGCGGACTCTGTCCAGGACTCCCGGGAGCAGAGCAATCGCAGGTCGTCTGAGACGAATACACCCTCTCGCGACGATCGACGAGCTCCATCAGAGTAACCCATGATGTGCGTCAGCGCTCAGCCTCGGCATGAGCAGGACAGCATCACCAGTCCCAGATGCCAAACCCTCTTCCCTCAAGAAGAGAGCCAGACGAGAGCGGAGCGATCTCAGATTAAAAACTGCTCACACTTACACACAAACAACTTCATATGAACTGATTGTGCATGCTCTTGATCCCAGGCAATAAATACACACTTGTGTGTATTAAATAATGATTTTGTATTTCCTTAACTCATATAGCACTTCAGACAGAACAGTCCCTGAAGAAGAAAATATGTGTATGTGTTGGCAAGGAGCCCTTATATACTTCCGGGTCGCACATTGATGACATCATGAGCTGTCGCCGGTCAATAGGATTGCCGTGATTCGATAGTAATTCAGACACCTGTCACGCTGGAGGCGTTCCTCAAAGCGTCTTTCTGACGCAACGCAAATTCCCTTTCGAAAGGGAACTGAAGAATGTGCAGGAGCTGGATTTTTCTGATGAACATTGGGCAGTTAAACTGCTCCGGAAAAACAAGAGACTCATAAACAACCATCACAACACACACACAGAGCTGTGGATCATCAGGGGACAACACACACACACACACACACACACACACACACACACACACACACACACACACACACACACACACACACACACACACACACACACACACACACACACACACACACACACACACACACACGTTGGTGCAATAGCATTATGAGGACTCTCCATAGGCGTAATGGTTTTTATACTGTATAAACTGTATATTCTATCCCCCTACACTGCCCCTACCCCAAAACTTAACCCTCACAGGAGACATTCTGCATTTTTACATTTTTAATAAAACATTGTTTAATATGTTTTTAAAGCGATTTGATTTACGGGGACATTTGACATGTCCTCATAAACCACCTTGATGTTGTAATACCAGTGTAATACCCATGTCATTATACAAATTTGTGTCCTCATAAATCACATAAACAAGCACACACACACACACACACACACACACACACTCACACACACACTCACACACACTCACACTCACACTCACACTCACACTCACACTCACTCACACTCACACACACACACTCACACACAGCCGTGGATCATCAGGGGACGACACACAGTATTGCGAATCAATGGTTCATAAACTTTTGAACAGGGTTATTTTAATAAATTCAGCAATTTTTTTGTCTTGTGGACTATATGTAAACATATTTTATGTAAAGGACAGTACTAAATAGCATGCAGTTTATATGATCCCTCTTATTTAGTTAAAATTATTCACATTTTCACAGATTCTGTAAGCAGTTCACATACTTTTGCTTGCCACTGTAGATATATTTTCTGAGAGTGCAAGCAAATATTTCAGTCAAGGTTTGTCTCAATTTTTAATTGCACTTTGAAATATTTTTCTGACAGTAAAATGTATAGATTTAAGTCAGAAGACAATGCCGTTGAAGGGTAAACTGTTGTACCATTGACCAGTGATTGAGTACAAAAACACAAATTATATTGACTTGTATACTTTTAAATTATTTTGAAAATGAACACAGTCATTGACAGATTAAAGTAATTAGATCGGATGACGCACCTGTCGCTGTTGTAGTAGTAGTAGTATTCCATGCATCTGGAGAGTCGGTACAAACACACAGCAAAATTATATTAATTCTATCCTTGTACTTTAAAATAAAATAAAAATATAGATTTAAGTTAATGAAGTGAATGCACCAGTCTTTGTGTGGTTATCTGGTTCCCATGCAGCAGACACATCTACAAAAACACAGCAAAAATTATATTGACTTATATAGTTTTTAAATTATTTTGAAAATGAATACAGTCATTGACAGTTTAAAGTAATTAGATCAGATGACGCACATGTCACTGTAGTAGTTGTAGTAGTAGTAGTATTCCATGCATCTGGAGAGTCTGTACAAACACACAGCAAAATTATTTTGATTATATCCTTGTACTTTAAAAAAAAAGAAATGTGTATATATATTAGTGGTGGGCATAGATACATTTTTTTAATCTAGATTAATCTCACTGTAATCTTTAAAATTAATCTAGATTAAAATGGCTCATTTGAATTCTGCCGAAGGCATTCAGAATATGTGTGCTCGTAAGGGATCGTTTGTCTTTTTGTAGTTTGAATAATAAATAACTTCTGTCCCTTTAAGACCTGACGCACGCATGGATCCCAAACACTGTTCCTGTGAGCTGCTCTAGACTGTGTTTACGTTAAAACTCACCAAGATGGGCATTGAGACATTTTTGAGTGTATTTGACCATTAAAGGGTTAGTTCACCCAAAATTGAAAATAAAGTCAGTAATTACTCACCCTCATGTTGTTCCAACCATGTAAGACCTTCGTTCATCTTCGGAACATAATTTAGTATATTTTTGATGAAATCTGAGAGCTGTCTCACTCCTCCATAGGCTTTCAGAGGGACTGAAACTTGATGGCCTTCTGACGCCACGACGCATGCGCGAAACCTGAGATCAGTAGTAGTAGAAGAAGAACGCAGTTTTCGCGCATGCGTCGTGGCGTCAGAGGCTCAAATTGAACAACAATAATAGTGGGATAAAGTCGTTATTCCGCTCAAAAAGTATTTTCGTCGCATGATAGACTTAATACAGAGCCACTGTAGTCATTTGGACTCCTTAAATTACGTTTTTACTTACTATTCTGGGCCATCAAGTTTCAGTCCCTCTGAAAGCCTATGGAGGAGTGAGACAGCTCTCAGATTTCATCAAAAATATACTAAATTATGTTCCGAAGATGAACGAAGGTCTTACATGGTTGGAACAACATGAGGGTGAGTAATTACTGACTTTATTTTCAATTTTGGGTGAACTAACCCTTTAATAAGCTGGAAAAAGGAGCTCATTTTTGCACTTGTATGTCAGAGGCGGCTTTTTTACGGTATGTGTGTGTGCGCTTCAGATGCGAGTGCGAAATCTGCGGGAATTAGTAGAATTAACGTTATGTGCAACCCCACGCGAAATTCAGACCGGTCACACCAACACCAACACGCTGTCATGAAAAGTCCAGCAGAACACGCGTTCACTGTGTTCAGAGGATTAAACGGACTGAGTGAGAGGAGGCGGTGCGTGTCACTCGCTGTCGGTCGGAGAGGAGAGCGCAGCTGATATCGCACAGGTTCGAAGACTCGTTATACATCCGCGCTAAAATATCAAGGTGAAAGTCATCATAGCTTGCGTAGTTTAGACCCAGCTCCCAACCAAACTTTGAGAATAGATTAACGGCGATATTTTTTTTATCGCCCGATAAGAGTCTCGCGTTAACGCAGCACGTTAGCCGATAACGGCCCACCACTAATATATATATATATTTATATTAAGTTAATTAAGTTATTGCACCTGTCATTGTGTGGTTATCTGGTTCCCATGCAGCAGACACATCTACAAAAACACAGCAAAAATTATATTGACTCCTGTCCTTACACAGCTGATAAACACACAATCTGAGAAATGAGAAATGTGATGCACTTACTGAAAGCTGACCAAAGGACCAATAAAAGGATGTAAAGCAGGTTCATGCTGTCACAGATTAGAGAGCTACAGCTTTCTGTCACACGCGCATCAGAGAAAGGTTTTAATGCAGAGGAAGTCTATCAAGTGGTACCAAGAAAAATGCAGAGTATTGTGAAAAGCAGTTCCTCTTATGACAAAAATAAAATTTATACTTTCTATTCCACATTTCCAGAAAGATTGGGACATTTTATAAAATCAAGAATCTGTGATTTTGTTAATTCTCTTGAACCTTTTTATTTTATTTTTAAGTATAAAGAAAAGATTTCCAATGTTTTTACTGACCAACTTATTTGTATTTTGTAAATATAACCAAATTTGGATTTTAATGGTGGCAACACGCTCCAAAAAGTTGGGACAGAGGCATGTCTACCACTGTCACATCACCTTTCCTTTTTATTGCACTTTTATTTTGTGGTAGGGTTGGGCGATGTCTACAGTGAAACATTGCGATGAACGATATCATCGGGGGGTTGTGTTTGAGCGTTAAGCTCCGTTAATGTGGCGCACGTCTGGAGAACGAGAGAACGCACACGGAGCTCAAAGGGCTTGAATGAAGCACGTTTGGCTTTAGATAAAACTACTAAATAGCTCTATATATACACTCTAAAAAAAAAAAAGAGTACAAAATTGTACCTTTTGTGGTATAAGTGGCCGTCACTGGGGTGGTACCCTTACATTTTTGTACCTATAAGTCGGGGAAGGCAAGTTCGGTCCTAGAGAGCTGATGTCCTGCAGAGTTTAGCTCCAACCCTACTAAGCCACCACAGTATAAAACTCATGGCTCCCAGCATGCATTGCAGCATTAGTATGTCAACTTTGTTGAAATTCATATGCTAATTCTTGATATCTGTGTGCTTCTAAACTTTTTTTCACCCTAGAATGTATTTAAATTCAGAATGTCTGATCTGTGGTAAGAAAGTGTTGTTGGTGAATATTATTTATTAACATTTGTATTCAGTGATGAGTTTAGTCAAACATTTTTCTTTATGACCGGTTTTGTATGTGGCTTCTTTTGATTTGAGCAGATTGCATCAAAAACCACAAACTCACATAAACCAAGAGTCAAACTGCCCAACTAAAGGAAACAATGATCTCCAGAATGGCGACCAAACATTTTCAATATAACATCAACATCTAAACCTCTGTTAATTCTCAATAAGAGCTTCTATAGATGTCTTTCAGGGTTGAAGCCAAACTCTGCAGGACAGCGGCTCTCTAGGACTGAACTTGCTGACCCCTGCTCTAAGTGAGGAAAACAATGGTATAATTGTACCGTAAGGATCAATTGTGTACCTTTTAAAGGTACAGTTATACGTTTTGTTCCCCAAGGAACAAAATTGTACCTCCACAGTACCTTTTTTTTCTGAGAGTGTAGGTGAGAGCGGGGCACAACCTAACCTTTTTGACTTTCTCAGTTTGTGTAAATCCACTTGTGGTTCAGAGTTTTTATTTTTCCCCACATTAAATACACGCATATCTAGAACAATTATGTGTTTTTATTTAATTAATACAGTGTGTACTTTTTTTCTTGATTTACCCCGAAAGAATGGAAGTGAAATGTGACAACATGCCCCATAGGTGGAGTACATTATAACATGACCACATGACAGGTTATCTGATATAATCAAAAAAATATACAAGACAAACTAAAATATTTTGTCAATAAAGTACAATTATTAACTTTTTATAATAATGGCATTTTTTAATAATTAAAAATATACTATTTTTGAGTTTGACAACAAACACATAGCTAAATACAGCTAAACAGCATAGCTCAAAACATAATAATAATGAATAATTTCTGAACATTGACTCTCAGTCTTTATTCACCCTTTTCTCATGGTTTCTCAAAAGAATTCATAAAAGTATAGAATATAATATCATAGCTCTAATAGGGGCTCATTGTGACAACATGCCCTGCCTGCTCCACTGGGATTAACCCTGGCGCGTGTCTTCTGCTGTTAGATCAGCATTAAAGCACATTTCAACTTCGCACATGAGATAGATAGTAGGTTCGGTGCACGCGTGTAACGTTACCGAACGGTTTCCGGGTGTAATCTTTAACAGTTCACAGTCGGCTTGTTTTAAGCGCGGAACACACTTCAATCCGAGTTCCCACACAAACATATTAAGTATTCAGTCCATTTTATCACGGAATTCAAATGATAAATGCCGTTTTGACGCTCTATGTGGCGTGACTGGTCACTGATAACAGTTCAAGCACGATCATCTGTGAAGGCGATCGATCATCTCTTACTAAAGAATACACAGGAATGAACATCTGAAGGTATGCTGAGGATACATTACAATTTACTGTCATGTATATATGTGGTGTAATCGCTAAATCAGTGTTTCAACGGCGGAAAGACGTGAATATAACTGCTTGTAAACTAAACAATGTCAGGTAACGTTAGCATCACATTTACCTCAGGCAGTCATTCAGTGTCCACAGAATTTTATTCACTAGAGAAATCGTCTCGGGTTACGTATGTAACCATGGTTCCCTGAGAGGGAACGAGACGCTGCGTCAAGCGCTGCGGGAACGCCTCTGCGTTTGCATCATGAAGCACTCGTAAAATCAGTCCAATGGCGTGACAGGACGTCGTAGGCGAGTGACGTCATCGACCAGGAAACTATAAAGCACCCCCTGAACCAAACAGTGTCAGCTTCTGAATAAGTCGAACAAGTCGGTCACGGGCATGCCGGGAGTATGGCAAAGCGATGCAGCGTCTCGTTCCCTCTCAGGGAACCATGGTTACATACGTAACCTGAGACGTTCCCTTTCAAGGGAACTCGCGTTGCGTCAAGCGCTGCGGGAACACAATACCCACGCCGTCATAACTCTCAAGTGCCTGTATATGTGAAGTCGTAGCGCACATTAAGCTACAAGCACCCGAGCACCTGGCGTAGAGGCCACATCCAGGTTGTAAAACCTCACAAAAGTATGCGGAGAGGACCACCCTGCCGCATCGCACACCTCCTGCAGGGAGACTCCTGACAGAAGAGCCAAAGAGGCAGCCATACTCCGAGTAGAGTGAGCTCGGAACTTTAGTGGTGAAGGTTGGTCGGCCGACTCATATGCGAGTGAAATAGCTTCGACTATCCACTTGCTTAGCGTCTGCTTAGATACAGGTTTACCTTTATTTGGGGACCAGAAACAGATGAACAATTGCTCAGATTTTCTCCACAGGGCAGCTCTGTGGACGTAAGCATCTAGCGCCCTCACTGGGCAGAGCAGATTTAATTTCTCCTGGTCTGAATTCTGAAAGGGAGGCGGAGAGAAGGCCTGCAGCATTATAGGACCTGCCAAGTTCGTGGGAACTTTGGGGACATATCCTTCTTTTGGAAATAGAAAAGCTTCCACCATACCTGGCGCAAACTCAAGACAGGAGGGAGCAACAGATAATGCTTGCAAATCCCCCACTCTCTTTAGAGAAGAAATGGCCAAGAGAAATACAGTTTTTAGTGTGAGAAATTTCTCTGGCACCTCCTCAATAGGCTCAAAGGGGGCCAAAGCCAGACCTTCTAGCACTACAGCCAGATCCCAGGTCGGCACCCTCGAGCGTGCTGCAGGCCTTAGCCTCAGAGTACCACGAAGGAAGCGAGTAACCCATGGGTGTCTCCCCACCGATGCACCATCCAGATGAACGTGATAGGCAGATATTGCCGTCACGTATACCTTCTAGGTGGAAGGGGATAAACCCGAAGATAACTTTTCTTGTAGGAAATCCAGCACTGAGTTGACTTGGCAGTTAACTGGATTTAGAGAATGGTTGGAACACCATGCAACAAAGACTCTCCATTTAAGGGCATACAGCCTCCTCGTAGACGGAGCTCTGGAGTGCAACATGGTCTCCACTACCTCGGCAGAGAGACCTGAGTCTGTGAACTGATCCCCCTCAGGGGCCAAGCCCACAGTTTCCATAACTCCGGCCTCAGGTGCAGAATCGACCCCGACGCCTGGGAGAGAAGGTCCCTCCTGATCGGAATCTCCCACGGGGGACCCTCTAGAAGTGACACAATGTCCGAAAGCCATACTCGGCCCGGCCAGAACGGGGTTATTAGTAACAGACGAACCCCGTCCCGGCGTACTCTTTCTAGCACTCCTGGAAGCAGCGCCAGAGGGGGAAAGGCGTACAGACGCAGCCTCGGTCACATCTGCACCATGGCATCCAACCCCAGAGGGGCTGGATGCGTGAGGGAATAAAATAGGGGACAGTGCGTTGTCTCTCGAGACGCAAACAAATCCACCTGAGCCTGCCCGAAGCGACTCCATAGGAGCTCCACCGCCTCAGGGTGGAGTCTCCAATTCCCTGGCACCACTCCCTGCCTCGACAGGGAGTCTGCCGTCGTATTCAGGTACCCCGGAATGTACACTGCTCGGACCGATAACAATTTGTCCTGGGCCCAAACTAGGACTCGATGTGCCAACTTCCATAGCCGGCACGAGCGTAAACCCCCCTGGCGATTTATATAGGAGACCACCGATGTGTTGTCCGTGCGAACCAACACATGTTGGCCCCTCAGGTCCGGGAGAAAGTGCCTGAGTGCCAGGAACACAGCTCCAGCTGGTTTATGTGCCAGGAGAGCTGATCGTCGCTCCACAGACCTTGAGCTGAGCGACCACTCATGGTTGCCCCCCAGCCGGTGAGAGAGGCATCCGTCGTTAGCGTTAAGCAACGACAAGGAGCCCCCAGCACCGGACCCTGGGACAAGAACCAAGGATCTTTCCACATGACTAAGGCACGTAGGCATCGCCGCGTGACCTTGATCATGCGAAACGGATTTCCCCTCGGGGAGAATCCCTTGGTCTTGAGCCACCACTTTAGGGGTCTCATGTACAGCAGGCCAAAAGGTATCACGTTGGACGCTGCTGCCATCAAACCCAGCAGTCTCTGGAACTGCTTTACAGTGACTGACTGGCCTAGCTTCATCTTGGTTACAGAGTCTAGGATCGATTTCACCCTGGCGGGCGCCAGGCGCACCCTCATGGTGCTCATGTCCCAAACTACGCAGAGAAAAGTGGTACTCAGTTGTGGAGATGGCACACTTTTCTTTGTGTTTAACCTCAACCCCAACACCTTCATATGAGCGAGCACAGCATCTCGGTGCTGAGCCGCTAGCTGTTCCGACTCTGCTAAGATTAGCCAGTCGTCTATGTAGTTCAGCACGCGAATGCCCTGGAGTCTCAGCGGAGCCAAAGCTGCATCCACCTTGGAGGGAGCGAGCATCTCCACGCCGCTACGTTTCCGGGCGGACGTGGAGATATGCTCTCGCCGAGGACCGCTGCGCCCTGAAGCACCAGAGGTGGCAGGGTTGGCAGAACGGCCCCCTGATGGCACGAGAGGAGACGGGTGCCTCGGCACACCGCTTCCTCTCGGAGGGCACTGCCATCAGAAGCGCCTCTGGCGTCAGGACTTCTTCGCCGAGGCCTTCCTAGAGATAAGAACAGTCCTCAGATGTGCTCTACCTCGGGAAGACCTCGGCTGAGAGCGCTGACCCGGCCCCCAGTCTCTCCGTGGGGGAGCGCGGGTAGCAACACTCTCCTTCTGTTGCACCCTATAAGAGGAGGACATACTCGGCTGGGGCTGCTCCCGCATTTCCTGGGGAGGAATTTGTGAAACGCTGCCGCCTGCTTTTTGGACTCTTGGAACCTCTCGACGACTACATTAACCGAGTCGCCGAAGAGGCCAGCAGGGGAGATCGGAGACTCCAACAAAAACTTTTTGTCCCTCTCTGAAATGTCGGACAAGTTCAGCCACAAATGTCTCTCCGTGGCTACCAGGGCTGCCATAGAACGACCGATGGATTTGGCCGTCTCCTAGGTAGCCCGAAGAGACAAATCGGCAGCTCTCCTGATCTCCGCAATCATTTCCCTCCCCACTTCTTCACATTCATCATCAATGTCTTTCAGCAGGTCGGCTTGGTATGCTTGAAGAACCGCCATAGTGTGTAAACAGGCGGCCGCCTGACCTGCTGCCGAATATGCCCTACCCACTAAAGCCGGCGTTGTTCTAACCGGCTTCGTGGGCAGCTGCGGGGCTTTAAGCGATGACGCAGACTCGGGAGAGAGATAGCTCGCGAGCGTCTCTTCTACCCGAGGCATCACCGCATAACCATGCTGCTTCAACCCCACAATGTTGGAATATGCAGCCGTTGTGGGGTTGAATGGCCGAAATGATGCCGGTTTTTATCCATGATCTAGACACCTCGGTGTGAAGATCAGGAAAAAACGGCAAGCCCCGCTTTGGAGGTTGCGATCTAGATGGCAAGAAGCGTTCGTCTAATTTACTCGGCTGACGAACCTCCTGTGTCTCGGCTGGCCAGTCTATTTGCAACCTGGCAACAGCGCGAGTCACAACCTCCAAAAGCTCTTTGTTAGCGTGTGAATGAGGCGGCGAAACCTCATCTAAATAGTCCCATCTAAATAGTCCAGGCTCACCACATCCAGCTCCTCAGAACTGGAAAGATGCTGAGCCTGTGCTTCAGCGCGAGCAGAAGAAATTATATTATATAATTTTTTATATAATTTTATATAAAAAGAAATTAATTATATAATTATATTCTACTGAACCTGTTAGCGATGTCTTGATTATTTAATGCATGTTAAATAAACCTGTCATGAAAATGACACACACTGTGTATAAATTATTATATTTCAACAACGAATTGGAGAAAAAAACTATTTTATAATTAGATTTAGAAGTTAATGCAAAAACTGCCTTATGTGAAGTTTACATGTTTGCATACAATTCAATTCAATTCAATTCAATGAACTTTATTGTCCCCAATGGGGAAATTTGTCTTGGACTCTGGTGCCCACGTACACATACAATGATCGAACACATAATACACACAAAAAAAAATAAAAAAATAAATAAAATAAAATAAAATACATACATACTACTTGTTTAAAAGTCTAATCGACGTTGGTACAAAAGATTTCTTAAAACGATTGTATTTGCACATAGGCATCCTGTATCGCCTGCCAGAAGGCAGCAACTCATATTCTGAATTTAAATTATGCGAAGAATCAGATACAATCTTCGTAGCTACCCTGATGACAGACTGCTCATATGAATACTCCAATGAATGGTATTCCCTTTTTCCCATAATTCTCATAGCCATCTTTACCAGACGAGCAAGTTTAGCTTTGGATTGAACTGTAATGTTACCAAACCACACAGTGTGTCCATAGTGTATTACACTTTCAATTACCGCCTGGTAAAAGAGGTACATTATTTTCTGTTCTACCCCAAACAATCTTAATCTACGTAAAAAATGTAACCTCTGTTGCACACGACAGCATACACTATCCACATGAAACCCCCAGCTAAGTGAGTTATCCATATAAACACCCAGATATTTGTAAGAACACACTTGTTTAATGGGTATGTTATGAATGGATATTGGGGAGTGGTTCCCTATTGACTTCTGATCAAAAATCATTTCTTCTGTTTTTTTAACATTTATGACAAGATGATTCGTGTCACACCACTTCACAAAATGTTCTACCTCTGAATAATACACAGAAAGATCAGTATTTTCATACAAGAGGCTAAGCAAGGCTGTATCATCGGAATATTTAATTATGAGGTTACTAGGATCAGAACTTATACATTCATTTGTATAGAGCGTGAAGAGAATCGGGGAACTAACGCAACCCTGTGGAACACCTATACTTATCCTTCTAACTTCTGATACAGTATGGTTGAACTTAACCTGCTGCGTTCGATTGGTTAAGAACGAATAATACCATTTAATTAAAAAGGGGTTCACACCCCACTGGTTCATTTTATTGATTAGACCATAGGGCTTAATTGTGTTAAAAGCAGAGCTGAAATCGACAAATAATAACCGTGCATATGCTTTTGGATTCTCCAGATGTTTCGCAATAGCATTAGTAATAGTGTTAATAGCATCCTCTGTACCACGACCTTGTCTATAGGCAAACTGGAATGGGTCTAAAACTGATTTAACTTCTATCTTTAACAAGGACACCATATATCTCTCAAAGCACTTCATGACACATGATGTCAAGGCTATGGGCCTATAATCATTATTTTCCATTGGACTTGATTTCTTTGGTATTGGAACAACAACGGATATTTTCCAAATATCAGGGACCCTATGACAATCCACAGATCGTTGGAAAATAGGACACCATGCATGGGTAAGCTCCTCCGCACATGATTTTAAAAGTACGGCTGAAATGCCATCTGGTCCTGTGGACAATGTGTTATCTGAGTGTTGATTATTATAGCTAAACACAAACAGCAGCTGAATTTAGGCTCATAGTTTGGGCTCTGTTGTTAACCTTTAATAGTAATGTGCAAGTAAGGGCTCCCTATATAATTTACAGAAATATCTTCAATAAACTTTTAGATATAATTTTATTCATTCAAGGACAGACACTTTTTTTCTTCTTCAGTAAACCACTGTTAAATATAAAAAATAAATAAAAAGCAATTTTGTAAAACTGCTGTACCGAGCTAGTACCGATCCGTGATTTCAAAACCGATGTACGTACCGAACCGTCAGTTTTGTGTACCGTTACTGTTAAAAACAGTAAACTGTTGGTCCTTCCTGATATTATAAGGCCTAAACGCTCCATAAAACGCTCCAAAAAAGCACATTACAGAGCTTTGTGCTGAAGGCGAACTTCCACAGAAAAAAAATGCTATTCTGCAAAAAGAGGAATAAGACCAGAATAAATATTAGTCAAATTCCCCCGAGATGGAGAAATTTGTCATTTCTTTGTAATTGGGCTATTTATTACATTTATCAACTTCTGAGTAAAAGTGGGTTCCCATTTTTTTCCCCAGTGATTATAGCATATTATTATATTCTTTCCAGCTGCCCCCCCGCCTCCATCCATCCAACATGAGCTACATCTGAAAGACAGAAAGCAACTCAAAACTCAAATATATCAAACCACAGCAAATTAAAGCCATAGCAGGAAAACAACCTAAAATTAATAAAACCCAATTGGTTTTGTGTGTCATTTTAATTGTTAATTCAATAACTTCTCACTTTCTATTACATTGAGCAGATCCTCTTAATGTTGTAAGGTGACTCTCTAAGAAAACAAAGGAAATTAACATATGAACTCTCTCTTGTGCATTTAGCATCCTCACCCAAGACACAACCAGAGTCCATCTTAATTTACATTTCATCCCCCTCACCCTCATCCCTCCCCTCCACATGTTGAGAGAACCTGAAATTCACCTGAAATCTATATGGGTTAATGTGAACAAGTACTATACAGTGTTAGGTATCATTTGAAACGTCTCAGTGCGACTGGTTCAAAGGCCTTATTCCCACAGAAGTAAGCCAAAAGGTAATAGAGGTTCTAAGAGTTTAGAGATATTTAGCTTACTGTGGTGGGTGTGTCCTCTGCCAATCGGTCTTTCATGCATATAACCTCCTGTCTTCAATAAGGTGTAAAATACAGGTCTGAAGGCTTGATTAATGCACATTCCCATTGTGAACTCATGTTTACAAGAGGTTTCTGTCTTGGTCTGGTATTTAAGCAGTGTTGCAGGAGGGTAGTCAGATCAGCCCGTAACGCTATGCAGTATGTATCCTATTTCCTTGAGGTCAGGTACGCATCTCTTACACTTTACCTCAGAGCATTTGATGTTGTGTATTGATTATCTTTGAACTGATTATGTAATTGGCATGATGCATTTACCTGATTTAGGCCTGCACGATTATGACAAATCATAATTGTCGATTATTCCCTTGAAATTGTAATTGCGATTATTAATTACACTTATTATATAGCATTAAGCCTCAAAAGTAAAACATACATTGGTTTGGTTTCTTTAAATAAAAAAGTAAAAATATGCATGGTATTATGTTATACTAAAAATACAAATAAAAACAATGGGGAAAAACACAAGATAACCTGTAGAAAGAAAAAAACACATTCACAGAATAATATAAGTGGACCTTTTTTTGTTATTGCAATTACATTTTATTGAATGATTACATAATTGTGGCATCCGTAATTGTAATCACGATTACAGACTTTATTAATTGTGCAGCCCTAACCTGACTAATAATAAACTCTTACATTTGATTTCATTCTGACTTACTCTGAAATTATTGACTTTAGTAGATTATGTTGTATCCATTGTTACCACAAATCTGTGTCAGGTTAGTAACAGACTAAAGTCCAGTTTTGAGTGGAGCATTGGGGCACGCCAACTAGGGATCGAGTACTAGGGATTGAGTACTCGAACGTGACAGCGATGATCGATCATGAAAACGATGATCGCCCTGGCTTTAAAATATATATTTGTCTATTTTTCTGATTGGTTATTGTGGCATTTTGGGCGGTAAGTGAGGTCTGATTGGTTAGCGTTAGACAGCATGCCTTCCAGACCGGGGAAATAAAGTGAAACTGAAGCGCGCACTGCAATGATGCCTGGAATCACTGTGATCATGAAATACAGTTAAGTGCAAGCTTTAGTTGCCCTTGTATCGGCGTTGTTGTTAAGGGAAGAGCGCATTCATAATGTGAGTTGTCCAAATTATTAGACGTCCAAATCTTGATCTCAGTGATACAGTACGAAAGATGCACAACGTCCACATGTTGACTTGGTCTTGAATGGGTGTAAACCTGCATGTCATCGTCGTAGAATCCTTTATTAAAGATCTTAGTAGTTCACCAAGTGAGTAAGTATACATACTAAAAAGTAAGGGACGCAATACTGACCCCTGTGGGACACAAGTATGAACAGAACCAACCTTAGAGCTATAGCCACACCTAAAAACAAATTGACTGCAGTCAGTAAAATAGGACCTAAACCAGCCAAGAACCGTCTCTGACAAACCAAATACAGTTTCAAGACGATTACGTAACAACACATGGTCAATAGTATCAAAAGCTGAACTAAAATCCAAGAGAATGAGAAGAGACAGGGAGCCGTAATCGGAAGCTATCAGCAAATCATTAGTGACTTTAACCAACGCAGTCTCAGTGCTGTGCAGATGGGGCTCAAATAAATTATTTTCAATTAAGTGTTTGTTCAATTAGGCTGCAACTAGCCTGGTTAAAACCAGACCATTCTCAGTAGTAACTGAGTTATGGTCTGGCAAAGCTTCATAGACAAATAATTTCCAAAGGGGCGTCACCAACGGGCGTCGCTCAAATGCCTCTCAGCGCAATTGGATAGACCTAAAACCAATCAGAGCGATGAGGGAGATGAAGTATGCAGAGCGGCGGAGAAACATCGTATGCTGCGTTCCACTCCAGTTTTAGACACGCACTTGCAAACTTCCCTAAGCACTTCCCCTCGGGGGAATCCCCGCCGCCATTTAGTTAATAGTCCACCTACTCTGCTAATGGACAAGCAGCGTTCTTGACAGTATCACTCAGTATATATTTGTATATTTTGGCTACAATAAAACGAAATGTATGATAAAACACCACTCTACCTCTTTTAATTTTCATTAAAAAAAATATTAAACATATTATAGCCACACAAAATGTAGTGCAGGCAATGCATATTATCTTCAATGCATGTTTATAACAAAACGAAATATAAAAACCCAGCCTCTTTTCGTTTACATTTAAAAAAAAAAAAAAAACACACACATTAATGTGTGCATAATATAGGCTATGATTATCACTGTAATAAATTAAATATGACATAAAACACAACCCAGTCTCTTTTTGTCAAATGTCAGTTTGTGTGTGATCAATTGCCATTATAAAAGTATAAGTAAAAGGTATAAGAAGCTGTACAATAAATAAAGCAATTCAGTCAAACGAAGTCAGCGCTAGGAGACTACAACGGTAAAGTTTAATAGCTTAAACATATAAAGTTATGAAACTTCACTTTGCCCTCAGACAAAACGATCTGTCAGGAAAATTATAGATTGAGAGCAAAGATCAGCCGTTAGATCTACACAAGACAAGACGAATCATATCTTATGTTTAACCACTACAGAGACATCAGAGCCAGCGGCAGAAGGACCGGCCGAGGAAAGGCTGCTCTCGCCGGGGTTAATGAGCGATTGAGCGCCGCTGATCCACTGGAGCTCACAACTCCGAAAACGGCAGATCAAATTTTCAAAAAGGCGCTCTCTTTATAAATAAACCACATATTTGAGCTTTAAACAACTACGTCCTCGCCTGAAAAGGACTTAAAACTATATTTTGTGAAACATTAACACTACCAAAGGGCTCTTGCTAAGACCCATTTGTTTAGCCACAAAAGGGGCAAGCTGATATATCAGACTTTTGCCGAATCCAGTCGGTAAGACAGCGATAACATCTTTTTTAGATATGAAGGCTTCGAGTGTTGTTCTTTGCTCGGGTTTTAACGAAAAGGAAAAGTTTAAATCGCTTAAAAACAGACGAGATAGCTGATTCGAACGAGTGATGCTCCACGGCGGCAAATCTGCTTCAACGTCGCTGCGCTGTCGTCATCGTGTAAAGCCCGCCCCAACGTTTCTGATTGGTGCCTTGATTTCTAGGCATTAGAAATGGGCTTGAATGGGCTCTTTGCCAGACTACTTGCAGAGCAAATCTAAATTTGCCGGAAGTTGTCTGGGTTTTCCCAGGCTAGGCTGCAACCACACCCTCTAAGATTTTAGCCAGGAATTAAAGATTTGAGATAATTTGAAAGAATAATCACATCAGAGTTTTGCTTTTTTAAACGGGACTGACAGGAGCAGTTTTAAGTGGACTTCACAACAGAAGCAGCCAATCACTGCCATTATAAAGCTTTGAAGAGCCAGGACATTTTTAATGTAACTCTGATTGTGTTCGTCTGAAAGAAGAATGTCATACACACCTAGGACTAGCCTGACGTCGTCATACTCAATTCTAGTCAGAATTTGAGTCTGATACTGCTCCGTTGGGCTGTGATTTATGGGGCGTGTTTCAACCGAACCAGGAAAGACCTCAATTGGATAGACCTACAACCAATCAGAGCAATGGAACGACGCATAACGTTAGTTGTCAAATGTCAACAGAACTCAACTGTACTGTGTTGCCAAGTCCGCAGGTTGAAGCGACCCCAATTATGTGATATACAGACCCAGGAATGTGAATTTTAGCAGGCAGCCCTGCCAAAATAACACATTTTACCCCCCAAATGCCTTTTTTTCCCGGAGAACCCCCCCCACCCGGAAAGCTATTGGGCTTGTTTTTGGCTAGTTTTGAGTAGTAATCGGGATTGGGCGGGTTTTGTTGTAAAAACTTGGCAACCCTGTCCGCACGCACGCTGGAATAAGTAACGTTAGAAGAAAAAGATGAGTGTAAACGATCTTTGCCGGTGTTGTAAAAAAGAATTTAAGGATACACAGAGTACTTACCAACAACATTCATCATTTCTGAGAGAAATAGTAAAGGTGAACGCATACGAACAAGTTCTCCGTTTAGGATTAGAACAAATTCAACCCAAGCGTCTTTAATGGCGTGGATGATTACGTTACTGTTTATCATCTGTCCATCATCGTCTAAAGCCCGCCCTGACAATTTGATTGGTACGAACAGTTTCTGTTTGGGCATAATTACTTCTCTACGGATCAAGTCCAGAGCGAACTGCCCGAGTTAAAATGTTGTGGGCAGGGCTAAGTTCGGCTGGCATCCAGGCTAACCTAGGATGACTTGAGGGAGAGGAAATCATGGGCTATTTTTCATTTTTGAAACTACACCCCTACTGGATGTAGTCAGAAGCTACAGCTGTAAGAAAACAGCTAAAACATGTATGCATTTCTAAGACCTTTTTTTTTTCAAATGATCTACAAATGAGGAAAGCAGAAATAAACATTCCTAAAATTATTTTTAATGATGTAAAGTCGACACACCATGACAGCAAAACATGTCCAAATGTAATGCTAGACTCCCACACAGGTGGAAATGTTTCTATCTATCTATCTATCTAAAAAAGATGGCGCCAGTCTGTTCGGCGATTCGTCTTCCACGGGCACTCTGTTTGATGTTTGTTATAGCCCTGTTTTTATGCATCCACCTGGATGTATCTGCTCTACTGTGCTACGATCGACAAGCCTTGCTTATTATTCGCCAACTATATCTCCGTGAGGCTCGGGCAGCCAGACCTGAACCAGTAGATTGGAGCAAACCCCCCCCTCCCGTGCTGTCAGGTATCCCAGCTTACCTGCGCCGCACGCCCGCGGCCCCTCTTCACAAGAAGCGCTCCAGGAGACGAGGAAGGAGGGGAGGTCTGCTGGTGAAACTCAAGATCCAGCTGCCCTCATATCGAGCGGCCGCTCAACGTCCAGTGCAATGGCTCCGTCCTGTCTCATTGGTTACTCCTACCGAAGCCTTCCTTGACCGTGATGCTGCTGAGCTGCCTCGTCCACCGTTGTTTCCAGCCCTTCAAGCTGTCCCGACAGCGCTAACCAGACCACATCGCACTCAAGTCCCCACGCGACGGCGATCAGCGCACAGGTGCAGCCGTGGCGTTGGCCACTCTAGCCTACGCCTGTTGAAGCGCATCGGACCATCGGCTAGCGTCGAGCTAACCCTCCAGTTGGCCTTGATAAACGTGCGGTCCCTGGCAAGCAAAACTTTCATGCTCAACGACTTCTTTATCTCCCGGGAGCTAGACTTTATGTTTCTGTGTGAGACCTGGGTCTCCACCGGCGAAAACACGCCATTCTCTGAACTTCTTCCTCCAGACTGTAACTTTTTAAATTCCCCACGAGCGACTGGGAGAGGCGGAGGCGTGGCCTCTGTTTACAAGTCGCGGTTTCACTGTCGGCAGATTCCACACGCTGGTTTTGCGAGCTTTGAGCTGCAACTGTTTGAAATTATTCAGTCTTGTCCCGTTCTGTGTGCAGTGGTGTATCGCCCACCTAAATTCAACAGAGACTTTATCCATGACTTTGCTGACGCTTTGTCTGGGTTTATGGTTAAATATGATCACATATTAATATGTGGTGATTTTAATGTCCATGTTTGTTGTGAGTCACAGCCTCTGACCCGGGACTTTCTGAACCTCCTTGACTCATTCAGTCTTAAGCAATCTGTCACTGGCCCAACGCACGAAAAGGGTCATACACTTGATCTCGTTTTATCCTATGGTGTTTCTGTCTCTGTGAATGAAATCTGTGCTATGTCTTTCTCCGATCACTCCCCAATTCTGTTCACTGTGTCAGTTCCATCCTCAGGTAGTACCCCCAGTGTCTCCAAGCGGGTCTCGCGCATGCTCAACTCCTCGACTGCTGGGCAATTTTCAGCCGCTTTCAATGTCTCCCCATTTTGTAGGCTGTCACTGAGCTATAGCTCTGAGTATACTACTGATGAGCTTCTTTCTATGTTCTCATCAGCTTGCACTGGCATTCTGGACTCTGTTGCCCCTTTCAAGGCCAAACGTAAAAAACCACATTCAACACCATGGCTCAACGACGCAACACGTGACCTCAGACGTGCCTGTAGGCGTGCGGAGCGCAAGTGGCAGAAGGACCGCCTCCACGTGTCCCTCCAAATCCTCCGAAGTTGCTTGACGGACTACCACCGAGCCGTTAAAACCGCCAAATCACAGTACATTTCCACCATGATCTCCAGAAACAGTCACAAACCCCAGGTTCTCTTCAATACACTAAATTCTCTCATAAATCCCCTTAATGGATCCCCTGTTGTGCCCTCACCCGCCCTCTGTGAAAGCTTTCAAAAATTCTTTATTGAAAAGATTGCAGCACTTAGGCCTTCTGATACCTCCTACACCCCACTCCCCACCCCTCCCCCCCTCCCCCAGCCAGCTGTCCTCATGCAGTTTGAGCCCCTTACCCTATCCTCCCTTTCTGATGCAGTCAGACATCTGCAGCCCTCCAACTGCCCTTCCGACTGTCTGCCCTCCCGTCTACTCAAGGATGCTAAAGTACTTGATACGGTTGCCCCCGCTCTTCTACTGCTGATTAACGCCATCCTCTCCTCTGGGTGCGTCCCGGATGCCTTCAAGCATGCCGTGGTGCAGCCACTACTAAAGAAGCCAAACCTTGATCCCTCGATCCTCTCAAACTTCAGGCCCATCTCAAAACTACCCTTTCTGTCTAAAGTCCTTGAGCGAGAAGTTTATGTCCAGCTACACTCCTTTTTATCTCATAACAACTTCTACGAGAAATTCCAGTCCGGCTTTAGATCAGCCCACAGCACTGAGACTGCTCTCCTGAGAGTGCTTAACGACCTGCTCCTAGCCACTGACACAGGTAGCCCTGTGATCCTAGTGCTTTTAGATCTCACAGCAGCCTTTGACACGGTGGATCACAGGATTCTGTTGTCTCGGCTTGAGCATCTCGTAGGCATCAAAGGCACAGCCCTGAGGTTTTTCCAGTCCTACCTGGCCGACAGGAGCTTCTCTGTCCAGTTGGGAGATTTCACATCTTCTGTTGCCCCCCTCACTTGTGGGGTCCCTCAAGGCTCTATACTAGGTCCCATCCTATTTTTGTTGTACATTTCACCCTTAGGGGAAATTCTGGCAAAACACAACATCTCCTTCCACTGCTATGCTGACGACGTCCAGCTGTATCTTCCCCTAAAAGCTGATGGTCAGGCTACACTCCATCCTTTGCATGACTGTCTGACTGACATCAAGGCATGGATGGGTGCAAACTTCCTCAACCTCAATGCGAGTAAGACCGAAATAATTATTTTTGGCAAAACTTCCCCGGCCTTCTCCACTGATGCCCTGGGCCCTCTAGCCTCTAACGTCAGGCCCTCTGTCAGAAATCTGGGGGTGATCTTCGACAGTGCATTCAAGTTTGAGCAGCAGGTCAGTGCAGTAGTCAAAAAAAGCTTTTTTCACTTGAGAACCATAGCTAAGATCAAAGCCTACCTGCCCCAGAGTGATCTAGAGAGAGTTATACATGCATTTATAACCTCTCAACTGGACTATTGCAACGCTCTATACACTGGCATTAACCTCTCACAGCTCCGCCGCCTGCAGTTGGTTCAGAACTCAGCCGCCCGACTCCTTACCTGTACAAAAAAGCGAGATCATATCACCCCGGTCCTCGCTTCGCTCCACTGGCTCCCCATCAGCTACCGCATCGATTTTAAACTGCTACTGACTGTCTACAAATCCCTCCATGGTCTGGCCCCTCCGTACCTATCTGATCTTCTTCACCACCATATCCCCTCCAGAGCATTACGGTCAGCTGACCTACTGCTGCTGGAAGTGCCCAGGTCTAGGCTAAAGACCAAGGGGGACAGAGCCTTCGCTGTAGCAGCCCCCAGACTCTGGAACTGCCTCCCCCTTCACATCCGTGCAGCCCAGTCTCTAAACATTTTTAAGTCTCTTTTAAAGACCCACCTCTTTTCTCTGGCCTTTGATTAGTGTCTCCTTTTTAAGTGCCAGTATATAGTGCCCCCTGGCTACCCTTCAAATGCAGTCATTGTCATGTTCCCCTTTTCTTTTCTTTTTTATCTACTTCTTTTTAATTATTATGATTATTATTTTTTTTTTATTTCTCTGCCTTCCTTTGCTTATTTGCACTTAGCACTTTATTGTGAAGCACTTTGGTGTGGCTCAGCCATCTGTAAATGTGCTATAGAAATAAAATTTGACTTGACTTGACTTGACTAACAAAGAGCCTGCGTTTGTAACGTTTCCACCTGTGTGGGAGTCTAGCATTACATTTGTTTTTTTGTTTTTTCTTGTTGAGCACCCATAATCATGTTGCCATTGATGTGCGTGCTTTGAATCAGTTTTTTCTCAATTATGTAAAGTCTTAATGGAATAGTCTAAAAGCATAATATTCATTTAAATTCATATTATTGGGTTGTTTCTTTTGCATTCTTGACTCTTCTTCTTTCAGAAAGGTGAAGTTCGTTATGATCATAGTCTTTGCTGGAGATAAAGCAGATGTAGAATGAAGATACTTCATCCTCATGATCATCCAAAACTGCAGGAAAATCTGAAACAAACACAAGCAACATAGACTTGATTGTACAGAGATCATAGGCTTTGAGATGCAACATGTACAATCATCTCCAAAGTAAAATACTTATTTTACCAGACTGACCGTAAGTGTAAGTCTCACTAAGTGTTTCATTTCCAAATCCATGCAAACAGTTGAAGGACACAGGTGGGATCAATTTAACCACAAACACATGCAATTTATTGAACATACATGTTTTTTACTCAATGTATGTTTATGATCACTCTCCACTGACAAACAGGAAGTAACAGCATAGTGCATCATTTCAGACACACATCACCGCCACGGTCCTTCTGTCCTCCATCTGTTGATAAACTGTAATGGTGAAGGTGAAAAACTGAACTCTCTTTATCCAGACTCAATTTAAACACTCTTTTAATGTCTTGAGCACAAGTCAGATTGTATTTGCATACGTATGGACGATGGCTCTTTCTCAAAATAAAAGATCTGAGGCTAGAGAAGCAAAGAGCAAGAGTTAGATTTCTGTTCACATGTATGATTCTCATTCAATATTGAAAATATCAACTAAAAATCAAATGATTAAATACAGGCAGAGTTTGCTCATAATAGGGTTTATACAATATAGCACATTTCTCTGAATAAAATAACATTTATTTACGTATTATTCTCTATAATGTTCTAATTCTAGTGTATTACGTAAGGCTGAGCTGCTAAACAGCAAAAGAAGGAACTTCGTTGTGGTTTAAAGGATTTTGTGCAGTAGTTGGGTTTGGGTTTTCACTTCACTTTTTATTTTTCAGACACAAGGCCTGTTATACTATGATATTGCAAAAGTTATCATCAATAAATGATTTATATAGGTAAATATATACCACATATCCTCCTGGGACTTTTGTCCTCTGTAGTGGACATTATATTTGAGTGAATTTTTCTGACATCATACATGTCACAGTTTTCAGATGTCCTGTAAAGAGCACATTCAGGGCTTTCACACAGAGACCAAAGGTTTGGAGGTTTCACCAGAACTTCTTCTTGGTCTTTCAAAACGGCTGACATTAATGTTTAGCACTTTTATGAAAAATGATAATATTTTGTAATTATAATTAAAATCGGATTAATTTTCAAATTGTTTGTTATAAATCAACATCTCAGGAAAATGTTATGGGGTTTCTAATCAAAATATGACTTTCTGTTACAAAACAGGGCACTGATTTAATAAATGACCACTGTAGAGACACCAGGAGTTAAATCATGATTATCAGGCATTTTATTAGACACAACACGTGAAGAGGGAAAGAAATTACATGTCAATATTCCTGAAATATTAGATATTATTATGAAAATGTTGCCAATTATTACACTTCTATTTTCATTACATGTTCATGTTACAAGTATGGCCATTTTACCCACATATATAAAGTAAAATGGTATATCAATGCATTTCATTATATCTTTCATAACATAGTTCAGAATCATCTTTAAACAAAGTTTGGTTAAAAAAAAATCCTGAAACCTAAAAATTGATTGGTGAATTAAAAATAAATCCCATTGTTTTTGCCTATAAAATGAATTTCATGTCATTTTATTTTTTTTAACAACTGAGTCCTGCTGTCAACTACAGAGGACACATCATAACATATGAATAAAACATCATATTTCATTCTTATGCTCTAAACAATGTCATATGAAAAAATACTAAATTAAAACATCTTTGTTTCTGGGTCCCAGGAGGATAATGTTGTATCAAAATGTAAAAGGAATGAAACTACTCACTCAAATTACATTTGGAAAAAGTAAAATGGCCTATTGCACAAACTGAGCTCAGGAAGTGGTATTATCAGTGTTTCCAGTGGCACTGCATTGATTCACTTTACATTTCAACACTTCTCGTTTATTCTTGATGTGCACATATAGTTTGGGCTTGGTGTAACTGTTATGATGTGTTCACACTAGAAAGATAATACTTAAGATACTTTTTTTCTGTACTTCCAGACTGACATCATGATATTCTCCTTTAGAATATTATATTATCTAGAAAAAAGTGTGCGTGTATGTATGTATGTATGTATGTATGTATGTATGTATGTGTGTATGTATGTATGTATGTATGTATGTATGTATGTATGTATGTGTGTATGTATGTATGTATGTATGTGTGCATATATATGTGTGTGTGTGTGTGTGTGTGTGTGTGTGTGTATATATATATATATATAATGTGTGTGTGTGTATATATATATATGTATGTGTGTGTGTGTGTGTATATATATAATGTGTGTGTGTGTGTGTGTGTATATATATATATATATATATATATATATATATATATATATATATATATATATGTATATATATATATATATATATATATATATATATATATATATATATATATATATATATATATATATATATATTTATATATTTGAGTGAAGCATAGATTCATAGCATAGAGTCTCCAATGGCAGTATTAAGCCAGGATTAGAAATCAAACCTGGGACATAAATAATTATGGGAAATTGGGACAAAGAGTACATTTGTACTTTAGACAATATACAGACAAATATACTGTTTATATAAATTGACTGTCATATAAAAACTAATTTTTATTAGTTTTAAAACTAATAAACTAACTAATGATTAAAACTAAAATATTTTTTTTTAGTTCATGTATCATTCATTGTAATTAACATCTGCAGTTCACATTCTCTAGTAATTCATTCAAGTAATCGTTATGATGTAATTTTTTGTGTAATATTACATAAGCTACTGCCATCTGATGTAGACAGAAATGAAAGCATTTAATTTTTTATTAATTGATTTAAAGACATTTTTATCTAAACATACAAATGAGGAATATTACAGCATAAACAGTTCATCATAATGAGAAGGTAAAGTTGCTGTCATACACGGTTCTAAAATTGTATCACGTAAAATAAAAAGGAAAATCTCAACAAAACATAAAAAAATTTAGTTATCAGACTGAAATGAACGTCAAAACATCCCAAAGCTGTGGCCAGATGATACGCAAACTACGTTTCTAGGCTAAAATGTAAATAAGCTCTTCGTTGCACAGACTAACCCAGTGTGTATGTGTGCGGTCAAAGCCAAAGACTTATCAAATCATCACAAACACAGTCAAGACAAAGCCAGATTTCAAAATGCACCCCACAACAAAAACCAACCTGAGATTTTAATAAACGCATGTGAACTATATTGAGCTGTGTAGGCATATGTAATGCTATTACAGTCATCGACTATAAGATTGAGGAAGAGAAACTCTGTTCATTCACTTCATCTTTAGCTCAGAAAACGGAAGTCTGCATGCTAGTCTTTGAGCTTCTTTTAAGGAAATAATGAAATAAGATTAAATGCATAACAAAACATTTTCGATGCTCTTAGCACATTGTGTTTGCACTTTCATTATTGTCATTTATAGATGTTGATCTGACTGTGAGTAACTGGTGAAAAACACATTTATTTGCTCCTGATGGTGGTCACGATCACTGCCACAGTCATGAGGACGAGACCAACAGCAATGGAGGAGGAAAAGCAGATGTAGAATAAAGAAACTCCTTCCTCATCTGTGTAGGTCTCACTATTACGGTTCACCGCAGAATTAATCTCGTGCACACAGGTGAAGGAAGCAGGTGTGCTCACTTTCACATCAAACACACACTTTTCATCTGAATAACACAGTGGGTTCTTCAGTGTGTAGTTGTGTTCACCCTCCACTGACAGCTGGAAAGAGCTCTCAATGAACCTCCTGCCAAATGAACACATCACCATCACATGCTCTCTGTCCTGCATCTGCCTGAACACTGTGATGCTGGGCACTGAGGCGTCTGAAATAAAACACACCAACATAAAGTTTCAAGTAGAAACAACATAAAGATGGATTATTTTAAATGTGTACTATGAATGAAGGCAGGTATATCAAAACTGCTATTGATATTTTAGCCATTAATTATAGCCATTCAACATTCAACATGGCCATTTTGACATTTATTTTTGTATGTTTTTCAGTCCCTCCAGAAAAACGCGATTATGCGATCGCATGATTTAACGCATAATCAGCCAAAGTCCGCATATTTATGCGGGGCCGCATTTTTTCAAATACGACGCACTTTTGCCGCGTAAATTGCCTATTTCCGTGTGCAAAATATGCGGGGCTAGCATGATTTCATAATCCCTGCATTTTCGTTGTCATATATAAAAAAAAGTCATATATAGATTAGCAGAAAGTTGAAAAATGTTTGTTTACTTCACAGAAGAGCCGCTATTTCCCCCTGTTGCCATGGGATCGTTTTGAAGTGACGTAATTACCCGACGCGAACGTCATCGAAAGCTGCAAACCCCGTGGAGAAACCATAGATATCCATATAAGTTTCCATAGCAAACCATAGCAGTTTCCCGGTGTGTTGACCGATTTCAAAACACAGCATCATGAAGCTTCAGAGCGTTATGAATCAATGAGTCGATTCAGCGGTTTGAAGCGTTATGAATCAGTGAGTCGATTCAGCGGTTTGGATCGCCAAAGTCACGTATTTCAGCAGTTTGACACGCGATCCGAATCATGAATCGACTCACTGATTCATAACGCTTCGAAGCTTCATGATTCTGTTTGGAAATCGGTCCAAATTGAGCCATGTGTTTATTAAGGTCTTCAATAAAACAAGATGAGAACTTAAATATTAAATTAAAAATATTCGCTTTTTTTCTCTTTTTCATCAAACCGCAGTTTTTGCAAGTTTTATCACATAAAATTGCATAAATATCCCGCATTTTCCATCGCATTTTTTAAGAAAACGTGCCGCATAATCAAGGATTTTTGCCCGCAACAATCACAAAAAAAAGCCGCATTTTTCTGGAAGGACTGGTTTTTGTCCGGAGTGTGTTCACATTAGTGTTTGTCAAACGTACCGACCACAATACCTTTTCTGTACTTTGAGCGCTGTTGGGCGGAATCATAAACACCTCTGAGTGGCCATTGCGCTCACGCAGTCATCAAATATGTCTGTGATTGGCTACAATGACCAGCGTTTCAAAAACATGT
This sequence comes from Romanogobio albipinnatus, assembly GCA_023566225.1. NCBI lineage: Eukaryota > Metazoa > Chordata > Actinopteri > Cypriniformes > Gobionidae > Romanogobio > Romanogobio albipinnatus. The sequence goes on from CM042253.1 coordinate 51,068,237, forward strand.
GAATATACATCAATGGAGCTTTTCACAGAGCACGTACACAGATACACACGGGAGCGCTTGAATGCAGGCGTCTATCAGCCTACAGGTCCACTGGTCAACGCCTGTTTGTGCTTTCAAATAGGGATGGGCATTTCAAGCAAAAATAATATTCGAAGATCGCTGGGAATTATTCGATTTTTATTCGAAAATCGCAACTCCTCCCCCGCATGCACGCATGGAAAGGCTACACACATATAAACAGAGAGAGAGAGAGGGAGAGAGACCATTCACACTCTCAAACTGTATGATAACAAACTGTTTAATTCATTAGGGAATCGGCTATATCAACTCAAGCCATATTATTATTGTAACATGCTGAAACGTATGACTGTAATGTGACATCGCCCCAAGTTACCGCAACCGTTAAATGCCACAAGTCTACAGTGTGTGCGTGAGGCGATGTGTTCTTCTTCTGTTGTCTCAGGGTGTTTTTACTCTGGCAGTTTAGTTAGAAATGGAGCACGGTTCGCATGAAAAATTGCTAATGTGAAAGCTTTCATACAGAGCTTGGTGTGCACTGAGGTACCGAACCCGAGAACACACACCGGAGTTCGGTTGCTCTCGGAGCTGTGCCGCGATTCACGTGAATGTGCAAACAACACTCGGGTGCGCACTTGTTCTGGAAGAAAAGTAACCAGCGCATGCGTTTTAGCCGATTACAATGTCATTAGTTCAATAACACACATGTAAGTGATGATAGTGTTGATGATTTACCTGAGATACGATCGCGAGAGCGAGCCTGCAGTGTATTCGTGCATAGAGTGCAATCAGGGCAGCAAAATAATGGCAATTCACGTCTCCTCAAAAGAGTCAGTTTGCAAGCAGCAAAGCCGCCTTCAAGCGACACGCATACGGTAAACCCAAGTGTCGTTTACTCAGCTGCACATAATAGCACCAAATTAATAAAAAATATATATATATTTGACCCGCGTTCTGTTTTCTATCATGCCCGTGCACGTTTGTGATGACGTTAGATGAACGGAAACGCACCAGGGTTCAAGTTGAGTGTGAAACCAGACCAGCGCTGCGGAGGCGGAGGGAAGAATCAGGCTCGGACCGCAGCAAACGTGTCCAGTATAAACACCCTGAGAACTGACTGACAGCTTTAGGTGCGTTATTGGCAGCGCCTCCCTCTGGTCACATGAACGCGTCACCACCACTTCAGCACCGAAAACATGGGGATTTTTTTTGGGACGATAATCGCACAAACTATTCGATATTCTATAATTAAATCAACTAATTCGAAATATTCGAAAATCGCGACCCATCCCTACTTTCAAAACACTTCCGTGTGCTTTCAGATGCTCCCCGTGCGTTGATCATTTTAGCCAATCACAGACACATCCGATGAGCGCGTGAGCACAATGGCCAGTCAGAGGTGTTTACGATTACAGCTCAACAGTGCTCAAAGCATCACATTTTTAAAATTTCAGTACCGAATTGGTATTGTGGTCAGTACATTTGACAACACTAGTTCACATAGTAGCTCTTCATAGGCAGTGCGAGTACCAAATTGAGTTCTATTTGGCCTCTTTTGCATAAATACACTGAACAAAATTATAAATGCAACACTTTCGTTTTTGCCCCCATTTTTCATGAGCTGAACTCGAAGATCTAAGACTTTTTTTTATGTACACAAAAGGCCTATTTCTCTCAAATATTGTTCACAAATCTGTCTAGATCTGTGTTAGTGAGCACTTCTCCTTTGCCGAGATAATCCATCCACCTCACAGGTGTGGCATATCAAGATTAGACAGCATGATTATTGCACAGGTGTGCCTTAGGCTGGACACAATAAAAGGCCACTCTAAAATGTGCAGTTTTACTGTATTGGGGGGTCCAAAAAAACAGTCAATATCTGGTGTGACCACCACTTGCCTCACGCATAGCAACACATCTCCTTCATCTCCGGTTGTTGATTGTGGCCTGTGGGATGTTGGTCCAGTCCTCTTCAATGGCTGTGTGAAGGTGCTGGATATTGGCAGGAACTGGGACACGCTGTCGTATATGTCGATCCAGAGCATCCCAAACATGCTCAATGGGTGACATGTCCGATGAGTATGCTGGCCATGCAAGAACTGGGATGTCTTCAGGAGTTGTGTTCAGATCCTTGCAACATGGGGCCGTGCATTATCACACTGCAACTATCGGTTTGCATAACCAAAGAATTTCTACACAAACTGTCAGAAACCGTCTCAGGGAAGCTCATCTGCATGCTCGTCGTCCTCATCGGGGACTCAACATGACTGCAGTTCGTCATCGTAACCGACTTGAGTGGCACTGTGAAGAGGTGTTCTCTTCACGGATGAATCCCGGTTTTCACTGTACAGGGCAGATGGCAGACAACGTGTATGGCGTCGTGTAGGTGAGCGGTTTGCTGATGTCAACGTCGTGGATCGAGTGGCCCATGGTGGCGGTGGGGTTATGGTATGGGCAGGCGTATGTTATGGACAACGAACACAGGTGCATTTTATTGATGGCCTTTTGAGATACCGTGACGAGATTTTGAGGCCCATTGTTGTGCCATTCATCCATGACCATCACCTCATGTTGCAGTGTGATAATGCACGGCCCCATGTTGCAAGGATCTGTACACAATTCCTGGAAGCTGAAAACATCCCAGTTCTTGCCAGAATACTCATCGGACATGTCACCCATTGAGCATGTTTGGGATGCTCTGGATCGGCGTATCCGACAGTGTGTTCCAGTTCCTGCCAATATCCAGCAACTTCGCACAGCCATTGAAGAGGAGTGGACCAACATTGATGGATTATCTCGGCAAAGGAGAAGTGCTCACTAACACAGATTAGTGAACAATATTTGAGATATAGGCCTTTTGTGTACATAGAAAAAGTCTTAGACTTTGAGTTCAGCTCATGAAAAATTTGGCCTGCTATATAGAATATTTTTTCCCAACTGCGGCACATTTCTCTAAACTAAACTCAACGCTGTCAAAACAATTAAGGCAACATTCAAAACATTAATTTAGCCTTACAGCACCACAACATATCCACCACAATGTTTTCAGGTAACTTTATTAAAATAAATATTATGAATGTTTGTTTTATCATGTTTGAAATCATTTTATATCATCTTGAGGTTGAGGTTGGTTGAAAACCACTGCTGATCAAAGTGCCTATAGTGATGATGTTGAATGAACGATGTTTCTGTAGTGAATAGTTGTGCTCTCTTACTTATTGGGTGGCAGAATCCCCACTGTTCGTCCGTGTCGAAATCTTTTACTGTGGCACACCACAGCTGACCATCATCCCTGCCATCCACAGTGCAGTCAGCGTACCATCGGCCGTTAAACTTAAAAGGGAAATGGCATGGTTTCCCAAATGAATTACTAGCCCTCTCTGCAAAACACATAAAGAAATTAAACATAGAGGGTTAACTATAATATAGAATTATCAGAAAAACTTAAATGACTAAGGAAACAGAAGTCTTTCACCTAGTTAAACAAATGCTAACATCATACAGGGAAGTTCTTAATAGGCAAATTGGAGATGAATTTAACATTTTGGCAGCCATTATTATAAAGGTTTTAATGGCTGTTAGGTGGACTCGTACCTTGATATCCACGAGAACACAAATTTTCTTTGGTCCCATAAATCAGCCAGCGACTCCAAACACCTGATCCTTTATACAACATCATATTTGGCTCATCATAATCTCCATAATTCAGGTGCAGTGGATATCCCTTCAAGCCAAACAAGGTCTCCTCTTTACATTCCCAGGTTTGTCCAGGGTCAGATTCATTGCAGGGCTGAAGGTTAACTTTGGCCCTGTCTTCGATCTTCTCGACCCCCAAACAGAGACTAAAAGCGAGGCTTATGATTCGTGAAGAGGAAATCCATCGGAAACGCTGAGCTTTGAATGACGCGTCGCATGGCGCAGCCAGCACTACAGTAGCACTCGCGGCATACACACATTTGTTGTGATCCTTGTTGTAGATGAGGAAGAAGCTGGTAGTACCTGAATACAAGACAAATAATATCAGACAATAGGCAACACATTCTATTATCAGTAAAAATTGAGAAACATTTATAGGTTACTAATTAAATGTAACACAGGTGGTTCCCTGAGTAGACGCTGCTTCATAATGCAAAAAATGGGAACGTGTCTATGGTGCAAAAGACTTTCTTAAACCTCTTGCAATTTTCTTTCTTGAGATTTAAGTCTGATTGCTACATCTCAATACAAATGGCTCAGCATTTATTTGTGCATTGAATTACACATAGGCCTACTTCATGACCTTTGTGTATTGGTGGATTTTATAGCATGGAAAGTACTGTATGTACATTCTTCCAGCGCATGTGTGAATCTATTACACATATTTGTGGATCTGAATGAATCTGAATGCTCTAGAATGAACCTGATTGGTTCTTGCTGAAGCTCAAACGTGATGCGTAACATGAGAATGAACCTCATTGGTTCTTGCTGAAGCTCAAACGTGATGCGTAACATGAGAATGAACCTCATTGGCTCTCGCACGTCAAGCAAACATACTTGAGCTTCTGTTTACCACAACTGATGTGTGGGTTGATGAATGTTTATATGTGAATAAAAGCCTACATTTTATCTGTTCATCTTATAAAGCGATCGAGTCTCTTCAGAAAATTTGGACTAAACTGCTTAGTTTTAGGATTTCTTTATTAACTTTTTGAAACGCCCAAGTGGTAGTTGCGTAGACTGTCAATGGAGGGACAGAAATCTCTCAGATTTCATCAGAAAGATCTCCAAGGCACTCAAGAATTTAGAAAAAATATAAATTGCCTTAATTTATTCATGACTATAACATTTTAAAAACATTAACATGTAACCGCACACCAATGTGCTGCGGCTGATAAGCCTTCATCAGGGTATGGAAACACAACTCACTCAGTCCTTTCATACTGTAATCAATTAGTCATATGACAGCATCTGATTAGGATTATTATAAGGAGAAATTTCAATCATTAACAATATCGAGAGTCTATAAATTCAAAATACATTTATTTCAAACTCAATGTTGTCTAAATACACCAACAAACAACATCAAACTATCAAAACACACACATTGTATATCGTATATCATATTGTCTGTTCAGTTGTTCAGACAGTTGCACCACCTGACATTTTGGGGGTTTAAGATAAAACATAAAATAATATGTATTTAAATACATATTATATAATATAGTATAATATAATACATATATAGTGCAAAAAATGAATTCAAACTAAATAGGTTTTGTAGAATAAAGTGATATATGTCATAAATGTTTCTAATTATTTTAAGGAAATAATGACCATATACATATAGTATTAATCCTAATCAGATTTCTGTCATATCAGATGAATCTCAAACACACAGAAACAATTCTATTGACGCCTATCCTTACAGTCGAATCTGAGGCAGAGAAATGTGGATTACTTACTGACAGCTGACCAGAGGACTAATAAAAGGATGTAAAGCAGGTTCATGTTTGATGTGATCCAGGCAGACGAGCAAATTATGTCAAATATCAAATTTGAAATGTAAAATTATAAAGACAAACAAATATATCAAGTAAATATGAAAACTATAATAGCAAAAGTAATAACGTAGCAGTAATAATATCCATAGAATATTTAACAGATGAAGTTATAGAGTCTAGAGAAAGAAGAGCCCAAGAGTAGTCAGATATCTGCAGAATGCATGGAGAGAGAAAGACAATGTGTTCTGAAACTAAACATTTTATATGCTGTGCTTGCGTAACAGGAAGGACTTGGGAAATATATTGAAATTCTTTGTGCTTGTCTTGCAACTAGTGCTGCACGATATTGGGAAAAAATGACATTGCGATATTTCGTTTTTTTTGCAATATCAACAACGACTTGACCAGATGACTTGAATAGCTCTATGTAGGATTGAAAATAATCATAGATATTTGAAAATGAACGAAGACATTTGCTTTACTATTTCAACCCCCATCTTTCGGACCACAAGGACCATTTGGAATTCCTAAAGACAGAGATGTTGGAAGGTCTGTAGGCCCAAATGTGTGTCATACCTTTACAGTGGGGGACGTTCTAGCGTGTTCCAGTTCCTGCCAATATCCAGCAACTTTGCACAGCCATTGAAGAGATTGTGGTCGCACAACCGATTTCAATATTTCAGCTCCAGATTTTTAGAGAGATCATGGTTTTCGGTTGCTTGTCATCGAAAATCTGCTTGTTATTTAGAAACTAGAGAGCCTGTTTTAAGTCTCTTTCTTTTTCAGTTTAAGACGATTTTAAACCGTTTCGCTGAAAGACGAGAACCTTTCTCTGCGCATACACCCAGAGAACCGCATCTAAACGGTTCCCTTTTGCTTCTCATATTCACGCGTCATTTCTTGAGAATGATCTTTCTAAGGTTTTTTTTTGTTAGTGTTTTTATTTTGTTTAAAAAGATTATTTAATGCATACTATACGAATAACCTACTTTACTGAATAGTTATAGAACTATTTTCCTGCTCATCTGAACGCACGCAAATGCTGTAAGCATGGGCGTCGGAAGCAAAAAAAATGTGGGTGGGTCCTCAGAATTTTTTTACTGGAGTAGATACCAATAAGTACAAATATACTGCTTTTCTTGCTAAGCGTATAGCGTATAGTTCGGAAAGACAAGATTACGGAAATCGCCATAACATTGCCATAACATCGCCATAACATTGAAAGGATTGGCTCAAGATGGCGCCGAGGATGGCTGCTACGTCGCGAGCTCCGTTGAAACATTGTAGTTTTTTGTTTGTTCTGTTTATAGTTTTTATGTTTTTCATCTTGGATGTTGTCTGCCTTACTAAGTACGACAGACAGACACTTTTGGACATTGGTTCGGCAATCGCACACCGAAAACCGGACTTTAAATTCTTCAGTGACGACACGCTGCTTACAAACACAGCAGCGGAACCCCTTGTCTGGACGGCCCGACCACGCAAACGCGGCCGGAGAAGAGGGAAGAGAGCCGGCGTACTTATCAGAGTAAGACGCCGCGCAAACCGACCCCCGCTTCCCAGTATTTTACTGGCTAATGTCCAGTCTCTGGACAATAAACTCTGCGAGCTGAGAGCACGGATCTCTTTCCAACGAGAGACGAGGGACTGCTGCATTATCTGCCTTACAGAAACCTGGATGTCCGCTGAGATTCCAGATTCGGCCATCGAAACCACGGGGTTCTCCGTGCATCGGATGGACAGAGAAAAAGATCTCTCAGGGAAAAGCAAAGGCGGGGGTGTATGTTTTATGATCAACCGATCCTGGTGTGATCAGAGGAACGTACATTCTATCAAGTCTTTCTGTTCTCCTGATCTGGAATTTCTCATGCTTCTGTGCCGACCATTCTGGCTACCGAGGGAATTCACCGCGGTCATCATCACAGCTGTGTATATTCCCCCGCAAGCCGACACAGACCGGGCACTAAAGGAACTGTATAGGACAGTGAGTGAGCAAGAAACCGCGCATCCTGAGGCTGCGTTTATTGTGACCGGAGACTTTAACAAAGCCAACTTCAAGCGCATCGCACCTAAATACCACCAACATGTTAGCTTCAACATGCGAGGGAACCGCGTCTTAGATCACTGCTACTCCCCCTTCAAGGATGGATACAAATCACTCCCACGCCCACCATTCGGCAAATCGGATCACGCGTCCATCCTCCTTTTGCCCGCATATAGGCAAAGACTCAAACAGGAAGCACCCGCCCTCAGAACCATCCAGTGCTGGTCGGACCAATCAGATTCTATGCTACAGGACTGTTTTGATCACGCGGACTGGGAGATGTTCCGGTCGGCCTCTGATGACGACATCGAGGTCTACGCTGATAGCGTAACGTGTTTCATCAGGAAGTGCGTAGATGACGTTGTTCCGACCAAAACAATTCGGCTGTACCCTAACCAGAAGCCGTGGCTAAACGGGGATGTTCGCGCGGCACTCAATGCGCGGTCCTCCACTTTTAACAAGTTATGCCCTCCGGAAAACCATCAGAGCAGCAAAACGGCAGTACAGGGACAAGATTGAAGGACAGTTCAACACCACCGACTCCAGAAGCATGTGGAGGGGAATTAACACCATCACGGACTATAAAGGGAACACAAACTCCACCGTGAACACCGCTGCCTCTCTCCTGGACGAGCTCAACACCTTCTATGCTCGCTTTGAGGGAACTAACACCGCCCTCGCGGAGAGAGAGCTCGCGGCTGAAGATACAGAGGTTAGTGCACTCTCCGTATCTGTCGCGGATGTAACCCGATCCTTCCGGCGGGTGAACGTCCGTAAAGCTGCGGGTCCAGACGGCATTCCCGGCCGTGTGATCAGAGCGTGCGCGCACCAACTGGCTGGAGTTTTCACTGACATTTTTAACCTGCCCCTCTCCCTGTCTGTGGTCCCCACATGCTTCAAAACGTCCACCATTGTGCCTGTACCTAAGCAGTCAAAAACCACCTGCTTAAACGACTGGCGTCCTGTTGCTCTGACCCCCATCATCAGCAAATGCTTTGAGAGACTAGTCAGAAACCACATCTGCTCTGTTCTCCCCCCCCTCACTAGACCCACTACAGTTTGCATACCGCACAAACCGCTCCACTGATGATGCCATTTCATCAACAATTCACACTGCTCTCTCCCACCTGGAAAAGAGGAACACATATGTGAGAATGCTGTTTGTGGACTACAGCTCAGCATTCAACACCATTGTGCCCTCCATACTTGACATGAAACTCCGGGCTCTAGGCTTAAACAGCTTGTTATGCAGCTGGATCCTGGACTTCCTGTCAAACAGACGCCAGGTGGTCAGAATGGGCAGTAACATCTCCTCATCACTGACTCTCAACACTGGAGCCCCTCAGGGTTGTGTTCTCAGCCCACTCCTGTACTCCCTGTACACACAAGACTGTGTGGCAACCCACAGCTCCAACACCATCATCAAGTTTGCTGACGATACGACGGTGGTAGGTCTCATCACTGACAATGATGAAACGGCCTACAGAGAGGAGGTGCACACTCTGACACGGTGGTGTCAGGAGCACAACCTCTCCCTCAACGTCAGCAAGACCAAGGAGCTGGTGGTCGACTTCAGGAGGAATGAGAGAGAACACCGCCCCATCACCATCGATGGAGCACCGGTGGAGAGAGTCAGCAGCTTCAAGTTCCTCGGTGTCCACATCACAGAGGAACTCTCATGGTCCGTCCACTCCGAGGCCGTTGTGAAGAAGGCTCATCAGCGCCTTTTCTTCCTGCGATGGCTGAGGAGGTTTGGAATGAACCGCCACATCCTCACACGCTTCTACACCTGCACCATCGAGAGCCTGCTGACTGGCTGCATCACCACCTGGTACGGCAACAGTACCGCCCGCAGCCGCAAGGCCCTGCAAAGGGTAGTGCGCACGGCCAGCTGCATCATCGGAGGTGAGCTTCCCTCCCTCCAGGACATTTACGCCAGGCGGTGTGTGAAGAGAGCTCAGAGGATCATCAGAGACTCTAGCCACCCGAACCATGGGCTGCTCTCACTGCTGCCATCAGGCAGACGGTACCGCAGCATTAGAACACGCACCAGCCGACTCCAGAACAGCTTCTTCCCACAAGCAATCAGACTACTTAACTCTTGATCCATCAGTATCATAACACACACTGGACAGAATATCACTCAGCACAACCCACTGTAGATACACACACATTATATACACATTTATGTATCATTTATTATTTATCATTTATCATATAGCACCTATTGTACATAATTGGATCTCTACTGTGAATAATAATTGTATATTATTATTATTATAGCTTAATGTATACTGTTTAATGTATGTTTAGTGTATATTGTTTAAAGTATATGTATATTGTAAGTATGTGTATATTGGTTAAAGCTGTGAGAACTACACTCACATTGTGTAAATTATTTATTGTTTATTGTAGTGTATACTGTGCTGTGAGTAATTGTGGGCGCATCAGATGTGTAATCTGATGCTGCTTTAAATGTTGTACATGTCATGTCATGACTACTATGTTGCTCGGAACTGCACCAAGAATTTCACCTGCTGTTGCACTTGTGCATATGGCTGTGTGACAATAAAGTGATTTGATTGATTTGATTTGATTGATTTGAGTGGTAGTAGGGTAGGGGTAAGATGCACAGCATCTAGTTTTGACACGAATCGACCCGCGGTTCGAGTCCGCCTTTCGCCGAGCTCAATCTTCTCCCTTTTTCCATCACATATCAGATCGGAAAGGCATTTATTTTCAATAAAAATGACGAAAATATTAGAAAAGTGGAAATAAAGCGTCAAACATGAGTTTAATAATAAGTGTTTATCGATTAGGGGTAGGTGCTGAATGTTAGAGACGATTGAAGTGAGTGGGTCCAATATCATTGATCGTAAAATGTGGGTGGGTCTTGTCCCACCAACATACAATGGTTCCGACGCCCATGGCTGTAAGACAGAACCAACCAATCACAGAGAGAGTGTTCGGTCACTGATGACACTGTTTTCAAACAGAGCTGCGTTTCCCAAAACTATCATAAGAAACCATTGATGCTTTTGGAAACGCAGCCCAGAACAGCACTCTTCAGAAGACAAAAAAACATATGTTTGAGTTATTTCACAATAAACAAATAGAAATTGTAGCCTACATAGTGCATTACACTCTTTAAATTTAATGTTAAAAGCTGATATTGATCAGGTTCTATTCTGTAACTAATGTTAATATAAATCATGTCAGAATAAAAAGGTTGCATTTTATGGGTGCAACGTCCTGTCACTGGCAGTCCCTTATGAAAATGAAGCATGGTTTATTTTTTACTACAGTGACCGTAGGTCAACTATTTGTAGATTTTCATGGTTACCACTACAAGTAAAAATCTAATAAGCTGCAATTAAGGCATATTGAATGTTAAAATACCTTTCAAATATAATGTTAAGTGGGTATCTTTACCATTTTACTCTTAGTAATTTTAATTATTTAATAAATGTAATAATTAAAAAGTTCAGTTTAGAAGTATCATATCGATATTGGTGATACTGACCTTGAAAGTATCGGTATCGCATTGAAAACAAACTGAGTGGTATCGCCCATCCCTAGCAGAAATGTCACCAGAATGTGTGGAAAAGTTCTTGAACCGTTGCGTCTCCGAGCAACACTGTTTTATTCCTCGAAGAATCAGCGTATTGGAACGGATCAGATGATAGTCAATTATTTATTTAAGCTACCCATTCATAAATACAGTTTGCAATATGAATTCAATATTAACTGTTTACTCTCTTTCTAAAAACCATTCCATTGCTTGTTATTACTTGCCTACTTTCTAAATCCCATATCAACCTCGAGCAGTTGAACAATATAAAGATAGACATGAAACTGCTCTTTTAATTTTATCAAATATATAATATAAAATTGCATAAATTATTCTTGAAATGACCAAAGTATTTAAAGGGGGGAGGTTAGGCTATATTACATTTTAACATAAGAGGACATTTAATACATTTAAAATACTGTTCATCTCTGGCTTTATTGCTCACTGTTATTTCAGGGTTTTGATCTTCTCTCAACTCTTTGACTACACTGTAAAAAACTGTAAAAAAACAAAAAAAAAACCCTGGTAATTTTCTGGCAGAAGGGGCAGCAGAAAATGTCTGTTTAAAAACTAAATACTGAATACTGTCAGGAAAAAACATAGATAAACTGTAAAAAAACAGTGTATTGTTTTTTACAGTGTAGGCTAGGCATGTTGCATATTAATTGTTCTAGAAACCTCAAAGTATATTTGAATTGTTGTGTATTTTGTGCTACTCTATAATGATGTTCTAGTTGAGGTCATTTGTAGCATATAGGGCCCAAACATAAACTCAAGGGCCCCCAGTCCTACCTTGATTCTATTTATTTGTGCTACTGCTTGTAATTTGTTAATTTGTTCTTATTTTAGTACTGACTGTTTACTTTTCTTAGTATTTATTAAAATACTAAGACTTTTTTTGTGGTGGGGCCAGTGCAAATATTTGCAGGGCAAGTAAAAATCTGGACCAGAATGAACCTGTAGAAAAGCTCCTTTGCATTGAGCCCTGCAAATATAGAGAGTTCCTTTCAAGACCTGTCTATTTTGTTATAAAATTATGTTTCGTTATGGGGGAAAAATAATGTTAAAAGTCTGGGCCCACCAGGAATTTCAATTGGCCCATCTCAAAGCTGGAGCCGGGCCTGATTCAGATAAAAATAAAAATAAAAACATTGCCACCTTGTACTATTTTTATGCATGTATTAGTTTATTGTAATTAGCATCTGTAATTCACATTTTCTAGTATGTCTATTAATGCAAGTAATCATCATATAAGAAATATGTGTGTGATATTACATAAGCTACTGCCCTCTGCTGTATGTGGACAGAAATGAAAGCTACAGCAATAAGTGAAGCATTTATTCTTATATTCAACCATTTAGCAAAAATTTTTATCTCAAACTTACAAATGAGGAATATTACAGCATAAACAATTCATAAATAATACCAACAGTGCACAGTTCTAGATCTCATCACGTAAAATGTATAAGAAAATCTCAACAAATTAACATTTTTCTACATTTTTATAAAGAATAATAACATAATGTAATAAATTCATGTATACATTGCAAATAAAATAAGAAATACAAACTGAACAATCACTAAGATTTTTACAGTAAAAGTTTGGATAACGTCTCAGGTTACGTATATGTAACCTCTGTTCCCTGAGAACAAGGAACGAGACACTGCGTCCTAGAACGCATATGGGGAACGCCTCCAGCGTGACAGGTGTCTGAATTACTATCGAATCACGCCAATCCTATTGAACGGCGACAGCCTATGATGTCATCAATGTGCAACCAGGAAGTATATAAGGGCGCCTAGCAAACATGACACTATCTTATCGTCTGAAGGAGCTGTTTGGCAGGCAGGCCCCAAGGCATGGCAAAGAGACGCAGTGTCTCGTTCCCTGTTCTCAGGGAACAGAGGTTACATACGTGACCTGAGACGTTCCCTTTCGAAAGGGAACTCGCATTGCGTCCTAGAACGCATATGGGGAACGATATACCCACGCCTCCATGCTGAGGGGAGTGACAACTGTCAGGACGAGCAAATTCAACTTAAATGCCTGAACCACTCCCCCTCTGGTCACACTAGGCTGTCAGTGACAGCATTCCCTACGGTCATAGCCCAAGCTATAAGCCTCAATAGGAACCTTCATACACTACATGAAGTCCTACCCAGGCTGCTCAAAGGCCTGGAACCAACCAATTCGACAGAAAGGGTTCCTCTAAGGGAATGTGGCTAGGGGACTCGAGGGAGCCCGAGCCAGTCACTATTCGGGAAACTTCACTGAAGGCCACCAGGTAAGCCTGACCTGGTGTCACTTATGTGGACAACTCAGTTTGGCCAACCCTGTCCGTTTGAAAACAGAGCCTCTGGTCATTTAGTGTGCCTCCCTGCGAGGCATCCAGACAGAGGGACTGTGAACAGGCAGTGTCCCCCTCTGACCGGATCTCAGAGACGGTAATCCTGGAGAGCAGTACTCAGCGTATGCGCTTTCTAACCCTTGCTAGCGAGGGGAGTTTATCTGCTCGATCCTAGGATCTACCAAGCTTTTATCTTGCAGTGCTCAGGAGGCTAGACAGGCCTATGGACTGATCTAATTGGGAGGCCTTGCAAGGGGCCTGCGACCATCTGCAGATTCAGGCGGCTGCAAGCTCATAGATGACCCTCAATGGGGGGAGCTCCAAGCCTGCCTTGTAGGAAAACCAAGCTGTAGGCTGAATAAGTGTAGGTCCCCTTCTGTAGCAGAAGGCGACATTTTGTCGCGCTAAGGCCAGCTCACTGATAGCAGGTACCCACGCATGCCAGTTGTTAGTGCCCCATTCTGGAACACATTTCCTCAGGGAGGCCTGGAGGGGTCTACAACCTGATAGCAGTCAAAGCTAACTGTCAAGGTAGCTAGAAACCGGGAGCTCGTTCCCTCAGGGAGGCCTGGTGACGCCTTCTACCTGATAGCAATCCATGCTAGCTCCTGAGTTTGAATGCTCGGGCAGCTCGACATCAAGGAGGCCTGGAGGGGCTTACTACCTGATAGCAGTCGAAGCTAAATGTCGAGGTAGCTGTAAACTGGGAACTCGTTCCCTGAAGGAGGCCTGGTGAGGCCTACTACCTGATAGTAAGCCTTCAGGGAGGCCTGGTGAGGCCTACTACCTGCTAGCAATTCATGCTAACTGTCAAAGTGACTGAAGCCCAGGAACATGCCCTCAGGGGAGGCCTGGTGAGACCTATTACCTGATAGCCACACGTGCCTGCTGCCGGAGCATCCTGGTCCAGGAGCTCACTTTTAGAGAGGCCTGGAGGGGCCTACTACCTGTTAGCAATCCATGCTAACTGTCAAGGTGACTGGCAACCGGGAGCCTGCCTTCAGGGAGGCCTGGTGGGGCCTCCTACCTGATAGGGGCGGCTTCCTGATTGCAGGTTGAGAAACTGGCCTGTTACGACCCCGGACTGACAATAGCTTCTCTGCTGGCTGACGAAGATGGACATCCAGTTACTACCTGGGGACTCGTAGGCCCTACTAGTTGATGAGGTTTTCTGCTACTGAAGCCGACATCGTTGGGGAGCATGCCATACCAAAGCACACATGGGGCAGCCCGCAGGAGGCCTCTCAAGGCCGACTACCTGGTTGCAGCTGCTATGAGTGTTCCCCCAAACCTTGGGACTCTCTCGCAAGGAAGCCTGCTGAGGCCTACCACCTGTCCTGGAGTCTACTGCCCAAGCTGGCTGCTCACAGCCTTGATAAGCCCCCCCTTGGGTCGGTCGGTCCCAGAGGCCTACTGAGTGACGGCGCAGTCTCACCAGCAGCTCATAATAATATATATTATATTTATTTATTTATTTATTTATATATATATATATATATATATAGAGAGAGAGAGAGAGAGAGAGAGAGAGAGAGAGAGAGAGAGAGAGAGAGAGAGAGAGAGAGAGAGAGAGAGAGAGAGAGAGAGAGAGAGAGAGAGAGAGAGAGAGAGAGAGAGAGAGAGAGAGAGAGAGAGAGAGAGAGAGAGAGAGAGAGAGAGAGACGATTAAATAGGGTGATCTAAATTGATACAGAACAGGTGGAAAGAGTGAAACACTAACGAGGTAATGAATGGAATAACAAGGGGGCGGGACAAGACACTACAATGACAGCAAGCACAAAGAACCCATGTGCTCCCAAAAACACAAACACACAACAGAGACAGGAAAAGAACAGACAGATCAGCCCAGGGTCATGACAATTGTAGCATGTGACCAAAGTTTGCTCTTCTCTCTTCAGAAAGTCTTCTGGTTATTTATGCATCCGTGTAGTCGTTGCCCGTATCAGTTGTGGTGGTGTTGATGGAGTCTGTGTGAACAAAAGTGTACACAGAGTTCACTGGGTTAGTCTCATAGCTGCCAACTCTCACGCTTTCGCCGTGTGACACGCGGTTTTGCCTGCTTTCACACGCACTCACGCCACACATCCAATGTCTCATTCAAAAGTCAACTTAAAACTCAGCACTTCCGTGTGCACTTAACCTCATAAAAAAAAAAAAAAAAAAAAAAAAACCTTTTCCTCTCCTCTTTCTCTTTCTTCTTCCCTCCCCACTCTAGCCTGTGCTACACTGAGCAATGTTCACGGTCTCAGGATTTCAGGCTCTTATTGCGCTTCTCGACTCTTCATGACCTATCGCTTCATGTTCCCCCAAGTTGTAAGTCGCTTTGGATAAAAGCGTCTGCTAAATGC
The DNA here is from genome assembly GCA_023566225.1 of Romanogobio albipinnatus. Lineage (NCBI taxonomy): Eukaryota > Metazoa > Chordata > Actinopteri > Cypriniformes > Gobionidae > Romanogobio > Romanogobio albipinnatus. The sequence goes on from CM042253.1 coordinate 51,084,046, forward strand.
ATAAATGTAAATGTAAATGTCTCACGCAAAAAAATAAATAAAAATAATAATTATCTTGGACCAAGACTCGTTCGTTCTTTTCCAAACTCCCCGAACACCACTGAACCCTATGCGCTGCTGTCCATAGATATGTATAAGTAGATGCCTCACTAGCGACTGTTTCTATGGGCCGCTGTACGTTTTCGAACTGTCAAAGTCGGTATTGAACACCGGCGTGAACATTCAAACGTTGCCTGTGCGTCTGCAACCGTAATTATACGCATGCATGTATGATTATCTATATCTGCAATAGACTGAAGCAGAGGATTTTATAGGATTTAGTATATCATTAATGGTAGATAATTCTGCATATGCTTTTTCTGCCAAAAAATTGGTTAAAGAGCTTAACATTATTTTAACATCGTTAATATTATCATCAGAGAATCCTATATACTATATCCTAATATACTATTCTAGATATATTATTATTCTACAGTATTTGAATGCTCATAGCTTATCAATCAAACAGTCAACAACCATTTACAACACTGTGTGTTTGTGTAAGCTGTGTAAAAATAGGTTTTTTTGTGTAGATCCAAACATTATAATTGCTAAACTAGCACAATACATGAAGAACGCGTCAGCTAATACCATTCTAATCAAAATATCAATCAACCATAAACACTGGTCTATTAATAAGTCATTTAGGCTCAACAATAGTTTTCTGGTTGAATGTTTAGCTCAAGTCTAGAAGGCTCTGCAATGATGCCGAACATGAATCAGAATAAGTTCAGGTATTGCACATCTTTAGCAGATCCCCCCAAACTCCACTAGAATGCAGGAAATCACATCGACTTAATCCACAATTTCCTGGAGGTGGACCTTCAGCTATGTCTGCTTCACAGAATGTGGCCAGTATTGTCCATCTCCGGTAGGCTGCTCATATCAACGGCTTTGGGCCTCCCCACAAACCACCAGAATGCAGGGTATACATGGGTACAAAACCAAATTAATTCCAATTCTCTGATATCTGAGCCACCAATTTGTGTGGCTGCGTGTGTGGCATAATTTTGATCTCCCCTGACAAAATCTCACTCCAAGGTTTTTTGAAAAGTTGGCAGGTATTTAGTCTGTGTGTGTGTGTGTGTCCTGGAAAACCACTAAAGCTCAAGACTGATCAAATCTAATCCTGGTTTTAATTTAGGAACACAGAAAACTATACTGAGCCCTGACTGTAGACATATTGCGTGATTAAAGGTCCCGTTCTTCGTGATCCCATTGTTCAAACTTTAGTTAGTGTGTAATGTTGCTGTTAGAGCATAAATAATACCTGTAAAATTATAAAGCTCAAAGTTCAATGCCAAGCGAGATATTTTATTTAACAGAAGTTCCCTTTCAAAGCCTACAGCGAACGGCCGGCTTGGACTACATCCTGGTACTTCCTTCATTAATGACGTCAGTAGAACAGACTAACCTCCGCCCACAAGAATACGCGAAAAAGGGGGCGTGGTCTTGTTGCTGTCCCACGTGGAGAAGAGGAAGTGTTGCGTTGAGTGTGTTTGTCGCCATGTCGTCGAGACGCTGTTATTTTCATCCCGGAGTCAAATCACCTTTGTTTGGCTTTCCCAGGGACGCTGTAGAGATCATTAAGCGCATACATCTCCCGTTAAGAGGCGTGACCTTTCCATGCAAGTTACGTGCGCTAAGCTGCTGTCGAATCACAACACAGGAACCGCTGGCACAATCAGAACTCGTTACGTATTTCTGAAGGAGGGACTTCATAGAACAAGGAACTCATCAGCCGTTTTTAGGACAGTGAAAACAGCGGTGTACCGATGAGTAAATTGTGTGAAAAATACTGTTTTTTTACACGCGAAACATGAACACATGTTATATTGCACACTGTGAACACAATCAAAGCTTCAAAAAAACACGAAGAACGGGACCTTTAAGACACATTACTGTCGTCAGCAAAAAGATTGAGGAAGAGAAACTGTTCATTCACTTCGTCTTCAGCTCAGAAAACTAAAGCCTGTATTTGAGCTTCTTGTAAGGCATCTTTAGCAGCCAAAATAGAGGATGATTGAGCCATGATTGAAGATGATTATTTTCATTATGATCTGACTGTGAGTAACTGGTGAAACACACACCTTTAGCTTTGCTCCTGATGGTGGCCACGATCACTGCCACAGTCATGAGGACGAGAACAACAGCAATGGAGGAGGAAAACCAGATGCAGAATAAAGAAACTCCTTCCTCATGATGATCCAAGACTGCATTGAAATGCAATGACAAAGGTTTAGGCTTTTATGCATTTGACAGACACACATGTATACAAAAGATCAGCTGTATTATTACTGCACTGCAGTCTATAAAAATAATCTTGTTTTCTGCTCTTTTTTCTGCTTTTTTTTTATTTTGCTTACCCCATTGGCAGATTATTTTGCTTATTTAAAGCAAAAACTCACTTCATTTTGAGTTATTTTCCCCCAAAACAAGACAAAAACTTTTTCTTGTCTAGTAAATGTTTCTTAATGTAAGATTTTTTTGATATTTGGACTGAAAACAAGACAAAAATACTAAGTAAGAAAAGCATTTTTTGCAGTGTGTGCATTTTTAAATATCTAATTATACATAAGAGGAAGAGGAAGACAGATAAAAATGTTTTAAAATGGGAAAATGCAAACACATGGCAATATTGTATTATCTAAACTTCTATAGCAGAGATGTATTTGTTTTACCTGACCGCTTGTAATTGTAGGTCTCGCTGTACAGGTTCTTGACTTCTTCATCAGAAGGAATCTCATGCACACAGGTGAAGGAAGCAGGTGGACTCACAGTGACCATAAACACACATGTTTCACTATCTAACAAAGGGCATATTTCTATTTCCTTGGTGTTGTTCAGTTCACTCTCCACAGACAGCTCAAAAGACTGCATCCACCAACTGTATCTCATTTCAGCCCTTTGGTCAAACTTACACAGCACTATCACACTATCACTCTCTCTGTCCTCCATCTTTCCGTACACTGTGATGTTCGGCACTAGAACATCTGAAACACAACATGTGAACATGTTACAAATATCTGCAGCCAACAATATTGTGCATCTTCAACTTTTAATGTGCTGGCACTGGATATTTAAATAATAGCTGCACACATCTTGATACATTATTTGTTAACCTAAACACCAGTCTAGCAAAAATAATTGACATAATAATGTACAAAACATACTTTAATAATCAACTGTGTGTCAAAAGGAAGCCAGAGGAAAGTTTTGAGGAAAGCAATTAATGTTGCTTTTAAATTAATTCCAGCGTATTAGTTTAATAAAAGGCATAAACAATGAGCCAGAATAAATAATATATAATTATAAAATATTCAAAACAGAATATAAAATTATAGAGAAAATAGAGAAAGTTAGATCATACTTTCCACAGAGTCCAACTCTCTAAGAAAGTCTCCATCACTGCCCTGTCCAACAAAGCCACATAAAAAGCTCATGAATAAATGATTTTCATTAAGTCTAAGCCAGTTCTAAGAGAAGACAAATAATATTTCTGTTCTGTTTATATATATATATAGACTCCATACAGTATAAACATCACAACAACAAACAGTAAACTAATTGAAAAACCTCTAATAACCGAACAGTCTCTGCCTCCTGAAATTTCTCTGTATAAAACAAATAACGATAGTATATTTTTAATATATGATTTATTACCTGCACACATTTTGAAGTAAAACACGGGAGAAAGCAATGTACTTACGTAAAGCTAACATTACAACCAGCAAAAGGACCTGAAGAAGGAGCTTCATCGTGCCTCAAACGATTGTGCTTCTAACACAGTCTGCACCAACTCAGATTCACTCTTCAGTTCTCCTTCACGTTTCCTGTGCTAAAGAAGTTTAGTCCTTGGCATTTGCATATGAGGCACATGTTCTATTAATTTACTATACATTCAAATAAAGTCTCCTCATTGATTCAAACTCACATCAATGAATTATATTACATAAATATTTGGTCGCAGACAAACTTTTTCCCAGTCATCCCAAAACTCCAAAGTACTATAGTAATTGTTTTTCACTTCTGAAACTTAGACTTTGCAAATTCTGTGTTAAGGAAGTATCGTTTGATTAAAAAAAAATCCCTTCTCAAAACTTGCACGTTATTGCACGTTGCAAGTCCATCGATCAATTTCTTACTTTCACATTTGAAAGATTTCAGGTTAACTTATATCATACTTGTGGTCAGTCTGCACAAATACAGATCAACAGGCTCGTTTGCTTTACAGGCCCTTTAAATACAGTTTAAAAAAGACCAAGCATTCAATCTACATATAAGAAATATGTGTGTGATATAACATAAGCTACTGCCCTCTGCTGGATGTAGACAGAAATGAAAGCTAGAGCAGTAAGTGAAGCATTTATTCTTATATTCAACCATTTAGCAGACATTTTTATCTAAACTTACAAATGAGGAATATTACAGCATAAACAATTCATCCTAATGAGAAAGTAAAATTGCAATACACAGAGAAAATAAAAAGTTGAAATACACAGTTCTACAATTGCATCATGTAAAATGTTTCTAAAAATAATCATATGGTATAAATGTATATAATATGTATTCCAAATAAAATAAAAATACAAAAGGCTAATTGAATAATTTGTATGTTTTTCACTTCTATTTTTACAGTAGAAGTTTGTTTTTCCTCTTCAGGCCTGCTCTTCTCTCTTCAGAAAGTCTTCTGGTTATTTATGCATTCATGTAGTCATTTCCTGTATCAGTTAACAAAAGAACACACAGAGTTCACTGGGTTAATGTGTGTGTGTGTGTGTGTGTGTGTGTGTGTGTGTGTGTGTGTGTGTGTGTGTGTGTGTGTGTGTGTGTGTGTGTGTGTCCGTGCGTGCGTGCGTGCGTGTGTGTGTGTGACCGATCAAATCCTGACCACAAACCCGTCAGAAACAGTCAGGACAGTAAACCTCATCATATATTAATGCCAGAATTGTCTTTAAAGCATTGCATGTCAGAATGAGTCTCACACCAACAACTGGTGTGACATTTTAATTGCAGGAAACAAAGAATTTTAAGATGCTCTCAGAATATTGTGTATGCACTTTCATTATTTTCATTTATACATTTTGACATTATAGATCTGACTGAGTAACTGGTGAAACACACACCTTTAGCTTTTCTCCTGATGGTGGTCACGATCACTGCCACAGTCATGAGGACGAGAACAACAGCAATGGAGGAGGAAAAGCAGATGTAGAATAAAGAAACTTCTTCCTCATCTGTGTAGGTCTCACTCTGACGGTTCACCGCAGAATTAATCTCGTGCACACAGGTGAAGGAAACAGGTGTGCTCACTTTCATATCAAACACACACTTTTCATCTGAATAACACAGTGGGTTCTTCAGTGTGTAGCTGTGTTCACCCTCCACTGACAGCTGGAAAGAGCTCTCAATGAACCTCCTGCCAAATGAACACATCACTATCACATGCTCTCTGTCCTGCATCTGCCTGAACACTGTGATGCTGGGCACTGGGGCATCTGAAATAAAACACACCAACATAAAGTTTCAAGTAGAAACAACATAAAGACTATTAAAATTTAAAAATTAAAAATTTATCCTGCAAACGATCTACTTGCAAAAGTATCAAAATGCTTTATTTGCTGCAATGTTTCGGTCCCATGACCTTCATCAAGCACATACACACTAACTATTCAAAACACAATCACATCTAAAATCAACTCATGACCAATCACTGCGAAGATCCATCAATTATCAATCACTACCAGAGACTTCGTACATCATTGTACCCTCATCCTCATCACCACATAAAAGGGTGATATTGGGAATTTAAAACAAAAAAATTGCCTTCCTTAAAGGGTAACTAAGCCCTAAAACAACTTTTTGTAGTTAATGATCTGCAAGACTGGGGCTTTATTAGTGCTGTTGTTACGAACTGCTCTGAGACTCGAAGGTGGATCCAATTGCAGCTTTATTTGAGGACAATCCAGAGGCGTAATCGAAAATACAGGCAAGAGTCATGCACAGGCAGGCAGTCAAAACAAACAAACAAACAAACAAAAACAGGCAGGGACCAGAGGCAAGAGAGTAAACCAGGGAACAGGGCAAGAAATCCAAAACAAGAAAATTAAGAGAATGCTCAGAAATGCAGTGTAAACTTAAACAAGACTTTGCGGTGAGTGAATGAATGACCATGGTATAAATAGACAGAGACTAACAGGATGGTGAGACACAGGTGAATGCAATCAGTGAATGAGGTACAGGTGAATGTGATCAGTGATAAGTGAAGATGAGTCCGGGCAGTGAGTTATGGGAAATGTAGTTTGTGAGTGATCATAGTCTTATGTGGAGTGCCCTCTGGCGGCTCTCAAGGGCACTCCAGCTGGTGACCGTTACAGCTGTTCATTGATTCGAGTAAATGTTTTGACATTTGGGTATAAAGTGTTTTAATTCTACAATATATGGTGTGAAAACATCTGAGTGCTGCCCTCTTAAGGTTGAACGGTGGCGACTGCAGTTGAATTTTCCTATTGGACGTTGTTTGCCATCGTGAGGTATGATGGTTCTTCCAACGGCTCACTACCCACGCCCCTGGCACAAGCTCACCACGCCCTCAGAAATGTTTTCCCGCATTGATCACATGAGAACGGCTTCGCTCCAGAATGAGTGGTTGCTGTGGTTACAAACAACAATACCGCAACGTGCTGGCGTATATAGTCTAACTTTATTTGAGGAAATCTGTTTACAAGAGGCTATTAGGTTTGAACTTATTGGCCCTGCACTGCCTATTGATTCAGTATCCATCCATCCATCATCTTCCACTTATCTGGGGCCGGGTCGCGGGGGCAACAGTCTAAGCAGAGATGCCCAGACTTCCCTCTCCCTAGACACTTCCTCCAGCTATTCCAAGGCGTCCCAGGCCAGCCGGGAGACATAATCCCTCCAGTGTGTCCTAGGTCTTCACCATAGGTGAACAGCTCATGACCATAGGTGAGAGTAGGAAAGTAGATCGAATGGTAAATCGAGAGCTTTGCCTTACAGCTCAGATCCTTCACCACGACAGACCGGTACATCGACCGCATTACTGCAGAAGCTGCACCGATCCGTCTGTCAATCTCCTGTTCCATCCTTCCCTCACTCGTGAACAAGACCCCTAGATACTTGAACTCCTCCACTTGAGGCAGGAACTCTCCACCAGCCTGAAGTGGGCAAACCACCCTTTTCTGACTGAGAATCATGGCCTCGGACTTGGAGGTGCTGATTCTCATCCCAGCCTCTTCACACTCGGTGGGTGAGTGTAACTGAGGCCAGCTATTAGTTGCTGTGCGAGTAAACCTCACTCCTCTGAACTCTTGGCGTGGGCAGGTTCGAACAGGAGGGGTTACACAGGCAGACCTGCTAAGAGACCTCAACAAAGGCCTCGGGCCATGGATTTGTCTCTCTGAGCCACCAAGGAGACAGTCAGAGTCATCAGCCATTCTATAGTAGCCCTGATAACCACGGAGAATAATCTCTGGTTAAATCTTTCTGCTCCCGCTCTCGAGGCTATTTCTCTTGCATACTAGGCCTCTAGTCAAACCTCACCTTTGACTGTTAGAGCTCATTCAACTAATGGTATGGTGGTATCTAAGACCTTACTGTCAGGGGTGTCCCTTCAAAATGTGTGTGATATGGCAGGTCCTCTCCACTCACATTCAGTGGCGGTTCTACATTGAATTGCACCCTGGGCAAGACCTCTTTCAAGCACTGAGCTTTTTTATTTACTGAATGGAATACAATGAATACAAATGGAATTACATTAATTTACAATGTACACATTCATTATTAATCTTGCCTAATCTGGCTTTGTTATTTGTTAGTTTGTTAATATTTCTTTGTTTGTTAATTACATTATGAATCACATTACATAGGCCTATTTTCAATTAAAAATGGCGAAATTAGACAAAAGTTTATTAATTTGCCTGAATGTTTTTGTAATTTGTACAACATTTCTGACTTGAATAAGAAGATCAAATATGAAACGTGTGGAGGGCTAAAATTCCTACTCTGATTTGATTGGTTTTCTCAAATATTTTGACATTGACGAGTGGTGACAGACCAATGAGGCTCAGATGAACACACACCTCTGCTTCTGGGAGAGACCCAGAGGTGAACTGTTCCCCGCGCCCTCTGCCCACTTCTCACACACACAACCAAAGTGCACGGCACCTTCACCCCCCCCCCCCATGTGTCATGACAAAATGCCGTCCCGGGCGCCCGTGCCCAAAACCGCTACTGCTCACATTCTTCACATTCTTAAGATTTCACAATCTGCTATATAGCATTTTATATCATCTTGATGTTGAGGTTGGTTGAAAACCACTGCTAAACAAAGTGCCTTTGGTGCTCATTAAATAATAAATAGTGATGTTTCTGTAGTGAATAGTTGTGCTGTCTTACTTTTTGTGGGGCAGAATCCCCACTTTCTGTCCGTGTCGTAATCTTTTACTGTGGCACACCACAGCCGACCATCTCTCCTGCCATCCACAGTGCAGTCAGCGTACCACTGGTCACCATACTTAAAAGGGAAATGGCATGGCATCCCATCTGAATTACCACCTATAGTAGTCATCTCTGCAGAACATAAAGAAATGACATTAGGGGTTTATGTGAACTGGAAAACGTAAATGGCTAAGAAAGCAAAAGTATTTCACATATTTTAACATTTAACATGTTGGCAGCCATAAGATTTGAATGGCTGTTCAAATTTGCTCTCTGTTAGGTCAGGTGGACGTTTGGTTGTACCTTGATATCCACGGGAACACAAATTTTCTTTGGTCCCATAAATCAGCCAGTGACTCCAAACACCTGATCCTTTATACAACATCACATTTGGCTGATCATAATTTCCATAATTCAGGTGCAGTGGATATCCCTTCAAACCAAACAAGGTCTCCTCCTTACATTCCCAGGTTTGTCCAGGGTCAGATTCATTGCAGGGCTGAAGGTTAACTTTGGCCCAGTCTTCAATCTTCTCGGCCCCCAAACAGAGACTAAAAGCGAGGCTGATGATTCGTGAAGAGGAAATCCATCGGAAACGCTGAGCTTTGAAAGACGCATCGCATGGCGCAGCCAGCACTACAGTAGCACTCACAGCATACACACATTTGTTGTGATCCTCGTTGTAGATGAGGAAGGTACCATCTGACTCTATGGAAAATAATAACAGACACTGTAATAGGCAGCACATATCATAAAAGTATAAAGTTTACTTATAAACAAAATAGGAGAACGTCAAGGTTACTAAATGTAACTAAGGTTTCCAAAGTGGGAACAAGTGTGGAATGGTTTCTATTAATCAGAATATAAATTAATCAAGTATAATCAATGTGAATATAGCCATTCATGTGAACAGATTATTCAGCCATTATAAACATGCATCTGACTGTGTGCAGAGGCCTGTGTAGGAATAGAATGTGCTCAGAGTTTCCTGTTTTTACACTAGAGAAAATATAAGGTGAGGCCACTCATTTCCTATTCACTGCTTAAAAACAACAGACAGGCAAAAAATATTTGATAAATAATAGTGACATATATGGAATGTATTAGCCACGTCTTGGTAGATCATAAGTGAGTACAAACACAAACACAGTTGCTTTGCAAACCGACTCTGCTTTGTATCTCTGATAATAAAGTCTATCATTTGGCAGTGAGAGTGACAGAAGCCGCAACACAACATTCTGCGTCAATCCTAACGGTTGAAAATGGACAAACCCATCGATTGGGTTAAATGTTTGCCAAACCTTTTATTTAACTCAACTATTGTTTAAAAATTACTATATGGCTGGCTTAAAATGAACCCAAAATAGGTTGGGAATATAAAATCAGACACATAATTACTAGAGGCAACAATAATAATGAATTACTGATAATTATTAATAATGCTCATTTATTAAACTTACAGTACTAATACATATCAATTACTGTATTGCTTGCTTATATTGAACTCAAAGTTGAAAATTAACATTTATTAATTCTGTATGTTTACTAAATGAGCATTATTAATAATTTTTAACCCAACTTGGATTGTTTCTAACCCAGCATTTTTTAGAGTTTATTAGAACTATATTATATTCTATACTTTTATTAATTCTTTTGAGAAACCATGAGAAAAAGACTGAGAGTCAATGTTCAGAAATTATTATTATGATTTGAGCTATTCTGTATCTGTGTTTTGCAGTCTATTTGTTGTAAAATTTGTTTATTTTTAATTATTAAAAAATGCCATTATTTTATTTGAAAAAGTTAATAATGGTATTTTATTGACAACATATTTTAGTTTGTCTTGTATAGTATTTTAATATATCAGAGAACATTTTATCTGTCATATGATCATGTTAATGTGCCTCTCACATGTTACTCATTTCACTTCCGTTCTTTCGGGGTAAATCAAGAAAAAAAGTATATACTGTATTAATGAAATAAAAACACATAATTGTACTAGACATGTGAAATTAAAGTGGTAAAAAAAAAAAAATACTCTGAACCCCAAGTGGATTTACACAAACTGAGACAGTCAAAAAGTGTTCGTACCCGCTCGCCCCTTATCATAGTTTCTCTACCCAATGGAATAATACATATATGAGATATTATTTGCGTTAAACAATTGATTAAAATGAAGGTGTTTTATACAATCATACTGAATTAATTCTTATTTATAATTTACCAATTGATCCGATCCGATATTCAATGGTATAAAATGCAATCTTTACAAACACACAGCAAAAAAATGATGTCCTTACAGAGAGTTAAAGAAATATAATTCACTTACTGAAAGCTGACCAAAGGACCAATAAAAGGATGTAAAACAGGTTCATGCTGTCACAGATTAGAGAGCTACAGCTTTCTGAGACACGCGTGAGACAGTCACACTGACTTCCTCTGTCACTCTGGCACGGTGGTGTCAGGAGCACAACCTCTCCCTCAACGTCAGCAAGACCAAGGAGCTGGTGGTCGACTTCAGGAGGAATGAGAGAGAACACCGCCCCATCACCATCGATGGAGCACCGGTGGAGAGAGTCAGCAGCTTCAAGTTCCTCGGTGTCCACATCACAGAGGAACTCTCATGGTCCGTCCACTCCGAGGCCGTTGTGAAGAAGGCTCATCAGCGCCTTTTCTTCCTGCGACGGCTGAGGAGGTTTGGAATGAACCGCCACATCCTCACACGCTTCTACACCTGCACCATCGAGAGCCTGCTGACTGGCTGCATCACCACCTGGTACGGCAACAGTACCGCCCGCAGCCGCAAGGCCCTGCAAAGGGTAGTGCGCACGGCCAGCTGCATCATCGGAGGTGAGCTTCCCTCCCTCCAGGACATTTACGCCAGGCGGTGTGTGAAGAGAGCTCAGAGGATCATCAGAGACTCTAGCCACCCGAACCATGGGCTGCTCTCACTGCTGCCATCAGGCAGACGGTACCGCAGCATCAGAACACGCACCAGCCGACTCCAGAACAGCTTCTTCCCACAAGCAATCAGACTACTTAACTCCTGATCCATCAGGATCATAACACACTCTGGACAGAATATCACTCAGCACAACCCACTGTAGATACACACACATTATATACACATTTATTTATCATACAGCATCTATTGCACTTTGGATTTCAATTTTTCAATCTGTGAATAATATTTTATACTATACATTGTATATTATTATTACTATTATAGCGTAATGTATATTGTTTAGTGTATGTTTAGTGTATATTGTTTAAAGTATATGTATATTGTAAGTATGTGTATATTGTTTAAAGCTGTGAGAACTACACTCACATTGTGTAAATTATTTATTGTTTATTGTAGTGTATACTGTGCTGTGAGTAATTGTGGGCGCATCAGATGTGTAATCTGATGCTGCTTTAAATGTTGTACATGTCATGTCATGACTACCATGTTGCTCGGAACTGCACCAAAGAATTTCACCTACTGTTGCACTTGTGCATACGGCTGTGTGACAATAAAGTGATTTGATTTGATTTGATTTGATTCATTACTAGAAAAATAAGAGTGTAAAGATGATGCGCTTCTCAAGAGATATTAATATTGTTTGCCAACTAAAGCTGACATAATGTCCGTTTCCAATTTAAGGAAAATAACATTAACAATAGAACGATAGATGCACTGAGAATTAAAAGACAATTTCAAAATAGTGTTTATAATTTAAATATGCACACACAATATCTGATAAAGCTCTTCACAGTTTATATATAGTTACTTGCACATTTCTTTGTAGTGATCTGGAACCATCAGCTCTGACCACAAGCTTACAGATGTATATTTTTAGGGACTGTCTGTCTTAAAACTTAGGCCTTTATCTAGGTCGTGTGAATATGCCACATTTACTGCAGCAGCTGATGCCACAATGAACCACAACAGCCACGTCCACGAGATCATTTAAGTTTAGATGAATTTCAGGCCATAGGATGTCATAGGTCACTTTCAAATGAGTGTGAGGTTATCATTTGCGGCTCAAAATTGTGTAAGTGTAAGGATGGGTTTTGCTGCTAAGACAAAAGCTGAGATCCAAACCCCAGCAATAGAACAATAAAAGTCACTAATCTTGAGAGAAGATCTCACAGAAACTGTGGGACATCACCCTAATCAACCCCCCCCCCCCCCCCCCAATGATGTATACCAACAATGATGTATCTTGTGAATCTATTGTTTTATCCCTTTCCCTGCAGTCACTGGGAGTATTAGAAAGGTTGAAAACTAATGAGAATTCTCCTTTTTAAGTGGTCTCTTCGAAGATATCTGATCCTCTCCCCCAAAACCAGGTGTTTGTGTTGCAAATATTTACAAATATTTGTTCTAGTTGGAGTATATAAGGAAGGGTAACAGAGCTGCCATTTGGGAACCTGCCGCCAGAACCCCCCATGTGGTGCTGTGTGAGTGTCTTTGAGACACTCCTGTGTCTTTAGTGTCTCAGACATGATGACTCTTTGAAATTATTTTCATATTACTTTGCGATTGTCTTTATGTTTTTACTAGTGGTGGGCCGTTATCGGCGTTAACGTGAGACTCTTATCGGGCGATAAAAAAAATATTGCCGTTAATCTATTCTCAAAGTTGGGTTGGGAGCTGGGTCTATACTACACAAGCTATGATGACTTTCAAGTTGATATTTTAGCGCTGATGTACACCGAGCCGAATTGCACTGTAGGGGCGAGAGAACGAGTCTTCGAAGCTGTGTGTATGCCTACTAGTGTTGTCAAAAATATCAATATTTCGCTATGTATCGATACTGAAATATCTGAAACGATACGATACTCATTTTCTACAGTATTGATATCAGCTGCGCTCTCCTCTCCTCTCCAGCGAGTGACCCGCACCGCCTCCTCTCATTCAGTCCGGTTAATCTCTGAACATGGCTGCTGGATTTTTCCTCATGACAGCGTTTTAGTATTGATGTGACCGGTCTGAGTTTCGCGTGGGGTTGCACATAACGTTAATTCTACTAATTCCCGCAGATTTCGTGCTCGCATCTGAAGCGCACACACACATACCGTAATAAAGCCGCCTCTGACATACAAGTGCAAAAATGAGCTCCTTTTTCCAGCTTATTAATGGTAAAATACACTCAAAAATGTCTCAATGCCCATCTTGGTGAGTTTTAACGTAAAAACAGTTGTAACCAGAAACCAGCTCACAGGAACAGTGTTTGGATATGCGTGTGTCAGGTCTTAAAGGGACAGAAGTTATTTATTATTCAAACTACAAAAAGACAAACGATCACTTACGAGCACACATATTCTGAATGCCTTCGGCAGAATTCAAATGAGCCATTTTAATCTAGATTAAACAGCATCGTTTTTAAAGTACAGAACTGGCATCGGGCATCGATCGGTTTTGATTAGCATTGCCTGACTAATACTTACCCTCTTAATTCCTATGGAAGCAGTAAAGGTGTACTTAGTTTTTCACATGTCTTCTGCATTTTTGTTTTGGTTAAATAAATAATGACACTGTGTAAATGTCATGTGTTGATGTTCATCTGAAGTTGTATTTACCTCATTTTAAGACCTGCCAAGGACCAGATGATTTTTTATTATTATGGTTAGTTGGTGTACTTTCTTTTTCACATGACTGCATGCTGTACAGTTGTGTTCAGATATAGACTGTACACATGCAGATTTAGTTTGGGCTTGTTGTATTTCTGTAGGATGTTTTTTAACTGTTTTCCTCTTTCTTTTGAGCTTTCGTTCACAGAACAAAATATGTTTATGAGTGAAGCATAGAGTATAGAGGATTCAGATGAGTATGGCAGGATTAAACCACCCCTACTGGATCTAGTTAGAAAACAGAACTAGCACACGTTTGTCATATTAATTTCCCAGTTCCTAAAAAAAAAACATTGCCACCTTGTACCTTTTTTATGCATGTATTAGTTTATTGTAATTAGCATCTGCAATTCACATTTTCTAGTATGTCTTTTCGTGCAAGTAATCATCATATAAGAAATATGTGTGTGATATAACATAAGCTACTGCCCTCTGCTGGATGTAGACAGAAATGAAAGCTACAGCAATAAGTGAAGCATTTATTCTTATATTCAACCATTTAGCAAACATTTTTATCTAAACATACAAATGAGGAATATTACAGCATAAACAATTCATTCTAATGAGAAAGCAACTAAATAACTGCCCTGCACAGTTCTAGATGTGCATCATCACGCACAATGTAAAAGAACAAAAATAACACAATGTAATATAAATTTATGTATACATTCCAAAAAAAAAACAAGAAAACAAAAGCTTAACTGAATAATCACTTATATTTTTACAGTAAAAGTTTGGGTAACACTCATTTATTAAGTAAGTGCATTAACTAACATAAATTAATAATGATAAATATATTTGCACAGCATGTATTAACCTTTGTTAATGTTAGTTAATAATAATGTTCATTTAGTTCATAGTGCATTATCTAATGTTAACAGATACAATTTTGGATTTTAATAATGTATTAGTAAATGTTGAGATTAACAATACCTAAGATTAATAAATGCTGTAGAAATGTAGTTCATTATTGGTTCATGTTAACTAGTTAAAGTTAAAGGTCCCATGTCATGAAAATTTCATTTTAACATTAATATGAGTTCCCCTAGCCTGTATATGGTCCCCAAGTGGCTAGAAATTTCGATAGGTGTAAACCGAGTTCTGTGTGTCCTGCTCTGCCTTTGAGAAAATGAAACCTCAGACGAGCCGATCTGGAATCTTCCCTGTATGTCGTCAAACGGGGAACGGTCACCTCCCCTTCCTCTGCTTTGCCCGCCCAGAGAATTTGGAGAAAATGGATTCCGTTTTTTCCCGTTCCGTTCTTGATGCCCTAAGCGTAATGCATCAGTGAATCAAGCCAGTGACTAAAATGATCAACTTCACATCGTTTCTGTTAGTAGCCTGAAACAAATCCAAGAAATCAAAGATCACTGTCTTTATAATGTTCGGATCTGTCAATCACACGTCGCGAGTGTATCTGCACACTTGCCCAAACTGCCGTTATAATGAATGACACTGTTATGCTGCACAAAGCCCTTACTGGATTCATGTCGATATAGTGTTTATTGTTAGTTGTGGTCAAAGCATTTTGTGAGAGAAATAACGCTGCATTCATGTGATCAACAGACTGTCTGTACTCAATGCTCATCACTGCAGCCGTTCATGTGATGGGAAAAGATCGAAAAATAATGCTATAATCCACACTTTGACGATTCGTTCATCTCAACAGCTGTGATGGTAAAAAAACGTAGTAAAAGTATTCGAGAGGGTTACACATGTTATAAAGTTCGTAGAATAAGGAGGAAGACCACAGGATGACTGGGACTCGTGTTTATTCAGAACTCTCAGATACAAACAAAATATCAACAACTCAGTACAATATAACTTTCTCAGCAATCTTTCTCCAGCTCTCAAGTCTTTCTGGTCCACGAGTGCCCAGTCCGTCTCTCTCTGGACTGGTAGTGTTTGCAGAGTCAGTGCCTCGCTAAACCACGCCCCCTCCGCCATAATCTAATACTCATTTCAAATGCAAAGATGTCAGCCAATCACAACAGTGGGCGTTTTCACTGAAGTCTCACAGCAGACACGCCCCTTGAAACAGAGCATTCAGCCAGAGGGCTAATATCAGGATAGATTATGATTATTATAGAGATTATTATCTAAATTATGACATTTTGTGATGTAAAAAACATACTAACAATATAAGTACACCTCAGGAAACATTATAAAATAATAAAATGCCATGGGACCTTTAACAAATGAAACCTTATTATAGCATGTGACCAAAGTTTGTTTCTCCTCTTTAGTCCTGCTCTTCTCTCTTCAGAAAGTCTTCTGGTTATTTACGCATCCGTGTAGTCGTTGCCCGTATCAGTTGTTGTGGTGTTGATGGAGTCTGTGTTAACAAAAGTGTACAAAAGTGAAAGAACACCGCCAGAGACGACAGAGCGGGCTTTGTCAAGGGAAAGACACGGGGCTAGCCGATTAGGGTAGCTGGTACTTTGGAGGATACACACATGGGGTTGCCGTGAGGGAACCGCTACATATGGAACCCAGCCTACACACTCGTTCCACAAGCATACGGGTGCAGGCCTGGCGTCAGACGGCCGCAAAGTCTGGCATCGAAGGGGTGACGGAGGAGCTCGACAGGGTTAGCTGTTCCCAGGTAACACAACTTGAGACAATAGACACATTTATCCAGCCCAGAGGGCAGGAGTGGCATTGCAAGCTGACACTTAGAACGGGCACTTAGCGCTACTGGCCCCTGGGGGTGAGAATGCGAGAAGATACCGTCTCTACACGGAGGCTATAGAATCTAGCGAACGTGTTAGGTGTCGCCCAGCCCACAGCTCTACATATATCTGTCAGCGAGGCGCCTTGAGTCAGCGCCCAGGAGGAAGCAACACTCCTTGTTGAGTGTGCTTGCAACCCGAACGGGCAAGGGACGTCTTGGGACTGGTAAGCCAAGACGATGGCATCCACTATCCAGTGGGCTAACCTCTGCTTGGAGACAGCCTTTCCCTTCTGCTGGCCGCCGCAACAGACGAAGAGTTGCTCTCTGGTCCTAAAGCTTTGAGTCCGGTCTATGTAAGAGCGAAGAGCGTGGACGGGACATAACAAAGTTAGGGTAGGGTCTGCCTCCTCCGAAGGCAGCACTTGCAGGTTCATCACCTGGTCCCGGAAGGGAGTGGTAGGAACCTTGGGCACATATCCAGGCCCGAATTCTAGGCACGATTCGTTGACCGAAAGTGCATGCAGGTCCCCTACCCTCTTGATAAAGGCCAATGCGGTCAGGAGAACTGTCTGCAGGATGTCTTTGACAGGATTTTAAGCTCTATGGACTGCAAAGGCTCAAAGGGAGGGCTCTGAAGTGCTCTGTGTCCGGTTGAGCACACCTGGGATGTGAATGGCACGAAGCGACCTCAGATGCTTCTGACTCCAAAGGAGGAGGTGGCAGGCGAGTTGGAACATGCAAAGGTAGCGTAGACCACCCTGACGGTTGATGTACGCAATGGCCACAGTGCTGTCCATACAGACCAGTACATGCCTGCCACGTAGCGGCCCCTTGAGTCGGCGCAGTGCCAGATGTACCGCAAACAACTCGAGGCAATTGAGGTTCCGTCAACACCCCCGAAACTGCATGTCCGTTGTACGTTGCCCCCCAGCCTGTGGACGAGTCACCCGTGAAGATTTGAGCTTCTTGTAAGGCATCTTTAGCAGCCAAAATAGATGATTGAGCCAGTAATGAAATTAAATCAATATAAAGCATTTTGAGATGCTCTGAGCATATTGTGTTTGCACTTTCATTATTTTCATTATGATCTGACTGTGAGTAACTGGTGGAACACACACCTTTAGCTTTGCTCCTGATGGTGGTCACGATCACTGCCACAGTCATGAGGACGAGAACAACAGCAATGGAGGAGGAAAAGCAGATGTAGAATAAAGAAACTCCTTCCTCATGATGATCCATAAGTTTAGGCTTTTATGCATTGAAATATACAGTCTCAGACAGACACATACAAAGATCAGCTGTATACTGTACAGCTAATTATACATCCCAAACATCAGCAGATGAGGAAGAAAGAAAAGTAGAGAGAGGAAGAGGGGAAACAATTTAATACAAAAAATACCACTACAAATGAGCAGTGTTTGGCACATTTATGGAGTTTTAAATGGTTCATTTTACAGTTTTAAATGGTTATATAATCACTGTTTTCACTACATTAGTTTGAATCACTACATTTTAGTGATGAGAAATATTTGCAATACATTTAGTCATGGATTAATATCATTTAAAATGTTCGAAAGTTTTTTTTTCTTTCAAATGATTGAATTTTGTATGTGTTTATCTTTTCCAAAGTTTAATAAATCTGACACTGATGGCACAGTGCTCTGTTTTAAGTCTTTTTTTTTTTCAACCAAAAATGCTTTGTGCTGGTTAGGGGATACTTGGCTGAAAAAATATTTCACAGGGGGTACATCACTGAAAAAAGGTTGAGAACCACTGAATTAGCATATCCGTGACGTCATCACATCGGTTGCATTCTGCCTGCCTAATGTGTGTTCTCTCCTAATCCGTGTATTTAAATATAATAATATAATATAGCCAAATGTCCAATAAAGCTGTTGTCATTCTTTGACAGACAACAGAACCAGTATGATATAGTGAATGACTATATTTGTTTTATGTATGCAAATTAGTCTGTATGAATGTAATAAGTCAGGACCCCCCTATCTGAGGGCCCCCCCCTATATTTTTCTCTTTAATATAGACAATGCTGAGTTATTAATAAATTAGCAGTGACAAAAAATGATGATAAACGATGTATTTTTCCTTAAGTCTGATATTTGAGTGATTATTGTTTGGTAGCTTGTTGTAAGTCACCCACTGCAACAAACACGGCGATAAGCCCATGTGTGAACTGATAGGCTAATACTGTAAATCTACAGCGGTGTTGGGTTTTGCTCAGTACTATGTGGAAGAAGATCATTTAATACCTATATTACCGTGTAGTGAACCTGTGATAACTCACACAAGTAATGCTTTGTGTTGTTGGCCAGATAAAATGACAGAGAATAGAAAAACGGACATCATTTTTCAGTGCACCAAAACTTTAACCATATTTTCCTTTTTTGAAGTGATTTCAATCATATTTCAAGCAATTTAAAACCATCATGGCGAACTGTGCATCTGAAATGTCAGATCAGGAAATAATCCATTCATTTATTAGCTTTAATATATCGGCCACATTTTCATAGTGATATGGTGTCTGATATATTGTGCATCCCTATTAAAAAGAAAACGTTTGATGACATGATTCTTTCTCAACACTCATTTTATTATAGTGGTTAATTATGACAATATAAAACTGTTTTATTAATCTAAGAGAGGATTAGTAATTCACATGTGGTCATATTGAGTCAGATGACATATAAAATGTTACAAATATCGATATAAACAGAAGCTGTGTAATCAATGATCCATTGTTTTGTATATTTTCCTATACGTCCCAGAATGATTACATTTCTTCATGCTAATGGATATACAGTGTTTATATTGTTCTTCTGCTGTATGTCAGAGGTCACATCACAGAACAGCAGCAGGTGGCAGGGTAGTCCTCAGCGTTCACTTCAAACTCATTTCCATACACATAGTACACATGGGATTTTCCTTTCCACATGTAGCTGACTTTGGTGATGGGGATGAGCTCAATGGTCTGCCTCTGGAACAGGACAGATGAGAATGACAGATTTAAGATGAAGCATGTCTCTAGTTACAGACAAACTGCAATCGTATTGTAAAGTTTGTGCATACATTTTTTTTAGTATTAAAACATACAAATTATTAGGGCTGGGTAAAAAACATTCTGATTTCTCGATTTTTACGAACCGGTATCGATTCTTAAATCCCAAGAATCGATTAGTCATCCTGTTTTCAGTTGATGAATAAACGGAGCATTGTAGCTCCTCCCATCCAATAAATCATAATAATATTTGTGCTTTGTTAGTATTAGGGATGCAACAATACGGTTAGTCCACGGTTCAATACATATAGAAATATGATTATGAAATTGTAAAGTTAATTGTACTTTTTTTTAAACATCATTGAGTGTAAGTGTTTGCATACAAATCAGTTAATTTTGAATATATATATATATATATATATATATATATATATATATAAAAAATATAATAATTTTAAATTATAATATTATACTACTAATGTAATTCTGACATAAACTGACTCCCATAGTTTACAGCATTATGAGATTTGTTTTCTTTGAGAAAATTTCCTGATATATATCCAAAATAATCGATATTGAATCGAATCGGACCGGAATTGCAAGCTTGTGAATCGAAATCGAAACAAATTGTGAAGTTTGTGTCAATACCCAGCCCTACAAATTACAGAAATTCTGAATAAAAATATAAAAAGCACACAAAGCTGTACCTGCTGTAATATGCGGGAGGTTTTGGCGTATTTCGCCTGATGGTCTCTTACTAAGCGCTCAGACGCTTGTGCAACAGAAGCATCAGGGAAGCCCATCACTGGATACACCTACAGTGAACACACACACACACACACACACACACACACACACACACACACACACACACACACACACACACACACACACACACACACACACACACACACACAGCTGATGAACTTTCTTTGCTCTTTCTTTTTACTGCTCATCATATGTACAGTCTGTTCTTACCATATAATGGGCGTCTTTGAAGAGCTCCTTCCCTGAAACCTTCTCCAGCTTTTCCACTCGTAGTCCACTCGAATCCTGCGCTACATGATCATCCTTCTCAATGCTCCTGAAACAGAAGAATAGCAGCTGTCAGAATGAGACAGCTCACACTTCTGAAAACCATTAAATAATCAATAACATAAGTCCTATTCGGTCTGTAATTGTTTCTCACGTGGACGTCCGTAAAAATAAATGTTCATCTCAGTGATAAACTCGTGCGTTGGGATGTGATTTATTCACGGTGGAGGAGAGTTTTGTGATCCTGCGCTCCTGCTCATGTGCTCAATAACATGATTGACTGCTGTAAATAACATGTCATATGCTTGGCATAATCAGAATTGCATGTAATAATAGGAAAATAATATCCTAATTATCATTGAATTATTTAAATCTGTTTAAAAATAGGAAGATATAGACGCACATTATAGTTCAAATGGTTTTCTGTCTTGTATTTTATCTCAAAATAAAGGATGTGATTTTATTCCACATGGAAATGAGCAGGAATAAGTGAACGCAGCCTCTTGTTTACATGAGGTGATCATAATGCTGTGGTTATTAACAGATATAATTGCTGCCGTAATAACGGCCCGTTTCAAATGTTCACATGCTTTTCTTTTTTGAGCGGTGATGAAATATATTGCTCTTGTAAATACTCACCAGCATTTCAGTAATAAAAGTCTAGATCTTTAAAATGCTTCCAAATTAACCGTACGGTGGTCTGCAGGGGTCAAAAAGGATTTAAACTGTGAATTTTGATGTGGATTCAGATGGTAAATAAATCACCACACAACCTTGTGTTTGTCTAAAAACAGTAGGTCATTTGGCCGGGGATTTTTACATGGGTGGTGAGAGAAAAACACTGCCATTCTGGATTCAGACGGCAATAAAATCACCGACTAGCCCCTGACAATGATGAACATACATCACGACCCCACGAGAAACAATAACCGTCCCAATAGGGCTAAAGACTTAATATACGTTTAAAAAAAAAGACTTGAATGTAAAGGTTTTAATGTAAAAGTATTGAGTATCAATCAGAAAAATCAACAAACTGCATGATATATGTCTAACACAAACAATGAAGAGTGTGTTAACCCAAAGACTAGAAGACTATTCACTCCTATTTCTTACGAATGGGAGAAACTCCAATGTGTAATATGGCAGAATATGTGCCGTCTTCTAAATAAAAGAGCCAATTGCTGATTGGTAAAGTTACTGGGCCTCATTCATGAAACACGACCGGAACACATTTTTGTGTAAATCATTCGTAAAGCCGGTCTGATGTTAATTTTTTAGATTCATGAAAATGTTTGTATTTTCAAACTGTTAGTTGGTATTTACACCTGCTCCCTATCACATGTAAATTGTACTTATAACATTTGAACGTTTTGTGTTCTTTTAGGCGAACTGATGGCACTGCATTTGATGCCTTATGTAGCGTAATAATATTTCACAAGTTTGTTTGCCCTTTTTTGGGGAAGTCGTAGCCTAATGGTTAGAGAGTCAAACTAGTAGCCTGAAGGTTGTGGGTTTGATTCTCAATACTGGCAGGAAATGACTGAGGTTCCCTTGAGCAAGGCACCTAACCCTCAATCGCTCCCGGGGTGGCACAGCAAAATGGCTGCCCAGCGTGTCCACAGTTTGCAGTCAGTGTTGCCAGATTGGACGGGGTCCCGCCCAATTAGTTTGGGTTTGGGCGGGTGGACAAAATTTGGGGTCAGTTTTCAAAAATAAAATCAGAGTTATATTAAAAATGTCCTGGCTCTTCCAAGCTTTATAATGGCAGTGATTGGTTGTGTCGTTTATGAAGTCCATAAAAGTGCATCTATCCATCATATAACTGCTCCACACGGCTCCTGGGGTTAATAAAGGCCTTCTGAAGTGAAGTGGCGCGTATGTGTGAGAAAAATATCCATATTTAAAACTTTATAGACTAAAATAATTAACTTTCGGTGGATTGCCGTACACATCGATTTACGGTGAAAGAGTAACCCTTGACCCTTGAACCCTTGACGCATGCGTATTGACTAACGCAGAAGCGCAGAGGATAGAGCAAAACAAAACACCGGTCATGAATTAGAGTCTAAAACGAGAATTTTTAAAGAGAAAGGGCGGAGGACTTCGATATAAGAGAAGAGGGGCTTGAATTTGTTGCCCAGCTCTATCCACGAGACGCGTCAAAGCTTGAGATGCTCCTGTACATCACGTCACGGGTCACTCTTAGTGCAAGTCGACTTGTATACCGCTGACCGCCAGAAGCTAGTTATTTTAGTCTATAAAGTTTTAAATACGGATATTTTTCTTACCCAAATGCGCCACTTCGCTTCAGAAGGCCTTTATTAACCCCCGAAGCCGTGTGGAGCAGTTATATGATGGATATATGCACTTTTATGGACTTCATAAACAAAGCAACTATCACTGCCATTATAAAGCTTGGAAGAGCCAGGACATTTTTAATATAACTCTGATTGTGTTCGTCTGAAAGAAGAATGTCATACACGCCTCGGATGACTTGAGGGAGAGTAATTGGCGAACTATCCCTTTAAATCATGTAGATCATACCATTTAACATTGAGGTTGATGAAGACGATCAGCTGTCTCTTTCCATGGCAGGTCTCACACTGGCGGGAGCCGCTGCCGCTACATTGACTACAGCTGAAAGACACAAGACAACATGTAAACACTCGGAAAACACCAAACCACTCACTGAAGCTCCGGTAAGGATTTCATGAGAATTCAAACCATAGTAGCTAAAATCAAATATTTAAAGGGACAGTTCACCCAGAAATGAAAATTAGCCCATGATTTCTTCTCCCTCAAGTCATCCTAGGTGTGTATGACCTTCTTCTTCAGACGAACACAATCAAAGTTATATTAAAAATGTCCTGGCTCTTCCAAGCAAATTAAATTAACCTTGTGGAGCACTTTTATAATGGATGGATGCACTTTTTTGGTCTTCAAATTTTGGGCTTCCATTATAAAGCTTGGAAGAGCCAGGACATTTTTAATATAACTCTGATTGTGTTCGTCTCAAAGAAGAATGTCAAACACACCTCGGATGACTTGAGGGAGAGGAAATCATGGGCTAATTTTCATTTTTGGGTGAACTATCCCTTTAAATAATAAAATGAAATAAACATACTTTTCACGTCCGCGCCCATTGCAGTGTGTGCAGCGCTCATCAGAAGGACGGTTACCAGAACCATTACACACCCAACAGACTTTCTGCACATGGACAACAATAGAGGACGAATTATTTTACATCATATGAACTGAATGAAAACCATTGTGTGCACACATTTCCAACACAATTCAACTTCTCCAGGCACCACACAAAGGAATACTTTTACACAGTACAACTGACATACTTTCCCCTGTGAAAATACCTTTCGAGAACAAAGAAATTCATTGTTGAAATGGCACGCAGCTGGTTCAGTCTGTGCTAGTCAAAAATGACTTACGTTTCCAGCTCCTGAACAGGTGGTACAGGGGGATTTTCCCATTCCAAGACACACGTGACAGTTCTAGGGTACAAACAGAATTCAATGCTGTGAAATATGAATATAAGCATTACTGGGATGTTTAACAATAAGCACTTGTGCTTTTTATTATTCATCCCATTCATTTTTCCCATAGGGAGTTTTTTTAAAAGTCCAAGTAGCCATGAGGTGAATCACAACATTTGATTTGAAGCAAAAAATACTATTAAAAAGCAGGTACAAGACGAGGGAAAGAACTTCAATCCCATAAAGCCGTACGAATAACAATCAAATTAAATATGATGGATAAATATAAAACCAAAAGTTTAAAGGAACACTCCACTTTTTTAAAAAATAGGCTCATTTTCCGACTCCCCTAGAGTTGAACAGTTGAGTTTTACCGTTTTCGAATGCATTCAGCCGATCTCCGGGTCCGGCGGTAGCACTTTTAGCATAGCTTAGCATAGATCATTGAATCTGATTAGACCGTTAGCATCTCGTTCAAAAAATGACCAAAGAGTTTCGTTATTTTTCCTATTTAAAACTCGACTCTTCTGTAGTTACATCGTGTACTAAGACAGACGGAAAATGAAAAGTTGTGATGTTCTTGGCCGATATGGTTAGGAACTATACTCTCATTCCTGCATAATGATCAAGGGACAAAGGAAAATAGGCTAACTTCTGTCAACATAACCAACATGACAACAGGGAGCGTGCTGGGGACTATTCGCAGGCGCTGCGTAATATCATTAAATCGCAACTTTTCATTTTCCGTCGGTCTTAGTACACGATGTAAATACAGAAGAGTCGAGTTTTAAAGAGGAAAAATATGGAAACTCTTTGGTCATTTTTTGAGCGAGATGCTAACGGTCTAATCAGATTCAATGATCTATGCTAAGCTATGCTAAAAGTGATACCGCCAGACCCGGAGATCGGCTGAATGGATTTAAAAACGGTAAACTGTTCAACTCTAGGGGAGACGGAAAATGAGCCTATTTTCAAAAAAAGTGTTCCTTTAAAGATGTTGACTTTGTAAATAGAAACAATATGTTTAATTTTTATTGCACAATATTGCAAATATAGTCAAATAATTAAGTAGTTTGACTAATGTCATTCTCAGTGCCTCATGGGGCTGGGCGATTCTTTTGGTGAGATTTGAGATTTGGGTCAGAATAATGGGTAATGTAGTTCTTCACCAGGGAGTCTGCGGTTAACATGATTATTTAAAAAATAAGCTAATATTATGCAGGCTTGATAGCGCCAACAAATGCATATATCATCGATTAACAACCTCGTAGCTCACAGTAGGCCTGTCTTTAAAGGTTTATAAGTTATAATTTAAAATGCATTCCCTTATGGGAAAATAAATGGGATTCTTTTTACTTCTGGAACCCGATTGTTGCCCTCAATAATAGAGAGCAGAACAATTCAAATGGAAGGTCCTTGTGATTCTGTTGGCGTTTAAAGCAGAAATGCTCTGATTCAGTGTGTGTTGAACTCTCTAAGTTTGCTGGATCTTGTGGGTAAAGGTCAAACCTTGACTGAGGAAGTGTAGGGCACTCTAATGCTCTGCTTGTGCTCTTGAAAGAAGGCCGGTGGTTGAGCTGCAATCTGCCACGGTCCTGGAGCAGGTTGAACACCACCATCCACGGGCTGCCCTGAGAGAGAAGGACACACCGAGAATTAAACACTTCCATGTCTGAGGAGGTACTACAGCATAGGAGCCAAATATGTTGACATTTTACTTGGTTTTACCTGTTAACTGAAAAACTTAAATACGTATACATCTATGACCACGCTTGTATTTGACCTCACTTAGCGGAAGTTATGGCGGAGCTCAGAGATGATCACGTTCGTCTGATAAGAGGTAAAATAATAGCATAAATACTGCTCGGTTTCTCGCAGAAACTGATGGTTTGGCTAGATAAGACCCTTATTCATCGTCTGGTGTCGTCTAAAGCCCTTTGAAGCTGCACTGAAACTGTCATTTGGACCTTGAACCGTTTGGAGCCCATTGAAGTCCATTATATGGAGAAAAATCCTGGAATGTTTTCATCCAAAACCTTAATTTCTTTTCGACTGAAGAAGGAAAGACATGGACATCTTGGATGACATGGGGGTGAGGAAATTATCAGCAAAAGTTTATTTAAAAGTGAACTAATCCTTTAAATGGTTGTAATTCAAGAATGCTTTGGAATATAGACATAAGGCTGGTATTGTTCTAAAGAAGACATTTGGAAAATGTCTTCAAATTAAAAACGTTATAGAAGTTTAAGTTTATGAAAATGTAAAAATATATTATTTTACATAAAATATATATTTTACAAAACATGATTTGCTCTAAAACGGCAAGAAATTCAAAGCCAATATTATGAACAAGTTGTATTCCAAATTTTAGGTTGATATCTCAAAAAGTTGTATTTTGTTTGGGCGCAGTACCAAACCTTTTCACTAGATGACATCCAAGCTACATTACTGACCATATCCGCTTGTATAGAACAAGTTGAATAAAGTCGTTATTTAGATTTTTTTTTGCGCCCAAAAACTATTGTCGTCGCTTCGTAAAATTATTGTAGAGCCACTGTAGTGAGATGGACTTTGTAACAAAGTTTTTAGTGCCTTTTATGGGTCTTGAGAGTGTGAATGTACTGAATGCCAATGGAGGCCTTTCTCAGCCATCAGCTTTCAACAAAAATATCTTCATTTGTGCTCCGAAGATGAACGGAGGTCTTACGGGTGTCCAATGACATGAGGGTGAGTAATTAATGACATCATTTTTGGGTGAACTAACCCTTTAAGTGGGAGAATTTGCACAATAGGTGACGGCCTAAATACTTTTTTGCCTCACTGTAACAGGTTTAAAAATCTTTACAATGTGACCCGATGAATCTTCTTTGTCAGAGAAATTGAGTTTTTATCGTTCACGAGCCTCATCAAATGCAGCAAAATTTCACTGCTTTGCATCCACATGGAAGTGAACTCGCTAGATTTGCATATGCACGATCGGATTTACATCGTACATCCCTTTTTCCAGAGACAAATTTATGTGACCAAGTGCAAATCGAGCCAAAAGATTGATCGATTCGATCAAGGTGCATGAAGTGTAAACCGGCCCAGTATGGCTTCTGGGTACCTGCATAAGGCTCCTGACTCCACTCAGTAGATCTGGACTCTGTGAAGGTCTCCAAGCGATACTGAGAACAGAATAAGCAACACTTTATCCCATCCGCCACTAAGAACATCAACATTATGCATGTCTAAAAAAACTACTAGCTGCTACTTTTCTACGGATCCCCTAAAGCAGGGGTGTCCAATCCTGATCCTGGAGGGCCAATGTCCTGCAGAGTTTAGCTCCAACCCCAATTAAACACACCTGAACCAGCTAATCAAGGTCTTATTAGGCATACTAGAAACTTTCAGCAGGTGTGTTGAGGCAAGTTGGAGCTAAACTCTGCAGGACAGTGGCCCTCCAGGACCGAGTTTGGACACCCCTACCCTAAAGGGACATGTCGAATGCTAATTGATCCATGTTCCATGTCCACCATGTTCATTTAGGGCCTCTGTATTTTTCGACCCCACACTCTAGACTAAGAAAACGATGCTTATAATGAACAGGCCCGGTTCCAGAATCAAATCACTGAGGGTGCTTCTGAAATCACTGAGGGTGCTCTAGTAAATGTGCTCCACCATAGCAGTGTACAGTGAGAAATGTATGATTATTTATTTACTATTCACTTTTACCAATAATTGGATTTTCACCAATATTTTGCTACAAATGGTCTATTAATCTATTAGTCTGCCTTTACATTGCTTTAATGCGTTACTAGTATTTTAACACATCATCTCCCTGAGAACCAGAAAAAAAGGTTTTGTGAAGTTAGATTTTTTTTTTAGGTCATTACATTGTTTGGAGCATAAAAAAAAACTAATGGATATAAAAAACAAATCCTATGTTATATGCTAAATCATCTACTCTGTAGAGGACACCAGAACTATTTATTGAGAAAATGAACAATGGGATTTTTTTTTTCATTCACCAGTCAATTTTTATGCTTCAAGCTTTTTTTATCCAAACTTTGTTTAAAGATGATTCTCAATGTTATGAAAGATATAAAATAATAATTTGATATACCATTTTACTATGCAATATGTGTGCAAACATGGCCATATGCCATTCCCATTATATGCAATGCATCTATACACTGTATATAATTTGCATATTAATGTGTTTTGGGACAATATGTAAATGTAAAAATACGTGTAATAATATTTTCATAAGAATGTCTCATATTTCATAAGAATATCCAGACTTAAAACTGCATGTTGTCAGAGAAATTCGCTAAAATATCATCAAAACCTCTATTCTGGGTCTCAGGAGGATATTTCTGTCTCGTGCAGAGTGGCATTTATATTAAGATGTCACTTCCTAACTTTGCAGCATGCGATTGGCCATCGGTCCTCTTAGCAATAATAGTTTTATTACAGACTGTAGCCTCGACAGTGAGCCAAGATCGCTACGATCACTAAAATGCTGTTGCGTTGTCAGTTCATCGCGATCTCACAAAGCTCCGTTATAAAAATGAAGTTGTCAACAATAAATATCTTGCTTACATCGTGTCTTGTTAATGAGAGGTAATGCGAGCCTGCATTAACTCAGCACCCCCGTAGAACCGGGCCTGATAATGAAGATGATTTACTGTATGTCTCACCCTGTAAGTGTTGAAGGACTGCATGTTGGTTATAACTCCATCTTTGACGGGGGCAGAACTATAGCAGCACTTGCTGGAGACGTACGTTCCAAAAGCTTCACGTGCTCTCTCCTCTGTGATGGACGGTATACTGATATCAATGAGAAAAGATCAATATGTGGGTGACCTTTGCTCATGTTCAACAGGGTGTTGTACAATATTTGTCAATCTTTGTACTGGAAGACCCTAGCATGACACTTTTGAGGTGTTTTTCTAAGCGAACACACCCAATGTAGGTCAAAGTGCACACTAATGGGCTAATACGGTGAATCACTAGATGTGTTAGATAAAACTTTTTGAAGCCAATAACCCCCAAATATGATGATCCCCTTTTGAGAGGAATGTACACACAGATATATATTCATCTTCTATTATGCAAAGGAAAAAGTTTGATGTTATAAAAACATAATATTTGCTAAAATAAATCGGCTTCTTATTGTTACATATTGTTATTAAAAAGATTAGGCTATTACTTAAATAGTTTTAATGCATTTTTATTTTAAAAATTAAATTCTAATTTAATGGTATGGTAAATAAATTATAATGAGCAATTTCTAGGGCTTCACAATTTAGGAAAAATATAATTGTGATTTTTCTGATAAAAATTGTCATTGAAAATGCTTGTAGGGCGGCACAATTTGGCCCCATTTGATTAAT
Source organism: Romanogobio albipinnatus (assembly GCA_023566225.1). Lineage (NCBI taxonomy): Eukaryota > Metazoa > Chordata > Actinopteri > Cypriniformes > Gobionidae > Romanogobio > Romanogobio albipinnatus. The sequence continues at coordinate 51,113,752 of CM042253.1, forward strand.
TATAGATTAATTATTATTTATTAAAATATTAATTATAAATTACATTTTCTATGAATATATAATATTATTTTTAATACGATTATTACTAAATAAAAATATTAAACTAATTAACAAATATTACAACTGTGATCAAAAAATAAAAATAAAAACATTAGTAATTGGACAAACGTTTTTTGGTCCTGAGACTTCCACAGAAGATATGCATGTTTTAATATTTAGAGTACTTCTATTATTGATTGCTATCAGGATGGGAAGACAAAAAGTGTTTATGAAAAAATTCCCTACCCTACATTTAAAGGCTTAGTTCACCTAAAAATGATAATTCTGTTATTAATTCCTAAACCCTCATGTCGTCCCGTAAGACCTTCGTTCATCTTCACAACACAAATTAAGATATTTCTGATGAAATCCGAGAGGTTTCAGAACCAGGAAGCAACATCATTGCAACTTTCAGGGCCCAGAAAGGTAGTAAAACATTGTTAAAATAGTCCATGTGACTCCAGTGGTTCAGCCTTAAAATTTTATAAAGTGACGAGAATACCTTTTGTGTGCAAAACACAAACAAAAATAATGACGCAATGACATTACTGCCTATGGCTGTTTCAGAAACCTCTTGGAAATATCTTAATTTGTGTTCCCGGATGACATGAGGGTGAGGAATTAATAACAGAATTGTCATTTTTGGGTGAACTAACCCTTAAATCACAGCCTTTGAATTGTTAAACCACAGAGATAAAGGACACACCCAAACTGTGAGAAATGAAGAATTCCCATCTTTGTACGAAGGTCGCATATCGTAGGCCGGTAGTGTTAAAAGATTAATTGCATGTTTTCTGTATAAAGAAAAAGCTCTTACTGCCAGTCTGATGGGTTGGGGCCTTGTTCAGGCGCAGGCATCGGTACAGATGGCATTGGAGGAGGAAGATACCCACCTGTGAAAAGAAAGACACATCAGTAACAAAACTAGGGGCTTATTCATGTGTTTTTGTGCTCTGAACACTACAAGGTCTATCGGTGCATTTAAGTCCTCCTCAGAAGTTTGCATTTGAGTCAAAAAGTCGTAATTATGACGTAAAGAGCATTAAACTTCGGTCAGATTACGATAGTGATGTACCTTTTCTACAAAATGATGAATAAAGACTGCACATTAGGTTTGTTTTTGCGTTGATTAGACCGTTAGCATCTCGCTCAAAAATGACCAAAGAGTTTCGATACGTTTCCTATTTAAAATTTGACTCTTCTGTAGTTCCATCGTGTACTAAGAAAATGAAAAGTTGTGATTTTCTAGGCTGATATGTCTAGGAACTACAGGTGCTGGTCATATAATTAGAATATCATCAAACAGTTGATTTATTTCACTAATTCCATTCAAAAAGTGAAATGTGTATATTACATTAATTCATTACACACAGACTGATATATTTCAAATATTTATTTCTTTTAATTTTGATGATTATAACAGACAACTAATGAAAATCCCAAATTCAGTATCTCTGAAAATTAGAATATTGTGAAAAGGTTCAATATTGAAGACACCTGGTGCCACACTCTAATCAGCTAATCAACTCAAAACACCTGCAAATCCTTTAATGGTCTCTCAATCTAGTTCTGTAGGCCACACAATCCTGGGGAAGACTGCTGACTTGACAGTTGTCCAAAAGACGACCATTGACACCTTGCACAAGGAGGGCAAGACACAAAAGGTAATTGCAAAAAAGGCTGGCTGTTCACAGAGCTCTGTGTCCAAGCACATTAATAGAGAGGCGAAGGGAAGGAAAAGATGTGGTAGAAAAAAGGTGTACAAGCAATAGGGATAACCGCACCCTGGAGAGGATTGTGAAACAAAACCCATTCAAAAATGTGGGGGAGATTCACAAAGAGTGGACTGGAGCTGGAGTCAGTGCTTCAAGAACCACTACGCACAGACGTATGCAAGACATGGGTTTCAGCTGTCGCATTCCTTGTGTCAAGCCACTCTTGAACAACAGACAGCGTCAGAAGCGTCTCGCCTGGGCTAAAGACAAAAAGGAAAAAAGTCGTCCAAAGTTATGTTCTCTGATGAAAGTAAATTTTGCATTTCCTTTGGAAATCAGGGTCCCAGAGTCTGGAGGAAGAGAGGAGAGACACACAATCCACGTTGCTTGGGGTCCAGTGTAAAGTTTCCACAGTCAGTGATGGTTTGGGGTGCCATGTCATCTGCTGGTGTTGGTCCACTGTGTTTTCTGAGGTATAAAGGTCAACGCAGCCGTATACCAGGAAGTTTTAGAGAACTTCATGCTTCCTGCTGCTGACCAACTTTATGGAGATGCAGATTTCATCTTCCAACAGGACTTGGCTCCTGCACACAGTGCCAAAGCAACCAGTACCTGGTTTAAGGACCATGGTATCCCTGTTCTTAAATGGCCAGCAAACTCGCCTGACCTTAACTCCATAGAAAATCTATGGGGTATTGTGAAGAGGAAGATGCAATATGCCAGACCCAACAATGCAGAAGAGCTGAAGGCCACTATCAGAGCAACCTGGGCTCTCATAACACCTGAGCAGAGCCACAGACTGATCGACTCCATGCCACGCCGCATCACTGCAGTAATTCAGGCAAAAGGAGCCCCAACTAAGTATTGAGTGCTGGACATGCTCATACTTTTCAGTTGGCCAAGATTTCTAAAAATCTTTTCTTTGTATTAGAATATTACTTAAGACCAATTTTCAGAGATACTGAATTTGGGATTTTCCTTAGTTGTCTGTTATAATCATCAAAATAAAAAAAATAAACTTTTAAAATGTATCAGTCTGTGTGTAATGAAGGAATATAATATACAAGTTTCACTTTTTGAATGGAATTAGTGAAATAAATCAACTTTTTGATGATATTCTAATTATATGACCAGCACCTGTATACTCTCATTCCTGCGTAATAATCAAGAGCTTTGAGCCGTCCCATGAGTGCAGCGGCGCAATGATATTACACAGCTCTTGATTAATATGGAAAGTCTTTGGTCATTTTTTGAGCGAGATGCTAACGGTCTAATCAGATTCAATGATCTATGCTAAGCTATGCTAAAAGTGTTACCGCCAGACCCGGAGATCGGCTGAATGGATTTAAAAACGGTAAAACTCAACTGTTTAACTCTAGGGGAGATGGAAAATGAGCCTATATATAAAAATAAAAAAAAGTGGAGTGTTTCTTTAAGACTGGACATGCGCATTGACTGGACTAGCCTGAAAAATATAAGAGCATAAGACTTAGTTGCTGGTGACTTCGGCAGTTCAGCAGTTTCTAAGATTTCAGGAATCCCCCATTCAAATAGCCTTGGATGCCAGAAATATCTGCCCGGAGGTGTTGCAAATATGGCTGGCGACTTCCTTCGAAAAGGAATGCATGCTTCTTACCTCCTCCTCCGGCCACTGTTCCTTCATATCCAGGGACTGTATCGAACATGTTTGCTGGAGGAGCGGAAGGTCCATAGGTGCTCGTCATGGGTGGGGCAGCCATGACTGAAAGACATTCAAACAAACAAACCGGTTAGGGAAGTTGCTTGCTGGTTTAACACAACAAAGACATTTACTAACCATTGATAAAATTCTAGTCTATTCTGACTAAACGTAACGGTGACCTTATATTTTTTATACTATTTTTCATATTTTTATTCTTAGAATTTGTATTACTATGTTCTTGTTGTGTTTGTATTGTATATGTGCACTGGACGCTTCAGCACTAAGAAAGATTCCTTGTGTGTGCAAGCACACGTGGCAATAAAGCTCTTTCTGATTCTGATTAAACATGTGCACAGCTTTCTGAAATATTCAATAACAGTAGCCAGTGCTGCACTGTAAAAAATGCTTTTCTTACTTAGTATTTTTTGTCTTGTTTTCAGTCCAAATATCTTAATATTTTATCAATAGGGCGCCTTGCCAAATATTGGTAAATTAAGAAGCATTTACTAGACAAGCAAAAGTTTTTGTCTTATTTTGGGGGGAAATAACTCACAATTAAGGGAGTTTTTGCTTAAAATAAGATAAATAATCTGCCAATGGGGTAAGCAAAATAATCTTAATTCAAACAGAAAACAAGATTATTTTGCTTACCCCACTGGCAGATTATTTTGCTTATTTTAAGCAAAAACTCCCTTCATTTTGAGTTATTTCCCCCCAAAACAAGACAACGACTTTTCTAGTAAATACTTTTTTAATGTAAGATTGTTTAGATATTTGGACTGAAAACAAGACAAAAATACTAAGTAAGAAAAGCATTTTTTGCAGTGTGAAATATCTTGTAAAAACCTATAAATAGCCAGTTATTAATAGTCTTCAGCTGCTTAGCCAAAGAAGCTGTGTAGCTGCACCAAACAATACTTAGGGACTTACTTTTTAGATCTCGAAGAGCGGATTATAGTTGTTGTTAAGACTCCTGAAGTCAGTGTTTTTCTCGTGGTGAGCAGTGTGCATGCTAATGCCTATGGTGTCCAAGTCTCCTGTACATATAGTACAGGAATGCATGGCTTACGTCGGACACGGCTGCTATTGGATGGTGCTGAATGGAGGAGTGGGTGGATAATTACATTGTAAACTTGAAACTAGTCATGACTTGTGATGAATGTACCTTATAGTGGTGGTATCAGATCTGGTACTTCATATTCCATGGTATTAATATGTATTGAAGAGCACTTATATCACGATACTAGAAGAACCATGTTAGGGTATATCAACCCTTACGAAAATAAACCATGGTTACTACAAATAAAACCAAAAAAACATGGTTATTGTAGTAAAACCATGGTAACCTGGTTTTGCTTCTCTAACCATAGTTTAACCATGGTATTTGTGGTAAAACTGTAGTTATATAAATGGTATACAATTAGCCAAAAAACATGGTTACTACATTTTTACTACAATAAAACCATGGTTGATTTTCGTAAGGGAAAGAAATACCATACTCTTCGAAATACTACACATGAAATGCTACAAATTTGCCTTTGTCTTGTTTGTTTTGTTGTTGTTTATGGGTCAATGACAAATAAGGTTTTTAAGATAAACAAATAACTGTTTTAAAAAAACATGTGCATGTCCAAAAAATTTATGGTGTTGATTCATATTGGTTTTACAGACAGGCATTGACTTGGACACCTATACAAATGTTTGACCATGTGCTCAAGGTTATACACACACTTTTTAAATCAAATACACATTTTTATAATATCAACACATTTTCAAAGTTTTCCAGGGGTCATACCACCTGACATGATAAGTTGAATAAACTTCATCATTACTCAAAAATGTCAAATTATCTGATATTTATGGGAGAGGGACTAACATTGTTAGAGGGGTCCTCTGTGTGATGTCATATGCTGTCACATGGTTTTCTTAAAGGAACATTGCATAAAGTGGCATTTTTATGTCGGTGTCCCTGACATTTAACTTTTCAGATAAAAGTTAAAGTAATATAATAGTTTTTAAATAGGACGGATACACTATTTTCCCTCATTTATAAAGGAATTTAATGTAAAAATCATTTTACCTTTTTTTTATTAATTAAAAAGGTTTCTTATACAGGAAATATTGTAGATCAATTTGATATATGACGCATTTATTAAAATTCTTTTTAGGAAAATAATGAATTCAAACACAAACAAATACATGTCATTGACCCTTATATCTTGCTTTTTCTGAGCCTTTTTGTAAACAAATGTGTAATAGATAATTCAATATATGTGATTGGTTCCTTCTTATATGGTTATCTTTCTTGGGATAGCGGCTCGACTGTTCTTTGGGAGTCCTGTAAGAGTCATGTGTAGTTCCAGTAAAGGATTCCTACAAAGGTCCCACAGGAAAACGATTGCAAAAATCACGTGGGCCCCGCACAATGCATTCCTTCCAGATTTCCTGCAGGATTTTTTAAAAGGGCAGTGGGCTATACACTTGTTTAACAAGGCGAAGGGAAGGAACAAGTTCTTTCTACAATAAAACTGTGGTAACTTGATATAAATTCAGATTCAAAATTGCTTTATTGGCATGCATGTAAATCATACAATATGAACATAAATAATAATGCATATATGAACATAAATAATAATACATGAACATAAATAATAATGCATATATGAACATAAATAATAATACATGAACATAAATAATAATGCATATGAACATAAATAATAATACATATATGAACATAAATAATAATATTAATGATAATAATAATAAACATCAAAATAATAGAGGAAAATATAACATAACTTAAACTAACGTATATAACTAACACTGTTTTGAATATTTATTTTGTGAATTATGATTTCACAGTCTCAATAAAGAGACTGTGGTAGTGTGTGAGATGACTATAGTACTTGGAATTGTACAGCTAAGTTATATATTAACAAAAAGTCCAATACATTTTAATAAAAAGTAACTACCCTGTGTGTGTGTGTGTGTGTGTATGTGTGTGTGTGTGTTTTACATTTACAATAGTGGGAAGTAAACTGGAGTACCATGGTATTTATCGGAGTAAGTTACCATGGTAAAAATGTTTTTAAGTATAATTTACCAATGGTATTTTGCGTTTTGTAAGTAATATACTAGTGTGACATACGGTTTTTTATGGCACATATACACGAAGCGATACATTTACGTAAACATTTAACGTTAGAGTTGTTTTGAATACCACAGCACAGAGGCGTTTAGCGTAAACTCTGGTTACCATGGTAATAGTATCGCACTCTTTAAAAGGTAGTAGGAGCAGCGTAAGGACACGTAGGCTGAGAAATAGACTTACCTTGTTTTCAATGGCGGCCGTCGTAAAACGCTGTATAAAGCTCCTAAATCACTTATAATTTCCCACAACTAATGTTCTCTGAGTTGTTGTCTGCTGTAAATTCGTGTAAAAGTGTTTTTGTGCTGTGTTTCATCAACAGAAAGGTTAAAAAACACATTAAACAACAGTACCGCCCATTGAAGAGATGTAACGTTATGTTTATCCCCCACAGAAAGCAAAGATGGCGCTGCAGTGAATAAGGTCTATAGGTTGTGTATACATTACATTTGGGTGTAGTCGTGTAATCTGAGATTGCTTAAAAATCACAACACACTCTTACCTGGCACTGCTGGTGATCCATAAACTGGGTCAACTGCGCCGTAATTAACTCCATAGCCACTTCAGAATAAGTTTAATAAAGTCAATTTGCGCACTTTTTGAAACAGAAACTAAAATTAAGACACTATTGATCTTACCTCACGATCGGTCTCTCCATTTTGGAAACGCAGAAATAGGTCGAGTTCCTGAAATGTTTAACTGTTTCCTCTTGCTTTACTCATCATGTGATCGTGTTATTTCCCTAATTATTCCCTTATAAAGTGGACCAGAGGTCAACAATAGGCTATTGGTCAGTCTACACAGTAGTTCATTGTATATAACAATTAGCAAACCTTGCTATATTACGAAAATAAACCATGGTTTCACTACAAATAAAACAAAAAAAACCATGGTTATTGTAGTAAAACCATGGTAACATCAAATTAACCATTTGCTTCTCTAACCATAGTTTAACCATGGTATTTGTGGTAAAACTGTAGTTATATGGTATTCAATTAGCCAAAAAAACATGGTTATTATAGTAAAACCATGGTAACATCAAATTAACCATGGTTTTGCTTCTCTAACCATAGTTTAACCATGGTATTTGTGGTAAAACTGTGGTTATATGGTATTCAATTAGCCAAAAAAACATGGTTATTATAGTAAAACCATGGTAACATCAAATTAACCATGGTTTTGCTTCTCTAACCATATAGTTTAACCATGGTATTTGTGGTAAAACTGTAGTTATATGGTATTCAATTAGCCAAAAAACCATGGTTATTGTAGTAAAACCATGGTAACATCAAATTAACCATGGTTTTGCTTCTCTAACATGGTATTGGTGGTAAAACTGTAGTTATATGGTATTCAATTAGCCAAAAAAACCATGGTTATTGTAGTAAAACCATGGTAACATCAAATTAACCATGGTTTTGCTTCTCTAACCATAGTTTAACCATGGTATTTGTGGTAAAACTGTAGTTATATGGTATTCAATTAGCCAAAAAAACATGGTTATTGTAGTAAAACCATGGTAACATCAAATTAACAATGGTTTTGCTTCTCTAACCATAGTTTAACCATGGTATTTGTGGTAAAACTGTAGTTATATGGTATTCAATTAGCCAAAAAAACATGGTTATTATAGTTAAACCATGGTAACATCAAATTAACCATGGTTTTGCTTCTCTAACCATAGTTTAACCATGGTATTGGTGGTAAAACGATACTCGGTTACTTAACGTAACCTCGGTTCTCTCTAGAAGAGGGAACGAGTATTGCGTAAGTTCCTTACGCTACGGGAAAGTATTCTTTCTTCGAGATTTCTGAAAAACCCAAAATTATCCTTAATTTTGTAACATTGTCAACGCAGTGCGGCAGCCTGGCAGACCATAGCAGGCTATTCCAGCGTGCTATTGGCTGCTCTGCTGGCAACTGCAGCAGCCTATCGGTGAGCCCGCGTGACGTGGCGACCAATGAGGGCGCTTCGCGCCCACCTGGCTTCATTTGCCTACAGGTGGGGCGTGGCCACGTGTATATAAGCAGGGCTCACGGGCTGCATATTCGGTTTTCGTAGTTCTGAAGCGTAAAAGCCCGCGGGGCGCACGGCAAGGAACGCAATACTCGTTCCCTCTTCTAGAGAGAACCGAGGTTACGTTAAGTAACCGAGTATCGTTCTCTTACGAGAGGTTCTCTCGTATTGCGTAAGTTCCTTACGCTACGGGAACATATTGTCAACGCCGTGCGCGCCTCGCATACAGCATATGTATCCCAGGGAACCGGGGACCATAACACTGCTCGGTCAGGGTGGCCGGTAAGGAAAACGGGCCACCACATATACAGACACTTCATTCGAACTGACGGGTGGTTACGACGGGTGGTTACAACACCCTGTCCCATGAATGAGGGAACGGCACCTGCCGGTCTCCTTCAAATTCACCACACCTTGTCTCATGAATGAGGGAGCGGCAACGCCGGTCGCCTTCAAATTCACAATATCTTGTTATATGAGTGAGGTAACGGCACCGCCGGTCACCTTCAAACTCACAACAGCTCGTCTCGTAAATGAGGGAACGGCACCGCCGGTCTCCTTCAAATTCACAATATCTTGTTATATGAGTGAGGTAACGGCACCGCCGGTCACCTTCAAACTCACAACAGCTTGTCTCGTAAATGAGGGAACGGCACCGCCGGTCTCCTTCAAATTCACATGAGCCTAGTACCGAACTTACTACCAGTATGTGAGCTATGTCTGCGCAGAACCACTGGGCAGAACCAACAGCCCTATTGAACTGATAACACTTTCGCCTGTAAGGCAGGAACTTCCAGATTGTAAAATCTCACGAACGTAGACGGGGAGGCCCAGCCTGCCGCCATACAGATATCGTGGATGGAAATCCCTCTGGCCCAAGCCCACGAAGAGGCCATGCCTCTGGTGGAGTGTGCTCTGACACCTAGCGGGCACTGCAGGTGTTTGGAAGCGTATGCAGTTGCAATCGTGTCCACTATCCACCTGGACAGGGTCTGTTTCGAGGAGGCGAGACCTTTAGTGCGCCCACCAAACGAAACAAATAGCTGCTCAGAACGCCTGAAGGCGGCGGAGCGTGTGACATAAACCCTCAATGCCCTGACAGGGCAGAGGAAATTGCCACCGTCCCCCTCATCGGATGCTGGCAGAGCCGAGAGGGAGATAATCTGCGCCCTGAAGGGAGTGCCGATCGCTTTGGGGACATAACCATGCCTCGGTCTGAGAATGACCTTAGAGTCATTAGGACCGAACTCCATACACGTCGGGCTCACTGAGAGCGCGTGTAGATCCCCCACGCGTTTCACTGAAGCCAGAGCTATCAGAAACGCGTTTTTTAGCGAAAGGAACCTTGGTTCCACAGTCTCGAGCGGTTCAAAGGGATGAGCCTTCAGGGCCTCTAGGACCAAGGCCAGATCCCATATAGGAACCGACGGGGGCCGCGGGGGATTCATCCGTCTGGCTCCTCTGAGGAAACGGATGATGAGCTCGTTCCTTCCTAGCGTGCTACCTAGCGTCGTCTGAGCGAACGCTGCTATAGCCGCCACATACACTTTGAGCGTGGAAGGGGACCTGCCCCATTCCAAAAGCTCTTGGAGGAAGGAGAGCACCCGCTGGACCCCACATTGCTGTGGGTCCAATCCCTTGGAAACACACCACTCAGTGAACACCGACCACTTAGAACTATATAACCGCCTCGTCGAGGGGGCTCTAGAGTGTGAAATCGTGTTCATAACCCCTTCGGGCAGGTCAACGGGTATCCGTTGGTCACCCATACATGCAGAGACCATCGCTCTGGATGGGGATGCCAAACTGACCCTCCTGCTTGAGAGAGAAGGTCTGCTCTCAGCGGAACTGGCCAGGGGGGTGAGTGCGACAGCTTCACCAGCTCTGGGTACCAAATCTGGTTCTCCCAGCGCGGTGCTATAAGGAGCACCGGACGGCGCGTTTCCCTGATTTTCGCTATGACCTGGGGCAATAGGGAGATCGGCGGGAAAGCATACAGCGGGAGGCTGGGCCAAGTTTGGGACAGCGCATCCTCGCTTTTGGACAGAAACGTCGGGCAGCGGGCGTTCTCTTTTGTTGCAAAGAGGTCGAGCTCCGCTCTGCCGAACAGGCGCCATACCAGCTGGACTGTCTGGGGGTGCAGGGACCATTCTCCTGGGAGAATGAGGCCCCTGGACAGCTTGTCCGGGCCCACATTGAGGTGGCCCGGCACGTGCGCAGCTCTCAGCGAGCGCAGCGAGCTGTGTGCCCACACGAGCAGGCGTTCTGTCAGATTGCCCAGACCTCTGGACCTGACACCGCCCTGCCGGTTCACGTAGGACACCACTGTGGTGTTGTCCGACCGGACTAACACATGGTGTCCTCGTATAAGCGGGAGAAACTGCCTGAGCGCGTTCTCTACCGCTATCATCTCCAAACAGTTTATGTGTAGGAGTTTTTCCTCGCTCGACCAAAGGCCCAAGGCTGATCTGCCCTCGAAAACGGCGCCCCAACCCGTGGTGGAGGCGTCCGTCGAGATGACCTTGCGGTGTGAGATGGCTCCCATCGTCACTCCCCTCTGGTACCAGTCGGCTACTAACCAGGGCTCTAGGGCTGACACGCAGCCCTGAGTCACTGATCCTGAAGCCACCGGACGCCCAGGCTCTGTGAGGCACTCGGGCGTTTAACCAGCATTGCAGCGGGCGCATGCGCATTAAGCCCAGCTGGAGCACAGCTGCAGCTGAGGCCATACGTCCCAGCATCCTCTGAAAAAGCTTGAGAGGTGCGATTTTGCCCGGCCGGAAGTACGCAGCCATGCGCCGAACTTGGCGCGCGCGATGGGGTGACAGGCGGGCTGACATTGCCACAGTGTCCAGATTCAAACCCAGGAATGAGGTTGATTGCGTGGGCACTAATGAGCTCTTGGTCCAATTGACCGTGAGCCCTAGGCTGTCCAGATGGCTGAGCAGCATTGCCCTGTGGGCGAGGAGCTCGGCCTCCGACTGCGCCAGGATGAGCCAATCGTCCAGATAGTTCAATACTCGCATCCCTCGATTTCTCAGAGGAGCGAGGGCCGCGTCCATGCACTTCGTAAATGTACGGGGTGCTAGTGACAGGCCGAACGGAAGGACGGTGTATTGATAAGCCTGGCCGTCGAAGGCGAATCGTAAGAATGGCCTGTGACACGGCGTTATCTTGATTTGAAAATATGCATCTTTCAAATCTAGGGAGATTAGCCAGTCTCTCGGGCGAATATGCGCGAGGATCTGCTTGGTCGTGAGCATCTTGAACGATCTTTTCATAAGAGCTTTGTTCAGACGCCTCAGATCCAGAATCGGTCTGAGCGACCCATCCCTTTTTGGCACGAGAAAATACCGGCTGTAAAAACCTGACTCGCTCATAGAATGGGGAACCGGTTCTATAGCCCCTTTGCACAGCAGCGTGGCTATTTCTGCTCGAAGTAGATGTGCTACTTCCTCGCTCACTCTCGTCTCTGTACGCGCACAGAAGCGCGGAGGGCGGCGAGCGAACTGCAGAGTGTAGCCGTGCTTCACTGTTTTCAGCACCCATTCTGATACACCTGGAATGGCTTCCCACGCTCTCGCGTGCGCCACACGGGATAGAACGGCCTCCGGGCTCGAAACGCCGCGCTTCGCGGGTTTGACGGCCTGTATAGGAGGGGCGGGCGCAGTGCGCGCGCTCTCTGTGCTGTGGGCCAGCCGATCGCTCGCGATGGCTGGCCGCCCTACACACTGCATCTCTGCCGCTTCGAGCGGGGAGTGGCTTGTGTGCGGCCCTACACTCATCGCTCCGGCCACCCTGGGCGGAAAACAAATGGTGTGTGGCGCGGCGCATGGCGCCTAAGGCATAATGTTCGCGAAAATGTGTGAGCGCGTTTGAGCGGGCACAACTCTTACGCGTGGAACATGACCGGTTAAGAGTGGCTGTGTGACAGCGCGTGTGGTGGTTAGTCGTGGACGCAAACAAGCGGACACGTGACCTAACTCTAGCACTCGAGCGGCCGGTGGCCGCTTTATGTGAGTGGGGGACACGGGGTTTATAGTGCTTGTGTGCAGGGGTGAACACAGAAAAGTGGGCACATTTACTGCATTTGAAACACATACGGCGTGAGCCGTGCAACCAGAAATAATGCAACTTTTGTGATTTCTCTGGTTCGCCGTAAAAACGGCGGTTATTGACAGGCGAGAAGGCATTTTTGCCGGCTCGTTGGCTGCGTGAAATCCATCTGCAGCAGCCACAGTGGTGGGGGCTGACAGGAAAGAGAGTTTTGACGGTGGTCCGGCCGCGGCGGGACTTAACCGTCGTTTCTTGCCTCTGGCTAGGAGGACTTTGGAGGCTCGGGCTTCAGCGCGATCCTAGGCCGGGGGCCCCGAGGTGGAGGCGGCTTACCACGGCTGGAAGAGCGCGATCTGGGGCGGCCGCTCGGTCTTCGCAACGGAGCTATTGCTAGCGCCGGGGCGTCGAGGCAGGAAAAGGTTCATGGCCTGCGTCGTTTTCTGCACTTCGGAGAAACGGTCGACGATCCCCTTGACCGCTGGTCCAAAGAGCCCAGACGGGGAGAGCGGGGCATTTAGGAAGGCCGCGCGCTCTGTTTCTCGCATGTCCGCGAGCGTGAGCCAGAGGTGGCGCTCAGCTACCGTGAGGGAGGCCATAGAGCGTCCGAGGGCCTGTGCTGCGGTCTTGGTGGCGCGAAGGGAGAGATCCGTCGCGCTTCGCAAATCCGTGATTAACTCAGCGTCACAGCATTTCTCGTCCAGGTCGCGGAGGAGATTAGCTTGGAGGATTTGCAGCACGGCCATAGAGTGCAGAGCGGACGCAGCTTGACCGGAGGCAGCGAAAGCGCGGCCGATCAGCGATGACGTCACTCTGCAGGCCTTAGACGGGAGGGCAGCCTTTGAGCGCCAACCAGAAGGCGGGCAAAGGTGCGCTGCGACCGCCTCTTCCACCGGAGGGATAGCGTTGTAGCCTTTCTCGGCCGCGCCGTCAACTTGTGAGAGCGTCGAAGAAGCCTGAGACGAGACCCTCGCGGAGAATGGCGCGTTCCAGGACTTTGCGAGCTCCTCGTGAAGCTCCGGCAGAAAGGGTGCAGTCCTGGAGGTGGGCGCACGGCGGCGACTGTTTAGGAAGCATCCGTCAAGTCGGTTCGGCGCTGCCACCTTGGGCGGGGCCCATTCGAGGCCTAGCTGCTCGACAGCCCGGGTGAGAAGGCGCAAAAGTTCGGCGTCCTCACCCGCTCGAGAGCGTCCGGAGCCCCGGACTGAAGAGGTCGCGGAAGACCAGTCCTCGCTGTCGGAAGCCATGATGGAGCAGCTGTCGGCGCGTTCCGCGGCCGCATCCGCCTCATCCCCGGAGGCGGCAACAGAAATGGCGGCCTGGGGTGGGGGCGGGGAAGGCGAGAGTGAAGCGGGCGGGAAAGGTTCCGGCGAGCTTCTCTCGGCGAACTCCGGAGTCCGCTGCGAGCGGCGCTTCTTTCTGCGCGGCGTGGCAGGGACTGGAGGGATATCATCATCGAACAGGACGAGTCGAGCCCGCAGGGTCGACATCGTCAGTTCTTCGCACTCTTGGCATCCGCCGGCGAGGAGTGCGGCGGCGGCGTGATCACGGCCCAGGCAGAGAGCGCAGATCACGTGGCGGTCCCCAGAGCTGAGCTGCGCGTGACACGAGCCGCAGGTGGAACGAGACATTTGTATCAACGCTCTGCTCTTTTTGTGAAAAAGTGTGACGCAGCGGCGACAACACTTTTGAGCGTAAAGGATATGGGCTGCCGGATAGCAGAGCAGGCACGGATGGCTGAAGGTGGCGCGATGCTGCCGGCTTCCTCAGGCGCTGTCCTCTGCTTGCTTGTCTGCGCGGTCACGGCGGCGGGTTCCAGATCCAGCGATGCGAAGGGCTTCGCTGAAGAAAAGAAAATCGAATATGCAGCCCGTGAGCCCTGCTTATATACACGTGGCCACGCCCCACCTGTAGGCAAATGAAGCCAGGTGGGCGCGAAGCGCCCTCATTGGTCGCCACGTCACGCGGGCTCACCGATAGGCTGCTGCAGTTGCCAGCAGAGCAGCCAATAGCACGCTGGAATAGCCTGCTATGGTCTGCCAGGCTGCCGCACTGCGTTGACAATGTTACAAAATTAAGGATAATTTTGGGTTTTTCAGAAATCTCGAAGAAAGAATACTTTCCCGTAGCGTAAGGAACTTACGCAATACGAGAGAACCTCTCGTAAGAGAACTGTAGTTATATGGTATTCAATTAGCCAAAAAAACATGGTTCCTACATTTTTACTACAATAAAACCATGGTTGGTTTTCGTAAGGGTTGGAGTCATAGCACATGTCACAAGAGCAAAGTGCACTTTCGATTTAACTCAGTTGAGTTGTGTGGTTTTCAAGAGGATGTGGACACCATGCAGTGAGGTATCAGATGGGGAATCAATCTGTGGTGGTCTTGAAACTGACTGGGCCTAGTTGTCACACTTTTTACACTTCATATTTCTCGTGGTGGGTTTATTTTTTAAACAGAATGACTTTATTCAGGAGTTAATATGTTTATATCTTGAATTGCTAAGAAAGGTAAAACAGAAAGACATGGATTTACTATAGGACCCAGGAATACTCTGTCCTCTGTGGACATTAGTGAATTTCCCTGACATAGATGTCACAGTTTTAAGACTGGATGTCCTGTAAAGAGCACATTCAGGGCTTTTCACACAGATACCGAAGTTTCAACTGACTTTGCTTTGGACTTTAAAAATGACACATTAATGTAGTGGTCAAATTTAACACTGGAAATATGTTATATTATCATTTAAATCTGACTAACTTTTGAATTGTTTGTCTTAAATCAACATCTCAGGAAAATGTTATGGGGTTTCAAATCAAAATATGATTTCTGTTACAAAAGAGGGCATTGATTTCATAAAGGTCCACAGTAGAGGACACCTGGGGCCTGTACCATGAAGCCGGTTTAGCTGGCTAGCCAGGTAAGTTTCAGTGTAGATTGCGCCAATCCTGGGTTTTAGGTACCATGAAAGTGGTTCATCGTCATAGTAACTTAAGCTCCACTGCTAACCTGCTCCAGGGCAGGTTATGTTCTGGATAAGAGATTTCAAACTGAATTTTAACCAATCAGCTGTGAGCAAAGTGACACACCTCTGATGCAATAAAGCCACTCCCCCAGTTTCTCTTGCTCAAAAGAGAAACTATATGGTCACTATATAATGATTAATGATGATTACTTAATATAATAATTGTATATGATTTATAATTATATAGTGATATATAGCCTATATATCATTAATATACCCTTAATCCATTACACACAAGCAATTTTAGTTTATAAATATACAGATTATATGTGATAAACTGTACAATAAATAAAGCTTTAAAAATGTGAACTTCATTCAACAATCGATTTAAGTATTATTAAATTGTAATATTCGAACAATCGGAGTCATCACGCCGGAGACGGGTTTATTGAGGATGCCGTGTCGATGAGGCAGTTTCAGGGGGAGGCGGTCTCTGCGGACACTTCAGGGTCCTGTGTTGGTCTTCTCTGGGCGCAGGTCCAGCATCTGATCTGGATACGGCCCGGATCCGGCTGACTGCAGTAAACCTGGGATAAAACAGAGAGACTATCATTAGCGTAGATGCCATTCCTCTGATGATGTAACGAGTACATCAGGTGTTATGGGAAGTGTTCCCGGTTCCGGCTGACCTAGTTAATGCAGCCTAACAATCAATTCATTGAAAAAGTGTTTTATGTGTATGCCACAGTAAAGAGATGTGTTTTTAGTCTAGATTTAAACTGACAGATTGTGTCTGATTCCCGTACAATGTTAGGAAGACTGTTCCAGAGTTTAGGAGCTAAATAGGAAAAGGATCGACCGCCTGCAGTTGATTTGGATATTCTCGGTATTCTCAACTGGCCAGAGTTCAGAGAGCGCAGTAGACGTGATGGAGTATAATGTGTTAAGAGCTCGCTCAAGTATTGGGGAGCTAAACCATTTAGTGCTTTGTAAGCGATAAGCAAGATTTTAAAATGTATGCAATGTTTAATACATAGATTATTATCAATGTTGAAAACAGTTGTGTTTTTTTGTTTCAGGATTATTAAATAAATAGAAAGTTCAAAAGAACAAAATGTATCTATAATATAAAGCTTTTGTAACATTATAAATGTCTTTACTGTCACTTGATCGGTTTAATGCATCCCTGCTGAAGTTCTTTCCCCCCATAAAAATTATAATTCTTACCGACCCAAACTTCTGAACTGTAGTACAATGTTGCAAAAGCTTTATATTTCAGATAAATACTGTTCTTTTGAACTTTCTATTCATCAAAGAATCCTAAAAAAAAATTTTGTTTAAAAAACAGTTTTTGCCTATTCATGTGTGTGTGTGTTTTTTTTATTGAGCTTTGTGTCCTCTACAGAGGACATAGCATAACATATGAATAAAATATAATTTTTAACCATTTTTTCCCCCCATTTTTTTCTTTATGCTCTAGTCTATACAATGTAATGACACGAAAAAATACTACATTTGTCATTTACAAAACTTTTTTTTTCTGGTTCTCAGGAGATAGAAGTGTCACAATTGAACCGGCCATTAAATTATTCATCAGTTTATATTTTATTAAGCAGTTTCTAGGTACATTTAATCCCATAATGATCTATGAAATAGCAAAAAAGTTAAAGGTAATATAATCAAACATCTTTTGGCTTATATATTTAGTTAATTATGTAGCTCATATAAAATGACACCATATGTCAACCTGGCCTGACTTAATAAAAGTACTTTTGCGTTTGCTAATGTGGTTTTATTTGCCCATTGAGCCGTAATAAAATCGTTGTTTGTATAATATAACAAAAAGGATTACATCAAATATTTGAGTGAGACAAATAACTTTTGACAACTTTTTATGCAGTCTCCCCACCATTATAGTGTATGCTTACCATATTATGTACAAATATCAATATTTTTTAACATCTAAAAACCAAAGACTACCATAGTAGTGTTCGTGCTGTATTGTTAGTGTGTCTCGCCTGTGGTTCACCAGCCTGTGTCTCTGTAGCAGGCCGTTCAGTCCATCTGTCCCATCTCTGGACAGCCAACAAACACACTCTCACCCCCAACAGTGTCACCCGCCCTGCCCACTACATTTAACTGGATTTGTTATTAAGTCATACCCAGATTTTCATGACATGACTTTGAAGAGGCTGAAATGAGATCAGCCGTGTTTCTCTGAAACCCTCAAATCTGAGTAAGCCACGGGATTTCCCAGGGTAGAGGAGGAAGATAAGAGAGGAAGAGACCCAAAGCAAACACTCGGTTGAAGATCTGTGTGGAACAGGAACGGGGAGCCATGTGGCGTGTGAGTTGTTCTGTGAATCCTAAACTGCTCCCGGACGGGGTCCTGACACGGGGGACTGTGAAGAAAGGACTGGCTGGGGGAGTCAAAGGGAAAAGGAAGATGTTCTCTTTTTCTTTGCGATGTCGGTTTGGAGTTATCCGAGGAAGGGTTAAAGGTAGGACGTGGGAGAGAATGTGTGACCTTTACATTTGAGTGGGTGTGTGGTGATGTTTGAACAGGTAAAGGGTGAATCAGGGCTGTCAACTCTCACGAAACTGACACTGTTCTCACGAAACAGACGAAACAGAGCAGGAAAAAAAATTCTCAGCTTTCAAATTCTCTCCATTTTATTGCGAAACCCAAACGATAAACACCATTTTGGCGCTCTTTAACTTTCCATAAATTCTCACCCCAAGCTAAAGTCGCAGTTAACAGCCCTGGGTGAATTGTATGTATATCTGCTGAATACATTATGAGCAATGATGCTGAAGTGATTGTGTCTGTCTGTTTTTAAAATATGTTTGTTTTTTCTTTGCATGGGTCTGAGAAATGAATGAAGATCTGTTGTCCTGTATCAGCTGAAGTGACCTGCAAAACAACGCCCGGCCACATGGGGGCTCTGTCTCTGTCTCTCTCTCTCTCTCTCTCTCTCTCTCTCTCTCTCTCTCTCTCTCTCTCTCTCTCTCTCTCTCTCTCTCTCTCTCTCTCTCTCTCTCTCTCTCTCTCTCTCTCTTTCTCGCTCTCTCTCTCTCTCTCTATATATATATATATAAGATTTTTAATGTTTTTAAAGAAGTCTCTTCTGCTCACCAAGGCTGCTTATGTTATTAAAAAACAAAAAACCCTGTAAAATTGTGAAATATTATTAAAATGTAAAATAACTGTTTTCTATGTGAATATATTGTCAAATGTAATTTATTTCTGTGATCAAAGCTGAATTTATCATAATTCCTGCAGTCTTCAGTGTCACATGATCCTTCACAAATCATTATAATGTGATGATTTGATGCTCAAGACACATTTATGATTATTGTCAATGTTGAATTTTTTTTTTTTTTTTTTTTCAGTATTATTTAATGAATAGAAAGTTCAAAAGAACAGCATTTATCTGAAATAGAAAGCTTTTGTATCATTGTACTACCGTTCAGAAGTTTTGAGTCGGTAAGACTTTTCTTTCTTTTTTGGGGGAAAGAACTGAAAGAAATGAACACATTTATTCAGCACGGATGCATTAAATTGATCAAGAGACAGTAAATACATTTATAATGTTACAAAAGCTTTATATTTCAGATAAATGCTGTTCTTTTGAACTTTCTATTGATTAAATAATCCTGGAAAACGTCTCGGTTACGTATGTAACCCTCGTTCCCTGAGGAGGGAACGGAGACGTACGTTAGTGACTAACGCATGGGGGTTTCGCTTAGAAGCCAATTACCTTCGAGAATTCAACAGCGCCCAATGGCAGTGCCAATGCCATGGGCATGCGGAATTTGCATGCGTAACTCCGCCCCACCCTGTGGGTATATAAGGAAGTACGCTGGCAACATCGCATTATGTTACTGCTGCAGGAGCCAAGACTGAACTCCGCATTCCAGCAGCACAGCTGACGTGGCAAAGGAACATACGTCTCCGTTCCCTCCTCAGGGAACGAGGGTTACATACGTAACCGAGACGTTCCCTTTCGTTCAGTCACTACGACGTACGTTAGTGACTAACGAATGGGGGTTCCAATACAACAACGCCACTCAGCTGTCATCCAGTGCCCTGCGTAAGTGTGAGTACCCTGACGGACGAAGGACTCCCACTTATCACAGGATTACCAAGGTACACTGGGAAGCATATCCCAGTGAGGGAATGCCAAGATGCCTACCCGTGGGGAGGACTTAGAGAATACACATATGACCCGCTAAGGGCTGCATATGGAAGAACTCTAGGGCACAAGCCGAAGGTGGATTTTTAACCCTAGGGGCGGCAGGGACTTGCCAAGGGGAAGACACCTGCTCGCTTACGGTGGAGATACTCGTGTGGGGGTCGCCGGAGGGGAACCATGCACACGGAGCACCTGGCCGGACATGAGGGTCTGGGCTCGAAAGGGCAGATTGAACTGATGTCGGCGTCAGCAGTGCTGGAGGAGCTCAGGGCTCTCGGGGAGATCACCTGAGGAAAATATCGCACGTATCCAGTCCGTGGAGTGGAATGGCGAGCAAGCGAAGACACCTGAGCCTGGCCCATTACCGGCCACCCGTAGGGGCGAGTACATAGTCGGACACTGGCTCCACTCGGAGATTGTAGAATCTGGTGAATGTGTTTGGTGTCGCCCAGCCTGCAGCTCTGCAGATGTCTGTTAGCGAGGCGCCATGCACTAAAGCCCAAGAGGAGGCCACACTCCGGGTGGAGTGTGCCCTGACCCCAAGGGGACATGGTCGACCTTGCTGCTGGTAAGCCAAAACAATGGTGTCCACTATCCAGTGAGACAGCCTTTGCTTTGAGAGAGCACTTCCCTTCCGCACTCCACCATAACAGACAAAGAGCTGGTCTGAGGTCCTGAAACACTGCGTGCTGTCTACATAAGCGCGGAGAGCGCGTACTGGACAGAGCAATGCCAAGGCTGGGTCTGCCTCCTCCAAAGGCAGCGCTTGCAGGTTCACCACCTGGTCTCGGAACGGAGTGGTGGGAACCTTGGGCACATATCCGCTGGTAAGCAGCATGCACCTGCGACCGAGTTGGAAACCACACTGAGAAAGGAGATCCTCTGCACGGGGCAGAGTCGCTCTTCTCCCAGTCGACCCGAAGGCCCAGACGGGCTAAGTGCTGGAGCACTTGGACTCTGTGTCCGCAGACCTGCTTACTAGAGTGACCCAGTATGAGCCAGTCATCGAAGTAGTTCAGGATGCGAACCCCGGGCTGCCGAGCGGCACAAGGGCTGCCTCGATAGACTACGTAGAGTCACGAGGGGACAGAGCTGCCCGAATGGGGGGACTGCGTACTGAATGTCCGCCCCTCGAAGCAAACCGTAGGAACGGTCCGCATCGAGGAAGGAGACATGAAGTAAGCGTCCTTCAGGTCGATCGCTGCAACCAATCTACCGGACGAATGCGTCCAAAGAGGCGTTCGCTACCGACATCCTGAACGGAAGCCTGAGAAGGATCGGTTCAAGACGGGCAGATCCAGGATTGGCCATAACCCACCGGTTTCCTAGGGTACAATGAAGCAAGGGCTGAGAAGCCGGACTTCACTTCGGCTGGAGGGACAGGCTCGATCGCACCCTTCGCCAGTAGGGTGACAACCTCCGCACGCATGACAGGGGATAGGCCCCATCATAGCGCGCGGCCTCCCCAGAGCGGGGAGGAACCTGCGCAAACTGAATCGCGTAGCCGCACGGTCGTAGCCGCACGGCCTGACGGTCTTCGCGACCCAGCGGAACAGTCCCGGAAGCTGAAGCCAGACTCCCAGGAACTGCACCAGCGGGGTCATTCGGACCACAGATGTACCCAGGGTGGGGCAGCGAGGCAGCATTACCGGCCCGGACATGGGAGGCTGCTGGGCGTCCCGGTGCGGGGGTACGGTTAACTGCTGAGTCCTGACCAGGGAAGGACGCACGTTCCACTGGGGTCTGCTCTGAGAGGAGGCTGGCGAGAGAGAGGGACGAGAGTGGCGCGGCCCGGAGGCGGCACACACTGCCATCACCGGTCTCTGGGTCCTCAGAGACAGGAACATGAGTTCTTTCCAAGCGCTGCTAGCCCGAGGGCCAGCAGCAGAAGGATTTTCCCCCGGCCCTCCACCGGGGGAAGGAGAGGCCCTGCTACCATCCCCTGGAAAGAACTGGAACCCATCTCTGAGTTGTCCACCTCCAGCCTGGCGTTTAGCCAGGCTGAGGAGCGGACTGGGCGACATCCTGCAACCACCTCCATGGCGTGGCCCGGAGAAGGCTGCTGTGTACCTAGGCCGCGGCCCCATCAAGGGCAGAGAAGGCGGAGGAGGCCACCAAACGGTCACGGGAAGCACGGGGACTTCCAGGACCGCGTGATCTCCTCATGCACCTCGGGAGCGAAAGGCATTGGCGGCGGGGCCCAACAGCTGTCGGGTGCCGCCCAAAAAAAAAACGATCGCGCAACAACGAGCACTCGCGACTGGGCGGAGTTCCACACCAGCGCGAAGCTCGCGGCTGCCCGAGATAACATGGCTATCAACTCTAGGTCAGATCAGGTAGCGCTGACACACCCGGAGGCGGAGCACAACCTAATCGTCATCCCCAAAGGATCTAGCCCACCTTGGGATGCCGCTATCTGGAGTGTGAACGAAACGAACGAGGCGTCAGAGACGGGCCGCTGTTTCAGTCCAGCACTCGCGGGAAGCGATGTGCGAGAGGGGGGCGTGGCCCGAGGAATGATTGTCGGGGTTCTTATACCACGGCACCGCCCTCAGGTCACCCTGGCCACCAGCCAATGTACCACCTCTCTCAGAGACGGTAGATTGGGGTGTGGCAGAGGGGACTCTCTCTCCTCGCGGAGATCACTGAGTCTCGACCGCGACATCGCGATGGTCACGTTCCCGCAGTGGGAACATGACACCTCCACAATCACTGCCCGAACGTGCTGAAGCCCAAACACGTCGAGCAGTGAATGTGCCCATAGACAGCAACGGCGATCGATCGCACCCGGAAGTGCACGGGCGAACCATCTTGAAAAAGACGTGCCACGCGCAAGCTCTTTTTGTGAGAGGAAAGCTCTGCAGAGTGCCGAAGCGCCCAGGGAAAACACACACAGCTGTTGCAGATCACTGCACAGATCAGCAGGCAGGCAATGCGAGATCGCTGGAATGCGCCGTCACACCAACACCCTGGAGAACCGCTCGTCTCGAAGACTGAAGAGAAGACTTCAGAATTCAGGCTTGTAGGAGTGAAGAGATGCTCTTGGCTCCAAAGCAGAAACATAATGCGATGTTGCCAGCGTACTTCCTTATATACCCACAGGGTGGGGCGGAGTTACGCATGCAAATTCTGGGGCAGTCAAGTATGGGTTCCAAGTATGGGTCACCATACTTGGCCGTCACGTGTCACTTTGTCACTTAAATTCCGCATGCCCATGGCATTGGCACTGCCATTGGGCGCTGTTGAATTCTCGAAGGTAATAGGCTTCTAAGCGAAACCCCCATTCGTTAGTCACTAACGTACGTCGTAGTGACTGAACAAAAGGGAACAACTGTTTTCAACACTGACAATAATCATAAATGTGTCTTGAGCATCAAATCATCAAATTATAATGATTTGTGAAGGATCATGTGACACTGAAGACTGCAGGAATGATGATAAATTCAGCTTTGATCACAGAAATAAATTACATTTTACAATATATTCACATAGAAAACAGTGATTTTAAATTGTAAAAAATATTTCACAATATTACTGTTTGCTGTATTTTTGATCAAATAAATTCTTCTTTAAAAAAAAACTATAATGTTTCCAAACTTTTGACTGGTAGTATATATATATATATATATATATATATGCATCTTGATTTATAATTATCTAATGCAATTTTTATTTGTATGCATGTACTGTTTAGGGACACCGAAACTTATCGCATATTCTCATATTCATATAACAGGTTTTGAGGTCATATGTTGAAATATCCACTGAAAACTATACACTTTTTCTCATCAAGACAGCATTTATTTGATGAAAAATACAGTAAAAACTGTAATATTGTGAAATATTATTGCAATATAAAATAACTGTTTTCTATTTTAATATATTTTTAAATGTAATTTATTCCTGTAATGATAAAGCTGAATTCTTCACATGATCCTTCAGAAATCTTTCTAATTTAATAATATTTCACAATATTACTTTTGAACTGTATTTTTTATAATAACAAATGCAGTCTGGTGAGCATAAGAGACTTCTTTCAGAAACTTAAACTTTATTCCAAACTTTTGACTAGTAGTACAGAAATATATTGATCAGAACTGATGTTAAACTGCAGAACAACGATAGTCAGCGTGACTCGCTGAATGTTGTGTGTGTGTGGTGTGTGTCATCTGTTGTTGGGGAAGGAGCTTATTTCTGTGTTATAGAGAGGAGAATGTGTGGAATGTGTTGTTGGGTGAGATGTGTGTTCGTCTGCTCTCACAGACACATGTGTCTGTCAAGACAAAATACCCAGACCAACCCCGAAAGATGAAATTTGAGAGACTTGCTTTGGGTTTGTCCCTTTATGGTGTAGATCTTTCTTTTCATAGTACAAAAGCCAGTTTTTAACAACATGAGGCAATGATGTGCAAGTTTGATTCTAAAGCTGATGCATTTAAGTTAATGAAAAAGCGATACAATTCGGTCATTATTGCTAAATCAACCCTACCAGGGTGATCAGGATCTTTTATTCTTTATAGCAATATTGAAAATGTCATAAAATATTTTTTTTATACGAGAAGAAAGCTATGGCAATTATGCGCTGAGCATGTCAGTTAAATATGACAACAATCAGTTACAAATCAGCACTCAATAACATTATTTCACGTCATTGACCAATCAGAATCAAGTATTCCAGAGATCCGCATTATAAACCATAATATTCTCATGTGTGCAAAACATGGAAATAACATGGTATTTTTTAAAAGTAGAATAGATTAAAAAGCACTGAAAAATATACTGAAAGTATATTTTAAAATATAAGAAAGTACTGTGTTGTGGTGGTACCATGGCACAGTCATATTTCAAATGTTAAAACTATGGTACTTTGAAATATACAATGCTAGCAATACCATGATTGTTGATATGGATCATGGTGGTATTACATTCATTGAATCAGTACCATACTTTACATAAATATGTCATATAAATCAAATATCCTATGCATATCTGACATCTATATATTATATCCTAAATATAACCATATATTCATTTGGTGCATCATTTTGTTTATGATTGATGGTGGTTTGATCACAGTTACAATGAAACTACATGGTAAAATGTGCCGTTTCAGATCCTAAATGTCTCTAAAACTCACCAAGGCTGCATTTATTTGATCAAAAAATACAGTAAAAACTGTAAAATTGTGAAATATTATTATAATTTCAAATTACCATTTTCTATTTGAATATATTTAGGGCCGAGCACCGATGGTGGGAGGACCCTATTGTAATCGCTCAGTCTAATATTCTTCTTCTCCCAAATGAATCGGACTTTTGAGGGCCTAAACATGCTCGAAAACTCATGAAACTTTGCACACGTGTCAGAAGTGGCCAACATTCACGTCTGATATGGGTTTCAGAATTAGGTGCGGCAAAATGGCTCGATAGCACAACCTACAAAATTTCAACGAAGTGCCCCTCCCGCTACGTTTCACGTACGAGTATGAAATTCGGTAGACACGTCAAGTCAAGTCAAGTCAAGTCAACTTTATTTATATAGCGCTTTTAACAATGTAGATTGTTTCAAAGCAGCTTTACAATGTCAAACAGCAAAATAATGCAGCCTAATTTTATTCAGCTGTATAGCCATTTGATGTCATCAGTTCATTTCAATTTCCATTCGGTGACAGTGTGGGCTTTAGATCAATAATTAGATCAGTAATTTAGTTTACATGGTTAAATTAGTTTATTAATTAGATTTGTTTCGATGTTTAGTTGAAAAATGTAGTGTCCCCAACTGAGCACGCCAAGCCAGAGGCAACAGTGGCAAGGAAACCAAAACCCCATCAGGAGACCTAATGGAGAAAAATAAACCTTGGGAGAAACCAGGCTCAGTCGGGGTGCCAGTTCTCCTCTGGCCAATTAACAAACAACGTATTATTATTATTATTATTATTCTGGCTGCTTTACAGGTCAGAGGTCATAATAGATCGGAATATTCAAAGGACCGGAGGCAACACGCTGGAGACGGGTTTATTAAGGATGATGTTGATTAAATAATTATTAAAGTGCAATATTCGAATGATCGGAGGCAACACGCTAGAGACGGGTTTATTGCGGATGACATATCGATTTAAGTATTATTTAATGGTAATATTCGAACAATCGGAGTCATCACACTGGTGACGGGTTTATTTAGATGCCGTGTCGATGAGGCAGTTGCAGGGGGAGGATAATTGACACGGTCTCTGCAGACACTTCAGGGTCCTGTGTTGGTCTTCTCTGGTCCACCATCTGATTAGGATACGGCCCGGATCTGGCTGACTGCAGTAAACCTCGGGATAAAACAGAGAGAATATCATTAGCGTAGATGCCATTCTTCTGATGATGTAACGAGTACATCAGGTGTTATGGGAAGTGTTCCCGGTTCCGGCTGACCTAGTTAATGCAGCCTAACAATCAATTATTTGATAAAGTGTTTTATGTGTATGCCACAGTAAAGAGATGTGTTTTTAGTCTAGATTTAAACTGACAGAGTGTGTCTGCTTCCCGAACAGTGCTAGGAAGACTGTTCCAGAGTTTAGGAGCTAAATAGGAAAAGGATCGACCGCCTGCAGTTGATTTGGATATTCTTGGTATTCTCAACTGGCCAGAATTTAGAGATCGCAGTAGACGTGATGGAGTATAATATGTTAAGAGCTCGCTCAAGTATTGGGGAGCTAAACCATTTAGTGCTTTGTAAGTAATAAGCAAGATTTTAAAATGTATGCGATGTTTAATAGGCAGCCAGTGCAATGTTGACAGAACTGGGCTAATATGGTCATACTTCCTGGTTCTAGTAAGTACTCGAGCTGCTGCGTTTTGGACCAGCTGGAGTTTATTTATTAAGCGAGCAGGGCAACCACCCAATAGAGCATTACAATAATCTAGCCTTGAGGTCATGAACGCATGAACTAACTGTTCAGCATTTTGCATTGAGAGCATGTGCCGTAATTTTGATATATTTTTAAGATGGTAGAAAGCAGTTTTACAGATGCTAGAAACGTGGCTTTCAAACGAAAGATTGGTATCAAAGAGCACACCCAGGTTCCTCACTGACGACGAAGACTTGACAGAGCAGCCATCAAGTGTTAGACAGTATTCTAGGTTACTACTTGTGGAGCTTTTTTGTCCAATGATTAAAAATTCAGTTTTTTCTGAATTGAGTTGCAGGAAATTACCAGTCATCCAATGTTTTATGGCGGCTATGCATTCCGTTAATCTTGTGAATTGGTAAGTTTCTTCAGGGCGTGAAGAAATATAGAGCTGAGTATCGTCAGCATAACAATGAAAACTAATGCCATGCTTCCTAATAATATCTCCCAGTGGTAGCATGTACAGGGTGAAGAGTAGCGGTCCTAGCACTGAGCCTTGTGGTACTCCATACTGAACTTGCGATCGGTGTGACATCTCTTCATTTACTGCTACAAACTGATAACGGTCGCATAGGTATGATTTAAACCATGATAAAGCAATTCCACTAATACCTACATAATTTTCGAGTCTATTCAAAATAATGTTGTGGTCGATGGTATCAAATGCAGCGCTAAGATCGAGTAACACTAATAGAGAGATACAGCCACGATCGGATGATAAGAGTAAATCATTTGTAACTCTGATGAGTGCAGTCTCAGTACTATGATACGGTCTAAATCCTGACTGGAAATCCTCACAGATACCATTTCTTTCTAAAAAGGAACATAATTGTGAAGACACTGCCTTTTCAAGTATTTTTGACAGAAAGGGTAGATTTGAGATTGGTCTATAATTGACTAATTCTGTAGGATCAAGTTGCGGTTTTTTAATAAGTGGTTTAATAATAGCCAACTTAAAAGTTTTCGGTACATATCCTAATGACAAAGATGAATTAATGATATTAAGAAGAGGATCTATGACCTCTGGTAGCATCTCTTTTAATAGCCTAGTCGGTACAGGGTCAAGCATACATGTTGTTGATTTTGATGATTTAATGAGTTTAGCCAATTCTTCTTCTCCTATAGCAGTGAATGATTGTAATTTTTCCTCAGTGACACTACAATGCTCTGTCTGATGTGATACTGTAGTAGACAGCTGCATGGTTAAAATTTTCTTCCTAATATTATCAATTTTACATGTGAAGAAGTTCATAAAGTCATTACTGCTGTGCTGTTTACAATCATCAGAAGTTGAAGCTTTATTTTTGGTTAATTTAGCCACTGTATCGAATAAATACCTTGGGTTGTGTTTGTTTTCTTCCAAGAGAGTTGAGAAATAAGCGGATCTAGCAGTTTTTACGGCCTTTCTGTATGCGATCATGTGCTCTTTCCACGAATTTCGAAAGACCTCTAGTTTTGTTTTCTTCCAGCTGCGCTCCATTTTTCTGGCTGCTGTTTTAAGGGCCCGGGTGTGCTCGTTGTACCACGGCGTTGGACTATTTTCTTTAATCTTCTTTAAGCGCAGAGGAGCAACTGTGTCTAAAGTACTGGAAAAGAGAGAGTCAATAGTTTCTGTTGCAACATCGAGTTCTTCTATGCTATCTGGGTTGCTGAGGAGATGATACTGATGAGGAAGAGTATTTAAAAAGCAATCTTTAGTAGCGGCAGTGATTGTCCTGCCATTTTTGAAACGAGGGGGCGGCTTTGCAACTTTAGCTAAATTAAGTATACAAGATACTAAGTAATGATCTGAGATGTCATCGCTCTGCTGCAGAATTTCAACGATATCAACATTAATTCCATGTGACAATATTAGGTCTAAAGTATGATTATGGCGATGAGTGGGTCCTGACACGTGTTGCCTAACTCCAATAGAGTTTAGTGTATCTTTAAATGCTAATCCTAATACGTCTTTTTCGTTGTCTACATGGATATTAAAATCACCAACAATTAGTACTTTATCTACGGCCAGTACTAATTCTGATAGAAAGTCAGCAAATTCTTTGATAAAGTCTGTATTATGCCCTGGTGGCCTGTATACAGTAGCTAACACCAATGTTGAACGGGTTTTGTCATGTACACTACATAGCGTTACATAAAGCACCAAAACTTCGAAGGAATTATATTTGAAACTAGACTTCTGAGTAATACTGAAGATATTATTATAAATTACAGCAACCCCTCCCCCTTTACCTTTCAGACGCGGCTCATGTTTATAACAATAATCTTGGGGGGTGGACTCATTTAAGGTAATGTAGTCGTCAGGTTTTAGCCAGGTTTCTGTCAAACAGAGCACATTTAGATTATTATCTTTAATAATATCATTAACAATAAGCGCTTTTGGGGAAAGGGATCTAATATTAAGCAACCCAAGCTTTATCAATTGTTCATCTGTATTATATCTTTTGTTTATTTGTTGGACATCAATTAAATTTTTACTGTTGAATGGTTTTGATGTTTTTTTGTATTTACTAATTCGGGGAACAGACACAGTCTCTATATGATAATATCTCGGTGAAAGAGTCTCTATGTGTAACGCGTGTAACAGACCAATACCTACAAAAAAGTCCCTGGGTGCAAAATCTGAAATCCAACAGAAAGTCAGATATTTTGAATTTTCTTTGCCAAATTCTTGCACATTTTGCCATTTCCAGACATTGTACTTTGTACAAACTCCTCCTAGAGATTTAATCAGATATACATCATATTTCGTCAGTCTAATCTTAAGGTCTTGGTGATGTTCAATTGTGAAGATCTTGAGTTCCCTTTCAGTCGGTCACGTTCGACGTACGTCGGAACTGACCGACGAATTGGGATCTATTTTCAGAGACCAATCTACTTCGAGTGTATAGAAACGAGCCAATAAACATTGGCATGGGGTTCACGCACCACACCGCCCCGCAGCGCGGGTATAAAACACGGAAGTGAACAACGCATACCGCTTTCAACTTCAGAGCCGATAGTTTTGCTGCTTACCTGCGCAAGACTGTTTCTGCCGAGAGTGTTCAAGAGAACGAGTCTGGGGAGTGCTCTTCCTGGTGTTGGCGTGACGGCGCGAGTCAGCGAGTGGCTGCAAAAAGATTTCCTGTGTTGGTTCGCTGGGCGTTTTCCTTTGAGTGCTCACCCGCGGGCTTGCACTATCGGACCGCGGGGAGCCGCGGTCATCTACCTGAAAAGAGCAGTTTTCCATTCTTAAAAGAGCATACACGGTTTGACCCTGCGTCTTTTTCAAGATGTCATTCAAACCGTGTGTTTCTGGAAGCCGTCGTTTTCTGTCCTCAGTTGACGGTCATTATCGTTGTCTCACGTGTTTGGGCGTTCAGCACGCTGAGGCAGCGTTCGTGAATGACTCATGTTCCCACTGCGGGAACATGACCATCGCAGTTCTTAGATCTAGGCTCGAATACCTCAGAAGGGGTGGAGTCCCATTGCGCATCCCCCGATCTAGTGGTCCTCCCGCTGCAAAGCAGAGGGCTGCTACTTTGGCTGTTTTTTTTTGGTGGAGATCTGAGGGTGACGGTCAGGGCTTCCCCGACGGGCCAAAAACCCCTTGGGCCCCTCCCACCCTCCGCTGCGCCGGTGGAGCTTTCGGAGGAGCGCGCTGGTCCTTCCCATGGGGGGCCAGCCATTTCCTTTTGGGCTCCGGCTGAGGACATGATTTCGCTGGCTGCATCGGAGGACGAGCTAATGGGCTCTGGAGATGACGACCCGGCTGCGTTGCCCCCTTCGGGTGTGGTAGCGTTGTCCGAGCCGGATCCAGAGCTTATGGCTATGCTCTCCCGGGCCGCCGCGAGTGTCGGGCTCGAGTGGAACCCTCCACCGTGTCCCGAACCCTCGCGGTTGGATGATTGGTATCTCAGGGCGGCACGTTCTGGTTCTCAGCGCCCCGCCCCAGTGCCATTCTTCCCGGAGGTGCATCAGGAGCTCACGAAGTCGTGGTCCGCGCCCTACAGCGCCCGCTATCGATCGACTGACTCCTCCATCCTCACTACCCTCGACGGTGGTGCAGCTAGGGGCTACGTGGGGATATCTCCGGTCGAGCACGCCGTGGTGATGCAACTGTGTCCCAGGGCCGTGGTCGACTGGCGGAATGCCCCGCGTCTCCCCTCCCGGGCGTGTAAGTTCTCGTCCGGATTACTGGGCAAGTCTTACGCCGCCTGCGGGGAAGCCGCATCATCGCTGCATGCCATGGCACTCCTGCAGGTCTACCAGGCCAAAGCGCTCAAGGAGATGCATAAGGGTAGTGCCGACCCAGGGATCATGCAGGAACTGCGGACAGCGACGGACCTCGCCCTCCGGGCGACGAAAGTCGCTGCCCGCTCCCTGGGTCGGGTGATGTCAACTATGGTGGTCCAGGACCGCCATCTGTGGCTGAACCTGGCTGATATGCGCGAAACCGACAAGGTGCGGTTCTTCGACGCCCCTGTCAGCCAGGCCGGCCTTTTCGGCGACGCCATCGAGAGCTTTGCCCAACAGTTCTCGTGGCCCAGAAGCAGACGGAGGCGATTAAGAACATCCTGCCCTGACGGACCGCTGCTGCCTTCACCCCTCCGCCGGGTGCAGCGCCTCCTCCTGCTCGTCGCCGAGGGCGCCCTCCTGCGTCCGCCTCTGCCCCTGCTAAACCCAAGCAGCAGCCTCCACCCGGGGGCGCCGGACGTAAGGGGACTGCCCAACCCGCTCAGGGCCCCGCTAAGTCTGCCGGTAAACGTAAGGGTAAGCGGCCCTGAGACGGGCAGCCCAGGGACGGATGGATCTGCTTGGAGGGAGATGGTGTCCGCACTCATTCAAAATGTTAACACAGAAACGCATCTTCGAATGCATCCGTCCCCAAGATTGGTTTGCAGCGATCGACCTGAAGGACGCGTACTTTCATGTCTCTATCCTTCCTCAACACAGACCGTTCCTGCGCTTTGCGTTCGAGGGGAAGGCATATCAGTACAAAGTCTTGCCCTTCGGGCTGTCCCTGTCGCCCCGCGTCTTCAAGAAAGTCGTGGAGGCAGCCATTGTTCCACTCCGAGAACGCGGCGTTCGCATCCTCAACTATCTCGACGACTGGCTTATACTCGCCCAGTCTTGAGAGCAGTTGTGCGAACACAGGGAACTGGTGCTCCGTCACCTCAGCTTGTTGGGCCTTCATGTCAACGGAGAGAAGAGCAAACTCTGTCCCACACAGAGGATCTCTTATCTCGGTATGGAGTCTAGATTCGGTCAACCGGACTGTGCGCCTCACAGAGGAACGAGTCCAGTCAGTGTTGAACTGCTTGAAAACGTTCAAGAGCAGGACGGCGGTCCCACTGAAACACTTTCAGAGGCTCCTGGGGCATATGGCATCTGCAGCCGCGGTAATGCCACGGGATTGCTTCATATGAGACCGCTTCAACGCTGGCTACACAACCGAGTCCCGAGGTGGGCGTGGCAGAGCGGCCAGTATCGGGTCCCAGTTACCCCGTACTGTCGCCAAACCTTCAACCCTTGGTCCGACCCCTCGTTCTTACGGGCCGGAGTGCCCTTAAGACAGGTGTCCAGGCATGCTGTGGTATTCACGGATGCCTCAGCCATGGGTTGGGGGGCCACGTACAACGGGCATGCAGTCTCGGGTCTGTGGACGGGGCCCCAGCTGCATTGGCATATCAATTGCCTGGAGTCGCTTCAAGAAGCCGCTTCAGCACAAACACGTACTGGTCCGTACGGACAGCACTGCAGCCGTTGCGTACATCAACCGTCAGGGTGGTCTGCGCTCCCATCGCATGCTCCAACTCGCCCGCCACCTCCTCCTGTGGAGTCAGAAGCATCTAAGGTCACTTCTTGCCATTCACATCCCTGGTGCGCTGACTCTGTGCAAGGTCAGGGAGGACGAGGAGCAGGTCTTGCTAGTTGCGCCCTACTGGCCCAACCGGACCTGGTTCGCCGAACTCACCCTGGCCGATTCCCCTGAGGAAGGGCCTTCTTTCTCAGGGAGGGGGCACTCTATGGCACCCACGTCCAGACCTCTGGAAACTCCATGTCTGGTCCCTGGACGGGACGCGGAGGTTCTAGGTGGCCTGCCACAAGCAGTGGTAGACACCATCACATCACAGCCCTGACTGCTGCTCCAACTGGGAGCACCCAGTTTTTGTAGGGATCCCAATTCGTCGGTCAGTTCCGACGTACGTCGAACATGACCGACTGAAAGGGAATGTCTTGGTTACGTATGTAACCCTCATTCCCTGAAGGAGGGAACAGAGACGTACGTCCCGTCGCCAGGTGCTGTGCTTCAGCTGCAGGCCCGAGTCACATCTCGGCTCCTCAGTTGTAAAAGCGGTATGCGTTGTTCACTTCCGTGTTTTATACCCGCGCTGCGGGGCGGTGCGTGAACCGCATGCCAATGTTTATTGGCTCGTTTCTATACACTCGAAGTAGATTGGTCTCTGAAAATAGATCCCAATTCGTCGGTCAGTTCCGACGTACGTCGAACATGACCGACTGAAAGGGAACGAGGGTTACATACGTAACCAAGACGTTTTCATTGAAGGGCTTGTCTATGGAGACCTGACAAAGTTTAATGTTTCGCCATGACACAGGAAGTTGTTGTTTTGGAACTCGAGCATACAATGTCCGATCTGCCCCAAACTTCACATGTTTGATAAGAGTCCTGAACAGTGTTGGGGTAACGCATTACAAGTAACTTGATTTACGTAATCAGATTACTTTTTCAAGTAACTAGTAAAGTTACGCATTACTTTTCAAATTTACAACTAAATATCTGAGTTACTTTTTCCAAAAAAAGTAATGCAAGTTACTTTTCCACATTTATTTGACTAACAGATCTCCTGTACCCATGTTGAGAAGAATGGAGAGTAAGTGCAGATGTGTTGTGTGCAAACATGAGGGTTATTGTAGTTCTAGACTAAATGTGAGCTTTTTTTTATTAAGCTCACTTGCAAAAAGTGTCACGGTTCATAAATCCATGTCTTTTAAAAAAGAGATTCAGTACTCCTCAAAATGACTAAAATAAGTAAAATGCAAAATCAGAGTACTATGCAAACCTCCAATTATTAAATATTATTGTCACAATCGCTGGTGAAGATCCCACCGTCGGCCATCAGAGGTCGCACTCACCAGAGTACTAACTCCTTCTCACGGACTTCATTTTCCATGCTCCCACATGCCGGGACTGATTACTGCACACCTGATCCTTATCATCCTGCCTATTTATACTCTGAACTCTCACAAGCTCACCGCAAAGTCTTGTTCTGCCCCGGCGACATTTCTGAGCGTTTACCTACTGTTATTCCGACCCTGCCTGTATTCCGACCCTGCCTGTTATATGGACTCTGCTCCCTGGCTGCCTTCCTTTGATTCATTCGACTGTTTGCTGCCTGCCTTGACCCTTGCCTGTTATGACCATGATTTATGCCTTGTCTGTGATACTGCTTTTATCCCTGGATTACCGACCCCTGCCTGTTTTCACTGTGAGTTTGTCTAATTTAAATAAACTGCAAATGGATCCCAATCCACCTGAGTCCTCGTTACACAAGACTTTGCCGAACACAGATCCAGCAGATTTCTCTCTTCACGCAAGAATTTTCAGCACAGGCCAGTCAGCTGATGATGCATCACCAACAGCTCACACGGTTGACCAGCATGACAGAGGAGCTGGTTAAAGCCGTTCCGGACCTCCATCTTACACTGTCATCTGCCGATGCGCCATTACCCTGCCAAGAGTCACCAGCCGCACCTGTTACAACGCTAATGAGCAGCCCACGTTTGGCGTTCCCCGAAAAGTTTGATGGCACTCCAGCCAAATGCAAGGGATTTCTCATGCAGTGTTCCATCTTCCTGGCCCAACAACCAACCCTGTACACCACGGACTCTGGTAAAATATCTCTTTGCTCCCTTCTCACTGGTAAAGCACTCGACTGGGCAAAAGCAGTCTGGGGCGAGTGAGCTCGCGAGGGAACCACATATACCAATTTCATTAAATGCCTACGCACTGTATTCGACCATGCTGAGGGAGGACGAAGTGCAGGTGAACAACTGCTTGCCCTTCGGCAAGGGAGACACACGGCAGCAGAATTTGCTCACATTCCGTACTCTAGAAGCACAAACAGTATGGTTGGATGACACATTGAAAACCCTATTCCGTCAAGCTCTCAATGAGGAACTACAGTCAGAACTTGCGTGCCGTGATGAGGATAAGAGTTTGGATCAATTCATTGAACTGGCGATTCGCATCGACAATCTCATCTGCTCTCGTAGAGGACCAAGAAGCGATGGCAACTCTGTTCTCTCCCATTCCTTCGTCAGCAGCAATGAGCCCATGCAAATCGGCCGCACACACATCTCCTCTGAGGAACGGGAGCGCCGTGTATGGTCTTGCTGGACATCTTAGAGTGTCCGACTTGACCTTCGCAAACACAGCCACGCAGGGTGAGTCTGCTCATTTCCACTGTTTCTCACAAAAACTGCCTAGATCTTCCAGTCACAATAACCTACCAGTCTAAAGTAATTACAACCCAGGCATTAATAGATTCAGGAGCTGCAGGCAACTTCATTGATGAAGGTCTGGTCCGTCAGTATGAAATACCTCTAATCCCATGCAACTTTCCTCTGGCAGTGGCAGCGCTAGATGGGCGCCCCCAGTGGATGCCTTAACACAGGGATTGGCGCCATCCTCTCACAACGGCAAGCTAACCCGCCTTCATTATTCCCCTGTGCTTTTTATTCCAGAAAACTTTCAACAACGGAACAAAACTATGATTTGGGCAATCGTGAACTTCTAGCAATGAAGGCAGCTTTTGAGGAGTGGCGTCATTGCCTCGAGGGAGCGAGACATCTATTCCTGGTTCTGACGGATCATCGCAATCTCGAGTACTTGCGCTCAGCCAAAAGAATGAACTCCAGGCAAGCTAGATGGGCAATATTCTTTACTCGGTTTGATTTCTCTATCACCTATATTCCAGGGTCCAAAAAGACCAAGGCAGATGCATTGTCACGTCAATTTGACAACGCTCCACAGAATACCCTTCAAGACCCGATCATCCCATCCACTCTCATCGTGGCCCCGGTTCAATGGGACATCATGTCAGAAATTACACAAGCACACAACCAAAACCTGCCTCATGCAGCATGTCCAAATGATTGAACCTTTGTTCCTCCAGGGCTCAGGGAGAAGGTAATTCGTTGGGTACACTCTTCTACAAGCTCCGGTCACCCGGGAATCACCACTACAACCAGGCTGATAAAGAACCGATTCTAGTGGGACTCGTTACAAGCAGATGTCACTGACTTCGTAAATGCTTGCCACACATGCGCTGCAGCAAAGACCCCAAAACAGCTCCCAGCAGGCCTGTTACAACCACTACCCATCCCACATCGTCCATGGTCTCACATAGCTATTGATTTTGTCACTGATCTACCACCATCTCATGGTAATACCACTATACTAACTGTGATTGATCTTTTTATTATTTTTTTTTTTTTTACCCGCAAAAAACAAAAAACAAAACAACACAAAAAAAACCCTATGAAAACAATTAATAGCAACCATTGTAAAAAGCAGTTCAAAACAATATTATAACATGACTTTAAAAAACACATTGCAAAAATAAAACAACATAAATATGATAAATAAAACTTTTTAAATAATTTTATAATTGTATTTAATATTTTCACAAGTTTATACTATATAAATTACTCTTTTTAACTTCAAATGTTTTGTTAAGTTTGTGCTTGAAAATAACTAGTTACTATCTTTAATTGGGCTTGTTATTTTGCATTTGTATGTGTATTCGGCACGTTATTTGTTGCAAGTGTAATTGTTTAGGTTTTTTATATTTATAGTTCAGATGTGTAGTAATCACTGCGTAGTGACTGCGGAAACTTTGGGGAAAAACAATCCCGCACCTGTTGAGGCTCTGTTATAAGGCAAATACAAACAGTATTACTTTAATTTAACATGAATAGTTAGTGTGTTACTAGTGGCGCGCAACCAAGTAGAGTCAGCGTATCTTACAGTGCCATCTGTTGGTGAAAATAATCACTACACGATTGCTCCTATAACCAGCAGGCTTCTGTATGTTGGTTGGGCGCTTTTTTGCAATATACCTGCGGCTTGTTTTGAAAGAGCTGTAAAACGAAGACATTTCCAGGGACAGCTCCAGTCAGGGACAGAACACCAAAAACCGGGACTGTCCCCGGAAAACGGGGACGTCTGGTCACCCTATCCTGAGGGCACTGGGTGGCGGTGGCCCCGGGCGCGAGGGCCCTTTCATCACTGCTTGCAGCTTTAATCTAAAATGTACTTATTCCTGTGATCAAAGCTGAATTTTCAACATCATTAGTGTCACATGATCCTTCAGAAATCATTCTAATATGACGATTTGCTGCTCAAGAGACATTTCTGATTATTATCAATATTGTAAAGAGTTAATGTTTTTTGGAAGCCGTGATACACCGTGATCCTTAAACTACATTTACCATGGTAAAATGTTGCAAGGGCTGTTTAACACTAGACGCTCAGCTGCTAAATTAAGGGAAAGGGCACGTGAGAGGGAGACAGACAGACAGGGAGGAGGAGGAAGTGTGTGTGTGTGTGTGTGTGTGTGTGTGTGAGAGGCACGTGGGGGCTGAGAGAGTAGTCAGGGGGTTTGGCTGTGCATTTAATATTTCTGTCTACATTAGCTTGCTGGTCGGAAGATACTTATGTGCAAGACTGTGTGTGTGTGTGTGAACGGAGATGATTAATAGGCCAGTGCTGGAAGAAAGCGCATGTGTGAAAACAGTAAGAAGCTCAAGAAGTGAGGGAGGAGCAGCAGAAAGGAGGGAGGAGAGGAGAGGAGCGAGTGTTCCTTCTGTCCGGGGCTGATCTGTGTGAAGCACTGGAGCGTTCGGATACGTTCCCATACTGCAGCGCTGTCATCTCTGGATAAACTACCATCTGCTTCAGAAACCCAGGACTGAATCCGCACGGATCACATGTGTTGTGTGACTGACTGGAGACTGGTTGCATGTGCGGATTGGCAAGAGAAGGAGACCCCGTTATGCTGTTTGGAAAGAGCAAATTGGAATGACACTCAGGAATAATCACACTTTTTCAGTCACTCATTCATGCATTACACTCTTACAATCGCTCACGTGTACCTTGCAGAGATTCAGATGCTCTGCACATTTTCTTGGAGAAATTGTGGAATTCTACGGATCAATGCAACAGGATCAGCTATAGATAAAACCACAGGAGATCTGAATCTTCTGCGCTGAATGGATTCTTCTCGTCTTCATCGGGACCATTGTTTTATTGCTTTTAAAAGAAGATTCTTCCTGTAGGAGTATATCTAAGGAATCCTAACGGAAGTTACACATGCGGTGTGGCTTCATTTCCATGTGTGCGCTTTAACACACGGACCATTTGGTCAATTTAGTTAGTATCTAAACTGTAGTTGGCAGAATGGAATGGTGATATTCCCATGATGCTGTGTGGCTTTAGGAGAGAGGGTCGCAACAATAGTGGTGAGTCGTGTTAATCATTTCTCCCAATCCCTTTCTTTTTTATTTCATTTGTCATAATTGGTGTTGGTCAAATTTTTGAAGGAAGTCTCTTCTGCTCACCAAGGCTGCATTTATTTGATCAAACATATACTAAATCAGTAATATTGTGAAATATTATTACAATATAAAACAACCGTTTTCTATTTGAATATATTGTAAAGTGTAATTTATAGCTGAATTTTCACTCCAGTCTTCAGCCACATGATCCCTCTAAGTGGCAGATTATTATTTTTATTATCAAACGGTTTTGCTGCTTATGCAACTCCTCCTCTCCTGTTCGACCTGCCCACACCAAGCGGGGCTCGAACCCGGGTCCGCCGGCATGAGAGTCAGACGCTCTAACAATGAGGCTAAAGGCTGCAACCTCTAGTGTCAGTCGCTAGAGCATCTCTTGAGATCAGAGGAGTGAGGTTTACTCACACAGCGACTACTAGCTGGCCTCCGTTACAGTTAGTATGTTTGTTGAAACCATGATACATTTTTTCTTTGTTTTTTTCATGAATAGAAAGTTCAAAAGAACAGCATTTATTTGAAATATTAGTCTTTTGTAACATTATGTCTTTAAAAACGTTTTGAAACGTGCAAAATGTTAATATTTTCACACCCAGCTTCTTTAGGTATCAAGATTACCCTTTCAAACATGTACTACGGTGGTACTATGGTATCCGATGTTATTTTGTGGTACTTTTATATTTACCATGGAACTGAATGGGACACTAAATATTCAACTATATTACTGATCAGCTCATTTCAATTATCGTCATAATTATAAGATAAAATGTTGAAAATATGATTTTAAAAGTCCTCGTTATTAGATAAAAAGTCAAAAATACGACATGCTAAGTCATAATTATAAGATAAAATGTTGAAAATATGATTTTAAAAGTCCTCATTATTAGATAAAAAGTCAAAAATACAACATGCTAAATCATAATTATAAGATAAAATGTTGAAAATATGATTTTAAAAGTCCTCATTATTAGATAAAAAGTCAAAAATACAACATGCTAAATCATAATTATAAGATAAAATGTTGAAAATATGATTCTAAAAGTCCTCATTATTAGATACAATGTTTAAAATATGATTTTAAAAGTCCTCATTATTAGATAAAAAGTCAAAAATACAACATGCTAAATCATAATTATAAGATAAAAAGTCAAAAATATGATTTTAAAAGTCATAAAAGTGAGATTAAAAGTCAAAAATATGACATGCTAAGTCATTGAGAGATGAACAGTTGAAATTAGGACTTTAAACATTTTGAGATAATTCAAAATTTTGAATTTAAAGTCAAAATTAATTTTTATGATATAAAAAGCTGAAATTATATTTTTAAAAAGTATAAATTATGACCAAAACATACACTAAGACATTTAAGAGATGAAATCACGCTTGTTATTTTTTTTTAAATGCGCTTTTAATTTTTTGATTCACACTTATATAATATTATTACTAATAATATTTACATTATTGTTTTCATTTTGTGTTAATATATTTTTTTACATGCGTTTTTACATTTTGAAATCAGTTTTTACAACAGAAATGAATAAAAAAACGGACTTTAGCTTTTATCTAAAACAGAATGAATGTCCTCTCATCAGTGTGAAGCTGAAGCATCTGTGTGTGAAGAGACTTGACTTGATTATCGGTCATTTTGTTTTTTAAGTTTAGGTCTGAAATGATTTAATCGTGTACAGTTAATCTAATCTTCGTCACAAACAGTAAAACATAAATTTTATTCCTCATACTTTTACTAAATCAAACCACTAATAATGTCATCTTCGCCTGAGGATCGGTTGTGCAGGTTGTTGTCCCAGGCCATGTGTTGGGTGGGTCCACTATGGTCCTGTATGCAGTTGTCTGTATATTGGGCCCTGGGGTCAGGGTAGTGGAGGCCCACCCATTTATTCATTTGATCCTGGGCCGTGTGGTTTTCATCTCCAGCCCTGCTGGTACTGGAAAAGCCTGTTCAGAGCTGAGCGAGGGGTGACAACTGGAGCCGCTGTGGCCTCTATAAATAAAAGCCTGAAAATAGGCCCTGACTGAGCTTCCATTTGCATTGTTAGAACATCATCCGTTTAACCTACATCAGGGATTGGTGTCGACACAACCAGGGCCGTTGGAGTGGCTTGCTCCAAATTAGTTTCAGAGTTTTAATAGACTTGGAAAATTGAGTTATCCTGACCCATAATGACAGTTTTACTCAGCGGTGACTTTCAGAGCTGATGCAGTGTGTGTGTTATATAACAATCGCTGATTTTGAATACTCATAGATGTGTGTTTCTTCACTGTTAAAGCAGTGCTGGGATGTTTTGAGCCTGTGACCTCTTAAACTAACAGTCTGGGTGATGTTGGTTTGTTTAGCCTTTTGGCCTAAAGGGCAGCTGAACCATCTTTACTGACTATAAGGAGATTTATGGGTTGTTAACGCTCAGGTAGGAGCGTGATAGGATTGGCTGACCTTTATTTATTGAGTAGCACACAATTGCCTCTACATCAAGCTCTTGTTCTTGTTGTTTCATGGATTATATAAATGATGTGTTGGTGGATCGGGAAGCTTCATGGTTTAAAAACAAATGTAAATTAAGCGCTGCGAATACATTACCATTTAAAATGTTGGGGTCAGTCATTAAAAAAAAAGACATTAATGCTTTTATTCACGCATTAAATGGGTCAAAAGTGACAGTAAAAACATGTATAATGTTACAAAATATTCTATTTCAAATACATGTTTCTATACATCAAAATAACCTCAATCATGTGACACTGAAGACTGGAGTAATGATGCTGAAAATGTAAATGTATTTTAAATTGTAATAATATTTCACAAAATTACTGTTTTACTGTATTTTTGATCAAATAAATGCAGCCTTTGTGAGCATAAGAGACTAAAAACATGAACTCTACTAATCAGAAACATTTTTACACAATTGTGTATCGTCCATAGACTGTTTAAAAATATGGACGTAGTGTCCGTGATGTCACCCATAGGGTTCTGAAGAGCAGTTTTGAGGCGTAAAGTAGGGTCGAGCTGGCCGTCGCCATCTTGCCATCACTCCCGGATAACAGAAAATGGGCAAAGAGGCGGGACGTGGGCGGAGCTGAGGTGATGACTAACAGACAGCAGATAAACGGCAATCCACCTGTCACTCAAAGTGGCCACGCCCTTAATTCTGCAGAACTTTAAGGCTTTATATAATGTAAACGAATGAGTTATAAAATAATTCACCCCCCTCACAGTCGTCATGAAGGGCAAAATTAGCCGTAGAGACCAAAAGCACAGTTTGTCCCAGACTGTAAACATGTGTTCTTCTGCTGTAAAGTTGGGCATTTTAACATGAGCTGTCTCTAGTGGCCAGTCCATGAACTGCAGTTTAAGTCACTTCCGTATCGGCTTCAAGAGAAACTGAGGGAGGTTGCCGATTGGTATAGTCCAACAGTTTCAACTTTCCAGGGTTAGGAAACAACGAAGAGAAAAATGTCTGTTCACAACCCATGCTTCCATGATGTATCTTTCCAAGTGAAACAGGATATTCAATAACAAGAACATAGGATAGGACTTACCAGAAGTAAACAAAGTGCACGTTTACATATGATCTTTCTTGTTGTGAACACTTTCATGTTGACTTGAGGTTGAATCCAGTCCACATCTGATAATTGAGTTAAATGCATATGTAATTTATT
This sequence comes from Romanogobio albipinnatus, assembly GCA_023566225.1. Classification (NCBI taxonomy): domain Eukaryota; kingdom Metazoa; phylum Chordata; class Actinopteri; order Cypriniformes; family Gobionidae; genus Romanogobio; species Romanogobio albipinnatus. Next base: position 51,155,715 of record CM042253.1, read on the forward strand.
ATCATAATTTATCTAATGATTTTGTGTTTCAGATGATGTTGCATACACTAAGGGAAGTAAAGACGCTGCAAGTGACAGCAGTGGCCTCACCAAGAGATGCAGTCTCACTGGTAAGTTGGCATGGGCGTCACTAGGCCATTTTTAAGGGGCTTCAGTTTAGCCCCCCCTAAACTTCTGTCCAGCCCCCCTAAAAAAATGTGTGTGATTAACCTTTATAACATATGAAACTGGCAGGAGGCTTCAGCTTCGTCATTAATTTAATACATTTAGTTACCTAACTTTCCTGTTAGCCTTCAGTAAATTAACATGTCTACAAAAATGATTCATAAAACATATAAATATCAGTTAAACATATGTTTACTTTCTTCACTGACAATAATGGAAAAACTTTATCAGCCATATCTGCCCACTGACATGGTTTTCAAGCTATTGTTATCAAATTTTTTAGCGTTTGAGCTTCAGCGAGAACCAATGAGGTTCATTCTCGTGTTACGCATCACGTTCGAGCTTCCTCAAGAACCAATGAGGTTCATTCTCGTGTTACGCATCACGTTTGAGCTTCAGCGAGAACCAATGAGGTTCATTCTCGTGTTACGCATCACGTTTGAGCTTCAGCGAGAACCAATGAGGTTCATTCTTGTGTTACGCATCACGTTTGAGCTTCAGCGAGAACCAATGAGGTTCATTCTCGTGTTACGCATCACGTTTGAGCTTCAGCGAGAACCAATGAGGTTCATTCTTGTGTTACGCATCACGCTTGACCTTCAGCGAGAACCAATGAGGTTCATTCTCGTGTTACGCATCACGCTTGAGCTTCAGCGAGAACCAATGAGGTTCATTCTCGTGTTACGCATCACGTTTGAGCTTCTCAAGAACCAATGAGGTTCATTCTCGTGTTACGCATCACGTTTGAGCTTCAGCGAGAACCAATGAGGTTCATTCTTGTGTTACGCATCACGCTTGACCTTCAGCGAGAACCAATGAGGTTCATTCTCGTGTTACGCATCACGTTTGAGCTTCAGCGAGAACCAATGAGGTTCATTCTCGTGTTACGCATCACGCTTGAGCTTCAGCGAGAACCAATGAGGTTCATTCTCGTGTTACGCATCACGTTTGAGCTTCAGCGAGAACCAATGAGGTTCATTCTCGTGTTACGCATCACGTTTGAGCTTCAGCGAGAACCAATGAGGTTCATTCTCGTGTTACGCATCACGTTTGAGCTTCAGCGAGAACCAATGAGGTTCATTCTCGTGTTACGCATCACGTTTGAGCTTCAGCGAGAACCAATGAGGTTCATTCTCGTGTTACGCATCACGTTTGAGCTTCAGCGAGAACCAATGAGGTTCATTCTCGTGTTACGCATCACGTTTGAGCTTCAGCGAGAACCAATGAGGTTCATTCTCGTGTTACGCATCACGTATGATCTTCAGCGAGAACCAATGAGGTTCATTCTCGTGTTACGCATCACATTTGAGCTTCTCAAGAACCAATGAGGTTCATTCTCGTGTTACGCATCACATTTGAGCTTCTCAAGAACCAATGAGGTTCATTCTCGTGTTACGCATCACATTTGAGCTTCTCAAGAACCAATGAGGTTCATTCTCGTGTTACGCATCACATTTGAGCTTCTCAAGAACCAATGAGGTTCATTCTCGTGTTACGCATCACGTTTGAGCTTCTCAAGAACCAATGAGGTTCATTCTCGTGTTACGCAACACGTTTGAGCTTCTGTTTGTGTTCGCTGATCAATGTTTATATGGGAATAAAAGCCTGAGTTAGATCTGTTCATCATATAAAGCGATCGAAGCGTCTCTTCAGAAAATCTGGACTAAACCGCTCAATTCATATGGATTAGTTTTACAATCCTTTAAGAAGTTTTTGAAGCGTCAAAGTGGTAGTTGCGTAGCTGTCAATGAAGGGACAGAAATCTCTCAGACATGAGGGTGAGTAAATAATGACAGAATGTTTGGGTGAACTTTCCCTTTAATGCTCCGCATGAAACCCCTGCGCTGTATCGGATGTGTGTCCGGCTCTAGGAGTTCTGCGAGCCTCAGCACACACACAGCATCTCATACCTTAAGGTGAAGAGACTGTTCGTCTGTGATAATGCTGATATTTGATGTCTTCGGACCGCTGCTATACCCCTGCAGTCGCTCTCTCTCTGTTCTTTTCTTTTTATCCGCTGGGCTTGTGAGGAATCATGTCAGTTATTTTGTCTCTGATTTACCACACTGACACTCACCATCAGAGAGTCACTAATAGAGATGTAATGAGGATCGCAATGGCTGCATCATAATTGTCAAACGGATTAGAATAATCTCTTCTCCTTAATGGTGTCCTCATAACCGTTATGAGTGTAAATTTAGTTTATATGTAATTAAAGTGAATATTTTGAAATCAATGCACTTAGTAAAAGTTAAAGCTATCAAACAGTTTGTCTTTATTCTGTCATAATTATTTGAGTAATTAGAGATTCTTCATCCAGAATATCTTCCCCTAAATAGGGTCCTCATGACTGTCATGAGTCGAGATGCACTGAAATTTCAGCCGCCGAATATTATCGGCCGAAAATGTCATTCCTGTCAGGATCACTATTGTCAATTAGCATATAGTTTAGATTATGTTCTGTTCTGGGCGAGCAGTGATAAACCCCCTTGGGGTAAACAGAACAGAGGCAATTATGTATTGCAGATATCCTTAAAGTGGTGATGAATTGAGAAATCAACTTTCCCTTGAGCCTTTGGTATATAAAAATTCATCGTGATATAAGAATATCCTGTAAGTTTCAGAGCTGAAAACGTCCTTGTTAGTCAAAGAAAAGCTTTTATAGACACCAGGCCCAGAAAACGAGAGATCTCAGAATATGTCCATTGACGTAATAGGACGCAGAAGCACTGCCTCAAGCCCCGCCCACCGACTCGTGGAGCTAAACGGATCGCACTACCGAGCAATAAACATGCCGGTTCCAGCTCACGTGCGTTAGACATTGCGTATTTGTTCGCTTCATTTCACCGCAGAATCGATTGTAAACAAGACACAGGTCGAGACTTGATTCGCAGACATATTGGGCCAGTTGTTCAAAGGTAAGCTGATCGGATTTTGGTTATCGGATTGGATCAAATCTTGAAAATGGGTTGTTCAAAAGGGAAAGAAGGAATCTGAAATCAGATTAGATCACGGAATCCAATCCTCGTTTTAATCTGGATCAAACCTTCAATTTGTGTTGTTCAAAACTTGTCTATAGAATTTGGATAACTTTAATCCAAAAAAACAGGATTATCCTGATCCCAACAGGGGGTAGGATTTCAAGGTGGATTCCAGGAAGAAAATGTAGTAACTTAAAAACTGGTCAAAAAAAATAAAACATTTGTATCATATAATACACAAACAAATATTATTTTGCTCTTGATTAGTTAGGCTAATTGTTAAAGTAATAAATTAGAAGTAGACATTAGGCTACCTATTAAGCCTTTCGGTAGCCTACAGTCAGCATGATTTCATAATCCCCACATTTTCGTTGCAAAAAAGTCATATATATATTAGCAGAAAGTTGAAAAATGTTTGTTTACTTCACACAAGAGCCGCCATTTCCCCCTGTTGCCATGGGAACGCTTTGAAGTGACGTAATTACCCGACGTGAACGTCATCGAAAAGCTGCAAACCCCGTGGAGAAACCATAGATATCAGAGAAACCATGATGAAGCGCAAACTCCCATTGGCCAACAAAAATAACAGCAAAAGAGCAAAGCAGTTTCCCTGTGATGACCGATTTCAAAACACAGCATCATGAAGCTTTGAAGCGTTATGAATCAGTGAGTCGATTCAGCGGTTTGAAGCGTTATGAATCAGTGAGTCGATTCAGCGGTTTGGAGCGTTATGAATCAGTGAGTCGATTCAGCGGTTTGGAGCGTTATGAATCAGTGAGATACAGCGGTTCAGAGCGTTATGAATCAATGAGTCGATTCAGCGGTTTGGAGCATTATGAATCAGTGAGTCGATTCAGCGGTTTGAAGCGTTATGAATCAGTGAGTCGATTCAGCGGTTTGGAGCGTTATGAATCAGTGAGTCGATTCAGCGGTTTGGAGCGTTATGAATCAGTGAGTCGATTCAGCGGTTTGGAGCGTTATGAATCAGTGAGTCGATTCAGCGGTTTGGAGCGTTATGAATCAGTGAGTCGATTCAGCGGTTTGGAGCGTTATGAATCAGTGAGTCGATTCAGCGGTTTGGAGCGTTATGAATCAGTGAGTCGATTCAGCGGTTTGGATCGCCAAAGTCACGCATTTCAGCAGTTTGACAGGGGATCCGATTCATGAATCGACTCGCTGATTCATAACGCTTTGAAGCTTCATGATGCATTGTTTTTTAATCGGTCATCACTATATAATTCGTTATTTAGGTTTTAGCACAAAAACTATTCTCATCGCTTCATAAAGTTATTGTAGAGCCGCTGTAGTGAGATGGACTTTGTATCGATGTCTTTAGTGCTTTTATGGGTCTTGAGAGTGTACAGTGCATTGAGCCAATGGAGGCCTTTCTGAGCCATCGGATTTACACTAAAATATCTTCATTTGTGTCTGAAGATGAACGGAGGTCTGACGGGTGTCCAACGACATGAGGGGACGTCATTAATGACAGAATTTACATTTCTGGGTGAACTAACCCTTTAAGAGATTGCACTTTGTGCATTGGAAGCACTCAAATGTCTGTGTTGTAAAGCTACCTCTGTAAAACAGGAAGCTATTTATTCATTTTTCAGAAGTTGTAGCATATTCCTTTTGTAAAGCTACAGAACTTGTTTGACTCAATGTTTTGTAAATTTGAGCCGTGTGTTTATTAAGGTCTTCAATAAAACAAGATGAGAACTTAATTATTCCCAGCACTTTCTGTGATGTAGTGCTTTTTTTCCTCTCTCTCATGAAACCGCAGTTTTTGCAAGTTCCCGCAATTTCATCGCATAAAATTGCATAAATATCCCGCATTTTCCATTGCATTTTTTAAGAAAACGTGCCGCATAATCAAGGATTTTTGCCCGCAACAATCACAAAAAAAACCGAATTTTTCTGGAAGGACTGCAAAATGATGATATTTGCGTCATCTGAGGATTTTTCCCAGAAATAAAATGCATAATTCTCGTCTCAGGGGGATATGAGGGGGGAAAGTACCATAATTAGAATATACTACCGGGTTTTTACTGATACAAAGCTTAATGCTAAATCACTGAAGTTACCATTTTAAATTAAATTGTGGTTATTTTATTTTATTGGCTTGTATTTTTTTTTTAAAGCCAGTTTGGGTTTTCGGCCAAGTGAATCCAGAATTTTCGGTTTCGGCCCAGATTTTTCATTTCGGTGCCTCCCTAGTCATAAGTGTAAATTATTAATATTTTTCTTATCATATATAGTTTTTGTGGTAATTTAAGAAAGTATGTATTGTAAGTATTTAATTTTATTAATCAAGGATGTTAAATTGATCTAAAGTGACAGTAAAACCTTTACATTGCTAAAAAATATATTTCTATAAACAATCCGCAAAAATATGAAGCAGCACAACTGTTTTCAGCATTGATAATAATCATAAACATTTCTTGAGTATCAAATCATCATATGAGAGTGATTTGTGAAGGATCATGTGACACTGAAGACTGGAGGAATGATGATAAATTCAGCTTTGATCACAGGAATACATTACATTACAAAATATATTCAAATAGAAAACAGTGATTTTAAAGTGCAGTAATATTTCACAATGTTACCTGTACTTTTGATGATAAATGTAGTCTTGGTGAGAATATGAGAGTCTTTCAAAAACATTAAAAAAAGTTTTTTTGAACGGAAACACACACACACATACACACAAATGAATAGTACTTTTGGTCAAATCCCCAAGTTTAGTTTATACACTGCTTGGACATGGTGTGTAAAAATCTCCCTTGTTTGCTCCCATAATGTATAAATGTATTGCACACTGCAATTCTCCCATCTGTCCTTCATGTAATGGTTAAATGAATCTGAGTTCCATGTCAGAATGCATGGCTACACAAGCGCCCCACGGGTGAGTTACCTGCTGCGAATCTCCATGTGCTGGTGCATGTGTGTTTATTGTGTGTGTTTGTGTACGCACAGATGAGCAGAGAGGTGTGACGACGGTGGAACTGATTAAAAAAGAGGGCAGCAGTCTCGGCCTCACCATCTCCGGAGGTTGTGACAAGGACGGCAAGCCAAGAGTGTCAAACCTGAGACCAGGAGGTCTCGCGGCCCGGTGAGAAACGCATACACACCTGCTGATCAGTGACTGCCAGTGGAACATTTCATGTCTTGAACGTAACCTTTTTATGCTGCTTTCACACCAAATGCGAATAGAGCGTCAAAATCTACCGCGTCTACACGCTTGAACATTTTGAATCCATTCGCGCGTCCATTAGGGATGCACCGAATCTAGGATTCGGGTTCGGATTCGGCCGAATATTGGCCTTTTTGACGTAGGACTGCTCAATTAAAGGTCCCGTTCTTCGTGTTTTTTTGAAGCTTTGATTGTGTTTACAGTGTGCAATATAACATGTGTTCATGTTTCGCGTGTAAAAACACAGTATTTTTTACACAATTTACTCATCTGTACACCACTGTTTTCACTGTCCTAAAAACGGCTGATGAGTTCCTTGTTCTATGAAGTCCCTCCTTCAGAAATACGTAACGAGTTCTGATTGTGCCAGCGCTTCCCGTGTTGTGATTTGACCGCAGCTTAGCGCACGTGCCAGCGGTTCCTGTGTTGTGACGAGCAGCTTAGCGCACGTTGCACGGAAAGGTCACGCCTCTTAACGGGAGATGTATGCGCTCAATGATCTCTACAGCGTCCCTGGGAAAGCCAAACAAAGGTGATTTGACTCCGGGATGAAAATAACAGCGTCTCGACGACATGGCGACAAACACACTCAAACGCAACAATTCCTTTTCTCCACGCAACACTTCCTCTTCTCCACGCAACACTTCCTCTTCTCCACGCAACACTTCCTCTTCTCCACGCAACACTTCCTCTTCTCCACGTGGGAGAGCAACAAGACCACGCCCCCTTTTTCGCGTATTCTTGTGGGCGGAGGTTAGTCTGTTCTACTGTTTTACTGACGTCATTAATGAAGGAAGTACCAGGATGTAGTCCAAGCCAGCCGTTCGCTGTAGGCTTTGAAAGGGAACTTCTGTTAAATAAAATATCTCGCTTGGCATTGAACTTTGAGCTTTATAATTTTACAGGTATTATTTATGCTCTAACAGCAACATTACACACTAACTAAAGTTTGAACAATGGGATCGCGAAGAACGGGACCTTTAATCGTATTTCAATTTAGATTTTGGCTTCCAATTATGAAAATAAGATAATCGAGGTAAAACGATTACTGTACCGCTTCCCGGGTTCAGTCTCTCCTTTCCTTCACAGCAGACAGCAGTGCGCTTGGATTCCTCTCTAACCCAAAACTTAACATCCAAAACAGCTGAGTAAGAGAGTGATGTAAAATGCAGTCTACTGTTGATAAACTGCGGGACGTGGTTGATACCAAACAATGCTATTAAAAGCGCATTAAGCTGCGAAAGAAATGCTTTTCCATAGGCGACCACCAGCGCGCGCGCTCCGAGACGCGCATAAGCAAAGTATACACGCCTAAACGCTCAAATAATCTAGTACACACAAATATATCGAAATGCCTTTTTGGTAAGCATCCTCGTAAACGCAGTCAGTTATGTCTTAAAGGTCCCGTTCTTCGTGATCCCATTGTTCAAACTTTAGTTAGTGTGTAATGTTGCTGTTAGAGCATAAATAATGCCTGTAAAATTATAAAGCTCAAAGTTCAATGCCAAGCGAGATATTTTATTTAACAGAAGTTCCCTTTCAAAGCCTACAGCGAACGCCCGGCTTGGACTACATCCCTCTACTTCCTTCTTTAATAACGTCACTCGAACACTGAGCGCATGCATCTCTGGTAAGAGGCGTGACCTTACCGGGCAACGTGCGCTAAGCTGCTGTCCAATCACAACCTATGATCACAACACAGGAACCGCTGGCACAATCAGAACTCGTTACGTATTTCTGAAGGAGGGACTTCATAGAACAAGGAACTCATCAGCCGTTTTTAGGACAGTGAGAACAGCGGTGTACAGATGAGTAAATTGTGTGAAAAATACTGTGTTTTTTTACACGCGAAACATGAACACATGTTATATTGCACACTGTAAACACAATCAAAGCTTAAAAAAAACAGGAAAAACGGGACCTTTAAATGAACACAGAGAAAGAGCGCGTGTATAACAGTGGGCCTATGGTACGCGCAGCTCTTAAAGGGACAGCAGCCGACATCAACGTCAGCAGCAGTCATTGTTAATCTAACAAAAAAAGACAAAGATAAAATCACTCACTGCTCTTGAATCTTTTTAATCGTTTTAAATAAGAATGAGTCAATATTTCATTTATACAGCAGTTATTTTACTTTTTTTATTACTTTATTCTATTTCTACTTTGTATTACTCATCTAAATATCACTATTAGTACATCTTCCTGGAAAACCTGTTTATTTTATTTGTATTTTCTGTTGTATTTTTTGTTGGTTTTGTTAGTTTAACTAGTTTCTTTGTTTTTATTTTATTGAGGACTGTTTACTTGTCCTCTGTAGCTGTTTTGAGGACATTTAGCCTACTTGCATTAATTATCCTAGTATTAGTTTTTGCTAAAGTATGGATAATTGTGAAATTTCACTGACATTTAAAATTACTCATATCATGAAATAAGATTTTGATCATATGACCCACCAATAATCATGTTAAATAATCGTGATTTCAAAATTAACCAATATAATCGTGATTATGATTTTTGCCATAATCGAGCAGCCCTATTTTGACGGGGTTCGGTTTCTGCCAAAAGAAGGCGATTCAAGTCGAGCTACATGTTCAATTTGCAATGCCGATTTGTCTCATGGTGGCAAGGACCCTAAACAACAGCCGCTGTTAAAACATTTGTGTATGAAACATTCGAAAGTATATGAGTTGTGCATGAAAGAATCTACAGACCGCAGCCAAAATGTATTTTATTTTACCGTGCAAACAGCCGCATAGAGATCAGATAAAATATAAATAAAAACAATAAAATAAATAGGCCTACACTAAATATTTTTCACTTAAATAATTACCAAATTAAGATGACAAAACGAAAATACACTGAATCTGTTTGAAGCTTTGAAGAACCGGAATCGTTTTTTTTTTTTTTGTCAAATAGAAATAGCAGGCCTAGGCTACCTCTATCCACACCTTGTATGTTTAAAAAAAAAAAATAATAAGTAGCATGTCATAAGAGATGTGGGTTAGTCTGGAGCGCAGCCTGTTGACAGTTAAACCCGCGGCAGAAAACAACCTCAATCCGTCTGTGTCCGCAGCGCACGAGCCTCGGCTGACTGCGCACACGCCTCCTGCGCTCTCCGTTGGGCTGTTCTTTGAAACGACAGAGGGCGACTCGGGATAATTGTTCTATAAACCATCAGGAAACAGCGGCGAGAAGAACATACGCAACAATGTTTAGGCTACTTTAGTAAACTTGACCAAAAGCACACTACGAAAAGCCTTAAACAAGGCTTCAGATGGACCTGATGTCCCGGGAATACAGAGATAACACCTCTAGAGCGGCCAGCCTCGGGAAGAGCCTTTCATTTGCTTTCCACCAGTCAGGAGCTTGTTCTACTGCTGTATTTTTCTGTCGAAATGGTCCCACACAGTAAGCTTTTCCATTGCTTCATTTTGCGAGATCTGGTTTGTGGTTGCGCATGTCGACGCGCTCCGTGAGTGAACAAATACAGCATCATTTTCTTAACCAAGCATCAAAAAAACAAACAAACAAAAAAGCGTTAAAAACATTTAAACCGTTTAACTGATAGTATTAATCGGTCAAAGTTCTTACTTTCAGTTAACGGTTAAATTGTCAATAGTCAACTTTATTTATATAGCGCTTTTAACAATGCAGATTGTTTCACAGCAGCTTTACAGTGTTAAACAGGAAAATAATGCAGCATAATTTTATTAAGCTGTATAGCCATTTGATGATTTCAATTTCCATACGGTGACAGTGTGGGCTTTAGATCAATAATTAGATCAGTAATTTAGTTTATATGGTTAAATTAGTTTATTAATTAATTTATTTCGATGTTTAGTTGGAAAATGTAGTGTCCCCAACTGAGCACGCCAAGCCAGAGGCAACAGTGGCAAGGAAACCAAAACCCCATCAGGAGACCTAATGGAGAAAAATAAACCTTGGGAGAAACCAGGCTCCCTACACTGCTGTGGACGTTATTTACTTCATTAATGTGTAGGATGGGAGTAGGATTCGGTATTCGGTTTCGGATTCGGCCGAATCGTAACCAGTGGATTCGGTATTCGGATTCGGTGCACCCCTAGTATAAATTAAGCGTCAAGGCGCTCCAGGAGAAATGTCATAAAACACCACTCTGCCTCTTTTCATTTTCATTAAAATATATATTAAACATTAATAGCCACACAAATGTGGTCCAGGCAACTCCTACATTATCTTCACTGCATGTATATTTAAATATCCTTAAAAAATAAAGTTATGAAACTTCTCTTTGCTCTCAGTCAAAACGATTTGGCAGACAACAAATGATAGATTCATGACACCAAAGATCGGCCATTAGATAAACACAAGACGCACCACTACAGGACATCAGAGCCAGCGGCAGACGTCAGAAGGACTAGCCGAGTAAAGGCTGCTCTCGCCGGGGTTAATGAGCGCTGAGCGCCCAGTGATCGCCTGGATCTCACAACTCCACAAACACAAGATAATTTTTCTCTCTTTATATATAAACCACAGATTTGAGCTTTAAACAACTACATTCTCACCTGAAAAAGTCTTAAAACTACATTTTGTGACACAATAGTAGTATTTTAAAATTATGCAGGATTCTCATCACGTCACTTTACCATGTGACAGCAGCGAGCAGGCTCCTGATTGGTTAACGTGGCGCAAATTGACAACAAAGTTCAGATTTTTCAACTCGGGCGTCAGACGCGAATTCGCTTCCGAACACGTGAATGCACAAAAAGCACCACTCACGCATAACGCGCATATCGCGCAAGATGCACAATTTGCGTCTAATTCGCGTCATTCGTGCGAACTGGACACGTGAATGAGGCGGAAGCATGTCAATCGCGCTGCGCGAAACGCGTCTATCGCGCCGCAGGACCTCCAGACGCGCGTCAACGCACCTTTCCGTTGACTTAACATGGAAATCACTTGCGCATCACGCTCTATTCGCGTTCGGTGTGAACGCAGCATCACAGCTCTCAGTTATGCTTCATTGGAGTATGGACTCATCTGAGTGTCCGGGTGATTCTCTAAAAAATTGCTTCTGAGAGAAACAAATGGCTTTTAATTCATAATCACTGTTTTCTATGTTTGTATTATATGTGTGTTTCAGGGCTGTAGGGGCAAGTCCCCCCAATAATTGGAAATGGCCAAATTTCCCCCACCCAATATTTTGATATGGTTAATGCTGCTCTGCTGCTCTGTTTGTTGTTAGCATGACAGACGGTCCATCAGAAATCAAATATTTCCGTACTATATAGTATGCAAAAACAGTACGCCAACAGATAAGTATGTAGTAGTAATTCATAGTATTCGAAAAAACAGTTGGCGAAAAGTCCCCGGGTGACCTACTACTCGCAGCGAGATTCTGAAGTGTTCAATGGACATGTGATAAGTGATGATAACAAGATGGCAGATGTAGTTTGTCAGGATTACATTCATACTACACACATACATACTATACAGAACATTTGATTTTTACATCAAAAAATGTCATAATGTCATAAGTCTTCCATTGGGGAAGCAGAGGCTGGGGGCTCAGAGGAGGACTCGTCCATCACCCAAGCTGAAGTCACCGAGGTGGTCAAGAAACTCCTCGGTGGCAAGGCACCGGGGGTGGATGAGATCCGCCCTGAGTACCTCAAGTCTCTGGATGTTGTGGGGCTGTCTTGGCTGACACGCCTCTGCAGCATCGCGTGGCGGTCGGGGACAGTGCCTCTGGTATGGCAGACCGGGGTGGTGGTCCCTCTTTTTAAGAAGGGGGACCGGAGGGTGTGTTCCAACTATAGGGGGATCACACTTCTCAGCCTCCCCGGGAAAGTCTATGCCAGGGTACTGGAGAGGAGAATTCGGCCGATAGTGGAACCTCGGATTCAGGAGGAACAGTGTGGTTTTCGTCCTGGTCGTGGAACACTGGACCAGCTCTATACCCTCTACAGGGTGCTGGAGGGTTCATGGGAGTTTGCCCAACCAGTCCACATTTGTTTTGTGGATTTGGAGAAGGCATTCGACTGTGTCCCTCGTGGCGTCCTGTGGAGGGTGCTGGGGGAATATGGGGTCCGGGGTCCTTTGCTGAGGGCTGTCCGGTCCCTGTATGACCGAAGCAGGAGTTTGGTCCGCATTGCCGGCAGTAAGTCAGACTTGTTCCCGGTGCATGTTGGACTCCGGCAGGGCTGCCCTTTGTCGCCGGTTCTGTTCATAATTTTTATGGACAGAATTTCTAGGCGCAGCCAAGGGCCGGAGGGTGTCAGGTTTGGGGACCACACGGTTTCGTCTCTGCTCTTTGCGGATGACGTGGTCGTGTTGGCCCCTTCTAACCAGAACCTTCAGCATGCACTGGGACGGTTTGCAGCCGAGTGTGAAGCGGCTGGGATGGGGATCAGCACCTCCAAATCCGAGGCCATGGTCCTCAGTCGGAAAAGGGTGGCTTGCCCACTTCAGGTTGGTGGAGAGTTCCTGCCCCAAGTGGAGGAGTTCAAGTATCTAGGGGTCTTGTTCACGAGTGAGGGGAGAAACGGGAGATTGACAGACGGATCGGTGCAGCTTCTGCAGTAATGCGGTCGATGTACCGGTCTGTCGTGGTGAAGAAAGAGCTAAGCCGTAAGGCGAAGCTCTCGATTTACCGGTCAATCTACGTTCCTACTCTCACCTATGGTCATGAGCTTTGGGTCATGACCGAAAGGACAAGATCCCGGATACAGGCGGCCGAAATGAGCTTTCTCCGCAGGGTGGCTGGGCGCTCCCTTAGAGATAGGGTGAGAAGCTCAGTCACTCGGGAGGAACTCAGAGTAGAGCCGCTGCTCCTCCACATCGAGAGGGGACAGCTGAGGTGGCTCGGGCATCTGTTCCGGATGCCTCCTGAACGCCTTCCCGGGAAGGTGTTTCGGGCATGTCCAACCGGGAGGAGGCCCCGGGGAAGACCGAGGACACGCTGGAGGGACTATGTCTCCCGGCTGGCCTTGGAACGCCTCGGTGTCCCCCCGGAAGAGCTAGAGGAAGTGTCTAGGGAGAGGGAAGTCTGGGCATCTCTGCTTAGACTGCTGCCCCCGCGACCCGGCCCCGGATAAGCGGAAGAAGATGGATGGATGGATGGAAAATGTCATAATTTAGAAATAAAAGGCATTTTTCCTACCTTGATTTTAGCCCTCTGTTTGAAGGGGCGTGTCTGCTGCGAGTCTTGAGTGGACCCGCTTACTGCTCTGATTGGCTGCTGTGAGACTTCAGCGTAAACGCCCACTGCTGTGATTGGCTGCTCCGATTCTTCAGTGTAAACACCCACTGCTGTGATTGGCTACTGTGAGACTTCAGTGTAAACGCCCACTGCTGTGATTGGCCGCTGTGAGATTTCAGTGTAAACACCCACTGCTGTGATTGGCTGCTGTGAGACTTCAGTGTAAACGCCCACTGCTGTGATTGGCTGACATCTTTGTATATGAAATAGCTAGTATTACATGTGGAACTCTCTCGAAAACTTTTAGCACGTTTTTACTATTACAGCTCTCAAGATTAACTAATGGTGTAAAGTGTTGATTATAGCGTTATATTCAGATCTATGGCATTATATTCAGATTGTGGCATGAAAGGTTGCAGTGATGAGCGTTGTAGCCGATCACAGACATGTTGAGCTCATTAATGCAGTGATCTCGTCATCGCAACTCGATTTCCGCACACTCATGAATGCTTACATCATAACTAACAGTGCAAACACGATGTAAATAAGAGATTTGTTGATTATTATGGGAGTTTTGGCGAGAGATTGCACTGTTTGATTGACAGCTCCAGCGATTGAAGGGAGCGTTCTTTGATCACTTTCTATATATATCATTTAATCACAGTTTAAATAACGGATTATTTTCATCTACTAAGAGAAACAATGTGAAGTTGAGCGTATAGTCACTGGTTTGATTTACTGATACAAACAAAGAACATCTGATTGTATATGAATCATTACATATCAGAAATCACTGGTCTCAGATCAGGCATTAGAATTAACATGTTGTGGCATTACTGTCGAGTCCATATCGTAAACGTCTGTTTGCAAAGCCTGCGGCAAAATTGCCACTGATTTACCAAATAATCCACAGGTAAATGTACCGAACAAATAAATAATGCTCAACTGAGACATTCACATGATGAAAATAGATAAGCTCATTCCTAGCATTAGGATCGTTTGGAAGGTGATGTTATTTGTAGTCCAGTGATCCTGTATCACTCTTCTCTCCTCGTCATCTCACTAACACGCCAGTGGGCGGGGCCAAAGTTGTGATGATGAAGTAGGCGTGGATCTTCTTCTGCAGAGGCGGTCTTTCACCATCTATTATAGACACATTCAACAGTGATTCGTTCTCTGTTTTTAGACTAACAAGGAAGTTTTCAGCTCTGAAACGTACAGGATATTATAGTATGATGACCTCTTATATGTCAAAAGCTCAAGGAAAATTAGATTTCTCAATTCATGACCCCTTTAAATGATCCATGTCATTCGTAACTGAATGTGAAGAGACAAACGGTTTGCGTTTTTGACACATTACACATACAAACAAGAGTGAATGTGTGCATATGTTTAAGGTTGGGGGGGGGGGGGGGGGCTTGGGGTGAAATGCTGTTTCGTGCATACTGAGCTTTTTACACTGTTAAAGACTTGGATTCCCATCCTATACATGGACAAAGTAAAAAAAAAAGTCCAGCCACAGGACTTCACAAAATCAACAATGTCGCCAAAGATGTGTGTTTTTGGTTGTCAGGGCAAGACAACCCTGCACAGCTTTCCAAAGAACCCAGCGTTAATGGGACAGTGGATGGAGTTTGTTTTTCCAAAGCAGCAACGGAGTTGTGCAAGTGTTTTGTTTGTTCCCTGAATTTCGGCGACGATGGTTTATAAACAAGCCCTAGTTCAACTCGGGATTTGTAGCTCTTCTAATGCTGAAAGATGGAGCGGTCCCAGCGATTAAGGTTCACGGTCGTGTGTTGGAAGCAGGCGGTGAGTAAAACTGCTTCAAATGTCTGTGTGTTGTTAGCTATCGACTCCTTCATTCACTTGCACTATTATTCCATTGTTTTTCTATGTAAACACGCACTAGTCAGACGTGCAAAACCGTTCCGCTTGCTACTGCTAACATTAAATCAGTCCATAAACCAAATTTATATCCTCATAAACCATGAGTAAACACACATAAATGTTGTAAAACGTGCGCATGACAAGCCTCTAAGCAAGTATATAAGTTAAAGTTACAGTACACACTATTGAGACGTCCTGCTGTAGTCGTCGCTGCTGCTGCTCATGTTCAATTTCAGCCTCTGATTCTGGATCATATATGTATGGCTAAATCTGATTGATCTCCATGGTTTATTTAAGATAATGTTTTTTTTCTCCACGTTTAAGGATGTCACAGCTTTCAGACGCTCTCAGCGCAATAGCTGCACACGCTCATGGCTCTTTAGCCCCGCCCACACGATACGCCTCCAGCCGCTCTGCTTTTTTCGGAAAGACTCTGTGCAGCGTATCTTTCTTTTATAAATATAATAAAACTAAAGACTTTTCGGAGATATGAAGGATGCATTACTAGATTGGCATGAGATTGGCATGAGATTGACTGAAACGGAGTGTTTCACCCCCCCTTTAAGTAAAATATTTAGTTTAAATGGCTTCACAACTATAGGCTACAATTAGACCTAGAACTTATTTTACCGTTTTTAATTCTTCTTTATTCCCTTAAATCCCTTTTAATCCTTTATGTAATTTCTTTATATAAAAGACCCCCCCCCCCCAAATTATGTAAAATGAATAAAAAATATAATAGTATGTCAATGATAGTGAATTAGCACTGGCGTAGTGTGTTTACTCAGCTCTTTAACCTCGGGATCTGAGCTGCTCTTGTGCATGTGTGTGTGTGTGTGTGTGTGTCCTCAGGATGTGGGCTGCTCATTCACATCAGCCTCTAGTGTGACAGGCTGATGCAGTCCTAACGTGACCGCTCTCTCTCTGTCACACACACACACACACACACACACGAGGAAGATTGTAGTTGAATGGTCATGCTGACCTGTAGGCAACCACAGGACTGATGTGCATGTTCCTGCATGCAGAGTTGCAGCCAGGTGATATAAACCTTGTGAGTTTACAGCTATTGCTTTAATACGGTTGGTTTATCAAAGTCTAGTGAGAGCTTGTAATTAGTATGTGTGTTAATGCTTTTTAACTCCACTGCATAATTATGCAGAATCACAAAATGATGTGTTTGGTTTTGCCTTTGGTTGTGTGCTCACGTGTAAATTAAGTACGCTTGTGTGTCGCCATTGTGTCGGTTCCGAGCGTGTGCCGTTGTCTCAGTTAATGCGATGCTTACAGGCAAAATCCCAGTGCTGGGTGACAGCAGTGGCTTAAATTAGCTTCTACAACAGCACACGAGGAGTCAGCTCTGCTAACATCACACATACACACACACACACACACCACACAGGTACCTGCTGCACAACACACACACACACACCTTTCTGCAGCAGATGCAGTATGCTGAGGATTTGCCATGTTGTGTAGTTAGTGCAGCCGTATTATATGGAATTAATATTGTGAATGAAATGGTTAAAGGCTATAACAATTGTCTATCTAGACTTAAAGAGAGCCTTTGATTCAGTTAATCATGAGATTTTAATTAATAAGTTATCAAATTATAATTTCTCAAATGGATCTCGCTAATAGAAAACAGTGTGCAAACAGCAATTAGACTTTGCAAATTGTTATTAATTCTATTGGTGTGCCCCAAGGTTCGATATTGGGTCCTTTGTTGTTTAGTTTGTACATTAATGACCTGCCGGATGTTTGTGCATCAACTGTTAACTGTCAAATGTATGCTAATAATACGGTTATATATGTGCATGCTAAAAGCAAAAAGCAAGCTGCAGAACAATTATCACCTGCAATGGTCAATGTATCGAATTGGTTATTTAATTCTTGTTTACATCTTAATGTTAGTAAAACGGTTTGTATGTTTTTATCAAAGTCTGCAAATAGAGATCCAGATCCAGATGTCATAGTAGCAGGAAGAAAATTATCAATCGTCCATGAGTATAAATATTTAGGCATAATAAATATAATAATAGATTCTAATCTAATAATAATAATAATAATAATAATAGATTCACAACTTACATTTAAAAAACAAGTTAAAAAAAGGGGGAATTCTGGTCAATTTTAAGGGCCAATTGCCAAACAGCTTGGTGAAAAAAGGTCCACTGTTGGAGCAATCATTAGAAAATGGAAGAAGCTAAACATGACTGTCAATCTCCCTCGGACTGGGGCTCCATGCAAGATCTCACCTCGTGGGGTCTCAATGATCCTAAGAAAGGTGAGCATCATGCTTTGGGGGTGTTTTTCTGCACATGGGACAGGGCGACTGCACTGTATTAAGGAGAGGATGACCGGGGCCATGTATTGCGAGATTTTGGGGAACAACCTCCTTCCCTCAGTTAGAGCATTGAAGATGGGTCGAGGCTGGGTCTTCCAACATGACAATGACCCGAAGCACACAGCCAGGATAACCAAGGAGTGGCTCTGTAAGAAGCATATCAAGGTTCTGGCGTGGCCTAGCCAGTCTCCAGACCTAAACCCAATAGAGAATCTTTGGAGGAGCTCAAACTCTGTGTTTCTCAGCGACAGGCCAGAAACCTGACTGATCTAGTGAAGATCTGTGTGGAGGAGTGGGCCAAAATCCCTCCTGCAGTGCAAACCTGCTGAAAAACTACAGGAAACGTTTGACCTCTGTAGTTGCAAACAAAGGCTACTGTACCAAATATTAACATTGATTTTCTCAGGTGTTCAAATACTTATTTGCAGCTGTATCATACAAATAAATAGTTAAAAAATCATACATTGTGATTTCTGGATTTTTCTTTTTAGATTATGTCTCTCACAGTGGACATGCACCTACGATGACAATTTCAGACCCTCCATGATTTCCAAGTGGGAGAACTTGCAAAATAGCAGGGTGTTCAAATACTTATTTTCCTCACTTTTTTATGTTACGTATATATTACATTGGGCATTTATTTCTCAGTTTTTTCTGCTTATTTTCTTTATCACAATACATATTAAAATGATGCATATTATTCAAGCCATGGACTGATCTTCTAACACTTATCCCCTGCTTGCCGATTTGACGAATCATTGTTGTCAGTGAAATGTAGACATGCATACATTTTTTTTTTAAAAAAGAAAGAAAATCCTATCTTCTTCAATCTTCCATATGTGTCTGTGTGGCAGGAGTGACCAGCTCAATGTTGGCGACTACATAAAGTCCGTGAACGGGATAAACCTGTCCAAGCTCAGACACGATGAGATCATCAGCATGCTGAAGAACATCGGTGAGCGGGTGGTGCTGGAGGTGGAGTATGAGCTGCCTGCATTCGGTACGGACACACACACACACACACCCACACGCATCTGCACAGTTCAGATTCATTTTAGCGATGCACGATATATCGGCCATCCATATATATATGGTTTTGAGTTGCTTGAAATAGGATTCAAATCACCTCAAAAAAGGAAAAAACTGTTAAAGGTGGGGTAAGTGCTTTCTGGTAACCGATAGATTTGGTCGGCATTACTGGGAACGCCCACAAAAACGTCATATCCGTGTATGCCGTGGGGGAAAACAATCCATTCGAATGAACGCGCGTAGACGCTTTATCTTTGATTTTTGCTTGGTGGAATGCCGAAAAGTTGCTTTGTAGTGTTCTGCGCCTCTAATAAGTAAAAAAAAAAAAAAAGTATTTATACTACAATTTTTTTTTTTTTATACTGCCGAATAACAGACGGAGCCGTTCGCCAGTTCCCGAAAGCCTGTGCAATACGCCCATTACAATCAAACATGTGCACTATATGATGTATTATTGTAAAGATGAAAAAATAAAACAGATTTTATTACTGCAAAGGCAAAAGTTTGTTTAATAAAAAAGCAGTTTGTATGCTCCCCTCAAATATTACAAAGCCTAATTCATAAATCACAGTCTTTTAATGAAGACGGTTCCTATAAAAAAGCCCAAAACGTTGCTATTGTCAGTAATTTGAGAATAGTTTTGTGTGACATTGACATGTCAACTCCAAATTTTCTTTGTAAAATGTAAACGATTAACTAATTTATTTGTGCACGGCTGTACTAACAAGAAAAACGAATTCATAAACAGATAAAGCTACAAGACAACGGAGAACTGACGGATGTCTAAACTTTATCTAAACCTGTCATTGATGCCAAACAGCTCATCATATATAACTGGATTTTAGGCTTTTGACAGATGTTTGTTAATCATGGCACTGCGGTAAATGAACGTTTGACATTAGACTCTACGCATTTCATGTCTATATTCTAGCTCAAACAAATACATAAACAAACGCCCTTTGCATTGCACACGGCATATTCAGAAAAACAGCACAAGACAAGTTTTATGATAATTTTAAAATGTTAAATGTATGTAGCCTTATACATAGGCCTAAATGCATTCAATTCTAGCCTAGAAATCTAGACGCATCCTAGCGGCAGAACATTTATTTTGCCACGAGTGTAGTCTAGCAACTCTTGGTAGACCTGAGAGCTGGAAAAACCAAACTCTGGAAGACGAAGCTTTTCTTTGAGAAAAGAACAAAGAACGGCACTGAAGTCTTTCTTAAGAAAAGAAGATGTGTTCGAAGTTTTGCCTACCGGATACAGCGAAAGTCTATCAACTAACGTTAGCTCGGCTTCACCTTCTTCTTTGCTCTGGTTGGTTGTGGCGCTCATGGCGCTATCCTATTGCGTGCAGAGGGAATTTGAAAGACAACCCTTTATCCCGCCCCTCGGATTGAGCCCTGCCAATGGTGTGTTCCCAGACCCAACATCTTGATGTGGGTCTGGCTTGTCAGGCTAATTAAATTCAGGAACACTGAATAAACGTCTTCATCGAAAGACTGGGTGATTTTTGAAGTAGGCAAGTAATATTTGGGGGAGCAGCATGCATTTTGAAGAGAAAATGACACCTCTGGCCATTGCGTTGGGCCGTTTTTCCAGTCACAGATACTGTACTGACCCAATATGTCTCAGTTTTTCTATGTATCTTGCTCTGTCGAGCGGCAGAAGTGATTCTACACTCACCTAAAGGATTATTAGGAACACCTGTTCAATTTCTCATTAATGCAATTATCTAATCAACCAATCACATGGCAGTTGCTTCAATGCATTTAGGGGTGTGGTCCTGGTCAAGACAATCTCCTGAACTCCAAACTGAATGTCGGAATGGGAAAGAAAGGTGATTTTAAGCAATTTTGAGCGTGGCATGGTTGTTGGTGCCAGACGGGCCAGTCTGAGTATTTCACAATCTGCTCAGTTACTGGGATTTTCACGCACAACCATTTCTAGGGTTTACAAAGAATGGTGTGAAAAGGGAAAAACATCCAGTATGCGGCAGTCCTGTGGGCCAAAATGCCTTGTTGATGCTAGAGGTCAGAGGAGAATGGGCCGACTGATTCAAGCTGATAGAAGAGCAACTTTGACTGAAATAACCACTCGTTACAACCGAGGTATGCAGCAAAGCATTTGTGAAGCCACAACACGCACAACCTTGAGGCGGATGGGCTACAACAGCAGAAGACCCCACCGGGTACCACTCATCTCCACTACAAATAGGAAAAAGAGGCTACAATTTGTACGAGCTCACCAAAATTGGACAGTTGAAGACTGGAAAAATGTTGCCTGGTCTGATGAGTCTGGATTTCTGTTGAGACATTCAGATGGTAGAGTCAGAATTTGCCGTAAACAGAATGAGAACATGGATCCATCATGCCTTGTTACCACTGTGTAGGCTGGTGGTGGTGGTGTAATGGTGTGGGGGATGTTTTCTTGGCACACTTTAGGCCCCTTAGTGCCAATTGGGCATCGTTTAAATGCCACAGCCTACCTGAGCATTGCTTCTGACCATGTCCATCCCTTTATGACCACCATGTACCCATCCTCTGATGGCTACTTCCAGCAGGATAATGCACCATGTCACAAAGCTCGAATCATTTCAAATTGGTTTCTTGAACATGACAATGAGTTCACTGTACTAAAATGGCCCCCACAGTCCCCAGATCTCAACCCAATAGAGCATCTTTGGGATGTGGTGGAACGGGAGCTTCGTGCCCTGGATGTGCATCCCACAAATCTCCATCAACTGCAAGATGCTATCCTATCAATATGGGCCAACATTTCTAAAGAATGCTTTCAGCACCTTGTTGAATCAATGCCACGTAGAATTAAGGGGGTCAAACACAGTATTAGTATGCTGTTCCTAATAATCCTTTAGGTGAGTGTATATAGGCTATACTGGCTTAACCCCATGCATTTCCAATGTGGGGGAATGGACTGTTTTCCCCCACGTCGACTCTGCCCCCAGCTATGACATGACACCGACCAAGTCTATGTTGATTTCAAAACACCAAAACAAACCGCCCCACACATACATAACCCAGGTGACGACTATGGCGGAATCTGCTGTGCCAGCCGGCCGAGGGTATGATGTCATCAATAAGTTAAAGCAATGTGTGTTACTATGGTAATCCAGGTCGAATGTTCAGTGAAAAAGTCATCCCTTCCATCCCAAAAACACAGTTCTCATGAACAACTCGATAGCACGAGCACGACAGTCCAACTAACCAACATATTACAATTATGAGCAGATTAGAGGAACCAAAGGAATCAAACATATATTAGGAGTGTATTATTGTACTCTCCGGACACACTTCGGGAGCTGATGCTTGAAACACACAGTGAGGAGGTTAGTACGCTCCAGGCTTATCCGGTGTGGAAATGAACAGGTCTTTATCACGCCGATGCGATCGCAAGCGAACATGATACATGAGCATAATCAAGCAAAAGCCAGCATATATTAGTTCTGTGAAACTAAACTAAACCAGTGTTACTCGCCTATGGAGAAGAAATAAAGCAACGCTCGCTCCTGAAGTTCTCCAGCGCTGGAAAGCTGATCCGAAGCCTTCTTTTGCTCCACATCTTCCACATGTGTGTTTATCTGCCATCTCTCTCTTTCTGTCGTCTCGGCTCATGTCCTTCCTGTGTTGTGTGTTTTGAATAATGACGTGCACTGAGCGCTCTCTTCTACCCCTCATTAGTAGAAACACGCCCCCTTACTGCTGATTGGCTATACATTTGTTTTGGTACTCGGCCCGAGACACTTTTCTAAAGCAGTTTTGAAATATCACTTACCCCACCTTTAAGTGCAACATGTGTAATATAGGCTAAATAAAATCAAAATGAGAACATTATAATTGTGTGACAGGGGCATGCTTTTAATATGGAGACACTTTTGTTTTTGTAATCAGGCTCTCAAAAATGATATAAAAATTTGGATTTTATATCGTTTATCGGATTTCAAATATAAAGAGTTATCGGTATCGGCCAAAACGTTGGCCCCACTTTATATTAGGTGGCCTTAAGTACTATGTACTTACTGTGTTCAAATTGTAATGCAAAACACCTTTGCTGATATTGAGGTGGAATACGGGTAGAGTTAGGGACAGGTGTGGTGGTGTGGGTAAGTTTAAGGGTAGAGTTAGGGACAGGTGTGGTGGTGTGGGTAAGTTTAAGGGTAGGGTTAGGGACAGGTGTGGTGGTATGGGTAAGTTTAAGGGTAGAGTTAGGGACAGGTGTGGTGGTGTGGGTAAGTTTAAGGGTAGGGTTAGGGACAGGTGTGGTGGTATGGGTAAGTTTAAGGGTAGAGTTAGGGACAGGTGTGGTGGTGTGGGTAAGTTTAAGGGTAAAGTTAGGGACAGGTGTAGTGGTGTGGGTAAGTTTAAGGGTAGGGTTAGGGACAGGTGTGGTGGTATGGGTAAGTTTAAGGGTAGAGTTAGGGACAGGTGTGGTGGTGTGGGTAAGTTTAAGGGTAGGGTTAGGGACAGGTGTGGTGGTGTGGGTAAGTTTAAGGGTAGAGTTAGGGACAGGTGTGGGTAAGTTTAAGGGTAGAGTTAGGGACAGGTGTGGTGGTGTGGGTAAGTTTAAGGGTAGGGTTAGGGACAGGTGTGGTGGTGTGGGTAAGTTTAAGGGTAGAGTTAGGGACAGGTGTGGTGGTATGGGTAAGTTTAAGGGTAGGGTTAGGGACAGGTGTGGTGGTATGGGTAAGTTTAAGAGTAGGGTTAGGGACAGGTGTGGTGGTGTGGGTAAGTTTAAGGGTAGGGTTAGGGACAGGTGTGGTGGTGTGGGTAAGTTTAAGGGTAGGGTTAGGGACAGGTGTAGTGGTGTGGGTAAGTTTAAGGGTAGGGTTAGGGACAGGTGTGGTGGTTTGGGTAAGTTTAAGGGTAGAGTTAGGGACAGGTGTGGTGGTATGGGTAAGTTTAAGGGTAGGGTTAGGGACAGGTGTGGTGGTATGGGTAAGTTTAAGAGTAGGGTTAGGGACAGGTGTGGTGGTGTGGGTAAGTTTAAGGGTAGGGTTAGGGACAGGTGTGGTGGTGTGGGTAAGTTTAAGGGTAGGGTTAGGGACAGGTGTGGTGGTGTGGGTAAGTTTAAGGGTAGGGTTAGGGACAGGTGTGGTGGTGTGGGTAAGTTTAAGGGTAGAGTTAGGGACAGGTGTGGTGGTGTGGGTAAGTTTAAGGGTAGGGTTAGGGACAGGTGTGGTGGTGTGGGTAAGTTTAAGGGTAGGGTTAGGGACAGGTGTGGTGGTGTGGGTAAGTTTAAGGGTAGGGTTAGGGACAGGTGTGGTGGTGTGGGTAAGTTTAAGGGTAGGGTTAGGGACAGGTGTGGTGGTATGGGTTAGTTTAAGGGTAGGGCTAGGGACAGGTGTGGTGGTATGGGTTAGTTTAAGGGTAGGGTTAGGGACAGGTGTGGTGGTGTGGGTAAGTTTAAGGGTAGGGTTAGGGACAGGTGTGGTGGTGTGGGTAAGTTTAAGGGTAGGGTTAGGGACAGGTGTGGTGGTGTGGGTAAGTTTAAGGGTAGGGTTAGGGACAGGTGTGGTGGTATGGGTTAGTTTAAGGGTAGGGTTAGGGACAGGTGTGGTGGTGTGGGTAAGTTTAAGGGTAGGGTTAGGGACAGGTGTGGTGGTATGGGTAAGTTTAAGGGTAGGGTTAGGGACAGGTGTGGTGGTGTGGGTAAGTTTAAGGGTAGGGTTAGGGACAGGTGTGGTGGTGTGGGTAAGTTTAAGGGTAGAGTTAGGGACCGGTGTGGTGGTGTGGGTAAGTTTAAGGGTAGGGTTAGGGACAGGTGTGGTGGTGTGGGTAAGTTTAAGGGTAGGGTTAGGTGTAAAGGAAGTGTCAACTGTGTAATTACAAATGTAACTACAGAAATTAATTACAGATGTAATTACATGCAGGTATTTTTTAAACTGTAAGTACAATGTAAAAACATGTATGTACACAATAAGTGCAATGCATCAAATTATTAATTCAAATGTTAGTACATAGTAGTTAAGGCCACCTAATATAAAGTGGGTCCAAAACTTTTATATGGTGCATCCCTAATTTATTTGATCAAGGATACAGTAAAAAAAAGTAATATTGTGAAATATTATTGGAATTTTAAATGTTATATGTTGATATATTTTAAAGTGTAATTTATCAAAGCTGGATTTTCAGCATCATTACTCCAGTCTTCAGTATCACATGATCCTTCAGAAATCATTCTGATATGATGATTTGATGCTCAAGAGACATTTATTATTATTAAAGGTGCACTATGTAACTTTTCCGTCCGCTAGAAGTCACCTGTTCAAAACAAAGGCGTAGTTTGATGACGGCACGTTTGAGCGCAGACTCTTGGGTCATGTGGTCTTCAGCTCACAGCCGGTGGGAAAGAATGGGGATAGGACTCGGGCAGAAATCATGTTGATGATGTGATTATTAACGTTACTGTAGTCTGAAGCAGAGCAGGAGCGAGTGTTGTGGAGCTGAGGAACCGCTGGAGCGATTGTTAATAAGATGAACGCAACACACGCCTCGCGAGCAGCGGGACTTTTATTATGCCACTTCCGCTCCTCCGCTCATGAGTGTGAGGTAACGCAGCTCTGTTGATCATATTACACACATCTGAGTGTGTTGATGATGGGATGGCGTTACTCTGTGCGTTCTCTCGGCCGCTGCTATGACACTTGTTCACACTGCAGTGAGAGTAAAGCGTTTCTGCAGAATAAAACCAGAAACCGAGGGGAACGCGGATATGATGTCATTGACAGGCCACGCCCTCACACGTCCCGGTTCCTCGGGTAAAATAGCAATTTCTCACCATTAACAAATAGTTGGAAACATTTGGGATATTGCAAGTACTCAACTGAAAAAAATATTTTGGATATTTTTCTGAAAAAATGTTCCATAGTGCACCTTTCATGTTGTAAACAGTGTTGTATGCTGCTTGTATATTTTGTGGAATACTTTTTTTCAGGATACTTTAATGAATAAGTTCTTACAATAATAGCATTTATTTGAAATATAATATTTTAAATGTCTTTACTATCATTTATTATGAATTTAATGCATCCTTGCAGATTAAAAATATACATTTCTTAAAATATATATTTTTGTTAGTGTATCCTCAGTACTGATTGGCATGATATTCTGAAACAAACACCACAAAACATGAATATGTGAATCATTGAGTATTACAGTATAAATATCAAAGAACCTGATACTGCTGATCGTGGTACAGTAGGACCGCAACAGTACTGAATATGTAATTGGAGTCCTCAAGTGGCATTAGTGTTTATGGTCCTGTGAATGTAAACATATGTACATTTCAGTGTGTAGAGCTGTATCTCATCCTCCTGTGACAGTAACACAAGCTGTTCTCTGTGTGTGTTTAGCTCCCAATCCCTGCAGCGTCATCTCTAAAACTATCGAAGTGTGCTTGGAAAAAGAAGGGAACAGCTTTGGCTTCGTTCTGAGAGGTACAGACAGCTTTTTAACTGATGTTATGACCCTACTGAACTCAAACTAGCCATTATTTGAAATTATATTATAAAGAATAATGCAGGTTCATTACAATAGCGTTTCTCAAACTGAGAATTGTGAGGGAACTGCTGGGGGTTTGTGCTAATAATGCATTAAATCATAAAAAAATCCACCAAGGCTGCATTTATTTCATTACAAATAAAGTAAAAACAGTAATATTGTGAAATGTTATTATAATTTAATATATATAGTTTTATTCCTGTGATTTTCATCATCATTCCTCCAGTCTTCAGTGTCACATGATCCTTCAGAAATCATTCTCATATGATGATTTGCTGCTCAAGAAACATTTATGATTATTATCAATGTTGAAAACAGTTGCTTAATATTTTGTGGAAACTGATCCATTATTTTCAAGGTTCTTTGATGAATAGAAAGATCAAAAGAATGGCATTTATTTGAAATCTAGAAATCTAAAATGCCTTTACATATATATTTCACCTGTCTTTAACTGTAAATGTTATGATCCTACAACTGAGGAAAAATACTGTTATTCAAATAATATTTCAAAGAATATTCCAGGTTCCAGGATTTCATGAGGGACGTTTTTCCCCCCAAAATAATTAAATTCTAATACATTTCAGGGCTTGACATTAAGCCTTTTCATGTGGACAAGTGGAATTTGACATATTTAAAAAAAATATTATATATATGCTTCATCTTTAATTTTAAATTCTTAAATTTGATCAATAAATTCAATTAAAATAATAAGACACTATAGGGCTGTTATCAATCAAATGAAATGATTTACACTGAAAAATTAGATTTTTTTTTTTAGATTTCTTTGAATATTTTTTGAATATACAAATAAGAAATGTGTGAAAGAAAGATACTTATAAAAAGCCACTGAAGTGCCTTGAAACGCACAGCATTATTCAACAATGTGTTGACGTAATTTCCCCTGAAACGGCTCCAGCTGTAAGCAGCTCCTCCCCTTTTTTGAAACAGCCAATAGTGTTTAATTAATACCACAGTTTGACTAGAGCCTTTCTGTTTGGTAAAGCCACAGTTTCCTCCTAATCTCGAACCGTTTATCATCATAATCTCCTCCATATCGCTTTCCTGTCTCTAGTCAACGGCTCTGGTCTAGACTGTGTGTGTGCTGTGGCGATGCGCGTCAAAGTAACGTGAAACCATATTTACTCCGTCGGAATCGTTTCCTGTCGCATATAGTGCACTATGTGCCGTTCACCGTGTAGAAAATAGTAAATGTGTGAACACCTGACCGATTTCAGACGCAGCTTCAGCGTCTGTTTATAGTGTAGGGGGCGGGGCTTCAGATTCTAGAGAGCATTTGATTGGACAGAAGTTGAGATGAGAAGATGAAGTCATAAAAATCTGTGATTCATTTTAACAGAAGTGAGAGACTGTAAGTTTTGAATGCTTACATCTCCTAAATGCAAATTTTGTCATTGTTTTGGAGCACACCAGCTTATTCATAAACTTAAGGCTAACATAGTCATACTAAAAGCTAAAAAACGTCCATTTTGATTTCAGGGGCCCTTTAAGCATGAAACTAAACCGCCAGTAGATGGCAACAGGTGACCGTCTTAATGAGCGAGTCATTCGTTCAAATGAAATGAAATCAGTTTCACATTTTCAATCGTGATGGTATTCAGCACTCTTGGTCATGTGATGTTGCTTAACTGTATCATATGTTGTAAATATAACAACTCCAAATTTTGAATTTTAAAAAGTTCCTTTGTGTATGCTGTGCTCATTTGTTGTGATTTCTCCTCATGAGGCTGCGTGAGCCTCAACAGCGCAACCTTGTTACCGTCAGTACATTATATTTGATATTATTATTCACTATTAATTAGTGCTGGGCAAAAAAATAGATTTTTTCGATTAATAATTTGTTTTTAAATGTGGTCGATTCAAAATCGATTCTCAAAGGCCACGAATCGATTTTTTTCCATATTCATTTCCGCAAACATTGAACATAAGATTAACGTAAATCTAATTACTAGTCTTCTCCACTAGATGTCTCCCTCTTATTTGCCTTGAGCGATGTTACAAAGGAGCGAGAGGCGCGCCTGTCATTCATTCAGTGCTTAAATTGCGGCTTCCGGTGCGTTGTTGACGTTTGTAATGCCGAGGTGAAATGCTACAAATCTGCAGAACCATTTGATGAGACATCACCCAGACGTTGCAACACCCCCACAGCCGAGCACACAACTGCTAAAAATAGATCACACACACTCACCTAAAGGATTATTAGGAACACCTGTTCAATTTCTCATTAATGCAATTATCTAATCAACCAATCACATGGCAGTTGCTTCAATGCATTTAGGGGTGTGGTCCTGGTCAAGACAATCTCCTGAACTCCAAACTGAATGTCGGAATGGGAAAGAAAGGTGATTTAAGCAATTTTGAGCGTGGCATGGTTGTTGGTGCCAGACGGGCCGGTCTGAGTATTTCACAATCTGCTCAGTTACTGGGATTTTCACGCACAACCATTTCTAGGGTTTACAAAGAATGGTGTGAAAAGGGAAAAACATCCAGTATGCGGCAGTCCTGTGGGCCAAAATGCCTTGTTGATGCTAGAGGTCAGAGGAGAATGGGCCGACTGATTCAAGCTGATAGAAGAGCAACTTTGACTGAAATAACCTCTCGTTACAACCGAGGTATGCAGCAAAGCATTTGTGAAGCCACAACACGCACAACCTCAACTCAACTCTTACAGCTCTTACATCAACTCTTACAGCTGATGACTTTGCATAATTTTTCACAAACAAAGCCTCCTCCATCAGCAGCCAATTTTCCACACCACAAACTGACACGCACATCTCAACAACCATCACACATACGCTCCCCTCCTTCTCTCTGCTCTCCGAAGCAGATGTCTCCAAACTCATCCTTTCCAATCATCCCACTACCTGTCCGCTTGATCCTATCCCCACTCAACTCCTTCAGGTCATTTCTTCTTCTGTTACTCCTGCACTCACTCACATTATCAACACCTCTCTTCACACCGGGACCTTCCCCACAGCATTTAGGCAGGCTCGGGTAACCCCACTGCTTATGAATTCCTCTCTGAACCCAGCACTTTTAGAAAACTACAGACTGGTATCCCTTCTGCCTTTCATTGCAAAGACACTTGAGCAAGTTGTGTTTAACCAGCTCACTACGTTTCTTGAACAGAACAACCTCCTGGATATCAACCAATCCGGCTTCAAAAGCGGCCACTCAACTGAGACTGCCCTGCTCTCGGTTACTGAAGCACTGAGACAGGCAAGAGCGGCTTCCAAATCCACAGTACTTATCTTACTGGATTTGTCTGCTGCTTTTGACACAGTTAACCACCAGGTCCTCCTGTCAACTCTCATGAAGATGGGCATCTCAGGAACTGCTCTCCAGTGGCTCAAGTCTTACCTCTCAGGTAGGTCCTTCAGGGTGTCATGGAGAGGTGAAGTGTCTAAGTCACATCATCTAGCCACTGGAGTTCCACAGGGCTCAGTGCTTGGACCACTTCTCTTCTCCATCTACATGTCATCACTGGGATCTGTCATTCAGAAACATGGATTTTCCTATCACTGCTATGCCGACGACACTCAACTCTACTTCTCATTTCAACCAGCAGGATAATGCTCCATGTCACAAAGCTTGAATCATTTCAAATTGGTTTCTTGAACATGACAGTGAGTTCACTGGACTAAAATGGCCCCCACAGTCACCAGATCTCAACCCAATAGAGCATCTTTGGGAACGGGAGCTTCGTGCCCTGGATGTGCATCCCACAAATCTCCATCAACTGCAAGATGCTATCCTATCAATATGGGCCAACATTTCTAAAGAATGCTTTCAACACCTTGTTGAATCAATGCCACGTAGAATTAAGGCAGTTCTGAAGGTGAAAGGGGGTCAAACACAGTATTAGTATGCTGTTCCTAATAATCCTTTAGGTGAGTGTACATGCGAATGCTTGCCTTGCATTATGATCATCGTATTAAACTTGAGCGTTCACTTAAGCACGTGCGTTAGCCATTATAGACATATTAAAATCAAATGAGTCAATAGACAGCACAGGACCAATAATTCAAACCTAATAGCTTATATTATAAACAGATTTCCTCAAATAAAAGTTAGTCCACATAAGTCAGCACGTTAAAGTATTGTTGTTCGTTACCACGGCAACTACTTGCGTCCAGGTATGAACACGCTTCTTGTGTAACTGCACACATGACGGGCGGCAAAATCGCTAAAAAAACTTGTGTAGGCTACTGAAAATCATCCAATATCCTTTTTATGTTTTAGAAAAAATATATCAAAATATCCATAAAAACCAAATTGTATAAAATACTTCTCAGGTACATTTTTTAGAATAAAGTTGCATCAAAATTGTATTGTATTTAACATACCATTTAACATAATGCATTTGAAATATAGAGATGGGTTCTGTTTTAATGTACCCGAATGTACCTAAAATAAAAAGAGTTTAATATACAGGGTCGTGGCTTAATTACCCACTTGTAAACTTATGTTCACTGTTCTTTTTTATAAATATAGTATTTGTATTAAATCTATATTCATTGAGTTGAATCGAGAATTGAAATCGAATCGATTTAAGAGCTTGCGAATTGAAATCGAATCGAATTGAAACATCTGAATCGATACCCAGCCCTACTATCAATCTCCACTTACACTTATGCAGAATCATTTGTGTATTTTAATGATTCCCTAGTTATTTTTTGGTATTGACGTTTTAATCAGGATACTTGTCCGGTCGGGCAAGTAAAATTCTCTTTCACTTGCCCCTTTAAAAAATCCACTCAGCGTTAATGTCGAGCCATGAATTGTCATAAATCATAAACATGTCAAATTAAAATAAATGATTTTAAAATCAAATAAAAATAATAAACTTATGAAATAGTTAATGGACCCTTTTCACAGAGTGTTATGATGCGTTTCCACAGTCATCAACATCTCAAATCTAGTACAGTTTTTAATATTTTTTTAATTTTTTGAAAACATTTATAGTGCTATACCTTGTCAGTAAATGAGAAAAATGAATTAGCACTGCTGTGAGGGTGTTTCTAATACAATGGCAAATTTGACATCTTTCTCTCTCCTGACAGCTGTAATCCTCATCTCTGTATTTTTCCCTCTTTTGGAAAGTCATAGAAACACTATCACAGATTTTTTTTCTTTTGCTATAAGAGCACATGCATATTATATTTGCTGTCATCTCCCATTCACCGCTATAGAAGTTTACCCAACTAAACGATGAAGCCCGGAAATATGAAAAAGGCCCATGTTTGTTTAGTTTGCCTGCATGTCATGTGACCATTATTAACCGAGATTAGAAATCTGTGAGATATGTGGATATGTTCAATTATTGAGATATTAACTTAAAATTGTGCATTTTCATCCCTACTAAAGAAAGCTCCGCATTACTGTTAATTTTACTTGTTTTTAAAAACATGATTTCTATGATCTACACGCTCCAAAAATGTTCATTGGAAAGAAAAAGTTATTAAAAAGCATATGTGTTACTCTCAAGGGCAGAAGGTGGTGTTTGTGTGTGTGTAGTGTTCATTTGCGCTTTATTACTATAACTAAAGGCAATGGAGTTGGCATGTCAGGTGTGTGTTTCTCATGCTTTCAGGAGGGTTTCATGAGGACTGGCATAAGGCTCGACCTCTTGTGGTGACCTACGTCAGGCCCGGGGGACCCGCAGACAGGTGAGACCACGATGACTCGAATCTGTGTGTGTGTGTGTGTGTGTGTGTGTGAGACACGTTTGTACCACAAAGACAAGGCCTGAATCATCATGAAGCATGTGAGATGGTGGTCCAGTGGGTTAAACCATGGAACTCATGGTATCAGTGCCGTCTGTATGCGTTCAGCTTAGTTATTTGTGTATATATTTCCATAATAGAGATTTTATTATGAATGTGTGTGAGATGTATTTGGTGTACATCATGAGAGCATTCTATGTTGTGTGTGTGTGTGATCGTTGAACCCTGTAAGCTGGTTTTGGAGGCACACATGTTAACTGAAGCATAGGCTGATAACATTAGAAGGAGTGAGAAGGGTAGAACACAGCCTGAAGCGCACACACACATTAGATAAAACACACATGCATATGAAAGCGCAATGCTTTAAAGTGAATTAGATTTGCTTTTTAAATACACTTCCACAATGCTTATTGTTCATGCAAAAGGATGCTTTTATTTTACAGTTGACGTCTGCATTCACATCTCATCCCTACTGCTGTCTTTTTGTGCTTCCGTACGTCTCTCCCTGTTTCTCTGTCTGTCAGAGAGGGAACGTTGCGAGCGGGCGACCGCGTGTTGAGCGTGAACGGTGTTGCTGTGAACAGACAGAAACATGCTGATGCTCTGACCCTGATCATGCAGAGCAGCCAGGAGGCTTTCTTCCTCATCGAGTACGACATCATGGTCATGGGTGAGCGGACACACAGATGCGCACGTGCACGCAGACACACACACTCGAGTATGCTTGTGTGCACAGATACTCTCATGTGGCCTTAATTAGAGTAGAAACATATTCCACTTCCCCTCCACATTCCCATAGGAAAGACGAAACAGCATTGAGATCTCTTTCGCTTGTCCTGGATGGCAATGAGATTAAAGGAACACGCCACTATTTTTGAAAATAGGCTCATTTTCCGACTCCCCTAGAGTTGAACAGTTGAGTTTTACCGTTTTCGAATCCATTCAGCCCATCTCCGGGTCTGGCGGTAGCACTTTTAGCATAGCTTAGCATAGATCATTGAATCTGATTAGACCGTTAGCATCTCGCTCAAAAAATGACCAAATTGCTGCTGTCCCATGGGGGATATTACACTGTGCCTGAAATAGTCCCCAGTGCTCTCTGTGTGAGCAGGTTGTCACGTTGGTTATGTTGACGGAAGTTAGCCTATTCTCAGGCGCTGTGTAATATCACTCATGGGACGGCTCACAGCTCTTGATTATTATGCAGGAATGAGAGTATAGTTCCTAGCCATATCGGCCTAGAAAATCACAACTTTTCATTTTCCGTCGGTCTTAGTTCACGATGAGATGCTTGATAACTAACTTTTATGCAGAGCTTTGAGCCAAGAATTATTTTAGCAGTGTTCTTGTGAGTAATTCTCAGATGCTTGATAAATACGGGCCGATTCATGTGTGAAGATGATTCTTCATGCTCTGATGAATCTTGGCTTTGTCATCCTGGAATATGGCCATGATGTGCCTTCCTACATGCTTGTTTAAGAAATGAAGAGCTACACACTCCATCGATTAGTGTTAGAAGAACTGTTGCCAAACACACAATGTGCTAGAAACATAATGATCACTGCAATAATGAATTTGCCTATTTAAATCCAGACACCAACTTTCTTGAGTCCAGTCTGGTAGTGTGCGCTATTGAAACAGAAAGGTGTGTTTTGTCATCGTTTTGAAAAAAGAATGAGTTGGTGGTTTCCTTTCTCCCTAATTCCCAAATGACCACTGAAACACCTTCTCTTTCTGTGTCTCTCTGGTTGTGGTTTGGCATCAGACTCAGTCCAGAAGTCCTCCGGGCCGCTGCAGGTGGACATCGCACGCTCTGCAGGATCAGTTCTGGGACTCAGTCTCACTACCTCCCTCTACAGGAACAAGCAGGTCATTACCATCCAGAAAATCAAGCCTGCTAGTGTTGCGGACAGGTGAGCACACACAAAACACAATCACACACGCTTAGAACCAACAATACATGATAAGAACCACATACACAAATGCAAACGTACAAAAGCATGGGCAGTTCAGCTGATCCAACACAATCATTTTGTGATGGATCGATATATCAGCCAAGCAGATTATTCTCTATTAGTTATTCACTATTTGGACAATTCGTTGATATTTGGCCGATTATCAGCAGCTTGTTGGTTCTATGGAAGTAAAATAATGCCAAATGTTTTTGAAACAGAAAAGCTTGTTGAATTGGACTATGCATTGCATTAACCACGCTTGCATTGTATTTTCAGGGCTTGCATTTTTATGGGCTGAAATTCAACATGGTTGTATATTTAAGATGTGAATATTTCAGTTCAAAACATTTCACACATATTTTCATTATGAAAAATTCAAGAATCCATATTTCACTTCCAAAATATTCATTCTGTTTAAAAATACAACATATAATATGGAGCAAGCGATACATATTTGTGATGATTATCAGGGCCAGCATATATACAGTGAGGAAAATAAGTATTTGAACACCCTGCTAGCCCTTTCCAATCTTGTGGAGGTGTACAATTTTGTCTCTAGTGTCTTTGGACAGCTCTTTGGTCTTGGCCATGTTAGTAGTTGGATTCTTACTGATTGTATGGGGTGGACAGGTGTCTTTATGCAGCTAACGACCTCAAACAGGTGCATCTAATTTAGGATAATAAATGGACTGGAGGTGGACATTTTAAAGGCAGACTAACAGGTCTTTGAGGGTCAGAATTCTAGCTGATAGACAGGTGTTCAAATACTTATTTGCAGCTGTATCTTACAAATAAATAGTTAAAAAATCATATATTGTGATTTCTGGATTTTTTTTTATTTAGATTATGTCTCTCACAGTGGACATGCACCTACGATGACAATTTCAGACCCCTCCATGATTTCTAAGTGGGAGAACTTGCAAAATAGCAGGGTGTTCAAATACTTATTTTCCTCACTGTATATATATATATATATATATATATATATATGGAAAAGCTGATAAAAAAACCCCCCACAAAAGCAGCTTTCTCTACCGTGAACGAGATTATAAAAAGCCTTAAAAAGACAATGCATTAAAATGCAAGCGTGGTTAATGCAATGCATATTTATTCTAGTAGTGCAATTCAACAAGCTTTTTGGTTTCAAAAACATTTGGCATTATTTTACTTCCATATGATTCCCAGATATACTAATAATGCACATCAACTTATAGTCAAATATTGTTTTTGAGAATATGTATAATTTTAAATAAATATAATCTAAAATAAATGGTGTACATATAATTCCATATTCATTACTAATATTTATATTTGCATTATATCTGCTATCAGTCATCCTGCTTTCTAGGACAAATATTTATAGTATATAAACTAGGCCTGTTAAACTATTAATCCAAAATAAAAGTTTGTGTTTACATAATATATGTGTGTGTACTGTGTATAACTATCATGTATATTTGAACACACACACATACATGTATATATTTAAGAAATATTTGCATGTGTATATACTGTGTGTATGTATATATATATATCACTGATCACTGTACAGGCGCGTCAGTTCGAGCGGCGGCGCGTGTGTGTGAACGCGATCATCTCATCCTAAAGAATAATCATGAATTAATATCTCACGGTATGTTGAGGATACATTACAACTTACTGAAGCGCATCACATGTGGTGTAATCGCTCAATCAGTGTTTCAACGGCGGAAAGACGTCAATAAAACAGCTTGAGAACAATGTCACGCAGCATCACATGACCTCAGACGTCATTCAGTGTCAGAGTTCACGAGAGAAATCAACTCTTTCACTGAATATATGACCTATATTAGCCGTTATATTCATCATACAAATCCACACCCCCACCAGAAGTCTTCGCTCAGCAAAGGAACACGGCTTGTGGTACCATCACAGAGGGGGAAAAAATCCCTTTCCAGAACATTTTCATTCAACGTTCCCAGCTGGTGGAACGATCTTCCCAACGCCATCCAAAACGCAGAATCATTGACATCATTCAAAAGTCAACTTAAAACTCAGCTCTTCCGTGAGCACTTAAAAAAAAAAAAAAAAACTTTCCTTTCCTCTTTCTCTTCCTTTTTCCCTCCCTACTCTAGCCTGTAATGTACACGGTCTCAGGATTTCAGGCTCTTGTTGCGCTTCTCGACTCTTCATGACCAATCGCTTCATGTACCCCCAAGTTGTAAGTCGCTTTGGATAAAAGCGTCTGCTAAATTGTGTTTACATAATATTACAATTTAATAATACTTAAATCGATATGTCATCCGCAATAAACCCGTCTCCAGCGTGTTGCCCCCGATCATTCGAATATTGCACTTTAATAATTATTTAATCAACATCATCCACAATAAACCCGTCTCCAGCGTGTTGCCTCCGGTCCTTCGAATATTCCGATCTATTATGACCTCTGACCTGTAAAGCTGCCAGAATAATAATCATAATAATAATCATACGCTGTTTGTTAATTGGCCAGAGGAGAACTGGCCCCCCGACTGAGCCTGGTTTCTCCCAAGGTTTATTTTTCTCCATTAGGTCACCTGATGGGGTTTTGGTTTCCTTGCCACTGTTGCCTCTGGCTTGGCGTGCTCAGTTGGGGACACTCAATTTTTCAACTAAACATCGAAATAAATCTAATTAATAAACTAAATGAACCATATAAACTAAATTACTGATCTAATTATTGATCTAAAGCCCACACTGTCACCGTATGGAAATTGAAATGAACTGATGACATCAAATGGCTATACAGCTTATTAAAATTATGCTGCATTATTTTCCTGTTTAACACTTTAAAGCTGCTTTGAAACAATCTACATTGTTAAAAGCGCTATATAAATAAACTTGACTTGACTTGACTAAATGCAAAAATGTAAATAAATGTAAATATTCTACTGAACCTGTGACTGATGTCTGGATTATTAATGTGTGTTTAAATAAACCTGTCATGAAAATGACACACACTCTGTATAAAAGATTATATTCCAACAACGAATTGGAGAAAAAACTATTTTATAATTAGATTTAGAAGTTAATGCAAAAACTGCCTTATGTGAAGTTTCCATGTTTGCACACAATGTGTTATCTGAGTGTTGATTATTATATCTCAACACAAACAGCAGCTGAATTTAGGCTCATAGTTTGTGCTCTGTCCTTTAATATTATAGTAATGTGTGAGTAAGGGTCCCTGTAGTTTACCGCATTATCTTTAAGAGACTTTTAGCTATAATTGAAAACACATTTTTTTTTCAATAAACCACTGTTTAATAAAAATAAATAAAAAGCTATTTTGACTTCAATCGTGACTTCAAATCCGAGGTACGGACCGATCCGTCAGTTTTGTGTACCGTTACACCCCTATTATTTATATATACGTAATAATTATACACCGTACACACACATATATTATGTAAACACACTTTAATTTGGGATGTGATTAATCGTTTGACAGCACTAATATAAACTTAATTCAGTTTACAATGGCTATACTGTTAGATCCAGATATAGTAAAACATCATTTAATTAGCGTGAAACAAAGTATTCTCATATAATTCTTCATAAAATAAACATATTTTGCAATCCTCTTCTTTCACAGTCTCTTTTTCACCTCACACCTTCCCGTCTGTTATTCTTGCTTTGCTCAAAGTACTTTCTCTCCGTGTTGCCAGCACTATCTGCCTCTCTCTTGCTGTCTCTTTCCCTCTTTTCCTCAGATGTGGTGCTCTGCATGTGGGAGATATTCTCCTGGCTATAGATGGCATGAGCACAGAGCACTGCTCTCTGATGGAGGCTCAACAGCTCCTGTCCAGCTCCTCAGAGATCACCAAACTAGAGATCCTGCCCTCTCAACACAGCACACAGGACGCAGGTCTGCGGGGCACACACATCACTGTAAACACAAGGCTCATTTACACACTTAGTCTTTTGAATTTATTCACTGGCAACTTTACTTTGTTTGCAAAGGCATACTACTCATACTAATTCTGTGCAGACTATACAAACTATGCAAACAAAATAGTGTGCAAATCTTCTGTTTACATGGAATATGACCTAGAGCTGTCTACACAGAATACTGCACCAGAGTTAACCATTTCCAGTGTGAAAATTAATCGGAAATATGAAATAATTATATAATTTACTGAATTTGTATGTTATGACTCCTCAGACTTCCAGGAGTTTAGATGGTTTTTGTACATAAATGACACACAAAATGATTTATTTATTTTATCTTGACACCACTTGCTAAATTAAAAACTCGACGAAGTGAGGGAGATCATGTGACAAAAAGGTAGCATACTACAGTTTGAAATATTTATTTTTGCAGTACCGTTTCACATGTATTTTTTTTTATATATCTGACTTGCTAAATTAAAAATGTAGAATACAAAAATGTTTGTTTTATTTGTTTATTTAATTTAAAGCTGCACTATGTAACATTTTTGCAGTAAAATATTTTTGCAGGTTGAGTATTTACAAATCCCAAATGTTTCCAACTATATGTAAATCGTGAGAAATTGCTATTTTACCCGAGGAACCGGGACGTGTGAGGGCGTGGCCTGTCGATGACATCATATCTGCTATGCCTGTTGCGATTGGTCGATACAATTCACTGCGTCGATGCTGTTAATTAGTCGACGTCGTTATTTTTCGTCGACTGGGTAAGTTGCGTACGATATGAAATTGTATAAGTACTGGTACTTTAACCTGTACACCGCTGTTTTCACTGTCCTAAAAACGGCTGATGAGTTCCTTGTTCTATGAAGTCCCTCCTTCAGAAATACGTAACGAGTTCTGATTGTGCCAGCGGTTCCCGTGTTGTGATTCGACAGCAGCTTAGCGCACGTTGCACGGTTCCCGTGTTGTGATTTGACCGCAGCTTAACGCACGTGTCACGGTTCCCGTGTTGTGATTTGACCGCAGCTTAGAGCACGTGTCACGGTTCCCGTGTTGTGATTCGACAGCAGCTTAGCGCACGTGGAAAGGTCACGCCTCTTAACGGGAGATATATGCGCTTAATGATCTCTACAGCGTCCCTGGGAAAGCCAAACAAAGGTGATTTGACTCCGGGATGAAAATAACAGCGTCTCGACGACATGGCGACAAACACACTCAAAAGCAACACTTCCTTTTCTCCACGTGGGAGAGCAACAAGACCACGCCCCCTTTTTCGCGTATTCTTGTGGGCGGAGGTTAGTCTGTTCTACTGTTCTACTGACGTCATTAAAGCAGGCTGTACCAGGATGTAGTCCAAGCCAGCCGTTCGCTGTAGGCTTTGAAAGGGAACTTCTGTGATGTGGTTGAAAACACTGAATAGTTGTGATATGTGACAAGCGCGTCTGTCTCTGGCTCGGCTCCAGCCAAAGTGCGAAAGCACGTTTGAATTTAAGTGGCACCGAAATGAGGCACCGAAATCTGCGTTCTGATTCGGTCCGGTACATACCGGTTGTTTCGGTACCCAACCCTAATCATAATGCAAATCATCATATCAGAATGATTTCTGAAGGATCATGTGACACTGAAGACTGGAGTGAAAATTCAGCTTTGAATCACAGAAATAAATGACATTTTAAAAATACACTGCAAAAAATGCTTTTCTTACTTAGTATTTTTGTCTTGTTTTCAGTCCAAATATCTAATAAATCTTACATTAAGAAGCATTTACTAGACAAGCAAAAGTTTTTGTCTTGTTTTGGGGGGAAATAACTCAAAATGAAGGGAGTTTTTGCTTAAAATAACCTAAATAATGTGCCAATGGGGTAAGCGAAATAATCTTGTTTTCTGTTTGAATTAGGTTATTTCGTTTACCCCATTGGCAGATTATTTTGCTTATTTTAAGCAAAAACTCCCTTCATTTTGAGTTATTTCCCCCCAAAACAAGACAAAAACTTTTGCTTGTCTAGTAAATGCTTCTTAATGTAAGATTTTTTAGATATTTGGACTGAAAACAAGACAAAAATACTAAGTAAGAAAAGCATTTTTTGCAGTGTAGCTATTTTAAATTGTAATAATATTTCTCAATATTACCGATTTTACTGTATTTTTGATCAAATAAATGCAGCCTTGGTGAGCAGAAGAGACTTCTTTTGAACTGTAGTGTACTTTATAACAATTATATACAATATATAATGCTAGCACTCCATTAGCATTACATATTCCGTCCCGTACATCCCTCGGTTTTCAGTTGTGCACATATGAGATTATTCTCTGACAGATGAGCCGCCCAGCGAGCTCAAGCTTCAGCTGAAGAGGATGCAGGTGCACAAATCACTTCAGAACGGCTGTGCGCCTGTTCATATCACATTTCTAGCAAATCCAATGATACAGTCGGAATGCGGTTTTCTAGTAACACAGTAAAGCCGGAGTGAAGGCTCTGAGCTCGTTGTGTGTGTGTGTGTGTGTGTGTGTCATGTCTGTAGGGTAGGGGAAGTCTTGCCTGCAGTGCTCTGCATATTAAGAATGACTCATGATACTTGTAAGAAAGTGGCCCAAAGCTGATGCCAACAACCACTACAAACCGACAGTGGCACACATAAAGGTCAAAGAGAGACAGAACGAGAGAAGGAGAAAGGAAGATGAGACGAGGATAGAATCCAGTAAAGTGTAAAACTGAACTCATTCTGTAAAAATGGAGAACACACACAAATAGGGTCCGAGTTAAAAATAGAGCTTTGATAATGCTCTTATTGTGCTAATGCTGGCGGACAGGAAATCAGCCTGGACGTCCATCTTGTTAAAACACAAGTACCGCTAACAGCGCAGGACACAGCGATTTTAATTTTTACAGTATAAAAATAGTATGTGAAACAGTCTAGTAAAAATATGATTTTCAAGTCCAGTCATCTTTATTTCTCTAAGGCTCTTCACACACAGATGCTTGAGCTTCACACTGATGAGAGGACATGAATTCTGCTTTAGATGAAAAGCTAAAGTCAGTTTTTGATTCATTTCTGCTGTAAAAACGCATGTCAAGCAAATATATTGCACAAAATGAAAACAATAATGTAAATATTATTATTATTATAAGTGTGAATCAAAAAATTCAAAGCGCATAACAAGCATGGTTTCACCTCTTAAATGTCTTAGTGTGCGTTTTGGTCATTATTTAGACTTTTTTAATCAGCTTTTTATCTCATAATGAGGACTTTAAAGTCCTAATTTCAACTGTTCATCTCACAATGACTTAGCATGTCATATTTTTGAATTTTTATCTCACTATTACGACTTTTAAAATCATATTTTTGACTTTTTAATCTTATAATTATGACTTCGCAAGTCGTATTTTTGACTTTTTATTTCACTATTATGACTTTTAAAATCATATTTTTGACTTTTTAATCTTATAATTATTACTTAGCATGTCGTATTTTTGACTTTTTATCTAATAATGAGGACTTTTAAAATCATATTTTCAACATTTATCTTATAATTATGACCTGTCATATTTTTGACTTTTTATCTAATAATGAGGACTTTTAAAATCATATTTTCAACATTTTATCTTATAATTATGACTTAGCATGTCGTATTTTTTACTTTTTATCTAATAATGAGGACTTTTGAAATCATATTTTCAACATTTATCTTATAATTAGGACTTAGCATGTCATATATTTTTTTTTTTTTAAATCTAATAATGAGGACTTTTAAAATCCTATTTTCAACATTTTATCTTATAATTATGATTTAGCATGTCATATTTTTGACTTTTTATCTCACTATTACGACTTTTAAAATCATGTTTTTGACTTTTTATCTTATAATTATGATTTAGCATGTCATATTTTTGACTTTTATCTAATAATGAGGACTTTTAAAATCATATTTTCAATATTTAATCTTATAATTATTACTTAGCATGTCATATTTTTAATTTTTTTCATCTAATAATGGGGACTTTTAAAATCATATTTTCAACATTTCATCTTATAATCATGACTTAGCATGCTACGCTGTTTGTCACGTGATCTCACTATGTTGAGTTTTTAATTTCAGCAAGTGGTGTCTAGATAAAATAAAGAAATAAATATCATGTGAAAAGGCAAAAAGAATACTGTAGTATGCCATGTTTTCTGTCACAGGTGTTCATTTAGCAAAAGGGATCCAAATGCTACAATTTTAATTGAGCAAGTGGTGTCCAAATATATACACAAATGATGTAAATAAATGTCAAACGGCCTGGGAAAAAAATAACCATTTCAGACTGTAGCCATGTTTTTTGAAAGAGGCTGCAAAAACATTCAAGCAATGAGTAAATTATGGGATAATTTTCATTTTCAGGCTATTGTCCTGTCTGCATATCAAACAGAGAGCAGCCCAATACAAAGACAAGACAGGCACATGTGTTCACCTCTGATGGGCGTGGCCCTTCCTAACGAGCTGCATGCCTAATTAAGCATCGTTAGTGACACAGCTGCAGTGTCAGAGTCCAAAACAATGCCCTCCATACCCGTCTACCTGACCTGAGCAAAGACAGAGTTTTAAGATGGTTCCTCCACTGCTGTCAGCCTTACTAGGGCTGGCCCGAAAATGTAAGAGAAAGAAACAGAGATGCAGGGAATAAATGTGTAAAGAGCGCATGCCTGTGAGCAGCGTCTCGGATTCAGGCCTTTGAATGTCAATGATCAGTGAAGCAGTGCGGATCAGCCTACATCAGATCTTTCTACAGGCGTGTATCAGCCGGAGTGTTGTAACATTAAGCATGTTTTCAGCAGAAATGACCCATTTACCGCCCATTCTGTGTGTGTGTGTGTTTTCCCTGCAGTACGTGTCCAGAGGAGTGGTCAGCGCCAGTGGGACTCTAGTGAGAACTACACCAGCGCTCCTCCACCCTTCCAAAAAACGCCCTCGTCCTGGAGTCACACCACCCCTACACCCTCACACCGCTGTGAGTGTCCCCTATGTGCACGTCTCCATCATGTCCTGCACACTGCGTTTATCAACCAGATGCCATGAAGAAGTTGAATCATTTGTGAATGTAATGAATTAACTCGTTCAGGGTACGGTCAGAACGGCGTACTAATTACATTTATGCATTTTAGCAGACGCTTTTATCCAAAGTATAATATAATATAACTAATAATATAACTAATATAATGCTTTTTTGCAGTATGGATGACCTACTGTACTACATTTGCCAAGATGTGCAATATAGGAAGCACAGCGTGTGGAATACTGTATTCCACAATGCAATGTGCAACTTCCTGTTTGGGCGATTTTATTGAATATTTATTTATTTGCATGTTTTTTTTTATTTTTTTTTATTTTTTTTTTATTTTAATTATTCAAAACTAATATATTAAAACTAATATTACATTTTCAAACTAATAAATAAACAAATTAAGTTTAATTAAGTCATTAAATAAAAAAAATGTATGTAATAATGTATAAAATATTATATATATACACATATATTATTCATTTTAATTATTTATTTATTTTTAATAAATGTATTTATTTGCATGTTTATTTTTATTTAATCACAATTAATTTGTTTATTTATTAGTTTGTTTTATATATTTATTAACATTAAACTTTAAAGTAATTAAATGTATTTATTTTAATATTATATATAACATTAAAATAAATATTCAAAACAAATTAAGTTTAATTAAGTGATTGAATAAATACAAATTATTAATATATATATTAATGTATAGTAAAATATAATAATGTATAAAATAATATATATCCTTTATTTATTTATTTAATAATATTTTTTTATTCATTTTAATTATTTATTTTAATAAATGTATTTATTTGCATGTTTTTTAATCACTTAATTAATTAGTTTATTTATTATTTATTTATTAGTTTGTTTTATATAGTATTAACATTAAAATTTAAAGTGATTAAATGTATTTGTTTTAATATTATATATAACATTTAAACAAATATTTAATACAATTAATAAATAAACAAATAAAGTTTAAGTGATTAAATGAATACAAAATAATATAATAACGTATAAAATACTATAATCTTTATTTATTCCTTTAAATATTTATTTGTATTATATTTTGTTTTATTTTTATTCATTTCAATTATTTATTTATTTTTAATAAAGGTATTTATTTGCATGTTTATTTTTTTATTTAATCACTTAATTAATTTGTTTTATTTATTTATTAATTTTTTAAACATTTATTAACATTAAAATTTTAAGTAATTAGTATTTATTTTAATATTATATATAACATTAAAATACATATTTAAAACAAATTAAGTTTAATTAAATGATTAAATAAATAATGTATAATATAATTTTATTTATTGGATTAAAAATGCATAATGCTAATCATTTACAATTGGGCTGTCACTCATACCGCACACTAGCAGTGTGTTAGTGTTCTATTCCACACACTGCGTTTCCAGCACTGTTCATCTCAGACCTTCTCTCTTCTCCAGCTGTGACGTCTGGCACCTCTGCAAACACATCAGGCTTTCACAGTTATAACTGTGGCTCCCAGTCAGCGTATCCCAACTCCTACCCCAGCAACACACTGCCGTCCTACCCATCCAACCCCTCCAGCCCTCGATGCACCGCCACCAAGAGGAGACACCGGAGGAGAGACC
Organism: Romanogobio albipinnatus; assembly: GCA_023566225.1. Lineage (NCBI taxonomy): Eukaryota > Metazoa > Chordata > Actinopteri > Cypriniformes > Gobionidae > Romanogobio > Romanogobio albipinnatus. The sequence goes on from CM042253.1 coordinate 51,200,303, forward strand.
ACAAGAGCTCCTGTGAGTGCACTCTCCATCTGAACGCCTCACTTCAGTATAGCTGGATCATTTGTATCTGTCATTTGATGTGATGTTAAAGGGATAGTTCACCCAAAAATGAGAATTATCCCATGATTTCCTCTCCCTCAAGTCATCCGAGCTGTGTATGACATTCTTCTCTCAGACGAACACAATCAGAGTTATATTACAAATGTCCTGGCTCTTCCAAGCTTTATAATGGCAGTGATTGGTTGTGTCGTTTATGCCCATAAAAGTGCATCTATCCATCATATAACTGCTCCACACGGCTCCGGGGGTTAATGAAGGCCTCCTGAAGCGAAGTGGTGTATTATCTGTCTGTCTGTCTGTCTGTCTCTATCTATCTATCTATCTATCTATCTATCTATCTATCTATCTATCTATCTATCTATCTATCTATCTGTCTGTCTGTCTGTCTGTCTGTCTGTCTGTCTGTATATCTATCTATCTATCTATCTATCTATCTATCTATCTGTCTATCTGTCTGTCTGTCTGTCTGTCTGTCTGTCTGTCTGTCTGTCTGTCTGTCTGTCTGTCTGTCTGTCTGTCTGTCTGTCTGTCTGTCTGTCTGTCTGTCTGTCTGTCTCTCTCTGTCTGTCTGTCTGTCTGTCTGTCTGTCTGTCTGTCTTTGCTCATCCTCTTCTCTCTCAGTGTCTCTGGCATCGAGTACAGTTGGCGCCGGTGGTCAGGTGGTGCACATAGAAACCAGTGAGGTGGTTCTGAGAGGAGATCCTCTTACTGGACTGGGTCTGCAGTTACAGGGGGGAGTGTTTGCTACAGAACCCCTGTCAGCGCCTGCCTGTGTCCGCTTTATAGAGCCTGACACACCTGCTGAAAGGTGAGAGGACGCTGCTGTCAAACCATAGATGCCATGCATGCTGACGCCATTGTCGTGTACACTTAGAGCCTGTGGATAGATGTATGTACACACACACACACACACACACACACACACACACACACACACACACACACCTTACAGCATGTGAGATGTTGATTTGGCACAGTACCAAGATCACCTGTCACAGCTCAGCTCAGGGGTGTAGATTATTCTATTGACGTCCCAAAACACAAACAATCCAGCAGGTTTCATCCACAAATATGTACCATCTTCATTTATGATCAGTGATTATATATTCTTCGTCTTCTGTTTTCTTGTATCGTTGTGTGCCTGTGTCTTTATTTGAATGCATTCTGTGTTTTTGCATTCAAGATGTGGGATGTTACAAGTTGGAGACAGACTTCTGTCCATTAATGGAATTCCCACTGAGGACGGGACACTGGAAGAAGCCAATCAGCTGCTCCGAGATGCAGCTCTGGCCAATAAGGTCACACTGGAGGTGGAGTTTGATGTCGCAGGTGCAAAATTACATTTCAATCTGTGATTCAAGTTGTTGTGAAATGTGATCTGCATACATGGCCACAGATTTCTGATGTATAATTCAGTGTGATCGTGTGTATCTCTCACAGAATCCGTCATTCCCAGCAGTGGCACATTTCAGGTGAAGTTGCCCAAGAGACGAGGAGTGGAGCTTGGCATCACGATCAGTGGTGAGGGATGATGACCAACAGGGGGCGCTGTTGACCTGTAATAGTTTACAGTCCCAATTAACAAATACAATGTATACATGAATGCAAGTTGTATTTGTTACCTAGCATTCAATGCTCTCTATACACTCTAACCCAGCAATTGGGTCGTTTTAACCCAGAGGTTGGGTTAAATGTTTGCTTAAACCTAGCATTCAATGCTCTCTATACACTCTAACCCAGCAATTGGGTTGTTTTAACCCAGAGGTTGGGTTAAATGTTTGCTTGAACCTAGCATCCAATGCTCTCTATACACTCTAACCCAGCAATTGGGTCGTTTTAACCCAGAGGTTGGGTTAAATGTTTGCTTAAACCTAGCATTCAATGCTCTCTATACACTCTAACCCAGCAATTGGGTCGTTTTAACCCAGAGGTTGGGTTAAATGTTTGCTTAAACCTAGCATTCAATGCTCTCTATACACTCTAACCCAGCAATTGGGTTGTTTTAACCCAGAGGTTGGGTTAAATGTTTGCTTAAACCTAGCATTCAATGCTCTCTATACACTCTAACCCAGCAATTGGGTTGTTTTAACCCAGAGGTTGGGTTAAATGTTTGCTTGAACCTAGCATCCAATGCTCTCTATACACTCTAACCCAGCAATTGGGTAGTTTTAACCAAGTGAATTGGTTGTTTTAACCCAGCGGTTGGGTTAAATGTTTGCTTAAACCTAGCATTCAATGCTCTCTATACACTCTAACCCAGCAATTGGGTCGTTTTAACCCAGCGGTTGGGTTAAATGTTTGCTTAAACCTAATGCTCTCTATATACTCTAAACCAGCAATTGGGTCGTTTTAACCCAGCAGTTGGGTTAAATGTTTGCTTAAACCTAGCATTCAATGCTCTCTATATACTCTAACCCAGCAATTGGGTCGTTTTAACCCAGCGGTTGGGTTAAATGTTTGCTTGAACCTAGCATTCAATGCTCTCTATACACTCTAACCCAGCAATTGGGTAGTTTTAACCCAGTGAATGGGTCATTTTAACCCAGCGGTTGGGTTAAATGTTTGCTTAAACCTAGCATTCAATGCTCTCTATACACTCTAACCCAGCAATTGGGTCGTTTTAGCCCAGCGGTTGGGTTAAATGTTTGCTTAAACCTAGCATTCAATGCTCTCTATACACTCTAACCCAGCAATTGGGTTGTTTTAACCCAGCGGTTGGGTTAAATGTTTGCTTAAACCTAGCATTCAATGCTCTCTATACACTCTAACCCAGCAATTGGGTAGTTTTAACCAAGTGAATTGGTTGTTTTAACCCAGCGGTTGGGTTAAATGTTTGCTTAAACCTAGCATTCAATGCTCTCTATACACTCTAACCCAGCAATTGGGTCGTTTTAGCCCAGCGGTTGGGTTAAATGTTTGCTTAAACCTAGCATTCAATGCTCTCTATACACTCTAACCCAGCAATTGGGTTGTTTTAACCCAGCAATTGGGTTGTTTTAACCCAGTGGTTGGGTTAAATGTTTGCTTAAACCTAGCATTCAATGCTCTCTATACACTCTAACCCAGCAATTGGGTCGTTTTAACCCAGTGAATTGGTTGTTTTAACCCAGCGGTTGGGTTAAAATGTTTGCTTAAACCTAGCATTCAATGCTCTCTATACACTCTAACCCAGCAATTGGGTTGTTTTAACCCAGCGGTTGGGTTAAATGTTTGCTTAAACCTAGCATTCAATGCTCTCTATACACTCTAACCCAGCAATTGGGTAGTTTTAACCAAGTGAATTGGTTGTTTTAACCCAGCGGTTGGGTTAAATGTTTGCTTAAACCTAGCATTCAATGCTCTCTATACACTCTAACCCAGCAATTGGGTCGTTTTAGCCCAGCGGTTGGGTTAAATGTTTGCTTAAACCTAGCATTCAATGCTCTCTATACACTCTAACCCAGCAATTGGGTTGTTTTAACCCAGCAATTGGGTTGTTTTAACCCAGTGGTTGGGTTAAATGTTTGCTTAAACCTAGCATTCAATGCTCTCTATACACTCTAACCCAGCAATTGGGTAGTTTTAACCAAGTGAATTGGTTGTTTTAACCCAGCGGTTGGGTTAAATGTTTGCTTAAACCTAGCATTCAATGCTCTCTATACACTCTAACCCAGCAATTGGGTCGTTTTAGCCCAGCGGTTGGGTTAAATGTTTGCTTAAACCTAGCATTCAATGCTCTCTATACACTCTAACCCAGCAATTGGGTTGTTTTAACCCAGCAATTGGGTTGTTTTAACCCAGTGGTTGGGTTAAATGTTTGCTTAAACCTAGCATTCAATGCTCTCTATACACTCTAACCCAGCAATTGGGTTGTTTTAACCCAGCGGTTGGGTTAAATGTTTGCTTAAACCTAGCATTCAATGCTCTCTATACACTCTAACCCAGCAATTGGGTTGTTTTAACCCAGCAATTGGGTTGTTTTAACCCAGTGGTTGGGTTAAATGTTTGCTTAAACCTAGCATTCAATGCTCTCTATACACTCTAACCCAGCAATTGGGTCGTTTTAACCCAGTGAATTGGTTGTTTTAACCCAGCGGTTGGGTTAAAATGTTTGCTTAAACCTAGCATTCAATGCTCTCTATACACTCTAACCCAGCAATTGGGTCGTTTTAACATGTTGGGTCGTGTTTTTTGACAACTCAATTGCTTGGTTAGTCCATTTTCAACCCAACTTGGGTTGTTTTTAACCCAGCATTTGTTATAGTGTATAATATTCCAGGTGGTAACTGCATTAAATAGTTTGCAGCATTGCATAATTTCCGGCTATGAATTGTGATTTACAGCAAGCAAGAAGCCGGGCAGACCTCTGATCATCTCTGAGATACAGAGAGGCAGTATAGCACACAGGTACATTCCTTTGATACACCTGCATTTAAAGAGACAAACCGATAGATGTGATGTTCCTCGTTCACTGATTGATGTAAATTGGCCTTTTATAATAGAATAGGAACCCTGGAGCCGGGCGATCGCCTGCTGGCCGTGGATAACGTTCGGCTGGATAACTGTGGGATGGAAGAGGCCATGATGGTCCTCCAGCAGGCCGAGGGGATGGTCAAACTGCGAATTCAGAAAGATGAAGACAACCTGGGTGAGTGTGTGTGTGTGTGTGTGTGTGTGTGTGTGTGTGTGCTGATTCTCATTTGTGCTGGGTAGTAATTGTATAGTCAAGTAGGCCTATTCAAAGACTTAAAGGCACAATGTGTAAGTTTTCACCGCTAGAGGGCACATTTTGTGCATAAGTGCATGCGTAATTTCATCAGCATGACCAGTGCTCGAAGTGGGGCTTTATAATGGACGGCCAAATGTTTAATTAAGTGGTTAAGTGGTCCAAAAGTGTTTGGGGTCTTGCGCTCTCAACGCGCACGTCCGCCCACTCCGCGATGACGTAATTTTTGCCGTTCGTGCGGACGCGTCGTGAAAGTGTCCTTGCGAACTTTTGGGATAATGCTGGTACACAACTGCATGAAATATATCCCACTGTGGAGGTGGTTTTTGGATATTTTTATTACAAAATTCTTATATACTGTGCCTTTAAATGAGTAATCAAGTACTTACATTTTTAGTTTTAGTTTTAATAATGTATATGTCACCAGCCTGAAGTTATATGAAATTATATTGTGATTTATTCACCGTATTGTTCCCTATAACTTCAATAACCGATGCTTTCCTTAAAAATAAATAAATAAAAATTAGACTATTTGTATATTTTCAGTTTACAATTCTTTAGTAATTTTATGTGCTTTTGTCAAGTTTATTATTTTTAAATATTTATATTAAGCTTTAATTTATTTTTATTTTAGTACTTCAACAACCTATGCTTTCCTAAAATAATATATATATATACAGTCATGCTCAAAAGTTTACATACCCCATGCAGAATGTTTATTCTATAATATTATAGAATTAGAATAATTATTTTAATTATATATATTTTTAAAAACTTGTCTTGTGAACGATATGTAAAATATCTTATTCAGAACAGTACTAAATAAAAAATAACATGCATTTTGTATGATCCCTCTTATTTTGTTAGAATAATTAACATTTTGCAGATTCTGCAAGGGGTACGTAAACTTTGGAGAATCTGCTAAATGTTAAAAAACATAAATTATTTGAACACGTTAAGGCATTTAGATTAATCACATGCGTTAATGGTGACAGCCCTAATATATATAAATGCTCAAAAGTTTACATACCAGAATCTGCAAAATGTTAATTATTTTAACTAAATAAGAGAGATCATAATTTATTTTTGAGTCAATTTTATTATTGTCAATTGTATTCTTTTTAAATATTTCTATTTAGCGTGCGTGCGTGTGTGTGTGTGTGTGCGTGTGTGTGTGTGTGTGTGTATATGTATATGTATATATATGTATGTATATATGTGTGTGTGTGTGTGTGTGTGTGTGTATATATATATATATATATACACAGTGAGGAAAATAAGTATTTGAACACCCTATTTTGCAAGTTCTCCCACTTGGAAATCATGAAGGGTCTGAAATTGTCATCGTAGGTGCATGTCCACTGTGAGAGACAAAAAATCCAGAAATCACAATATATGATTTTTTAACTATTTATTTGTATGATACAGCTGCAAATAAGTATTTGAACACCTGTCTATCAGCTAGAATTCTGACCCTCAAAGACCTGTTAGTCTGCCTTTAAAATGTCCACCTCCACTCCATTTATTATCCTAAATTAGATGCACCTGTTTGAGGTCGTGCATAAAGACACCTGTCCACCCCATACAATCAGTAACAATCCAACTACTAACATGGCCTAGACCAAAGAGCTTTCCAAAGACACTCGAGACAAAATTGTACACCTCCACAAGGCTGGAAAGGGCTACGGATAAATTGCCAAGCCGCTTGGTGAAAAAAGGTCCACTGTTGGAGCAATCATTAGAAAATGGAAGAAGCTAAACATGACTGTCAATCTCCCTCGGACTGGGGCTCCATGCAAGATCTCACCTCGTGGGTCTCAATGATCCTAAGAAAGGTGAGAAATCAGCCCAGAACTACACGGGAGGAGCTGGTCAATGACCTGAAAAGAGCTGGGACCACCGTTTCCAAGGTTACTGTTGGTAAAACACTAAGCCGTCATGGTTTGAAATCATGCATGGCACGGAAGGTTCCCCTGCTTAAACCAGCACATGTCAAGGCCCGTCTTAAGTTTGCCAATGACCATTTGGATGATCCAGAGGAGTCATGGGAGAAAGTCATGTGGTCAGATGAGACCAAAATAGAACTTTTTGGTCATAATTCCACTAAACGTGTTTGGAGGAAGAAGAATGATGAGTACCATCCCAAGAACACCATCCCTACTGTGAAGCATGGGGGGGGGGGGGTGGTAGCATCATGCTTTGGGGGTGTTTTTCTGCACATGGGACAGGGCGACTGCACTGTACTAAGGAGAGGATGACCGGGGCCATGTATTGCGAGATTTTGGGG